>CM038039.1:210616218-211816218 GCA_021397845.1 Areca catechu
AATTCTGATCGCTATTATATTGTTCAAGTATATTTTTGCATAGCTTTAAAAGATCTTGAGCATTCTATGATCTTGAATAGTTAAGTCATTAAGAATTAATTATTCTTTCTCATTATATTTTGAAATTTTATAAATCTATATCTATTACAGTTGATCCAAAGGTGACTATAATTGTTGCCGCCAAGATCGCTGTGGCCCATAGCTACTACGGGTGCTGGAGTGCGCTCCCTTCCCTGCTGGTGGTCCTCTGATCTTGGACCTGCGAAACAGGGGTTAGTGACCCGGGCCGGGATTTCCGGCGGTGGCACTCTGACGGTCAAGTCAGTGACGATCCAGGGGAACAGATCCTCCTGGTCGGGCCCCTCTTGATGGACTCCGTGCAAGGAGTAAAAGATATGAGAATGAAGATGAAAACGTAGCAGGGGAAGAATAATGGCGGGGACAGAGGGGTTTCCTGTTCTATCGCCTCTCCTTATTTCCCTCGTTTTTCTTTGGTAATGGTGGTGGTGGTGCTTTGCCCTCTTGATCGAGTCTGCACTTGTGTTGGCATTGAGTTGTTGTTACCTTTTTCCCTTTTGGGGGCGTCGATCGTTCTTTGTAGTTGAAAAAATGGTCGCTAGATGCTTGCCTCGGGATTCTTGTTGGGCTGGCAGGCACGTGCAGCGGGATTCCATGCCGTGGACAGGACGTCTTTCCTGACATATGATAGGGAAAGCTTCCATTCGCTCTGACATCTTCTCCGGTCGCCCCATTCTGGGAGGCCTGGCAGAGCCTCGATCCGGGGGTCGCCATTCCAGGGGCTCGTGCTCTCTGACTGGCCCATCCTCCTGGAAGTATGGGCAGACAGGCAATTATTGCGGTATGGGGGGCATTGCTCCGTAGTCCTTGAGCGGCTCGTCAGCGTCCTGGGATGGCAGGGCTCACTCCGATCCAGATGCTCCCAGCTTGCGAGGCCACCTCGACTCCGGAGGGCAGGGTATGGACCCGATCCAGAGGGCTCACACTCGGAGAGGCTCCACGTGGCGGAGGAGTACTGAGCTCGACTCCGACCATAGGGCTCAACCTCCGAGGGTCTCACTCTGGAGGGCAGAGTGTGGGCCCGATCCAAAGGGCTCGCGCTCGTAGAGGCTCCACGTTGCGGAGGAGTGCTGAGCTCGACTTCGACCACAAGGCTCAACCTCTGAGGGTCTCGCTCTGGAGGGCAAAGTGCGGGCCTGATCCAGAGGGCTTGCACTCGTAGAGGCTCCACGTGGCGGAGGAGTGCTAAGCTCGACTTCGACCACAGGGCTCAACCTTCGAGGGTCTCGCTCTAGAGGGCAATGTGCGGGCCCGGTCCAGAGGGCTTGCGCACGGAGAGGCTCCACGCGGCGGAGGAGTGCTGAGCTCGACTCCGACCACAGGGCTCAACCTTCGAGGGTCTCGCTCTGGAGGGCAAAGTATGGGCCCGGTCCAGAGGGCTCGTGCTCGGAGAGGCTTCACGTGGTGGAGTGCTGATCTCGACTCCGACCATAGGGCTCAACCTTCGAGGGTCTCGCTCTGTAGGGCAAAGTGCGGGCTCTGGCCTAGGCGTCCCGAGCTCGCAGGCTCGACCTGGCGGAGGACGAAGCTCGGCCCGCCGTCTCGAGGGAGCCCAGCTCAACTCGACAAAGGAGACCGAGCAGGAGAATTAGCATGGCGTCTCCCCTCGACGTGGTGCCCATCGGCCGCCACATCAATAATTATATACATAAAATTGATAGTTTTAGGTTGACTAACTTGAATTGCATAAAGATGAAAAGTTCCACATCCAAAGATGGGAATAACCTTGAATTTTTATAATCATAGTTATTTAACTATTGAAACTATAACTAATAAGATGAGTCACAATTTAAACATAAATTATGTGTTCATATCATAATTACTGTTCTTGCTTACATATTTCATATTATTATTAATTATGAAATTTTTCTTATTTATAATTTATGTAATGCATATTTTGGCATTGATTATTATATTTAGGTTTGTAATTAAATTAGTTGCGACATTTATTATATGCTATAATTCTTGTCTAAAGATATTTTATAGTTGTATAACAAGTATTATTAGTAGAAGTGGATGTTAGAATATAATATTATGTTGTAATATGATCAGTGGATATAATATATTATTAAGTATCTTATTTCGGACTTAATCTTTTATAGCATACAGTAGTTAAAGTATGATGTTTTGTGTTTATTTAGATATTTAATTTTCTCTATGGATAATTTTACAGGTTGGCATAAATATTTATCACCAAAATAGTTTATTTATATCAGTCTATGATATTTTTCATCATTAAAAAATATTTTTTGATTAGCATATAACTGCCTACTCAAAGGGGATTATTATATGTTTTAACTAAGAAAAATATCACATGGAGTATTATATTATAAAAGTATAGCTTTCAAGAATTTATCTATCCAAAGATAATAGGTTCATAAATGCTAAAATATTTTATTTGCTTGTGGCTTCATATAAAGGGCACTTATACATATTGCATATTTTATCCAAAGGAGAATATATAATATTATATTTAAACTTTTGTTTATAGTTAAAATATTTTATTATTAATGTATATATCCATTAACTAATATTTTATATTTTTACTATTTTTTGGTTATACAATCTGGTGCGGGCACCAGACTCAGAAGAAGACTTCAGAGCTCCATCTGGATCTTTGATTAACCTTGCCCAAAGAATTAGGATTTTTTTGGCTTGTAATAAGGGTTGACTTGATCAACTCAATTTTAGTTTGAGTCTGTATTACCTGCATTTCTATTTTGTTGAGTCATGTTGACTCAGTAGTGGACTAGGGCTTCAACCTGGGGTGTTACATTTTCTCCCAAGGCCAAGCAAGTGGGCGCCACACTCCCAGCCACACTCACAGCCATACGCCTGAGTCCAGGGGGAGCCACATCTCCATACAGCAGGCTTTGGTCCCCACACCATAGATAGCAGCTCCCCTCTTTCATGCGCCAATTGAGGAGAAATCCACCAGGGGTCCACAAATCAAGGGGGCGGTCCAAGACTTTCCAAAAGAAACAAACTATGAAAGGGAAGAAATTCTCTTGGAGAGAAATTCAAGGAGGCGCCCATTACCTGCCAAAAATACTCAAAACAAAGTTAGAAGGAGCCATAACTTGGGAAGAAAGAAAAGGAGGTATCCAAAAAGGATTGAACCATGGAAGGAAGGAGATTTTTCTTGAAAAGCAAGGTTAGGAGGCACCCTAATCATTCCAACTAAAGCCAGATATAAAAGGCAACAAATTTTCTCTTGGAGGGCAAGGTTAAGAGGCACCCAAACACTTCCAGATAAGGCCAAGCATAGAAGGAAAAAAAAATATTTTCTTGGAGGTCAAGACAAGGAGGCGCCACCCACTTTCCTTTTTGAAGCTTCAATCAACTTTGGAATTAATTGGCCGGCCATATGAGTAGGGATTGATATCCTAATTTGAAGATCCCCTCCTTTAGTCCCACATGGGAAGATGTAAAACCCTACTCTCTTGTAATGGCCTATAAATTAAACCCCCATGTAAGTTTGAAAAAAATCAGATGAATGAAACCAAATTTTTTTGTGAGCAAACTTTGTGTTTTCTCTCTTCCGCACTTGCATCCAGGTGTTGAGCTCCGTGAGGGAGTAAATCCGGGTTCCCCAGGAACCTTGAGGAGGTGTGAGATCTCCAAAACCCAAACCCTAGGTTAGCCACTCCACTCCCAAACCCTAGCCGCCCATCATTCTTTTCTTTCCACCAATCCCTAGCCTATCCCACTTCTCATGTCCTCTCTCTCCAAGTCCAGGCCGACCACCAGCATCCAGCTACAGTCCGGGTACTTTAGATCCAAAGCTCTTTCCAGAGGGAGTCGAATCAGCCTTCAAGAGAATCCAGATTTCAGCGACATCAGCCTTCAAGTTCTTCGAACCGGTAAATCCTTTCCCGAGTCTCTGAATCCATCACTTGTTTTTCTTCTTCCCAGATCTTGAGTCCAGGAGAAGCCGACCAGCCACGAGACCAGTATTGGAGGATCCATTGCGAAGATAGCCGAATCCGAGGATCCAGCAATCTGCCTGAGAGAGTTCTTCCACCCAAATTCTGTGAAGATCACTGTTTGGTTGGTAACCCATCTCTCCTCTCTATTTCTGTCCTGTTGAAAGTTCAGAGCAAAACCCTAGGTCTGGGAGTTTCTCAACCCCCAGCGATCCGTTACTTCTGGACTACTCTGATAATCTAGTTTTTTCTAAATTATGCTTTCAATCATTACCTAGTTTCCTTCAACTTAGTTTAACTTTACTTTGAGTCAAAGCCAATTTCTGAAATATATATAAAAAAAAGAATTAATCTTAATTTTTACTTCCGCATACGCTTCTTTGTTCTTTGTTCTGCATCATTTTTGGTATCAGAGCTTTCGTCCTGCATCATTTTTGGTATCAGAGCCCTGTCTAGGGTTTCTGTTTTGATTGCTTGTTTGAGTCTCTCTCTTTTTACTTTGTCTGCTTGAAGTAGACTCCCTAGGACGTCCGGTCCTAGGAACGAAGCGAGGTACAAACCTCCTCTTCCCATTCCACGGGGTGTTCCTAGGGCGTGTAGGGGATCCGTTGGGTTACAACTTCGTAGCAGGAATTGTAAACGGGGAAGCACTCTGTTTTCAGTCTGTAACTACCTTGTTGCAGGAATTGTTTCTAATTACAGTTAACTCCGAATTACATGATTTTTATTTTTCTGGAACTAGTATAATTGAAGCTATTTTACATAATTTTTCTGTGATTTATTGGTTTCCATAAAATTTCTGAGAGTTAAATTACTGCAACTCTATTTTTGTATTTCTGTAATTCAATTATTTTTGAGTGATCATGTCTTAATTCATCTTAAGGACATTTGAGCATCTAAGATAAGGGGAGGAGTTGATAACCTCTCCTTAGTCCAAAACCACCACCCACTCATTCGAACCTAAGCCTTTAATCTTAAAATTAATTAGACCTAATTTGTCCTAGTGGGCTAGGGACATCAACAAGTCGGGTCAAGGCTAGTGTTGAGTCAGTTTGTCTTGTTACTCTGTGTGTGCTTTGTACTCAGTGTCTAGAATGGTGGTTCAGGGACTACGTCCCGAAGGACTTGTGTGCTGGTCCGCCTACCTGGCCAATCACTGATTGGTGTCTAGGATTGGCAATTAGGGACCTAACACTCCCCTTACACCTGCCTGGCTGAGTCCCGAGTTACTACAGGCTAGCTTGCCACTCTGATTGGGCATCTAGTTTGGACTCTAGGTATAGTGAGCCAGTAGTCGCTTTAGTCTAGTCACATTCTGTGTGTTTGCTTGCATCATCATGTATACCCGGAATGGAGTACCCTACCAACCTGGTCAAACCCAACCTGATTTAGAGGCCATGGTTAGAGCTCTTACTGAAAGTATGAACAAATTGAGTCAGGATATGACTGCTACTGTTATCTAGTGTAAAGAACAAGTCCATGAGAATTTTACCCAGCTTAGGGATCGAGTCCAAGTACTTGAGAAACGTAGACATCAAAATTGGACCCCTGATCCAAAATTTAATAGGCCCCAACCTCATCCATGCCAGGAGCCTAGGAGGACCTTATACCGTGATCCCGAGCATAACCTTAGGAAGCCTAGCCATGATATCTATAGTGTGGATCGTGTCTATGAGAGGTCCTTACAATATTCTAGACCAGTCACTCAACAACCCAAGTCTTCTAGATCAAACCATTTAGATCCACACCCATGCCCAAGTAAGGTCTCTACTAGCTTGAAACCCAGTATGACCCAGGTTCCTATATCGCAAGAATGTTTGTTTTGTGGAGAAAGATGCCATAAATCTAGTCAGTGCCCATGCATAGGACTGGCTTGTGCACAGCTAAGTGGTAAGAATCCTAAGGATGACATTAAGGAGGGAGAACCCAAGCCTACCAATGAGGAAGAAAGGTTAGGTATGACAAGCCTAGAATCTGTTGACCCGATTACCACTGACCCGAAACCCATTGAAGATGACATCGAGGAAGTATATGATGCTGGCTTGAGTCTAGTTGATGAATATGAGGGGAAAGAACTTGAAGAAGGTGACATTGATACTATTGGTTCCCTACCTAAGGATACCTTGGAGAGCAACCAAGTGGTAGGACCTAGTTCAGAAATTCAAGAGATTTGTGAGAATCAGGTTCCTTTAGTCAAATACCCCCAGGAAGAACTCATAGTGTTAGCCCGAGCTATCAGTTCGTACCCTCTAATTACAGTCATTCCCCAAGTTCCAATTGAAGATCTTTGCACTAAACTGTTTAAGTTTGCCCACCCTATGGTAGATCCTCTCCTTAGGATGACTGAATCAAGCCTCTTACAATTGGACCTTGTCCCATGCTCAGCCACTAAGGTCTCTCCCGTAATCTCAGTTGAACATCCTTTTCTTGAGCGAATTGATTCACCCAGTCCTGTAGAAGTCCTCCTTATGGCTCCAGACCACTTCCTTTGCATGACTGACCTACCCTTCTATAGAGTATACCTTTCCAAACCCATAGGTCAAATTTCAAGTCTTGAGGTCATCATCCATAGGCCCTTCCATGAATCATTCTCTAATCCAGTTCTTGAGAAAGTGGATCATTATTTGCTTAGAGAATAAACCTTAACTATTGCAATCACATGTCCTAGGCTACTTCCCGAACCATCTCTTGATCCATTCCTGGGAGTAGCAAATTTTTACTTTCGTAAGGATGACCAGTTGACACTCATAGATCACCATTCAAACCTTCAGGTCACCACCTTTAGTCAACAGGTAATTCGAGACCCCACCTCATATCTCTTCCCTTTCTCTAGGACTTCCAATGCTTCTTACACCATCCAAGTATACTTTGTCGAAGTCTTTAGAGTGAACCACGTGTCAGAACCTATTAGGTTTGCCACCTACTTCTGGAAGACCTTATGGCACCTACTAGGCACCCATGATAAGTTTTCATGCTCTGCATGCCATCCTCCGACCCAAGGTCAAACCTAGAGAGCCGTAGTTTGTTAGGTTTAGACCTAGGGTTCCTTTGAATAAAGTCCATTCTTTAGGAATGCATCGTCAGTCGAGTTTAGAACATTGTCTCAGATTTTGGTTTGATTGAGAGCACCAGGAATTGGGATTTGTATTTTGTCCAAGGCTGAAATTGCATTCAATGTTTCGATCAATAGGTCTATAGGCTAGAGTCCCATTGAAATTGTTCATGGATACAAGCCTCACACACCACTTGATCTGATTTCACTACTAGCCCACACACACAAGTCTCTTGATGCACTTGCATAGCATGTAAAAGACTTGCATAAAGAAATTCATGCCAAAATAAATTTAAGTAATGAAACTTATAAGAAGTTGACTGATTCTCAAAGACGAGTCAAAACTTTTGTTGAGGGAGACTATGTAATGATTAGGTTAAGGCCTGAACGGTTTCCTCTTGGAACCGTTAGAAAGTTACATGCTAGAGGAGCTGGACCATTTAGAGTGCTGAAGAGAGTAGGATCTAATGCCTATGTGCTCGAGTTACCTCCAGAACTAGGCATTAGCTCCACTTTCAACATTACAGACCTAGTAGAGTATAGAGAGCCAGCTGTGATTCCCAGTGAGGCTTTTGAACCTAATCCTGCTCTTGAGAGTGAACCTGATCCTGTGTGTCCACCAACAAACTGGCCTGTGAGGAAAGAGCAGATTGAAAAGATCCTGGATGATCAGGTTATCTCTACTCGTAATCGAGGATACCAAAGATACTTGGTCCGCTGGCAAGGAAGGTCAGATTCTGATGACTCTTGGATCTCCCGAGAAGAATTACAAGAATTGGACCCAGACCTCTTGGAGAGATACCAGAGCCAACTTGATCCATACTCGACAGGGTCGAGTTCCTCCCATCCTGGAAGAATTGGTGCGGGCACTAGACTCAGAAGAAGACTTCAGAGCTCCATCTGGATCTTTGATTAACCTTGCCTGAAGAATTAGGGTTTTTTTGGCTTGTAATAAGGGTTGACTTGATCAACTCAATTTTAGTTTGAGTATGTATTACCTGCATTTCTATTTTGTTGAGTCATGTTGACTCAGTAGTGGACTAGGGCTTCAACCTGGGGTGTTACATTTTCTTCCAAGGCCAAGCAAGTGGGCGCCACACTCCCAGCCACACTCCCAGCCATACACCTGAGTCCAGGGGGCGCCACATCTCCATACAGCAGGCTTTGGTCCCCACACCACAGATAGCAGCTCCCCTCTTTCATGCGCCAATTGAGGAGAAATCCACCAGGGGTCCACAAATCAAGGGGGCGGCCCAAGACTTCCCAAAAGAAACAAACTATGAAAGGGAAGAAATTCTCTTGGAGAGAAATTCAAGGAGGCGCCCATTACCTGCCAGAAATACTCAAAACAAAGTTAGAAGGAGCCATAACTTGGGGAGAAAGAAAAGGAGGTATCCAAAAAGGGTTGAGCCATGGAAGGAAGGAGATTTCTCTTGAAAAGCAAGGTTAGGAGGCACCCTAATCATTCCAACTAAAGCCAGATATAAAAGGCAACAAATTTTCTCTTGGAGGGCAAGGTTAAGAGGCACCCAAACACTTCCAGATAAGGCCAAGCATAGAAGGAAAAAAAATATTTTCTTGGAGGTCAAGACAAGGAGACGCCACCCACTTTCCTTTTTGAAGCTTCAATCAACTTTGGAATTAATTGGCCGGCCATATGAGTAGGGATTGATATCCTAATTTGAAGATCCCCTCCTTTAGTCCCACATGAGAAGATGTAAAACCCTACTCTCTTGTAATGGCCTATAAATTAAACCCCCATGTAAGTTTGAAAAAAATCAGATGAATGAAACCAATTTTTTTTGTGAGCAAACTTTGTGTTTTCTCTCTTCCGCACTTGCATCCAGGTGTTGAGCTCCGTAAGGGAGTAAATCCGGGTTCCCCAGGAACCTTGAGGAGGTGTGAGATCTCCAAAACCTAAACTCTAGGTTAGCCACTCCACTCCCAAATCCTAGCCGCCCATCATTCTTTTCTTTCCACCAATCCCTAGCCTATCCCACTTCTCACAGCCTCTCTCTCCAAGTCCAGGCCGACCACCAGCATCTATCTACAGTCCGGGTACTTCAGATCCAAAGCTCTTTCCAGAGGGAGTCGAATCAGCCTTCAAGAGAATCCAGATTTCAGCGACATCAGCCTTCAAGTTCTTCGAACTGGTAAATCCTTTCCCGAGTCTCTGAATCCATCACTTATTTTTCTTCTTCCCAGATCTTGAGTCCAGGAGAAGCCGACCAGCCACGAGACCAGTATTGGAGGATCCATTGCGAAGATAGCCGAATCCGAGGATCCAACAATCTGCCCGAGAGAGTTCTTCCACCCAAATTCTGTGAAGATCACTGTCTGGTTGGTAACCCATCTCTCCTCTCTATTTCTGTCCTGTTGAAAGTTCAGAGCGAAACCCTAGGTCTGGGAGTTTCTCAACCCCCAGCGATCCATTACTTCTGGACTACTCTGATAACCTAGTTTTTTTTAAATTGTGCTTTCAATCATTACCTAGTTTCCTTCAACTTAGTTTAACTTTACTTTGAGTCAAAGCCAATTTCTGAAATATATAAAAAAAAAAAAATTAATCTTAATTTTTACTTCCGCATACGCTTCTTTGTTCTTTGTTCTGCATCATTTTTGGTATCAGAGCTTTCGTCCTGCATCATTTTTGGTATCAGAGCCCTGTCTAGGATTTCTGTTTTGATTGCTTGTTTGAGTCTCTCTCTTTTTACTTTGTCTACTCGAAGTAGACTCCCCAGGACGTCCGGTCCTAGGAACGAAGCGAGGTGCAAACCTCCTCTTCCCATTCCACGGGGTGTTCCTAGGGTGTGTAGGGGATCCGTTGGGTTACAACTTCGTAGCAGGAATTGTAAACGGGGAAGCACTCTATTTTCAGTCTGTAACTATCCTGTTGTAGGAATTGTTTCTAATTACAGGTAATTCTAAATTGAATGATTTTTGTTTTGCTGGAACTAATATAATTGAAGCTATTTTACATAATTTTCCTGTGATTTATTGGTTTCCATAAAATTTCTGAGAGTTAAATTACTGCAACTCTGTTTTTGTATTTCTGTAATTCAATTATTTTTGAGTGATCATCTCTTAATTCATCTTAAGGGCATTTGAGCATCTAAGATAAGGGGAGGAGTTGATAACCTCTCCTTAGCCCAAAATCATCACCCACTCATTCGAACCTAAGCCTTTAATCTTAAAATTAATTAGACCTAATTTGCCTTAGTGGGCTAGGGACATCAACAAGTCGGGTCAAGGCTAGGGACCCACGTGGCGGAGGAGTGCTGAGCTCAACTCCAACAATATGGCTCAACCTCTGAGGGTCTCGCTCTGGAGGGCAGAGTGCGGGCCCGGTCCAGAGGGCTCGTGCTCAGAGAGGCTCCACATGGCGGAGGAGTGCTGAGCTCGACTCCGACCACAGGGCTCAACCTTCGAGGGTCTCGCTCTGGAGGGTAGAGTGCGGGCCTAGTCCAGAGGGCTCGCGCTCGGAGAGGCTCCACGTGGTGGAGGAGTGCTAAGCTCGACTCCGACCATAAGGCTCAACCTCTGAGGGTCTCATTCTAGAGGGCAGAGTGTGGGCTCTGGCCTAGGTGTCCCGAGCTCGCGGACCCGACCTGGTGGAGGACGGAGCTCGGCTCACCGTCTCGAGAGAGCTCAGCTCAGCTCGGCAGAGGAGACCGAGCAGGAGAATTGATGCGGCGTCTCCCCTTGACATGGCGCCCATCGGCTCTCCCACGTCAATGATCCCGCCACATCATTTGCCCCCCACTCTCGAGGCTCGTTAGTGCGCGGTGCCCGAGCCGAAGGGAGTAATTGTAGTGCTGATGTGGAAAGGCGAAGATCTGGTGCAATAATGGCCATTGTTGCTGGTGCTTCAGGAGACGGTCCTGCGGACCAATGCGGGGGCACCACGTGGCCACGTTCGAGGAGTAGTTAATGTTGGCACAGAATTCAGAGCAGCTGGGATGTCATTTTCGTCGACGGGTAGCACGTGGCGTGGATCCAATGGCAGAGGGGTCGAGTTGGTACGAATCCATAGGGTCATTTCAAAATGAAAAGAAGTTTTTTTATCCCAAAACCCTTATTCTCTCAATTCTTTTGCCCCCTTTGCAATGCTTGGACCCTTCTTTCTCCGTGATCTACTTCCGCCCTTCTTCCCTCTAAAGAACTAGGTCGGTCCTGCTCTTCTTTCTCGGGTTCTTTTCGTAAGATGTCTCATCCTGGTCCTTCTGTACAGGAGTTAATGTCTTCCTCCTCCGATGAGGAGTCAAAGGGGGCGTGGTTCGAGTTTAGTAGGAGACCGGCCCTTCCAGTCCATCCCGTGTCGAATAGGGAGCCGGGGGATACTTCTTCTCATTCTTCTCGTCTTCCTCCCCCACCCGAACCAGTTTCTAAGTCTGTTCGGTCAACAGGTCCAGGTGGGATCGCCTCGATGATTTCCGCCGTGGAGCTGGGGACTATTCGGGATGTTTATGGCATCCCACACTCTATCTGGCTTCTAGTCCCTCGCCCCGGGGATAGGGTCACTTCAAGTAGCCCGGGCCGGATTGCCTTCTACGAGGAGACCTTCTCGGGAGGGCTTCACTTTCCTTTTCACCCCTTCTTCATGTCCGTGCTGAGCAATTACTGCTTGGTCCCCGCTCAACTAGTCCCTAATGCCATTAGGACCATCTTCTCCTTCATTGTCCTCTGCCATGTCCACGGGTTCGTCGCCCGGTTTTCCTTGTTTAGGGCATTCTTTATCCTAAAATGCCACCCGACTGAGGACGGGTAGTGGTCCTTGTCCTCTTGCCCAAAGGGCATTAGATTCGAGCTCCCCTCTTCTATCAAGGGATGGAAGAGCGGATTCTTCTTCACGACCGTCGAGGGAGTCGACTGGGCTTGGAGTGATCCGGACCAGTCGTCCAACCGAATCTTCACGGTTGATGCAGTTGACCAAGACGACTATGAGCAGCTTCGCACCGCCCAGATCCCTCCTCTCGAGGTCCTGCTGTCGGAGAAGAACCTCTCCGATGCCAGGGTCGATCCGTCGAGGGGGTCGGGTGAGTCCGGCCTAAGTTTTTTTTTCCTCAATTTTAGGTTAACTTTCTTGGCTTCTGACCCATGGTTAATCTGCCTGTAGGGATGATCTTCTCGGAGAGCGACCTATTGTCAATTACCAAGAAGAGGCCGCCCACCGGGATGGCTGATGAGCCTCCCCCAAGGCGGGCCCGGGTCGAGGGTGTATCGATGGCTGCCCCCGCCGCGCCAGTTGCCTCGAGGAGGAGGGAGGCCGAGGAAGCTCTTGTGCCGTCCGCGGCACCAGGATTGAGTTAGCAGGTGGTTCAAGGAGCTGAAGGGTGGACGAGGCCATAGGCTGAGGTCTGTGTTCTGGAGCCTGAGGCGGTCGCTCGGGCTGGTGCTGCTGCCGTTGCCGTGCCCTCTCGCTCCCCGAGTCCAGTGATGATCGAGGTCGAGGGGGGAGAGGCCTGTACTGGAGCTCCTCCTGCAACGGGGGCCCCGATTACGATGGTGCCGGGTCCTCGACCGGTCCCTGGGGGTCCTGCTGTCGGGGGGATGGGCGCACCCGCTCCTCGAGAGAGCAAGAGGGACGAGGCGAGGCGTCGTCTCCCATTCAAGATAGGGCTGGAGAGTTCCCTGCTTGACAACCGTGCCCTAACTGCTCGCATGATGGACTTCTCCATCCAACCATGCGATCGGCAGGAGATGACCGGGCCGCGGCTGGGTGATGTGATTGATAGCATCTTCCCCCAGCTCTACACGGTGAGCGACTTCATCATTTTCTTCTTCTTCCCCTTTTTTCTCTCTTCTTCTTTTTTTTGTACCGACTTTTCATACGGTGTAGGTCGGTGTCGAGGCTCTTTTTGTCAGGAGCAGCTATCGAAATTGGGAGCAAGCTGAACAGCAACAGGCGGCCGAGATCGCGTCGTTGAGGGCTGACCTGAAGGGAAAGGCAGACTCCGAAGGGATGCTTGACCGACGGGTCAAGGACCTCGAGAGGCAACTCGCCGACTTTGAGGGGTGAGCGAAAGAGCTTCAGGAGAGCCTCGGCTGAGAGAAGAGCCAGTCAAGGAAGAAGGCCGAGGAGCTCGCTGACGCCGAGCAGAGGTTGGGCGTGTTCAATGCTGAGGTGATCCGGTTAAAGGGGATCGCTCAGTCCCTCCAGGCCCGGCTAGCGGCAGAGAAGGAGAAGTCGACCACAGCCCAGAAGGTGGCCGAGGAGGTGGCTAGGTCAGCTGCGGATGCCAGGTGTGAGGTAGCCACGGCGAAGAAGGAAACCGAGGAGGCAGTCGCGAGGTATAGGGCCTCGGAGGAGTTCCTCGCCGAGATCCAACAAACAGCGTCGGACTCCTTCTATAAGGGCTTCATGTACCTGTACCGCCAAGTTGAGGGGTTCGTCTCGGCTAAGGGCCGTAGCTGCCTCGGCTACCCCGGTACTTTGGACCAAGAGGCGTACGCTGAGGAGGCCGTCACTCCCGAGCCTTCCACGCCATCCGAGGTCGGGGCCGTACCGCCTGAAACCGGAATCGTGCAGTCGGGGGTCCCTGCAGACAGAAGCTCCTAGTCCTGCAGCCCAGCTGAAGGGTCAGCCGGAGGGTAGTTCCTTTTTATTTCTTCTGCATTTTGTTTTTTTTCTGTACTGGGTTGGGCCACCCGGCATGTCGGGGGCCCGCAGAATGCTTGTAACTGGGATTCGGTTAATAAATTTTGAACTTTCTTGCAACCTGCTTTCTAGTTGGCTTTCCCCTCTTTCTTTTCTCTTTCTTTCACTCCCCTTTCTCTTCCTGCTTGTTTTCTATTTTTTTCTTTTTTTTGATAAGTGGGGAGATCAGAGAAGAGGGTTTCACCTCGCCTGGGATCGAATCACCGGGCTTCAGTGTTGGCGAGTCGGGTGCAAGGTTCTGGCAGTGAGTTACTGGGCTCGATAGTTCCTTGGCCGGGGAGCTGGGCCCCGATTCAAGGTGCCTGAGATCTGGTCTCAGGTCTTGGATGCCTTGGAGCTAGGCTCGAGGCCTTCCTGGCTGGGGCGCTGGGCCTTGGTCCAGGGATTGCCTGAGGATCATGGTCGGGTCTTTGGTGCCTTGGAGCTAGGCTCGAGGTGTTGATAGGAGCTGCTTGGCTCGAAAGTTCCTTGGCCGGAGATCTGAGCTCTGTTCTTGGGTTGGCGTCCTAGAGCTGGGCTCGAGGACGTTGATGGGAGCTGCTTGGCTCGAAGGTCCCTTGGCCGGAGATTTGAGCTCCGGTCATGGGTTGGCGTCCTAGAGCTGGGCTCGGGGACGTTGATGGGAGCTGCTTGGCTTGAAGGTCCCTTGGCCAGAGATCTGAGCTCTGGCCTTGGGTTGGCATCCTGGAGCTAGGCTCGGGGACGTTGATGGGAGCTGCTTGGTTCGAAGGTCCCTTGGTCGGAGATCTGAGCTCTGGCCTTGGGTTGGTGTCCTGGAGCTGGGCTTGGGGATGTTGATAGGAGCTGCTTGGCTCAAAGGTCCCTTGGCCAGAGATCTGAGCTCCGGTCTTGGGTTAGTGTCCTGGAGCTGGGCTCAGGGACGTTGATGTTGATGGGAGCTGCTTGGCTCGAAGGTCCCTTGGTCGGAGATCTGAGCTCCGGTCTTGGGTCGGCGTCCTGAAGCTAGGCTCAGGGACATTGATGCTTGAGAGCTGTATGGCTCGAAAATCTCTTGGCCGGAGATCTGAGCTTCGGTCTTGGGTTGGTGTCCTAGAGCTGGGCTCGGGGACGTTGACGCTTGAGAGCAGCATAGCTCAAAAATCCCTTGGCCGGAGATCTGAGCTCCGGTCTTGGGTCGGTATCTTGGAGCTAGGCTCGGGGACGTTGATGAGGCTCTCCTGCAAGACAAATAATTACTTGTGCAAGGAAAAGCCATTATTATTTTATTACTGGGAAACCTTACATCATTGAGAGTATTTCCGTAAGTTGCAGGCATTCCATGTTCGAGGAAACTTGACGCCGCCAAGATCTTCGAGGTAATAGGCTTCTTGTGAGAGGGCTTCAGCTACTTTGTAGGGGCCTTTCCAGTTCGGTGAAAGCTTGCCGCACTCCCTGGGCTGAGATTCCTCTGCTCGTCGTAGCACCAGGTCTTCGGGCTTGAAGACTTTCGATCTGACCCGGGCATTGTAATACCGGGCTACTCATTGCCGGTAGGCCGCCATTCGTAGCCGAGCTTTATCCCTTACTTCTTCGAGAAGGTCCAGGTTGAGCAGGAGGTGTGTCAAATTCCGTGCCTCATCTTATTGCTGCACCCGTAATGTGGGCACACCGAGCTAGGTCGGGATGACCGCTTCGGCACCAAAAATAAGGCCGAAGGGCATCTCGTTGGTCGCCATCCTGGACGTTGTATGGTAGTCCCACAGGATGCTTGGGAGCTCTTCCGCGCACCTGCCCTTAGCTTGATCCAGCCTAGTCCTGAGTCCTTGGAGGATGGTCCGGTTGGTCACCTCGGCTTCTCCATTTATCTGAGGATGAGCCACTGAGGTGAATTGGTGTTGGATGCTATGCTCAGTGCAGAACCCTTCAAACTCTCGATTGTCGAACTATTGCCCGTTGTTGGTGATAATACAATAGGAGAGTCCGAAGCGGTAAATGATTGACTTCCAAAAGAACTGGCAGACATTGGCTTCCGCGATCCGGGCTAGCGGCTCTGCTTCGACCTACTTAGTGAAGTAGTCAATCGCCACCAGCAGGAATCTTCGCTGCCCCAGTGCTGGGAAAAACGGTCCCAAGATGTCCATTCCCTGTTGGACAAAGGGCCAAGGGGCTGAGAGTTGGGAGATCGATGCCGCCGGCTGATGCTGTATATTCGTGTGGCGCTGTATATTTGCATGGCACTGGCACTTGTTTCACCTTTTAACGAAGTCGGCAGTGTCCTCCCTCATGGTCTCCTAGAAGTACCCCTGGCGAAGAGCTTTGTAAGCCAGCGTTCTTCCTCCCACGTGATTCCCGCAGAGGCCTTCATGTATCTCTTGGAGCACAAAGGTTGCCTCGGCAGGCCTGAGACATTTCAGGAGTGGGTAGGAGTAGGATCGACAGTAGAGTTGGCCTTCCATCAGAATGAACCGAGAGGCCTTCTTCTTGATGAGGGCAGCTTCTATGCAGTCTTCGGGCAGGGAGCCATCAGTGATGTACCGGATGTACTTGTCTATCCAGCTCGGCTCGGGGGTGACTTGATGCACTCCTGCCGAGCTCTCATAGCTGGGACTTTCAAGGTACTCGAAGTAGGCACATCCCAGTGACGAGTCTGGCAAGGTCGCAAGCCTAGACACCGCATCCGCGCGCGCATTCTTCCCTCGAGAGATATGGAAGATGCTAAAGCGTCGGAGGCCTGTCATGCTTACGCGGACCTACTCCAGGTACTTCATCATCTGGGTGTCCCTTGCTTCATATTCTCCGGAGACTTGTCCGGCAACCAATTGGGAGTTGGTGAAGACTTTCAAGTCCTGCACACCCAGCTCGCGGGAGACTCTCAGGCCCACGAGGAGTGCCTCGAACTCCACCTGGTTGTTAGTCGCGGTGAACTTGAAATGGAGGGTGCATTCCGCCACAACCCCATCGCTGTTAGTTAGGATGAGGCCTACTCCACTCTCACTGGAATTAGACGTTCCATCCACGTGGAGGATCCAAGGCTCTTCTCCTGGCCCGGGCTCCGTCATTGTCTGCTCTAGCTCCTCAACGAACCCGGTGCACTCAACCACGAAGTCGGCCAGGACTTGGGCTTTCTGTGAAGACCTCGTTCGGTACACTATGTCGAATTCGCTAAGCAGCAGGGACCACTTATCCAACCTCCCAGAAGTCTCGGGTTGGCTGAGTATGGTCCTCAGCGGCTGGTCCATTACAACCACTATTGGGTGTGCTTGGAAGTAGGGCCTGAGGCGCTTAGCAGACATTATTAGTGCAAAAATGAGTTTCTCGGAGCGGTATACCTGATCTCCGCATCGCGGAGGATTTTGCTGGTGTAGTATACTTGCTTTTGAGATTTGTCCTCGTCTACGTGGATGAGAACTGAGCTGACAGCTCCCAGTGTAATCGCGAGGTACAGCAGAAGCTCCTCCCCCTCCTCCGGCCTGGAGAGCAATGGGGGGAGGCGAGAAAATTCTTCAGCTCCTCGAAGGCTGTTCTACACTCCTCTATCCAGGTGAAGTCATGCATCTTGTGCAGCGCCTTGAAAAATGAAAGGCAGTGGTCGGTCGACCTCGAGATGAATCTATTGAGGGCGGCGATATGCCCTGTCAGGCGCTGAACCTGCTTCTTGGAGATCAGGTGCTCCATGTCGGTGATGGCCTGAACCTTTTTTGGGTTCCCTTCGATGCCCCTCTGGGTGACCATGAAACCGAGGAATTTTCCTGCCGCCACTCCGAAAGTGCACTTCGTCGGGTTCAGCTTCATCTGATGTTGTCGCAAGTTGTGGAAGGATTCGACGAGGTCGGTGACATGGCTCGAGCTCGGCCTGCTCATGACGAGCATGTCATCCACATACACTTGCATGTTGTGGCCAATTTAGTCCTTGAAGACCTTACTGACCAGGCGCTGATAGGTGGCTCCTACATTTTTCAAACCAAAAGGCATCATCCTGTAACAGTATGTCCCTTGGTCGATAATGAAGGTGGTGTGCTCCTTGTCTTCTGGATGCATGTCGATATGGTTATACCCGAAGAACGCATCAATGAAGGAGAGCAGCCTGTGGCTAGAGGTGGCATCCACCAGCTGGTCGATCTTCGGTAGGGGGAAGCTGTCCTTGGGGCAAGCTTTATTAAGGTCGGTGTAATCTACGCAAATCCTCCACTTGCCATTGTCCTTCCTTACCATAACCACATTTTCCAGCCAGTTCGGATACTGGACCTCCCGAATGAAACCAGCAGCCAGGAGTTTATCAACTTCCTCCTTGATAGCTGCTTGTCTCTCCGGGGTGAAACTTTTCTTTTTCTGCCGAACTGGTTTGTGCTTTGGGTCAATACTCAATTTGTGAGTAATGATGTCAGGAGGGATACCTGGCATGTCTGCCACCGTCCAAGCGAATACATTTGCGTTTGCCCGCAGGAATTCCAGCAGTTGGGCCCTCTCCTCCTCGGGGAGCTGGGCTCCGATCTGCACCGTCTTCGTGGGATCGTCTCCGAGCGGGTAGAAAAGTAGATGCTCGATCGGGCCTCCCCTGGGATCTTGGGCCCTTTGGTCGAGATCATCTACACTGGGGTCGTCCTCGGGGACCTTGGCCCCAGGGAGGGTTTGGAAGCAATGCTGCATCTGCTGGGGTGCTTCCCTCATTTTCCCGACACCATAAGGAGTAGGGAACTGTACAAGTAGCCTCTTGGTGGAGACGACGGCATCGAGCAAGTTGAGCCCGGGCCAACCCAAGATCACGTTATAGGCAGAAGGGAGCCGTACAACCATGAAAGTCATCATGATGGTGCTCTGCCGAGGTGAGGTCCCGGCCATGACCGGGAAAGTGATTTTTCCTTCTACCCTCACGAAATCACCTGTGAAACCAACAAGTGGTGCATGCACAGGCCTAAGCTGATTGGGGGAAAGGTTCATCCTGGAGAAGGCATCATAAAAAAGCACATCTATGGAACTTCCACTATCAACCATGATGCATTTTACAGGATGCTTCGCGATCATCATATCGACAACCATGGCATCATTATTTATATTTTTCCTCCCGTCTTCCCCTTCCCTCATAAAGGAGAGTACATTTTTAGGGTCCCCTGCCCCCCGGGTCCTCTTGAACGCGCGCGCAGCTCCCTAGGAGATCATGCCCACCGGCTTCTTGGTAGGATGGTTGTCGATGGCTGGAGCTGGCGGGAGAGCGACAAGCGCCTGGGACTCCACTTGAGGTCTGTCCCCAACAAATCTTTTGAGGTAGCCTCTCTTGATGAGTTCCTCAATCTCTCACTTGAGGTTGCGGCATTTCTCGGTATCGTGGTCGTGGTCGTGATGAAAGTGACAGTACTTTGTCTTGTCACGGCCGGTAGAGGACTTCAGCGAAGGTGAGCGTCTTAGATAATCCTCGCCTTCGATCTCCATGAGTATTTTGGTCCTCGGGATGAGGAGAGGGGTGTAACCCTCCTCGGGAACGGGAGCCCCTCTCGGTCTTGGCCGGTCCCTCCAGTAGCTCGGGGCCTGGGGTGCTGTCTTCCGGGCCTCGGGCGCCTCGGTGGGGGTCGGCTTCTTCATTGGCCCTCCATCGAGCTCTCGCCTCGTGCGATCCGCCTCCTCGGCACGGATATACTTTTGGGCTCGGAGAAGGAGCTCGGAGTAAGTCTTGGAGGGCTTCTTATCCAGTGAGTAGGTCAGGCAGGAGGTCCTGAGTCCTCGTTTCAGTGCCAGCATGGTGATTGGGTCATCAAGATTGTAAATCTCGAATGTGGTGGCCTTGAAGCGGGCCATGTAGTCCCGCAGGAGCTCGCGATCCTGCTGCCAGATGGAGAAGAGGCTGTCTGCCTCTCATGGCAACTTCCTACAAGCGTCGAAGTGAACCACGAACTTCTGCCCTAGTTGGACGAAAGAGCTGATACTCTCCGGCTCCAAACGGGTGAACCACACCCGGGCTGCTTTCCGGAGAGTAGCGAGAAAAGTGATGTAGAGAAGGGCATCGATGGCCCCCTGGATCCTCATGAGGGTCTGGTAGTTTTCCAGGTGGTCCAGGAGGTCGGTGGTCCCATCGTGAGGATCCACCTGTGGCATCCGGAACCGATGCGGAATTGGCTCCGCTTGGATTTCTTGGAAGAATGGGGGGAAGGCGTCGTAACCCACTGGCTCATTAGCGGAGCCCTGCATGCTGGCAAACTGGCAGGCGAACTCTGCCAGCTTGCGTTCATGTTCCTCCAGGCACTTTTTTGCTGTGTGCCTGACGGCTTCATCAGTGGACCCCTCCATCGAAGGAGATGGAGAAGGTGACATGGATGCATGGCACCGGTGGTGGGGGGTCTTGCTTCTTCTGCCTCTGTGGGGTCTGGGCACCTCCTGCCAAAGGTTTGGTGAGCGACTCTCTCTGTCGGCAAAGCCGGCTCGTTGTCTTTTCGCCGGAGCTTGATGGCTACCCTGGTTGTCAGTGGTGGCCCGCGGTTACGACGACCTTCCTTGGAAGAAGCACAAGCTATCGCGGGGTCCTACGGCATGGGCTGCTGGAGTCCTTGACTGCTAGTGGGTAGCCAAAAACCGGTGTTGGTGCTGAAGCTGGCGCACTGCCATGGCAAGGACCTGCATCTATTGGGCGAGTGCAGCCATTTGAGCTTCTTGCGGAGGTGGCTGAACCGGAATGGGTGGCTCCGCCTCTTGGCGGTGCGGGTTCCCCCGGGAGGGGGAGTCCCCCGCACGACTGGTAGAAGCCTCCCTTGCCCTTGTTGTCACCATCTTCCTGTCTGGCTTGCCTGTAAAGAGATGGAGGGTTCGACTTGGATCAAAGATCATTCACAATGTCGTTGTCGCCCCCCTTCCTGGCCCACCAATCTGTTGCCGCCAAGATCACCATGGCCCGTAGCTGCTGCGGGTGCAGGAGTATGCTCCCTTCCCTGCCTGGTGGTCCTCTGGTCTTGGACCTGCGAAACAGGGGTTAGTGACCCGAGCTAGGGTTTCCGATGGGGGCACTCCGATCGTCAAGTCAGTGACGATCCAAGGGAACAGATCCTCCTGGTTGGGCCCCTCTTGATGGACTCCGTGCAAGGAGGAGTAAAAGATATGAGAATGAAAACGAAAACGTAGTAGGGGGAGAATAATGGTGGGGATAGAGGGGTTCCTTGTTCTACTGCCTCTCCTTGTTTCCCTTGTTTTCCTTCAACAGTGGTGGTGGTGGTGCTTTGCCCTCTTGATCGAGCTTGTACTTGTGTTGGTGTTGAGTTGTCGTTACCTTCCCCCTTCTGGGGGTGTCGATCGTTCTTTGTAGTTGAAAAAATGGCCGTTGGACGCTTGCCTCAGGATTCTCGCTGGGCTGGCAGGCATGTGCGACGGGATTCCATGCCATGGACGGGATGTCTTTCCTGACATATGGTAGGGGAAGCTTCCATTCGCTCTGACATCTTCTCCGGTCATCCCATTCTGGGAAGCCTGGTAGAGCCTCGATCTGGGGGTCGTCGTCCTAGGGGTTCGTGCTCTATGACTGGCCTATCCTCCTGGAAGTACGAGCGGACAGACAATTATTACGATATGGGGGGCGCCTCTCCGTAGTCCTTGGACGGCTCGCCGGCATCCTGGGATGGCAGGACTCGCTCTGACCCAGACGCTCCGAGCTTGCGAGGCCACCCAGCTCCGCTCTGACCTAGGCATCCCAAGCTCGATGGCCCGACCTAGCGGAGGACGGAGCTCAGCTCGCCATCTCAAGGGAGCTCAACTCAGCTCGGCAGAGAAGACCGAGCAGGAGAATTGACGCGGCGTCTCCCCTTGACGTGGCGCCCGTCGGCTCCCCCACGTCAGCGATCCCGCTACATCATGTATGATCTCAACTAGTTATTTAATTATTTATCTTATGTCACCATAGAGATCATGACTTGTTAATTTCTGATTGGTATTTATAAATTTCGATGGATAGTAACCACCAAAGTAGTTTATTTACTGAGATTAACATATTTTAGATAAATAAGGATAGCGCAGTGCATGAGGCACCTACCATGTGTGTATTTTGTATACTCATGAAAAATGAATATATATACACACTTTGGTTGCATGCTTGTGTACCTAGTTGGATGCTTGCATATGTAGGTACTGATGTACTTATGTACATATATATGTATATATGCACATTGTTATTTGTATTTCTATTCTTGTGTATATTTGCCATCTTTCTTGTTACTCCTAAAGATGATTAAGATGTTAACTTCCAAATTGATTAACATATAAATTCTAAGTAATCATGTCACATGTACTTAATAATTATATAAAATGACTAAAATTTAAAATTATGTAAAACTTTTGTTTTTTGCATAACCATTTTATATATATTTTTTAAAAAAATGTATAAAAAAGAATGTTGAACTAACTTGAACATAGTACCGGACTGACATTGACTTGGGATGGTTTGGTCTATTTCAATGATTTGGTACTTGAATATAAAATCAACTCAACTTGATGCATCAACAACTTTGATTTTACTTGAAAAATAAAAGTTCTATACTACTAGAAGAGGAACAAGAAAAAACATTACTTTTGAAGCTAACATGATGCGGGCTTTTATACTAGTATGATGCCAAGTATAACTACAAGATTGGAAAGGGTGATGCGGCAAGTAAATTTTGGTTCCAAACACCTCCAAAGATTGATTCAGGTGCTCCCTTCATTTTTGAAATCATAGGTTAGTATTCCATTAACTTTCATTTATTACATATGATCAATCCAACTTTTTAACTTATTCTAAAGGAAACTCAAGAAATTATAAATATTAATTTATTGTTCTTTTATTTATCTTGTTTTTTATATATATCATCTATGAAATAAATATATTTGCTTATTTATAATTTTTATATTATTTTATTTTGGTATACGGTTGTAGGAGGCATATAAGGCTACTCTTGCATAAAAGTATGGCTCAAAGATTAAATCACAACTTTCATTTGAGCTACAATATTGGTGGAAGCCATAGAAAGTGTTTCTAAAAACAAGATGTATTTATTTGGATCGTGGGCACATTCATCCAGTATACTCGCAAGGATTCCTACATCATGATCTACTTCTCCACTAGGTGGTTCTTTGAGAAGTTCACCCATCACCAACTCTGCCGTCCAAGGAGCTATAAAGAAATGCAATAGTATATTATGGTAGTTTTGATGAAACTTTAATATAGGAAAATATTGTGATCTCTCATTTCTAGTCTTGGTTTTACATTCTCTGACCACTTTTCTATCCTCTATCAAAAGGAATTGAGTCAGCTAACCTTCAACCGATCCTCTATGTGAATGATGTTTGTTATGAACTTATTAGGTGTATGTTTGAAGCTGGGTACTAACTGGAGTTGAATTGTTTTATATTTTGATATATTTTGTTTACTTATGAATTGAAACCTTGATAGATGTTAAACTTATTTAATCATAAACTTAATAGACATGTTAACATTCACTTAAATATGTTATGGTATTATTTTGTATTATAAAAATTGAGTTATGGTTGATATGTTAAGAATTATGATATATATATAGAGCTACTATTATATTTGTAAAATAGTCTTTCAGGTGAAAGCTTTATAAGGGATTTGTAAGAAAATAGAATACAATATAGAAATTTTACCAAGAGATTACCGATTAATATTTTAACAAACTTCAAACACTTACCAAGGGATCTATGAGGGATAATTTTCTCACAAATCATTCGGCTAGCTAATTTTTAACAAAGAAAATTTTCTCGATGAATCCCATGGCAATTACCAGGGATTTTCAAGTGCATTTGGGTTAGTAAATATCTTGAAAAATGGTTGATTCTTAGCAAATGACCTTCAATTTCACCAAAAAAAATTCCTTACTGAAAGTTTTAGATCCTTGGTAATTATCAAGGGATCTCTATAGGAGACTTTTACCAACATAATATATTCCAATGGATGAATTTTTTTTGGAAATTCCTTGATAAATCTTTACACCAAGGGATTTTTGACTTTCATCAAGGAATTTTGTCCCTCGCTAAAAGGTTGATTTCTGATAGTGATTCTTCTCTAAGATATTTAGAAGATATTGAATAGAATTATATGTTGACGAGAAATACCTTATGTAGGTCACTTTCTTTTGAAATTTTTTTTTTAAATTATACCAAGGCCTTTCATTGAAATAATGCTTATACAAGTTTTTAGGCATATATATTATCTATGTTTTTTTTATTGATTAAATGTATAAAGATTATTTAGCAGTTAATATATTTGTATTCAATAGAGTTAATACTTCCATTATGACTCTAACTAGAATAATCTATAAAATATGAAAACTGAAATTGTGCTAGTACTAAGTATGATAGTTTTGAATGTTACATTATATAATGATCCTCCATCTTGGATAACTTATAAGAGTATTCTAAAATAAAAGCAACCTATAAAAGTGATAGAGAGTGAGTTATTTTACCTTCGAAATATAAAAAAATTGATTCCATTCTTGGTGTTATACCAAGAATAGTGATGTAATATAATTTTCAAAATCATTAGTAAAAGGTATGTAGAATCTGATAAAAGATAGTATGGATAATTGATAAATAAATAAATCAATATGAGGTATAAAAACATGATAGTGTTAGGACTTATATCATAAAACTGAAGAGTATTATATTTAAACTTAGTATTTTGAGATTCCTATCTCTAATGCATTACTTACATAATATTTTTTAGTTTTCTTGTTATGCAATTTAGTTAATTTAAAACCATACAAGTAGAATAATTAATAATTTTATCCTATTTTGCTCAAAAATTTTGATATTTTTAATAAAAGGATGAAAGTGTTGATATGTGTATTAGTCATATCTTAGGATCATTTGTCAAACATTTGTATAAGTGTAAGATAGTTGTTTAATACATTTTTCCTGAAACTCCTAAACAAAATAGTATAATTAAGAGACAAAATCACACTCTCAAGGATATGGTTTGAAGTGGAATGAGTATGCACAATTTATTATGATATCTCTAGGATGAGATTCTAAAGATCGCCATCTATATTTTGGATAAGTTCTTGATAAGATAGTTATACAAGATACCTTTTGAGTTGAAGGTTGATAAGAAACCCAGTACTATTTAATTTATGTTATGGGCTATCCAATAAAAGTTAAAGATTAATACTTCATCAGTGAATAAATTTAAATCTAAAATAATTTATTATTTAATTAGTTATCCATATAATTTTAAAAAAATATAGATTCTACTATTATAATAGGGGTATAAAAAATATAAAGGCAAATCATGCCATGTTTGTAGAGTTTGATATGTATGATATTAAATACTTTTAAACTATGAATATAACATTAGGAAAAAAATTATTATTCTTATTTTTCTTTTATTTATGAAAATATTATATTTTATCCTATTGGAGGATAATGAGGTAGCAACATCATATATGAATCAATTATAGTACCTCCATTGCTAATTGATATAGTAATAATAAAGAAATCATATAATAAAAAATAAAAACCTATTATTTCTTATGATGATTTAGTTTTTGAAAATATGAATAGCTGGAAAGGATTTTCTCTTAAAAAGATATGAAAACAGAATCTTATAACATTATTTGGATATACAGGTAATATTTGTGGTATGTTACAAAATTACAATTTATATTATTTTGATTATAGAATTTTGTCCCAAATAATATAATTATTGATTATATTTTAAAATTACTTGAAATTTAGTATAATAATAGTACAACTTTATTCTTTGAAAAAATAATAAAATTTTTTATTATCTCTATCTATATACAGATAGAATATTTGACAATTAGAGATTTTAGTTAAAAGAAAAAAATTTTAGTAAAGTATATAGGTACAAAGTCAATGTTTGCTACTCCTTTAATTAAATGACTAAGATACATAGTTTTGATAAAATATATCAAGAATATAGGCATTATAAAATCTTTTAAATTTTTGGTTTAATGAAAGTTTGATGTATTTTGAATTTACATATTGACTTGATAGATAAATTTTATTAATTATTGATTGCTTTATTAATTGATGGATTGCAATCTTATATGATTTATATACGCATATAAAATAAAATACAACATGGTATCTCAAGAATAAGTGTTTATCTTGATAATGACATTTATATGAGTATGACTCATTTACTATTAAGAGATCTCGATATATTTGTTTGGAGACATGTGAGCTTTTTTTGAAGTCATGGACTTTTTCAAGTTTGTAATAAAGTATGAGGCTAAAGAAAATCATGATTAATGGCATATTTATATTAATTCCTTTTGATTATGAGTATATCTCTTATTTATGTATCTACTACATGAAATCTGAGACCAGGTATCGAGTCTTAAATATACTGTGTATCTCGTCATTAATACTATATTGAATATGCAAGACAAAATGGCTTGTTGTTGAAGCCATTAAATTTTTTCTTGCTTATTTTGTGTCCAAGTATGTTAAAAAAAATTAAAAGACTAACAATAAAAATATCATATTTTTTAATCATTTTTTGATGCTATTTTTTTGCTACACTACTATACTGAGATTTATATCGATAGTATTGATGATGTTTGTAATCATGGATAGGTCTTGTATCAAATAATGGATGTAATGACTCCCATGATTCAACATAATTGATACTGTTAGACCAAGTCAAACTAAAAATGCTTTCTATGGATCATATTTTTTTTAAAAAAAATCATGGTCATGTATTGTATTTTTTATTATTTAGCTTGAGGGTTATTTTCAAAATAACATATTTTTCAAAATCATAATTAATATTACTCAATGAAAGAATGTAAGAGTTTCTTTAATTATGAGCTACCAATAATTATTATTTTTATTAATTTTATTTTATTAAAAACATGCTAATTATATGATCTGGACATGTTTATAAGTCCAATATTGTTAGTGAACCTTGTGTTTGAGCTATAAGTTCTTTATATTGATTGGTATGGTTGACGCGGCACATTATAGACTTTAGTCCAACTATGATCCGTGATAGAATGGCCTATTAGGATTTTATTTTATTGGCTAGGTCCTCTCTCCACTTCTACTATATATATATCGTGAGATTAATTTTCATGACTTGTCCTATCAAATAGCCACCTGTGAAAAGAAAACTGGAGAGGATTTGGCTATTGATGTTCATGTAAATATCGATAATCAAAAATTTAAAAATTAATAGCAAATACATGTATGCATATCAAATCTAGAATAATTATATATTCTTGATTTATATGGTATTTCTGGATCTGTTATTTACTCAGATCCGTTCTTGAACAATTATCTTCTTATATTCTAATCTTCTTCATAAGATCCATAGGAATAAAATCCTTATACATAAATCCCATCAATCAATATGGATCCATCTACAAGTCAACCATCAGACTATTACATAGAGATCGACACTATATTTTTTTAATTTTATTTATGATTTTAGATTCATTAAGAGATAATTTTCAAAACTAATATTTTTTATCTTTCATTGCAATGTAGTCTTGCAATGGTGGAGCAGTTAATTAAGAAAAATGTTTATTTAGTCATATATTATTTGTAATGTGATGTGATATGGCAAGACCGCTGGCATGGAGTACACCTCAGATTCAGCTGGCAGCGAAGCGGGTAGACGTCGCCACATCGGATCTCTTTCCGAGCTCCCTCGCTAGGTGGCTCCCCCAGGGTCGAGCCCACCTCGATCTAGGTCGAGCTCGGCATCTCAGCTCCTTCACTAGGTGGCTCCCCAAGGGTTGAGCCCACCTCTTTCGAAGTCGAGCTCCCTCCGCTCCTTCGCTAGGTGGCTCCCCAAGGGTTAAGCCCACCTTAGCCGAAGTCGAGCTCTCTTAACTCCTTCGCCAGGTGGCTCCCCAAGGGTTGAGCCCACCTCGGCCAAAGTCGAGCTCCATCCACTCCTTCGCCAGGTGGCTCCCCAAGGGTTGGGCCCACCCCGATCAAAGTCGAGCTCCCTCCGCTCCTTCTCCAGGTGGCTCTCCAAGGGTTAAGCCCACCCCGGCCGAAGTCAACCTCCCTCCGCTCCTTCATCAGGTGGCTCCCCAAGGGTTGAGCCCACCCCGGCCGAAGTCAAGCTCTCTCCGCTCCATCGTTAGGTGGCTCCCCAAGGGTTGAGCCCACCTCGATCGAAGTCGAGCTCCCTCCACTCCTTCGCCAGGTGGCTCCCCAAGGGTTGAGCCCACCTTGGTCGAAGTCGAGCCATCTCAACTCATTCGCTAGGTGGCTCCCCAAGGGTTGAGCCCACTTTGGTCGAAGTCGAACTCGCTTCTTGGAAGCGTCACAAAAAAGACGAAAGCGTCAGCACCAAGTCTATCATCGAAGCTGGCACGTCCAGTACGGTGCCCCAAAGCTAGCGAGGTGCGCCTACCATCGTTTGCACCAATTGGGGAGGAGTGCTTCGATCGAGGCATTGGGTCCTGTAGCCGACCATCTATACCATCCAGAAGAAGAAGGCCGTGTCAGGGGCCTCAGAGCTGAGGGCGGCTATCCCCGGATTGAGGCCTTACTAAACTTTCCCAGCCATGATAACCCATCGGGAAAACAAGGCTTGCAATATAATGCCCTACTATAAGGGGAAGTGAGCTCGGGAGCACGGCCAACAGATATCGTTGACCTTCGAGCCCCCCAGGAAGGAGAGAACCGAGGCAAGAAGCGGGGAGAACCCGTGGTCTAAAAAAAGCACCCAACGGGCGAGAGGCAGGTAAGCAAGGGAAAAGGAGGAGGAGATACAGGCAAAGGAAGTGCACGAAGGCGGTCGCGAAAACTCCATGAGAGGGTCCCGACCGACACAGCTATCAAGACTTGAGCCTTACTCCTCTCCTACCCCTCCTACTCTAACCTTTACTAAAAACTCTCCTCCAAGCATGGTGACCGAAGAGGGATCTGTCTTGGAAGATATGTTCCTCTTTACCGTCTACTGACTTGATCGTCGGAGTGCCCCCGCCGGGATCCTGACCCGGGTCTCTAACTCTGTTTTGCTTCACCGGGAACAGCTGGATTTCGAAAAAAGAGGCTGATGTCCGGCATCACATCCGAGCTGTAGGCCACGACGGTAAGGGTGGCAACATGATGATTCTAAATCATTTCCACCTAATTAATTACCAGAAAAAGATGAAATTGTATTGTATTAATACAAACTCTTTCAATAGATAAAGGTATGCTTTGCTTCAGGAGAATAATGAAAATTAAATTAATAGGAAAAGTAGGATTTTTTATGAAAAAAGAAAATTTTTTATTAAAATTCAGCCATAATATTTTCAATTTTATATATTTTTGATAATACGGATGCATTAAATTAAACTAAACATGAATAAATATGTCCATAAAAATTAGAAAATAAAATATTAAAATATTAGAAGGAATATCTTTAATAATAATTTTTATTAATAACTTCTTATTTAAAAATTAATAAAAATATTAATATTTTAATAGAAAGTACATAAAAAATAGATTTTTCAGAGAACATACTTTCCATGCAGTTTTCGTGGCAACCAAGCATACCTTAAGTGGTTTGTATCCAAGACCAATTAATAATAACTACAATGAATTCATACGCGTGGTAAGGATATTGAGTGCACATGCAAAGTTTCAGTCAAAGAAAGATGAGTATTCATCTAAATAATTTTTGAGTTATGGGGCTGGAGATTAGGTGTAAAATGCTTCATGAGCTCCATGGCTAGAACTTTGGTGATTAAATTAATTAAGGGTACCATATACAGCATATAAGCTCTTGTTTTTGTTATTTTTTAAATTTTAATTTATGAAAAAGAGGACACAAGTTCGCTCTCCAAGTCAGTGTGGAATGTCCTAACATTCATGGGTGTTTGGTGTTTGTGGAAAGAAAGAAATGGCAGCTGGATATTTAACTACGAAGCTAGCCAATGCAAATTCGATGGTCCTCAAGAGAGCTCTGCACTCCCTAAATGTTGAATGATGTTGGCTGGCAACGTACGACTTGCAACCAAAGACGATGAAGACTATATATTCATGAAACCAGAGGAACGGAAGAAGTGGGTAGATCACCGCCTGCACGGCGACCATCTGAGAAATAGCCAGTGACGGAAAACAAAGTAGGACGGACGAGGTTCAAAGGTTTTGGAAGACCGCCAGCAAAAGAGAATCTTTGGGACCCGGTTAGGGCCACAGAGTTGAAGTGCAACGGAGCGAAGGGAAAACAATCGAGAAACTACAAAATCTTAGATTAATAGGAAGGGTGTTCAACGAAACTGTTGCAACCAGCACCGGCCACCTCAGTGCTGAAACAACCGTTCCCTTACTCTACCTCTATGTCAGTGGATTTTCCACTAACCAACGTAGAGTCACTTGACACTTCTTTTTAGGACTGTCCTTCTTTCCCAGCCTCGGACATTCCTCTTTTGAATAAATAAACGGGGGGTTCTATCCTCCCATATGCATTAAAAAAAAAAAAAGGAGGATCGTATATATACAAGTCCATGCTTAAAAGATCTATTAGCGCAAATATACCGTTCACAGGTCAAGAGGGTTTTTGAAGAGCAAATGACAAGGTTGTTGGAAATTATCTGACTTGCAAACCAAAATGAATCAACAAAGATGTTGTCAATTAGTACATGGAAAAATAAATAAATGAAAAAGACCACGTCACCCGAAGGCTTAATCGATCTCACGCAAATACAGAAAACAAAAGGAAGAAGTACACAAGCCTAACATTAGAAGCTACGTGCATGAGCTAGCTCTCCTAGAGTTCTTGAGAGAACTAGCACCCTCCCACATCCATCTGCAGACCCACATATCTGTCCCAACCACCCCGTATAGAAGTTTGAGGTGAAAAGTTTAAGGTCAATGCGGGCAATTGCCTCCACGAATGCTAGGGTCCGAGGTGCAATTCGAAGGCCCTGAAGATGAGAGGGACCGTTGCATGAAGGCCTTGGATAACAGTAGACCGGCATACCCTTCCCGCCACCAATGTTGTCCTAACAGAGGCCTTGCTGCCAGAAGAGGCTGCATGGTAGAGACCACCAGCACCAGAAGAAAGAGCTGCTTTGCACCAATACCCATGATCGCACCAAGAAAAGGAGCCCTGCAAGCTTTGGGTAGGTATATATGCTCTTTTCCTTCTATGAGGAGAGCGATATATCTCAGGATCTTTGAGGATGGTTGAAGGCAGACACGGGGGAACGAGGATTTATATAAGCGGCACTGCCCAATTCCAATGGGACTCGGTCGTCGCATGGGAAATATGAGAATTCTAAGCAGCGCGTTCGCGCCAAAGGAAGGATGGAACTCCTTTCGCGACGCAGACAGCTGGACCAAGCCCTGCACAGATTTCAAAGCTATCCGAAAGCCACCTTGCACAGATCTGGAAGGGGGCTATTGCGCGATCCGACGGTGGAATATTCGTGCGAAGGAACGGTCAATGCTTCTTTGTGCGAAAGATACAACCCCGGTCACTAACCAGGTGTCGTGTCTCACAAGTCAACCCCGTGATGGACTTGGTCGGACCGACCATTAATTCCACAGCAAACTTTCGAGCGTCAAAAAAACTAAACCACCTTGGTGCAACGGATTTCACATCAAAGGAAGCTACTTAAACCGTGTTTGGGACTCCACCAACCCCCGGTACTGACTCGCGGATCAAGTACAAGAAAGTTTCGCTTTGATTTTAAATGAATATTAATCTAATTATCATCTTCTATATATCAAGAAAAGAAAAACAGAAAAAAAAAAAAAAAAAAAAATCCCACCCGGTGATATCACTGCATGTCTTCTCCAAGTCCTCCAAGTTGAAATGGATAACAATACTCGACGTTTTACTTCACTTTCATTATTATTATATATATATATATATATATATTCATTTACTCAAAAGTACTTTGCTTGCATTTTACATGTAATGGATGCAAGATTTGGACTATCACATAATGTTGTACATCTCAATTGAAAAACGAATGAGAACCGCATCAAAGTCACCCATTTAACGCACAAGTTCCATGTAGATCACATTTATGTGCATAGTTGGGTGGTAGCTATAGCTCACCAGCCTTTTGTATGGGTACATGTAGCAGAACCTGCTTGAGACGTAATTTAGTGCAACAAAATTTGTCCAGTTATATCAAAGTTAGACGTAAGAGAAATGAAAAAAAACAAAAAAAAAGTGTGGGTATCAGTTGGTTGAATTGGTAAACTCTTTTGTATTGAAACAAAAGATATGAGTTTGGTTGTTTCCTCGCTTTAATTGATATTTAGCTGGGCTCCACCCATTCTAGTTTAGAAAAAATTATAATAATTTATTGCGAGGGTGGAGCTTAACTATAAGCAACATAGTCTAGTACCAGAAGATAGCTCGATCTCAAGAGATTTTTTCCTGATCATCCTAAACAAGTAGTTAATTGATGCTTAATATCTAATGGTCCGCATATAATCAATACTCAAGTTCAAAAGAACTCTAACTTAGTACTGAGATACATGATTGAGCTAAACAATGAAACCACAGTACACGAAACAATTTGTAAAATTTTATCCATATTCATGGACTAAATAATATATCCTGAATTAGTTAGAATCTATAATGTATATTTAGATTATATTTGGTCTAGTTTGTTTCTAGTTTTACCAGTCCATAATTCAGCTAGTAGCCATTTAAGTCCTAAAGAGATTATATTAGAGAGATGAAATCAACCTGGTTATGCAAAGGTTTAGACCAAGGGATTGGCATACATTATTGACAAGTTTAGTTCGCCATGATGTTTTGTTCCAAAATACAGAAAATAATGTGTCCTGAACTTGTTGGGTTATTAGATCAAAATATCCCACATTCAGAGGGAAGATGCGGCAGCATGCATGGTTTAACCATTCAACAGAAGTCTGCACATATATTGATGCTGCTGATGCACGCACGAGTACTATCCACAATTTGCAAGATGTGATGTGATGCAAATAATGTAATTTCTAGTCTTACGGTTCAGTACTTATACTCAAATAAAAAAAAAGGGGACATTTCATGAAAAAAAATCATTAAATATATATATTGTTGGGATATCCTGGTTCAGCTACGAACCAGGTTCCGATTCGATTTATCGAAGTCCCGGTTTTCCGGATTACGGACTTCGAACTAAGCGAAAGCCAACTGTAAGCAACTCAAGGCTTCACACCGAACTACAACATCCGAAGGCCAGTCCTTCGGGTAGCACCTTCGGCCCCGGCCGAAGTTTGAACTACTCATCGACTTTCGAAGGCACGAACTTCGGCCCCCGCCGTAGACATGATCTCCGGTCTCGGGAAAATATCAAGCCTTCGGCCCACGCAAGGAGAAACCTGAAGCTTGAACCACAATCTATTCCAAAAAGGAAACTGTAACCAACGGTTACAATCGACACTCATCATGTCATGATCATGGCGCGCAATTCCTGCAGCCACGCCTCTGATCTAGCCGGAACCGCTCATTGATAACCAACGATCGACTATCATGGGAGTGAATGGCTCCCCATGATCTCCAGAAAAAGAGCGGGCCGCAGACCGGAGGCCATCTTTTAAATATGGGTAAGGAGGATGGCTCGAGAGGTACGAGAGAATAATCTCGCACATACACATTCTCAATCTCAAAGAACACTTTTTCTCTTCCACTCTCGACATCTTTCCCATTATGTGGCTGGAATCCACCACTGACTTAGGCATCGGAGTGTCCTCCACCGGAACAACTCCGGCAAGGGACCTGTTTTGCAGGTGAACCAGGGAGCGGTCCTGCGATGCAACGGCTCCGACCGACCCACCCAGGGACTCCACGCCAACAGATTGGCGTGCCAGGTAGGGGGGACGTATTACTAACATTTGTTAAGCTCCCTCACAAACAAGGGGAAGAAATAAAGAATTCTTTGATGGCAAGAGGAAAAGCCCAAAATGCTTCTAAAAGCCGGAGTCGTGCTCCGTCTCAGGGGGGTGCACCCCCGGAGGTGAACGATGTTCCACCTCCCACGGTTACTATGAGATCCCCCATACCACTCTCCGATTTCGGGGGTAACCAAGTTTATGCCGAAGAGAAGATAGTGTTGCCTGTAACCCTCGGCTCCGAGCCTCGACAAAAGACATTGCCGATCAACTTCACGGTGGTCCAGATCCCCTCTGCATACAATATTATTCTTGGGAGGCCTGTCTTGAACAGGTTCCAGACCGTGATCTCCTCTCACTACCTCTTAGTACGCTTCCCCATCAGGAATGGTGTTGGAGAAGTTAGAGGGAACCAGAGGACGGCACGGCAATATCTAATGATTGAAGACAAGCATTTCAAAGATTCGACTACCCCGGATCAACTGGATCCGAGGGATTCAACCATAAACCTTGGTGAACCCAAGGAGAGGACCATCTCGATACCTTTGAAAGAGGAAGATCCCTCCAGAGTTGTGCAAATCGGGAGTGCCCTTGACGAGAAAACTAGAATGAAGCTGATCCGTTTCCTCAGGGACAACGCCGATGTCTTCGCCTGGCCGACTTCGGATATGCCCAGGATTCCCGCTAAAGTGATTACTCATCGGCTGGAAGTAACCCCTGGGTACAAGCCGGTACGATAGAAGAAGAGGAGCTTTGCCCCCGAAAGACAGCAAGCTGTTGATGAAGAGGTTGGCAAGCTCCTCAAGGCAGGGTTCATCAGAGAGGCCCGCTACCCCGAGTGGCTGGCCAATATGGTAATGGTGAAGAAAGCTAGCGGCAAGTGGAGGATCTGCATCGACTATACAGACCTCAACAAGGCTTGCCCAAAAGATAGCTTCCCTCTTCCAAAGATTGATCAACTGGTCGATGCTACCGCCGGCCACCAGTTGCTGAGCTTTATGGATGCCTTCTCTGGCTACAACCAGATCAGAATGGATCCGCAAGATGAGGAGAAGATGGCATTCATCACTGACAAAGGTCTCTATTGCTACAAGATGATGCCATTTGGCCTCAAGAACATCAGAGCAACTTTTCAAAGACTCATCAATAAGGTGTTTGAAAAGCAACTGGGAAGGAATATTGAGGCCTATGTTGATGACATGATCGTCAAGATTCTCCACCGGAGAGACCACATTCATGACTTGGAGGAGTCATTCAGTGCTTTCCGATGCTACAAAATGAAGTTAAACCCGGCGAAGTGCACCTTCGGGGTCACATCGGGTAAATTCCTGGGTTTCCTTGTCACCAAACGAGGGATTGAGGCCAACCCTGAGAAGATCCAAGCCTTGAAAGATTGCCTCCCTAAACAGATTTATCTCTCGGTCCACCGAGAAATGTCTTCCATTCTTCAAGATACTTCAACAATCAAAGGGCTTCGAATAGTCCGAAGATTGTCGCGTTGCCTTTAAGGAACTGAAGAAGTATTTGGAGACCCCACCATTGCTCTCCAAGCCAAAAGAAGGCGAGGTCCTCTACCTCTACCTCTCTGCTTTAGATGAAGCAGTGAGCTTGGTTCTTGTCCAGAAGGAGGAAGACGGGTCCCACAAGCCGATCTACTACATCAGCAAGATCCTGTATGACACAGAAACGCGGTATGCAAGGATGCAAAAGCTGATATACTCTTTAGTGATTGCGGCAAAGTGACTACGGCCATATTTCTAGGCCCATGCTATCGTGGTGCTGACTGATCAACCTCTCAAGGCCATTCTCCGATCTCCGAATACTTCTGGAAGGATAGCCAAATGGGGTGTGAAGCTAAGCGAATTTGACATTAGCTTCCAGCCCCGAGCGGCTATGAAGGCCCAGGTGCTCTCCGATTTTCTGGCCGAGTGCACCTGGAAGTCCGAAGATGAAGCCTCTTCGGATAAAGGAGAAGCCCCGAAGGAGATGAAGTTCGTTTGGGTGCTTCATGTGGACGGAGCTTCCAATACTACCGGGTGCGGGGCTGGACTCATGTTGGCCGAACCTGACGTTCAGATTATAGAGTATGCACTCCGTTTCTCCTTCCACGCCTCCAATAATCAGGCCAAATATGAGGCCCTACTCGTCGGACTTCGGATTGCAAAAGATCTAGGAGTCTGGAAACTCCGAGCCTTCTCCGACTTTCAACTGGTTGTGAATCAAGTTAATGGAGAGTACGCAGCCAAAGATCCAACCATGGTGCAATACCTGGAGAAGGTTCAGGCCTTATCCTCTCAACTGGAACATTTTAAAATTATTCATGTTCTCCAATCAGAGAAACCCCGAGCAGATGCACTGTCTCGACTGGCAACTATAGCACCGAAGTCTCTCAGGCGCACCTTTGTTGAACATCTTAAAACTCCAAGCATTGCCAAAGAGGTTGTAGAGGTGCGCCAGATTGATGATGAGTCAAGCTAGATGGATTCCATCATCAGATTCCTAAATGAAGGAGAACTGCCTGAAGATAAGGTGGAGGCCAAAAAGATCCGCTGGATGGCATCTCAGTACGTCATCTTAGACGGAACCCTCTAAAGAGATCATTCTCCCAACCACTGCTGAAATGCCTCGGACCCACCGATACAGATTATGCATTGAGAGAGGTCCACGAGGGCATATGCGGGGATCACTTGAAAGGCAGATCTCTAGCATACAAGATTATTCGATAAGAATATTACTGGCCCTCCATCCAGAAGGACTCAGCTGATTTCGTGCAGAAGTGCGACCAATGCCAGATGTATGCCAATGTGCAGAGACAACCTGCGAGTCACCTGACTCAGTTGGCAGTCCCATGGCCCTTTGCCTAGTGGGGGATGTACATTCTTGGCCCATTCCCACCAGCATCGGGGCAAAGGAAGTTTCTCCTAGTGGCCATCGACTACTTCATGAAATGGGTGGAAGGTGAACCATTGTCCCAAATCACAGAGGGCAAGGTGGAGAGTTTTGTGAAAAACTCCATCATCTTCAGGTTCGGTATCCCACACGTCATCATCACGGACAACGGAAGATAATTCGATAATCCGAAGTTCAAGGACTTCTATGCTCGGTACTATATCCAGAATCGGCTAACATCCATTGCACATCCATAGTCTAACGGAGAAGCCGAAGTCACCAACTGGACCATCCTCCATGATCTAAAGACAAGGTTGAACGCCACCAAAGGGCTTTGGGCCGAAGAACTGACCTCTGTTCTTTGGACGTACCAAACTATCCCAAGAATAGCCACCGGCGAATCTCCGTTCAACCTAGCCTACGGTACCAAAGTCATGCTACCTATCGAAGTCTCCCTACAGTCCCTGAGAATTGACAACTATGAAGAGCCTGAGAATTTCGATCGTAGAAGGATCGATCTGGATCTGCTATCAAGAACCAGGCTACAGGCCCAGATAAGAATGGCAGCATACCAGCAAAAGGTCACCAAGTACTACAATGCAAGGGTGAAGGAGCAAACTTTCCGCACGGGGGACATAGTATTGCGAAGAGCAAAAGTGTCCAGGCCAATAGAACAGGGTAAACTCTCCCCTAACTGGGAAGGCCGATATCAAGTTGAAGAAGTCATTCGACCAGGGACATATCGACTCAAGACCCTGGAGGGGAAGACCCTATCTCGGCCATGGAATGTACAAAACCTTCGCAAATACTATCAATGAAAAAGTTCCATAAAACTCCTGTACAAAGCTCCTCAACCCTACTCGACTCAGAATGGCTAGTTGCATCGACTAAACGACAACAGCCCAAATGACCTGATCTGAAAAATCGGTCAACAACGCAAAGGAGAGTCTGATCACTCACCTTATCGATATGCCTGACGAGCACAATGGATGGCCCAACAAGGCCACCAAAAAGATCAAAGGTGCAGGGATGGTTTTCGTAACCTACCCTACGGTGAATCCGAACACGCACCGAGGCAGGCCTGAACAGCCTACCTTAATCATGACAGAAAGTGCACAGGGACAGTTTTCGTAACCTACCCTACGGTAAATCCGAACACGTGCCTAAAAGGACCATTGTCGTCCTCTCTGTCAACAACAAACACTCTCAGAACGGTCCAATGGACCCTCCTTCTTCCCTATAAATCGCAAGTGATTTATGGAGTCTACATTATGGACAAATCGTGATGCAACACATCGCAGAAAATACATGGGAAGAGGTAACAGAAAAGATCTTTCATTTCTTTCAATTTTTCTTACATAAAAAAAAGAAAAGAAAGAAAAAAGAAAGAAACTCTCCTATAAAGAGAGTAAGAAAAAGAAAAGAGAAAAACTCTCCAAAAGAGAGATAAAAAAAAAGCAGCAGTAGCAGCAACAGCAGGTTGGGAAATTTGCATTAACTCCCCGATGGGTTTTTCCCGTACCGTCGGGGAGAGACCAGATGGGACAACGAAGGGCCCCCGGGGTTCCCGTCCGAACTCGAGTCCGACCCCTTGTCGGAGTCAGAATCGAATTCGTGGCCGGGGAAGGGAACGGAGGGTTTGATATTATTCAAGCCCTTCAGGTCATAAAACCTGGAAGCTTTCCTCCGACACTCCCGAAACTCATGGTGGAAGGAGTCCAGGGCCACCCTGGCAACCTCATCCTTGAATGAGGCAGAAGTTCTGAAGTTTGCGACGGCCTTCGCCGCCTCCTTCTTCGCCTCCTCCGTCGCCCTGGTCGCTGCCGTGACTTGGGCCCGGGCCTCCCTCAACTGAGCCTCCAGAAGGCGGACCTTCTTCTTGAGACAGTCAACCAGAGGCTCCTCCTCTTCGCTGACGGGCCCAGATGGCCCCGGACTATGCTTCCTCTCGAGGTCAATAGCCTTCCTCTTCTCTGCACGACGAAGCTCAGAAGTGCTGAACCTCATGGCTAATAGAAAGAAGACACCAACAGAAATGATGGCCTTCGACAGCAGGGGGTAGGGTCCTATTTATAGAAACCCTGCGCCCACAATCGACTGCGGGGAGGCGCGTCCCTCATCCTTCCCGACCAACTGAGAAGGCGCCATGTGTCTGGGTGACGCTTCGAGAACTAGAAAGTCTCTTAGAAGCCATCCCCAGGACCGCAACCGCCATCGCTTCGAATCCGAAGAAATTCGTATCATGTGATGACATCATTAATGGTCTCTTTTTGGAAAAAAGAGGCCCGATGGCTCATAAGGCACAAGAGATCGCGACTGTACAAATTTCGACGTGCTACGTGGACAACGGTGATCTTAATCAAATCCCCCCTAATTATTGACTGGCGGGGAAATGACTCCTGTCCACCCCAACGGACAAGCTAATCATCCGAAGGAAGGCAATGCAATGGAGTTCTGGTTCGTTCAAGGATTCGTCCTTACCGACTGAATGGCCTTCGACCACGACTATTCGACTAAGCGGAAAAGAGAATGGTAAAACCGGCTCTTATCAACTGGACGGCTTTCGAAGGCTATCGTTCGACTAGGCCAAAGGAGAAACGATAGAACCTTTTCAGGCTACACATGAACACATGAGGCACAACAATGCATATGCAAAGAAAGGAGAATTCATTACAAAATCTAGGAAAATTGCAGTACAAAGTTCATTGGCAATACAAGTAAAAAAAAAAATGAAAGAAAATACATTCAGAGTGATCCAGGTCACTCAACATCAATAGGAGAGGGCTCCACACCACAAGACTGGAGCAACCTATCAACTTGATCGAAGAAGGTCTCATCAATCTGGGCCGGGATGGGAGAACTTCAGCCTGGACTCCTCCAGCCTGAGTCGCCTCCTGGGCCGAGATCAAAGCTAGGATTAGCTTTGGGTTTTCGACTGAGGTAGCAGCCTCCTTCGCCGGACATGGTGACTCCTCGACCTCCCCTGCGGCTTCAGCCTCCTCCTCTTCTTCTCCTTCCTCTCCAATTATGTTGTAGGAAGGGATCTTCGAAAGGTCGAGGTGAGGGAGGGTCTCCTTTACCTTTGAAAGCCCATTATTGAAGCCGTGCTGGTAGGCATACAACGATGCTTCATCAATTTCTGTCTGAAATTGCGAAGACATCTTGAAGTCAGCCACGACATTGTCCATCTGCTTCCTCAAAGCTTCAGACTCCCTCTTGACGGCTTCGACCTCCCTCTTGGCAGCTTCGGATTCTAGGATCGCCTCTTCGGCCCTCCTAGAAGCCTCCTCCACCACCTTGGACAGGCTCTCCATCCTCTCCTGGTTCTCCCTGGCAGTCCGCTCCAGGGATTCAACTTGCCTCCTGCACCTGTTCCACCCTGCCTCTTGTCCCGCTATCCTCGAGTGGGCGCTTTTCAGTTCGCCCTTCAGGTCGCGAACTTCATCAGTCACCTGGACAAGATGGTCTTCCATGGATTGCTTCAGCTCCTCGGCTACTTTCCTGGCAGACCTAGCATTCTGAAGCTCCTCCTTGAGGTCGTAGATGAGGCTATCTACGTTCCCCAAGCCTTCCTCCATGAAAGTGAAGTCATAGACCAACTACATCAGAAAAGAAGAATCGAGGATCAAGTAACTCTCAAGGCAAAAGAGGTGGTGATAGTCATACCTGTTGTAGGGCGGCGAAACCAGAATCAGACACCTTGTGAAAGCTCCGGTTCCGGAGAAATTGCCAGGTTGCGGGGCTGTATCGTACCCTTCAACGCATGTCTGGATTCCTCCGGAACTAGCAGCTCTCCCACAGGTGGGAGCTCCGAAGGGTTCGTCGGGCGATCTCCGGCTGAAGAAGCTCCGCAGACGGACTCTCCTTCGACTTGCCGCGCCTTGCCCCTATCAACGGCAGATGGGCAAACCGACGGCACATCCACTTATTGAGGCGGGCCCCCCGTTGGGTCAACTGGGGAAGAGATCGCCGCTGGAGTCTTGACTGGGCAGGGCCTTGCTTGAATCTCTTCCACGGCCGTTGCATTTTCTCCCGAGATGCCTCGGGAAGATGAAGCGCTCTGGTCCCCTTCGGGACCATCTCTCCGAGCTCTCTTCTGAGCTGCAGACCTGGTGGAAGGGGCCTGTGCCACCCTCCTCTCCAAAGTCTGGCGAAGCCAGCTCAAATTGTGCTTCATCCCACCACCTGCAAGCAAAGGGAATCACCTCAGTTAAATGAGCTACAATAAAACCTAAAGAAGAAGAGCAGAAATTTCCACTGCTATACCTAGTGAGGGGAATTTACTGATTCCCACTCGATGGAGGTTCCTCTCCTCCAACAACTCCCGGATAGGAGCAACTTTTGAGTTGGCCAACAGATCATAATCCGACTGATCGGCCGCCAAGACTTTCTTTCCGTCATTGACGGTTAGGCGAGGCTTCTTCTACTCAGTGTCGAAGCCCCGTGGGTCGAAAGACAACACAAATACAAAGGCAGGTTTCCACTCGTGGATGGTGCTGGGCATATCCTTAATCACCCTACGGCCCGATTTGGGACCGATCACCCACCATCCATTGTTGTGAAAGTCCCTCTTGAGGACGAAAAGGGCCGAGAACAAGTTGGTCCTAGGCTCTACATTGGCGACGCTGCACATGACCAAGAACTCGTAGATGTTCCTGATGTTGTTTGGGGTTAACTGCGCTAGCACCACTTGGTACAAGCGAAAAATCTTAACAAAGAAGGGATGCAGGGAAAACCGAAGACCAGCCTTCAGGTGATCTTCGTATACAGCTAGGCATCCAGGGGGAGCTTCGTTCACCCGCTCCTCGGGTGCGGGGAGGATGAAGGGAAATTCCTCAGGAATGCGGTAGCGTTCCCAAAGAAGGGTTGCCTTGCTTTGAGAAATCGAGCTGGGGACCGACTCCGAACCTTCTATATCTCCAGCCCCCAAGGGCCCAACCTGTTTCCCCTGACTCTTTATAGTCTCTTCCATGACAAAGGAATGAAGCAAAGGGGTGGAAAGAGGATTATACCTGAAGAATAGACTGGTACTCCAGAACGGTTTGGGCGGATACTGAGATGAGGTTGAAGAAGCTTCCTTGCCCAGACCTTCACTCTTCCCCAAAAGAAAATTAAGGATCTCTGGATCCCCGCAGAGGGTTAATTTGACTCAAGGTTACCCTGGGAGGTAACCCACTTACGACTGACCGCCAGGATAAGATCTATCCTTCATCCAATGGGCGGAGAACAGCCACCACAACTATCCAAATCTCAACCAAAAGATTGTCTCAACCACTGTGCAACGGGACGAGGAGAGATAGCCTCAGGGCCACCTACTTTTCCCCAATCAAGGAATGGCACCTGTCCACCATCTGATTCTCAGATCGTGATGGGCAGCCCAATAGATGTCCCGTAATCATTTACTGCGCCATCTCTCGGAAAGAAAGCGACAAGGTAATAATACTCTCACTTCTCGAGGCAGATCTTCGCTTCGACAACTGAGAGTAGGGGGGCAACTGTTGGGATATCCTGGTTCAGCTACGAACCAGGCTCCGGTTCGACTTATCGAAGCCCCGGTTCTCTGGACTACGGACTTTGGACTAAGCGAAGGTCAACTGTAAGCAACTCAAGGCTTCACACCGAACTACAACATCCGAAGGCCAGTCCTTCGGGTAACACCTTCGGCCCCGGCCGAAGTCTGAACTACTCATCGACTTCCGAAGGCACGAACTTCGGCCCCCATCATAAACATGATCTCTGGCCTCGAGGAAATATCAAGCCTTCGGCCCACGCAAGGAGAAACCAGAAGCTTGAACCACAATCTGTTCCAAAAAGAAAACTGTAACCAATGATTACAATCGACACTCATCATGCCATGATCATGGCGCGCAATTTCTGCAGCCACGCCTCCGATCTGGCCGGAACCGCTCATTAACAATCCACGATCGACGATCATGGGAGTGAATGGTTCCCCATGATCTCCGGGAAAAGAGCGGGCCACAGACCGGAGGCCATCTTTTAAATATGGGTAAGGAGGATGGCTCGAGAGGTACGCGTGAATAATCTCGCACATACACATTCTCAATCTCCAAGAACTCTTTTTCTCTTCCACTTTCGATATCTTCCCAATTCTATGGCTGGAATCCGTCACTGACTTAGACATCGGAGTGTCCTCCGTCGGAACAACTCTGGCAAGAAACCTGTTTTGCAGATGAACCAGAAAATGGTCCTGCGATGCAGCGACTCCGACCAACCGATCCAGGAACTCCACGCCAACATATATATATATATATACTTTGAATCACCAAGTTGTTGGTGATGGTGTAGATCGATGGGGCAAGAGGAGACAGTTTACAGTGAGCACCATCCCTAAACGAACTTGCGACGTCTGTTTGGTAGTTTGAACTGGGAAGTCAAAAACGCTCATTCGTCACGGCATGAGACTTGGACCGGGGGACGGTAATGGGAACATGCAACTACTTCGGCGCATGTCGTCTAAACTTACGACGTGATGCAATGAATCTTATAACGTCTTGAGGACTCGGAGTCTGTCTGAAATTACGACGTGATGCAATGAATCTAAACGTCTTGGACACTCGGAGTCTTCCGGGTCTTGTAGTCTTTGCGGCTCCACTGATCGTTTCTCCTGCGATGTCCACCACCTTTAGGTTGTTCGTCACTAAACAATGAATTAGGACACATATATACGTATATAAAGATTTGATCTCCGGTACTCGGGGCACACGTTGTTTTTCTTTTACTCATTTATCATTTTATGATATATTTTTTTTTTCTAATAATGTTGGTCATAACCATTTCCTACGTACGTTTACAGCGAGTGCTTAGATTATGATGAGTTTGGATCCTCTCAGGTTAATTGGCTTAATTTGAACTGAAGAGGTCCCTTGCAAAATTAATCACCTGGCGTTTGCTTAAGAAAGCCGAGTACATGTACATCCAGATGCCATATATAATCACCATTAATTCGTTTCAGAGATACACAAAGAGCTGGTTATTGTTCTAGATTATTTGGAGTCCTGGATCATGTCAGTCAATCAAAATCATCTGCTTGAATTCCATTTTTATTAGCGTACGATGCGACTTTTTTCTCGACACATGGTGGTATTTTGTGATTGAAAGTTACTTTTGTTTTGGGGGAGAATTTTCCCGTTGTGCATGTAGAACGAGACTCAGTAGGGGGCCACCTGGAGAGGGAGTAGGGGGCCGCTAGTTTTGGTCGAGATGGATTCCTCCTTGGTGGACATCTGGCGATGTGGCAGAGAGGGGCTCCACTTCGACCGAGGTGGACCCGTATTGAGGTGCCACCTGGCGAAGGAGCAGGAGAGCCCGGCCCGACCTCGATAGAGGTGGACCCGTCTTGGGATGCCACCTGGCGAAGAAGCAGGAGGTTGCCAGCTTCGGCCGAGGTGGACCCCTCCTGGGTGGACACTTGGCGAAGTGGCAGAGAGAGGCTCGACTTCGGTCGAGGTGGACCAGTCTTGGGGTGCCACCTGGCGAAGGAGCAGGAGAGCCCGGCTCGACCTCGGCAGAGGTGGACCCGTCTTGGGGTGCCACCTGGCGAGGGAGCAGGAGGCCACCAGCTTCGACCGAGGTGGACCCCTCCTGGGTGGACACCTAGCGAAGTGGCAGAGAGAGGCACGACTTCGGCCGAGGTAAACCCGTCTTGGGGTGCCACCTGGCGAAGGAGCAGGAGAGCCCAGCTCGACCTCGGCAGAGGTGGACCCGTCTTGGGGTGCCACCTGGCGAGGGAGCAGGGGGCCGCCAGCTTCGGCCAAGGTGGACCCCTCGTGGGTGGATACCTGGCGAAGTGGCAGAGAGAGGCTCGACTTCGGCCAAGGTGGACCTGTCTTGGGGTACCACCTGGCGAAGGAGCAGGAGAGCCCGACTCGACCTCGGCAGAGGTGGACCTGTCTTGGGGTGCCACCTGGCGAGGGTGCAGGGGGCCCCCAGCTTCGGTCGAGGTGGACCCCTCCTGGGTGGACACCTGGCGAAGTGGCAGAGAGAGGCTCGACTTCGGCCGAGGTGGACCCGTCTTGGGGTGCCACCTGGCGAAGGAGTAGGAGAGCCCGGCTCGACCTCGGCAGAGGTGGACCTGTCTTGGGGTGCCACCTGGCGAGGGTGCAGGGGGCTGCTAGCTTCGGCCGAGGTGGACCCCTCCTGGGTGGACACCTGGCGAACTGGCAGAGAGAGGCTCGACTTCGGCCGAGGTGGATCCGTCTTGGGGTGCCACCTGGCGAAGGAGTAGGAGAGCCCGGCTCGACCTTGGTAGAGGTGGACCTGTCTTGGGGTGCCACCTGGCGAGGGAGCAGGGGGCCGCCAGCTTCGGCCGAGGTGGACCCCTCCTGGGTGGACACTTGGCGAAGTTGCAGAGAGAGGCTTGACTTCGGTCGAGGTGGACCAGTCTTGGAGTGCCACATGGCGAAGGAGCAGGAGAGCCCGGCTCGACCTCGACAGAGGTGGACTCGTCTTAGGGTGCCACCTGGTGAGGGAGCAGGGGGGCCGCCAGCTTCAGTTGAGGTGGACCCCTCCTGGATGGACACCTGGCGAAGTGGTAGAGAGAGGCTCGACTTCGGCCAAGGTGGACCTGTCTTGGGGTGCTACCAGGCGAAGGGGCAGGAACACCATTTCGCGAGTGGAGAATTTTGAAAGAAAAAACCACGTGGCGCCGGCGGCATCCAGCTGGATCTGACGCACGTTCTACGCAAGCAATGTAGCCATATCAGTTGCCCCCCATCCTCAGGTTCCATCGAAGCATCGTGGCTTGGGGCATGGGGAGTTAATGCGGAGATGACGTGTACAAGACAAAAATCCTGTGCCATAATTGCCATGATCGCTGCCACCGCTTCTGCTGTGCCCGAGACCCTGTGGGAGGCTGCCACGTGCGCGCATCTGATGGGCCATTAATATGCCATTTTGAAACCGAGGCAGTTTCCATCGGACCGAAATGTCGATGTCAGGCGTGCCTCCACGTGGCGGTCATCTGATGGCCCGGGATGGAAAGAGGCATACGGCTACTGTTGATTGAGTTTGAAAAGGAGGGGGACTTTCCGGAAATGAGGCCTCTCGGCTTTCTCACACCTCGCCGGCAGTTGCAGCGGTCTCCCTTCATCTCCAAGGGGTTACCATTCCTTTGGTTCAAAACATCTCGGTGAGTGCCCATGACCTTTTCCCTTCTTCTTCTATCTCTTGATTCTTCGCTACTCCGAACCCTGTTTCCTTCCTGCTTCTTCTTCCTCGATGGCGTGTCGCCGTCATGTTTCTTCAAACTCGGACGAGGCCAGCCCTTCCCGGCTAAGGACTCCATCGTCTTCCTCCTCAGAGGGGGAAGAGATTCCGGTCGAGGTCCGGAGGTAGCTTCGGCCGGGGGTTTTGACCATAGGCATCCTTAGGGGTCCTAGGTCTCCCCCTGTAATTCCTGCACGTCCCATTTCCTCTCTTCCTCCTCCGGTGGCGGAGGTCTCTTCTTCCAGCCCCTCCGGTTATGCCTCGATGATGACCGGAGATGACCTTTCCTGGATCCAGGATATCTATGGGGTCCCGGATTCAATCCGTCTTTCACTCCCAGGACCTAGGGATCGAGTAACCTCAAGTAGCCCTGGGAGGGTCGCCTTCTACGAAGACTTCCTTGTTGGGGGTCTTCGTTTCCCCCTTCATCCCTTCTTTCTTTCCTTTCTCAGTCACTTCCGTCTTGTCCCGACCCAGTTGGCTCTCAATGCCTTCCGGGTCATCTTCGCTTTCATCATCTTCTGTCACTTTCACGGGTTCGTTGCCCGTTTCTCCCTTTTCAGGGCCCTCTTCACCCTGAAACACTACTCTGCCGATGATGGCTGGTGGTATATTTCACCCCAGCCTAGGTGCCTTAGGTTTGACCTCCCCTCATCGATCAAGGATTGGAAGAACCGCTTCTTCTTCGCCTCGGTTGAGGACGTCGACTAGGCCTGGAGTGAGCCGGACCGGTCCCTGAACCGGAACTCCCAGGTTAAGCCGGTGGACCAAGAAGTCTACACACAGATGCTGGGTGACGTAGTCCCAGCTCTCGATGTTCTACTTTCATAGCAGAATTTATTCGAGGCAGGGATCAGTCCCATCCGGGAGTTGGATGAGACTCCGGATCTCCTTCTTTCGCCTTCATTTTCCGCTCTGCATTTCTTTTCTTTTATACTGGCATAACTGTCTTTTTCTTTCAAGCATGAAGTTCTCTGTTGAAAGCCTGATGGAGGGTGCCCGGAAGAGGGACGCCGCTGAGGGGGCCCAGGAGGCCCCAGCGAAGAGGGCTCGTACTGAGGAGAGCCAGGGGCCCGCGCCCACTCCTGCTGCTACTGGTCCCAGGGCAACGGGTCCTGCTTCGAGGTCGCCTTAGTCCCGTGCACCCGATGTCCCTATTTTCGAACTCGACGAGGTCAGGGGAGAGAGGTGGCCGGAACCACCTCGGGCGGTGCCTGCTCCGGTTGCCACATCGGTCACCTCCGCGGTGGCCACCAGGGTGACAGCGCCCCACCGGCGGTCATAGCGCCCAGCGGAGGGGCAGCCGCTCCGCCTGCCGTTGACGCTCACATTCCACCCCTAGGTCTCATCGCCAGCTCCTCCGTTATCTGTGATCAAGGGCTCGCGGAGAGGATGATGAAGTTCGCGAGCACCCCCCGGGACCGTCATCTGAGGGGCAGCCGGGACTGTGCTAATGCGCTGCTTGGGATCCTCCTGTTGCTCTTCACGGTAAGCCCCAGACTCTTATCTTTTAATGTTCCAGTTGGATCTTATTGACATCCCGTCTTTTCTTTGACGCTGATCGGGACTGATGTTCTATTGCTGAGGAACTTGCTCTCGGGCTATGCCAAGAAAGATGCCGAGAAGGAGAAGAGGCTCAGCAAACTCGCAGCTGACATAAAAGACCTCATGGAGAAGGGGGTCGAGCTACGAGAGAACAACCAGGCCCTTCGAATGGACCTGGGTCGCGCCGAGGGACGCGTAAGGGAGCTCAAGACCTCTCTGTCGGAGGAGAGGATCTCGAACCAGCATCGGACTGAGGACGACGCGGCGGAGGTGTCACGCCTCAGGGCTCAATCCCGGTCACTGGAGCGCCGGGTTGAGGAGGTCCTCAAGGAGCTCAGTGCGGCCAAGGACAAGAACTCCTATGTCAACGAGCTGCTGGAGGTATCCAAGGAGGCGCAGGAGGCCGTGCCGAAGTTCCGGGCCTCCAAAGAGTTCAGGGTGGAGGTACACGAGGCGGTCGTCGACTCCTTCTTGAAGGGCTTTGAGGTGTGCCGGGAAAAGGTAAGTTCCTTTTTCCCTGAGCTCGACCTCAGCGGAGTCGTTCTGGGCAGCCGGAGGGAGGAGCCCACCGAGGGAGCTTCACCTGTAGTGGCTGCTGAGGTGGCGGTCTCCGATCAGCCTTCTAACGACATCGTCGGCAGAGATGGTGCCCTCCGGTCGGAGGAGGATGCAGCTGCAGCGGAGTAGCCCAGCGGCTCCTTTTCTTTTTCTTCACTTTGCTCTCGTATGAGCTTATTTCCTTTTTCTTTCTTTGGATCACCCAGCCTGTCGGGGTCCCTTTTGTAAGAAACTTTTCATTAGAAATGAAAGTTCCTTTTTCATTGACTTGTTCCTTCTCTCTCTCTCTCTCTCTCTCTCTCTCTCTCTCTCTCTCTCTCTCTCTCTCTCTCTCTCTTTTCTTTTTTTCATGCATCTTCCGGACTAAACCCCGATGCTAGCCACCGGGACTAAGTCCTGTGGTGCGTTTCGAGCTGAACTCCGGGATTGCATAGATGAACTGGGTTCTGCTCCACCTTCCAGATCGAGGTCCGGGACTTCGCTTTGGAACCAGGTTCCTTGGGAACTTTCGGACTGAACCACAGGGTTGCAGGCTGGAATTGAGCCTTGCACGACCTACCGAGCTGTTCTCCGGGATTTTGTAGGACCGGGACCTAAGTCTCCGGGACCTCTTCCAGACTGAACTTCGAGGCCGCATGTCAGAATTTAATTTCGTACGACACTCCAGACTGAACTCCGGGATTTTTATGAGAGGGGACTTCGTGCCTTCGTGGATCTTTCGCCGTGCTCATGCTCGCCGAACCTAAAACTGGATGACTTTTCTCCTACGAGACGAGAGTAGGCATTTGGTGAAAAAGATTTTATTATTGAAGTTTGGGAAGCCTTACACTATTGATAGTACATCCTCAAGTTCGAGGCATTCCAGGTGCGCAGGAACCGGGATCCGCCTAGCTCCTCCAGGTAGTATGCCCCGTGGGGAAGTGCCTCCACCACTCTATAAGGGCCTTCCCAATTTAGGGAGAGCTTTCCGCACTCCCATGGCTGGGAGGCTTCAGCGCGGCATAGCACTAAGTCTCCCTGGCAGAAGGACTTTGGTCGTACCCTGGTGTTGTAGTATCTGGCCACTCGTTGCCGGTAAGCCACCATCCGAACTCGGGCCCTATCCCTCATTTCTTCAAGGAGGTCCAGGTTCAACAGCAGCCGCGCCAGGTTCTCCGCCTCGTCGTACTGCTCCACGCGCAAGGTCAGTAGGCTGAGCTCAATTGGAATGACCGCTTTCGCTGTGAAGACGAGGTTGAAAGGGGTCTCGTCCGTGGCCGTCCTTGGGGTGGTATGGTACGCCCACAGGATGCTCGAGAGCTCTTCTGCCCACCTCCCCTTGGCCTGTTCTAATCTTGTCCGGAGGCCCTGCAGGATGGTTCTGTTTGTTACCTCAGCTTCTCCATTTGTTTAAGGATGCGCCAACGAGGTGAAACGATGATGGATTTCGAGGTCATCGCAAAACTCCTCGAACTCCCGACAATCGAACTGGCGTCCGTTGTCAGTGATGATGGTGTGGGGCAAGCCGAAGCGACAAATAATCGACTTCCAGAGGAACTTGGTGACATTTGCCTCTGTGATTCGGGCCAAGGGCTCGGTCTCGATCCACTTTGTGAAGTAGTCGATAACCACAATCAGGAACTTCCGTTGCCCGGACGCCGGAGGAAAAGGTCCGAGAAGATCCATGCCCCACTGAGCGAATGGCCATGGGGCGAAGAGCTGGGAGAGTGGAGCAGCGGGCTGACGTTGCACCACAGCGTGTCGTTGACATCGGTCGCACCTCTTTACGAAGTTAGCCACGTCTTCTCTCATTGTTTCCCAAAAATAACCTTGATGGAGGGCCTTATACACCAGCGTTCTGCCCCCCACATGGTTCCCGCAGATGCCCTAGTGGATCTCCTGGAGCACGAGCACGGCTTTGGTGGGTCTCAGATACTTGAGGAGCAGGTAGGAGTAGGACCTTCGATACAGTAGCCCATCCATCAATACGAACCGTGCAGCCTTCCTCTTAATGAGGCCAACCGCCACACGATCCTCGGGCAAGGTGCCATTGGTAATGTACTCGATGTACTTATCCATCCAGTTGGGCTCTGGGTTGACCTGCTGGACCTCCATGGGTGTCTCGTAGCTTAGGGCTTTAAGATGCTCGATGTAAGCGCGGCCCAGCAACGAGTCCGGCAGGGTTGCCAGGCAAGAGAGGGAGTCCGTGCTAGCATTTTCCCCGCGAGAAATATGGGAGACGCTGAAGCACCTGAAACTTGCCGCACTCGTTCGCATGAGCTCCAAGTACTTTGCCATTTGGGGGTCTCGCGCCTCGTACTCTTTCAAGACTTGCCCGGCCACCAGCTGCGAGTCGGTGAAGACCCTGAGGCGGGCCACGTCCAGCTTGCAGGAAACCCTCAGCCCCGTAAGGAGTGCTTCGTACTCCGCCTGGTTATTGATGGCGGCGAACTAGAAGCGGAGCGCACACTCGGCGATGACCCCTTTGCCGTTGGCAAGGATCAGCCCAGCTCCGCTCCCACCAGAGTTTTAGGCTCCGTCTATGTGAAGGATCCAGATGTCTTCCTCTGGTCCAGGCTTCGGGTGCTGATCTTGGGGGCTCTCTTTCGGCCCATCGTCCAGGCCTGCACACTCAATCAAGAAGTCAGCGAGTACCTATGCCTTCATGGCTGACCTCGATCGGTAGGTGATGTCGAACTCTTTGAGCTTCAGCGCCAACTTCGCCAGGCATCTAGATGTGTCAGGTCTGCTTAGCACCGTTTTCAGTGGTTGATCCATCAGGACCGCAATGGGGTGCGCTTGGAAATAAGGCCTACGATGCTGGGCGGACACGATTAGCATAAAAATCAGTTTCTCAGATTGAGAATACCTGAGCTCCGCATCACGGAGGAGCTTGCTCGTGTAATACACCAGCCTCTGTATTCCTTTGTCGTCCATCCGAACCAGGACCGAGCTGACAGCCTTTGGTGTGATCGCCAGGTACAGGAGGAGCTCCTCTCCCTCCTCCGGTCGGGAGAGCAATGGCGGCGACGCCAATGTCTTCTTCAGCTCTTCAAATGCCTCCTAGCACTCCTTCGTCCAGGCGAAGTCGTGCATCTTCCTCAGTGCCTTGAAGAAGGGCTGGCAGCGGTCAGCGGACCTTGAAATGAATTGGCTCAGGGTGGCTATCCGGCCGGTGAGTCGCTGCACTTGCTTCTTGGAGGTGGGCTGCTCCATGTCTAGGATCGCCTGCACCTTCTCCGGGTTGGCCTCTATTCTTCTTTGGGTCACCATGAAGTCCAGGAACTTCCCCACGGACATGCCGAAAGTATACTTCGCAGGGTTCAACTTTATTTGGTGAAGATGGAGGTTGCTGAATGTCTCTGCCAGGTCGCCGACATGGTCCGAAGTTGGCTTGCTCATCACCAGCATGTCATCCACGTATACCTGCATGTTGCAGGGCCAATTTGGTCATTGAAGACCTTGTTGACCAGACGTTGGTACGTGGCGCCTGCATTCTTAAGGCCGAACGTCATCATCTTATAGCAGTAGGTCCCGCGATCGGTGACGAAGGCAGTGTGTTCCTCGTCCTCCGGGTGCATTCGGATCTGGTTGTACCCGGAGAAAGTATCCATAAAAGAGAGGAGGCGATGCCCCGAGGTAGTGTCCACGAGTTGGTCAATCTTCAGAAGAGGGAAACTGTCTTTCGGGCAGGCTCGGTTGAGGTCGGTGTAGTCCACACAAATCCTCCACTTGTCGTTGCTCTTCTTCACCATGACCACGTTCGCCAGTCAACTAGGATATTATACTTCTTGTACAAAACCGGCGGCGAGAAGCTTTTCCACTTCTTCATTGATGGCCTTCTGTCTCTCTGCAGCAAAACTTCTCTTCTTCTAGCGGACTGGGCGGCACCTTGGATCAATCTTCAATTGGTGGGTGATGACCTCCGAGGGGATACCTAGCATGTTTGCAGCAGACCAGGCGAACACATCAGTGTTCATCCGGAGGAAGTCTAGCAAACGAGCCCACTCATCCTCCGGGAGTTGAGCTCCTATCTGCACCATTTTTTGAGGGTTCGAGCCGAGGGGGTACGTCAACAAGAGCTCCACGGGACCTCCCCTGGGATCTTGCACTCTTAGATCGAAGTCGTCAATGTCGAAACCGACCTCGACACTCCAGGCCCTTGGGATCGTCTACAGGCAATGCGGGATAGGTTGGGCCGTCCCTCTCATCACCCCCGTCCCAGAGGCGGTAGGGAACTGCACCAGCAACCTCTTGGTGGAAATGACCGCATCCAGTTGGTTGAGCCCTGGATGGCCCAGGATAGCATTGTAAGGTGACGGGAGCCTGACGACGGTAAACATCATCATGACCGTGCTCGCCGAGGTGGGGATCTGGCGGTAACAGGAAGAGTGATCTCTCCTTCGACCCCCACAGAATCTTCGATGAAGCCCACAAGAGGGGTGTGCACCGGATTTAATTGATCATGAGACAAATTCATTCAGGAGAAAGCATCGTAAAAAAGTACGTCAGTAGAGCTCCCACTATCCACCATAATATAATGTACAGGATTCTTAGCGATGGTCATCTCGACCACCATCGCATCGTTGTTTACATTTTCATTTTCATTCCCCTTTTGAAAGGGGAGTACATTCTCCAGGTCTCCCACCTCTCGGGCTCTCTTCGAGGTGCGCCCTATCCCCCACGAGATCATGCCCATCGGCTTCTCTGTTGGACGGTTGTCAATTGCAGAGACGAGGAGAAGGGCCGCGAGCTGCTGACCCTCCATCGGGGCCTTCTTCCTCATGAACTTTCTGAGGTAGCCCCTCTTGATCAACTCCTCGATCTCCCGCTTCAGATTATGGCAATTGATGGGGGACTAATATGCATGCAATTCTTTTTGTATGTTTTATATGTGGGGTTAGGTGATTAATTCCCGAATTTCAGATCAAAATTAGTTGTAGAAAATTTTGTATGAATTTTTGAAGCCAAGCATGCAGATTAGAACCTAGAAAAGTACTAAAGAAGGATCGCCGGGGCTGAAAAGCCTCAGTTATGGCAAGTTCTCCTACAATAATAAGACTGGAGGTAGAGGGGATGTACCTGACAATGTTTGAAGTGCCCGGTGAAGATTGCAGCGAAGGGATCTCTCGTTCCTCGATGGATGCGGCCTGGAAAATCGAGCCAAAGACCCGCGGATACCCGGCTTTCTGCTCGGTGGTTCGATTGAGGCGTGGCTGGAGTCGTTGGATTCGTAGGAACTTGGGGACCTGCAAACGACCTATCAGGGGTTAGAAAACTCAGAGAAAATTAAGAAAACAAAGGAAAACAACAAAGGGAAGAAAGTTTTGGAGGGGGCTAGAAGGATGGTTGGCGGCAGGAAGATGGTTGCAAACACCGGGAAGATGAACTCTCAAACCCCTTTATGCACACAGCAGGGTAATCACACAAAGCAATTGAAGAACTCAAGGTTTATTTCATATATCAAAATCTCCCTTCATACAAGAGGCTAGGGTCCTTTAAATAGACCCTTAACCTTGGGCTCCAAGTAAGGGCACATTAGTCTTTACATAAGAATCATTTTCCCTCTCAAACCCTAGCTAGAAAATAAAGAAATATTAGGTAGAAAAATCCCTAAAAATTCTCTTGACTTGGCCAACACTCCAAGGATGCCTAGGGAGGCGTGTTGGGCTTCTAAGAGCTGCAAGGGGCCGGCCCAAAGGGGCTCGGGCATATGGGTTTGGGCCTTTGGAAGCTGGGGTTGCCTGGTAGCCAGGTAGCAGGAATATTCCCTGGTATCTTGATTCTTAGGGGCTTGGGCTTGGCACCTAGGCTTGATTTTTTTGGGATATGATGTAGATGGACCTATGGAATCATGGATTCCCTTATCTATGAATATACTTTGGCATCTGGAAGGGAATCTGGGCATCTGGAGGGCATCTGCAAGAAATCAGGATTTTCTGAAATTTCCTCCTGGGGTCTTCAAATCTTCAAGCTGGGTTGGACTTGGGCTATACTTCCATGTATTCAATCTAGTTGGACTTGGTCTTCACTTATATGATATAGTCTTGAGTCGTCAGTATGCTTGGACAGGACTCAAAAAAATAAAATTAGCTCAACATGAGCTGACTAGCATTGGACTGAACTAGCACAACATGAGCTAACTAGTACAGAACTGAAATAACAACTCAAAAGACTCAAATAACAACTAAAATGGACTCAGATGGGCTAAGCCCTTATTACAGATTGACTCATAAATTATTGATCAATTCATAGAGGGTTGAAAAGCCTCTATCTTATTCTGGTGCCTTTGGTGTCCCCACCAATTCTCCCGGGGTGGGAGGAACTCGACCCTATCGAGTGAAGATCAGACTGGCTCACATATCTCTCGAGAAGGTCTGGGTTGAGGCATTGCAAGTCCTCTCGAGAAATCCACGAATCGTCCGACTCTAGCCAGCCTTGCCATCGGATCAGGAAGCGTTGATAATCAAGGCTCCGGGTCGTGATGGCTTGATCGTCCAAGATATACTCGATCCATTCTCCTCTCTCAGGCCAATTTGTTAGTGGACACTCTGGGTTAGGGTCACTCACAATGAAAAGGAATAGGTCCAAAGGCCTCACTAGGTATCGCTGCCGGTTCCCTATACTCAACCAGGTCTGTAATATTGAAGGTAGAACTAATGCCCAAATCCGAAGGCAAGTCTAACACCTAGGCATTTGATCCAACCTTCTCTATCACTTTAAAAGGTCCGGCTCTATGAGCATGAAGCTTCTTTTAGGCCTAAGCTTAACTAAGATAGAATCCACTACATCAAATTCTTTGATCCATCTTCGGGAATTAGCCAATTTGTTTAAATTTAGTATAGATGGTGAACATGCTGGGCACATGCAGACTCCTAACAAAATGATGCAAAGGACTCAAACTAACACCTAATAGACTCGACTTTGCATTCCTATCGAAGGAAATTTATTAGACTTTTATGGGTCTAAACCTAAGAGACTATAGACTCTCTAGGTCTGACCCTAGTGTGGTGTGCACAAGAGTATTTACAATGGACTCCAAGCAAATGCCAAAGGGTATGCCAGAAGTATAATGCAAACCTAACATGCGTAATGAATGCATGCAGTACGCTAATTTCAACTAAATGCAATCTAATGATCCTAGAAATGTTGGAGATGTTTGGAAAGGGCAGAAAATAGGAAGTGGGTTCAGAATTAGTTTGGTAGGGTAGAGAAAAAGGTTCATGATTAGTTGGATAAAGTAGGATAAAAGACGGGGTGTCAGGAACTAATCCTATACTAATGAGGTTAACCTTACGAGGTTGAGCTATATCTACAGGGTTTGCATAATGGAAGGATGGGTCACCAATTTCGGGGAACAGGTCCTTAATGGGAACTATAGGAGGGGGCTCATCCCGAGGGTACTGATTCAAAGAGATCAGGTCCTTAATAAATTCTTCTGGTTCTTGTATTTTTGGACTAGACTCTATAATTTAGCTCTCCTCTATGATTTCCTCAGGTAAGGCTCTAGCAGCAGTACCTAGGTTCTCTTCCTCTATGTTCTTCTATTATAGCTTTAGGTTGGATGTGGTCAAGGTCAACTAGCTCTGGGTTGGTTTCTACCTGGGTATCTACTAGGTCAGCTAATTCTAGGTCTACTAAAGGTGTCTCCTCTTCTCCTTCATACTCATCCACTAGGCTCGCATCAGCTTCATACACTTCCGTGTTAATGTAAGCCTTGTCAATCTCAGGAATGGTTGGAGAAGGTCGGCTAGAAAAAAATTGGCTAGGTCCTAGTTTCTGATTATGGACACTAGTCCTAGTAGGTTCAGGTTGCCTAAGGGGTAGTGGCTCACTACTGGGTTCATATTTAGGGGTACTAATCCTATGGGGTTCAAGTTGACTAAGGGAAACCTGACTAGTAATAGATTGATACCTAGGGGTTATGGGCTCCCTAGGCTCATAGGACAAGGGTGCAGATCTATGGGTCACGGGATTATAAGATCTGGGGTCATAGGATTTTGGGTCAGCTCTATGGTCGGGTTCTAAGGATGGATCATGGTATAGGGTCCTCCTAAGGTTGGGCTCCGTATATGGGTTAGGATATTGGGTTCTCCTAGGGTTGGACTCTCTATATGGGTCAGAATATTGGGTTCTCCTAGGGTTGGACTCCCTATATGGGCAGAGTATTGGGTTCTCCTAGGATTGGACTCCCTATATGGGTCAGAGTATTGGGTTTTCCTGGGTTCAGTATCATAACAAGGGTCATGGTAAGGGGTTCTTCTAGGTTCAGTATTATAGTATGGGTCAGGCTGAGGGGCTCTCCTAGGTTCAACCTCTCGGTATGGATCAGGGTTTGGGGTCCTCCTAGGTTGAGGATTGTAGTACGGGTCAGAATAAGGGGCTCTCCTAGGTTCGACCTCATGGTATAGATCAGGATTTGGGGTCCTCCTAGGTTGAGGGGACTCGGGATCTGGCTCAGACTGTGACCCATGGGTTCTTTGTATGGTCCCTACATGGCCTTCTAACTGGTCAAATCTATTGGCAAGATGGTCAATTCTATTGTTGGTTTGGGTACCAGACTGAGTTAACTGGGCCATGGATTGGGTTAGTTGCTCAGTGAGTGCTTTTATTTGGGCTTGCAAATTTTCCATGGGTTCAGACATTTGTGAAGGAGGTGGGTGATATTAAATCCCTGATCTAGTGCTCATGCAAGACTCGATTAGACCGACTACAGCTGACTAGACCTAGAGTCCAAACTAGATGCTCAATCAGGGTGGCAAACTAGCCTATAGTAACCCTGTACTCAGCCAGGCAGGTGTAAGGGGAGTGTTAGGTCCCTGATTGCCAATCCTAGACACCAATCAGAGATTGGCCAGGTAGGCGGACCAGCACAAAAGTCCTTCGGGATTGAATCCCTAAACCACCGTTCTAGACACTGAGCACAAAGCATACACGGGTTAACTTGACACAATGATCTGACACATAGTCCGGACCCGACCAGTTGGTGTCCCTAGCCCACTAGGACAAACTAAGTCTAGTTAATTTTAGGTTAAGGCTTGGGGCCGAATGCAAGGGATGTGGTTTTGGGCTAAGGAGAGGTGATCAAATCCTCCCCCTATCTGATATAGCAAGAATGCCCTTAAATGTAAATTATGCAATGATGGCAGGCAAATGAGGATGCAAATTAGGGTTTAGATGTTTTTGGTATTTTTGGAGAATATGTAATTTTTTTTTTGGTATTTTCTTAAATAGAAGAAAACTTACAAATTATGGCCTAATATGCAGGAAATATACTAAAATTAAAACATATGCAAAAAATGCTAAACAAAAACCTAAAACTTCCAAACTTGTCTTGCTGAAAAAAAATAGAGCTAAAAATTTGCAGGCTGTATTTCGGCTTGCAGAAAATTCACAAGCCATAATAAAATCTAAAAAAATTCTTAAAATTACTGTGAATTATGATGAATCCAGCAAAATAGATTTCAGAATTTTTAAAGTTTATATCAGAGAGAAATAATTTAAATAATAGAGCATATATGGACTGAAAAATTGCAGAAAACAAGCCCTAATCTAAGCTCCGATACCAAATGATGGGGGACTAATATGAATGCAATTCTTTTTGTATGTTTTATATGTGGGGTTAGGTGATTAATTCCCAAATTTCATGTCAAAATTAGTTGTAGGAAATTTTGTATGAATTTTTGAAGCCAAGCATGCAGATTAGAACCTAGAAAAGTACTAAAGAAGGATCGCTGGAGCTGAGAAGCCTCGGTTAGGACAAGTTCTCCTACAATAATAAGACTGGAGGTAGAGGGGGTGTACCTGACAACGTTTGAAGTGCCTGGTGAAGATCGCAGCGAAGGGATCTCTCGTTCCTCGATAGATGCGGCCTGGAAAACCGAGCCAAAGACCCGCGGATACCCGGCTTTCTGCTCGGTGGTCCGATTGAGGCGGGCTGGAGTCGTTGGATTCGTAGGAACTCGGGGACCTGCAAATGACCTATCAGGGGTTAAAAAACTCAGAGGAAATTAAGAAAACAAAGGAAAACATCAAAGAGAAGAAAGTTTTGGAGGGGGCTGGAAGGATGGTTGGCGGCAGGAAGATGGTTGCAAACACCGGGAAGATGAACTCTCAAACCCCTTTATGCACACAGCAGGGTAATCATACAAAGCAATTGAAGAACTCAAGGTTTATTTCATATATCAAAATCTCCCTTCATACAAGAGGCTAGGGTCCTTTAAATAGACCCTTAACCTTGGGCTCCAAGTAAGGGCACATTAGTCTTTACATAAGAATCATTTTCCCTCTCAAACCCTAGCTAGAAAATAAGGAAATATTAGGTAGAAAAATTCCTAAAAATTCTTTTGACTTGGCCAACACTCCAAGGACGCCTAGGGGGGCGTGTTGGGCTTTTAAGAGCAGCAAGGGGCCGGCCCAAAGGGGCTCGGGCACATGGGTTTGGGCCTCTGGAAGCTAGGGTGGCCTGGTAGCCAAGTACCAGGAATATTCCCTGGTATCTTGCTTCATAGGGGCTTGGGCTTGGGCTTGGCGCCTGGGCTTGATTTCTTTGGGCTAGGATGTAGATGGACCTCTGGAATCATGGATGCCCTTATCTATGAATATACTTTGGCATCTGGAAGGGAATCTGGGCATCTGGAGGGCATCTGCAAGAAATCAGGGTTTTCTGAATTTTCCTCCTGGGGTCTTCAAATCTTCAAGCTGGGTTGGACTTGGGCTATACTTCCATGTCTTCAATCTAGTTGGACTTGGTCTTCACTTGTATGATATAGTCTTGAGTCTTCAGTATGCTTGGACAGGACTAAAAACAATAAAATTAGCTCAACATGAGCTGACTAGCATTGGACTGAACTAGCACAACATTAGCTGACTAGTACAGAACTGAAATAACAACTCAAAAGACTCAAATAGCAACTAAAATGGACTTAGATGGGCTAAGCCCTTATTACAGATGGACTCATAAATTATTGATCAATTCATAGAGGGTTAAAAAGCCTCTATCTTATTCTAGTGCCTTTGGTGTCCCCACCAGCAATCCTCCGTGTCGTGGCCGTGCTCGCGGTGGAACTGACAATACTTCGTCTTGTCACGGGTGTACCTTGGGTTCTGAGGGGGAGGTCGGCGGAGGTAGTTCTCACCCTCGATCTCCATGAGGATCTTCGTTCTGGGGACAAGGAGAGGGGTGAATGTCCACTCCGGGGCAGCACCATTCTTCGACTTCGGACCCGGACGGAAGTCTGCAGGTGGTCCAGGCCTCCGGGTCCCAGGAACATCCCTTGGGAAAGGCTTCTTTGAAGGCTTCCCGTCCAGCTCTCGCCTGGTACGGTCGGCCTCCTCAGCGTGGATGTACTTATGGATACGGAGGAGGAGCTCAGAATACATCTTGAGGGTCTTCTTGTCCAGGGAATACGTCAGGCGGGAGGTCTTGAGCCCGCGCTTCAATGCCAGCATGGCGACAGGCTCGTCCAGGCTATAAATCTCCAGGGCGGCGGTCTTGAAGCAGGTAACGTAGTCCCGCAGCAGCTCCTGGTCTTGCGGCGGATAGAGAAGAGGCTATCCACCTCCCGCGGCACCTTTTGACAGGCATCGAAGTGTGCCACAAACTTTCCTTCTAGTTGTTGGAAGGAGCTGATGGATTCTGGCTCGAGACGGGTGAACCAAATTCGAGCAGCCTTCCAGAGGGTGGCCGGGAAGGCGATGCACAAAAGAGCGTCCATCACCCCTTGGACCCTCATGAGAGCCTTATAGCTCTCCAAGTGGTCCAAGGGGTCGGTGGTCCCATCGTAGGGATCCACCTGGGGCATGCGGAACCGATTCGAGATCGATTCCTCTTGGATTTCCTGGGAGAATGGTGGTTTGACGTTCCCACTGGCTCGGCTGGGGAGCTCTACATGTTGGCGAAATGGCGAGAGAACTCCACCAACTTGCGCTCGTGCTCTTCCAGACGCCTCTCAACCTGGCGTCTGATGGTCTCATCGGTGGAACCTTCCATCGAGGCTGCTGGAGAAGGAGGTGCCGATCGATCTCTATGATGGGCCTTGCCCCGATGGTGCCTGCTGCACCGTACTGCTTCAGCATTGTTGGCCGGGGTTCGACTCTCATGATCCGTCGAACAGTAGTGGTTTCTTTTCGCGGGAGTTTGATGGCTCCCGCAGGGATTGGTAAATGCCCGCAGATGGGAAGGCCTGCATTGGATGGAGCGCAGGCTTCCGCGGGGGCTCGTGGCTCGGGCCGCGGGGGTCCCTGGCTGGGGCTAAGTGGCCAGGGAGCGCTGCTGGTGCTGCAGCTACTGCACGGTCGTAGTCAGTGTTTGTAGCTGCTGGACGATAGCTACGAAAGGACCGTCCATCGAAGACGGCTGAGGAGGAGGAGATGGAGCAGGAAGTTCCCTCTCCGGGCTGCGCGGTCCCTGGGTAGAAGGAACCTCTCCTGCTCGGCTGGTGGATGCTTCGCGCCCACGCGTCACTACCATGGTCGACGTACACTCTTGCTCACGGAAAGCTTGCTTATGCAGGGGCTGCTATTCTGCTCCCCTTCCTGGCACGCCAATCTGTTGCCGATCTAACCACGGTGGCCTGTAGCTTTTGAGCTAGCACCGGTTCTCGGACTCTCCTACCTTGAGATCTCCAAGCCTCCGGTCATGCAAAACAAGGTCAGAGACCTAGGCCGGAGATTCTGGTGGGGGCACTCCGACGATCAAGTTAGGGAGCGGCCAGATGGAATAGATCTCTAAGGTGGGTTCCCTAAGGATTCCCGTGCTTAGAGGAGATTTAGATGAAAGAAATGTGAGGAAGATAAGGGTTGAAGCCCGACTTCCTGCGTTGGGTTCACCGAGCTTGCGCTTGAAGACTTCTTGGAGGTCCCAGGATCGTTCTCTCGATACTTTTCCCTTTTGTCGACTTACCATTCCATCCGCTTTTGCCATCCCTTTTATACCATCAGACCACCTTCAACCCCCGTCCCTTCCCGGAGGCTCCCGGAGATCTCTAGATTCGCCTTCCCTCTTCTCCTTCAAGTCCGGGAGTTAAGTGGCCAGCACGCCTCGTCCGCCGTGTGTTACGAAAGGGAAAAAACTGGTGAGACCTCGAGCTGAATGCGGGAGCCCTCCTTTCGGGGCGTTGACGGTGGGCTTCTAGTGTTTCAGGCCTCTGCCCGCAAGGATTTTATTCCTCGATCGCGGGGCCCTGCTAATCTGATGTAAATGAGATTCCGCGTATTGCTGCAGGCCATACTGGCATCCTGTATGGGATGCGGCACACGTCGATCCTGGTGGCGACCTCGTGACTCGTGCCTCTACCTTCCCGAGGCTTTGTAGAGTAGGGCTGACTCGGTCGAGGTGGACCCGTCAGGGGATGCCACCTGGCGGATGGGCTGCGGGCTTCGGCCGAGGTGGACCCCTCTTGGGTGGACACCTGGCGAAGTGGCAGAGAGAGAGGCTCGACTTCAGCAGAGGTGGAACCATCTCGGGGTGCCACCTGGCGAAGGAGCAGGAGAGCCCGGCTCGACCTCGACAGAGGTGGACCCGTCTTGGGGGGCCACCTGGCGAGAGAGCAGGGGGGCGCCAGCTTCGGTCGAGGTGGACCCCTCCTAGGTGGATACCTGGCGATGTGGCAGAGAGGGGCTCGACTTCGGCCGAGATGGATCCGTCTTGGGATGCCACTTGGCGAAGGAGCAGGAGAGCCCGTTCTAACCTCGACAGAGGTGGATCCATCTTGGGGTGCCACCTGGCGAGGGAGCAGGGGGCTGCCAGCTTCGGCCGAGGTGGACCCCTCCTGGGTGGACACCTAGCACACTGGCAGAGAGAGGCTCGACTTCGGCCGAGGTGGACCCGTCTTGGGGTGCCACCTAGCAAAGGAGCAGGAGAGCCCGGCTCGACCTCGGCAGAGGTGGACTCGTCTTGGGGTGCCACCTAGCAAGGGAGCAGGGGGCCTCCAGCTTCGGTCGAGGTGGACCCCTCCTGGGTGGACACCTGGCGAAGTGGCAGAGAGAGGCTCGACTTCGGTCGAGGTGGACCCGTCTTGGGGTGCCACCTGGTGAAGGAGCAGGAGAGCCCGGCTCGACCTCGGTAGAGGTGGACCCGTCTTGGGGTGCCACCTAGCGAGGGAGCGAGGGGCCGCCAGCTTCGGTCGAGGTGGACCCCTCCTGGGTGGATACCTGGAGAAGTGGCAGAGAGTGGCTCGACTTCGGCCGAGATGGACCCGTCTTGGGATGCCACCTGGCAAAGGAGCAAGAGAGCCCGGCTCGACCTCGACAGAGGTGGACCCGTCTTGGGGTGCCACCTGGCGAGGGAGCAGGGGGCCGCCAGCTTCGGTCGAGGTGGACCCCTCCTGGGTGGACACCTGGCGAAGTGGCAGAGAGAGGCTTGACTTCAATCGAGGTGGACCCGTCTAGGGATGCCACCTGGCGAAGGAGCAGGAGAGCCCGGCTCGATCTCAACAGAGGTGGACCCGTCTTGGGGTGCCACTTGGCGAGGGAGCAGGGGGCCGCCAGCTTCGACCGAGGTGGACCCCTCCTGGGTGGACACCTGGCGAAGTGGCAGAGAGAGGCTCGACTTCGGCCGAGGTGGACCCGTCTTGGGGTGCCACTTGGCGAAGGAGTAGGAGAGCCCGGCTCGACCTCGACAGAGGTGGACTCTTCTTGGGGTGCCACTTGGCGAGGGAGCAGGGGGCCGCCAGCTTCGACCAAGGTGGATCCCTCCTGGGTGGACATTTGGCGAAGTGGCAGAGAGAGGCTCGACTTCGGTCGAGGTGGACCCGTCTTGGGGTGCCACCTGGCGAGGGAGCAGGGGGGCCGCCAGCTTTGGCCGAGGTGGACCCTTCCTGGGTGGATACTTGGCGAAGTGGTAGAGAGAGGCTCGACTTCGGCCGAGGTAGACCTGTCTTGGGGTGCCACTTGGCGAAGGGGCAGGAACGCCATTTCGCGAGTGGGAAATTTTGAAAGAAAAAATCACGTGGCACCGACGGCATCCAGCTGGATCTGACGCACGTTCCATGTCAGCGATGTAGCCATATCAGGTTGCCATCATGATTTAAGATCACCGGTGAAAATTATATATCCCATGTTAATCTCATCCTTGGTGAGCTAAGATCATCATTTTTTTAATGCTATATTACAATGATTAAGTATTTTCAAGTATTTACAAGTGTTGCCGCCAAATCACCCATGGCTGAAGCTTCGGCGGCGTCGGGCATCTCGCTCGTGCTTCTGATCTTGCTCCCAGGAGTGGATTGGACACCTGCAAAAGATCCCGGACCGGATTTCTGGCGGGGGACACTCCGATGCTCAAGTTAGCGGGTGGTCTAAGCATCAATAGAATGGAGAATTCAAGAATAGCATAGATGGAAAAGGAAGTAAGTAGAGTGACCTGGCTTGGGCCTGTTGGCCTTAGACCTTGCTTACCCTTGGAATGTCCCCTATTACCCTATTTATAGAGGTTGTAATAATCAAATACGGTTATATTTGTTATAACCGAATAACCGAAGATGGTTGTAATCGAATAACCAAATAACCGAATGTAGTTGTAACCGAATAACCAAATCAACGAAGTGGTTATAACCAGATAATCGAAGTGGTTGGCCTTAGTGGGCCTTGGGCCTTCATGGGCCTTGGGCCTTTATCAGGACCGGATGAGAGGGGTATAACAAGTAATTTGTTTGGTAGTTCATGAAAATCTAAGATCGCTAATTATATAATACCAAAACGGTATGATATATTTCATAAAAATATTTTTATTAATCATATAAAATATATAATAATAAAATATCAATATATATTTATTAATACAATGTATTATTTATTAGTCCTATAAATTATTAATTCTATAAAAATATGTTAATTGTTATTATAGAATTAATATTTTTATTTTTCTTATATATCATTTGTAATGCTGATATTTATTTTTATTAAAAAATATGAGAAATAGAAGAAATATATTAAATAATTTTTTTTATATAAATATAAAGAACAATAATATATTTCAGCTATAGTATAAAATTTTCATTAAATAATATGACGATAATATAATTAATAATACATTATAATTTATGGTATCAATATAATATAATATAATGTAATATATTAATATAATATATTAATGATATATTGATATATAATTTTTTTTGGCTAGATTAAGGGATATTTTTATTCTCAAATTTCAATCTATGACCACTATGATGGGGTGATCTTGGATATCTAACTTCAAGGATAGATATCTTATTATTGGGGTTGGACGGTAATTTGAGGAGTAGAGGTGACTTGAAATTAATCATTGCTATATAGGATCACGATAGGGCAATTAAATCCGGCTATTCCATCTCCATCATCCTTGATCTTGGGATGATCACTCCATACCAGTACCCGCTAAGGAAATTGCATCATCTTACAAAATTTCACCAGCATGCTTATTTGGATGAACTTAAGATGCAAATTCATGCAATAGTTTTTGCAATTTAAATCAATGGTTATCATCATACATAGCCGTCTCAACTTAACATTTTTTGAACCAAAATCGTATACACAATAGTTTGAGCAAAATGGTATAAAAGGAAACCACATGTTTTTGAACCACTCTTCAATTCCTGCTGAATTAGATGAAGACCATGCAATTATTCTCAAGTTTCAATAATCACAAACCACTAACTCGCTTAGGCTATAGAAATTTCCGATACCATATATAGTTGTAGAGGGTTTGCAGTACCTCATAAATTCTCTTAGCTTGTGCTATAAATACATGCAAGCAGCTGCATGAGCTTTCTCCTTATTAAATCAGGGGATACTAGTACTATATAAAATCTACAAGCCCACACTGAAATTAAGCATCTTGCTGGAAGTATCTGACTCGACTGCACAATGAAGCAAGCAAGAGGGATTTTGTCAGTTGGGCACACAAGAAAAGAATCAAGACAGAACAATATACCAGATGCTAAATCCCATGCAAGTACACAAAACAAAACAAAAGAAGATGTTGACACGTACATGAACCAAACAAAGAGAAAAAAAATGCAATTCTAAGATTACGGTAGCGGGCAATCTATTCATATTACTGATAATTTAATGGGATCTCATTATATTACTATGTTTGATACATTTTTCTGCATGATAATCTATCATATTTAGTAATATGGATTGCCTCATAAGAGACAATTCGGATTATCTCTAGAAGGGATAATAATCCAGATTACCACCTTCCAGATAATCTAAATTATCAAATTATTATTTTATTTTCCCTTCCTCTTCCCTTCCATATAATATAATATAATATATTTTATAATATTATATAAATTTATTATATTATATTAATATTGTATTAATATAATATATTATTTTATATTTTATAATATAAAATATATTGTATTATATTGTATTTAATAATATAATATGTAAAGTTAATATATCATTTAATATATTTAAGTAATACATTAAATATATCATCTATTTAATATATAAATTTTTATATTTAATTTATTTAATATAAAATTAATTTTAAATTTTTATATAAAAATATAAAATATTTATATATTTTTTAATATAAAATAAAAATATATATTTTCAATAAATGGATAAAAATAATATATATATATATATTATAAATAAAATATATATTTAATTTAGACGCATTTTAGAAATTTGTTTTTACATTATGCAATATTATTCACATGTACTAAATATAGTGATCCACATTATCTGTAATCAATATTGCTAGCAATCCACGTCACTAGTAATCTACATTACCTTTAAAGATTATCCGGCAATGCACCTAATGCAACATAATAGTTATATCGTTAGTTACAAATACAGTATATATCCTCTAATACTTTTACCAGCAAACTCATATCTCGTGACTAACCCCCCTCAAGTCATGGGGCATGTGACGAGCAAATGCCCGATGAATTTTGGAATTAGTGCAACCTGAATGCGTTGAAGATGTTGGAGACCCTTCCGTGAAAGCCTTCAACAGCATGAGACCGAGATACTCTTCCAACCTCCAATGAGGTCCTGATAGAGGCCTTACTGCCAAAAGAGGTTGCATGGTAGAGATCTCAAACACCAGGAGAACGAGCTACTTCATGCCTAAAGCCATGATCTCACGAAGATAAGATTTCCTGCAGTCTAATATTCTATGAATGATATCTAAATTGGTTTTCGAGGATGATGGATATCGGGGAAGGGGGATGAGGATTTATATATATAGCGACACTTACCATTCCATAAGGGCTTGGATCGTTGTATAGGGGATATGTGAGGCCCAACCCACCTAGACCCATTTTGGGTTGAAGTCAGCAAGCCTTGTCAACTTCAATTTAAAAACTTCAAAAAAAAAAGTTGGCTGAACAAGAGAGCTCATTTGGAGGATTAAATTGCCAGAACGAGTGGCGAGATCATCATGGGTCGATGAGAAACGATTGAAGGGGGGTTGGACAAATGAATGCGAGACTTATCTATCATTGAGCCAAGTTCATCCCCTTTTGAATTTTTTTTAAAAAACCCCTCATCACCTCCCATCGAGCCAAATCAAGCTCTCCGCCACCCTCTTCCTCATCTCCGGCAATCATCGGATCATCGAAACCAAGCCTCTGCCACCAAAAGACCCCTCTCATTCATCCCTAATTGCTCTGCTCTCTTTTGGTCAAAATTTTTGGAAGCTTTTCGGCCTCTACCACCATCGAAAACCTAGTGCCGCTGGTTGCATCCCCGCCATCACCACCTCGTTGTTAAACTCTTCCTTCCCCACTCTATTTTTTTCACTTGACATGGGTGTTGCTGTCACTGTAGCAAGGGTCTGAGCCCTATTCCTTTTCTTCTTTCCCTCGATTTTCTTGTTTGGTGACCGAAATACCATTTTAGGCCATCATCGGCTATGGCATCTTGACCTCGTCCCTTCCACAACCATTCCTAGGTTGGACCTCCATCCCTCTCCCTCCTTAGATTTTCTAGAATCATGGGAGGGCCCTATTTGGGTTGAGCGAATAACGAGGAAAAGAAAACAGAGAGAAAATAAAGAAAAAGAGAGAGAGGAGAGAGAAAAGAAGAGAGAAGAGAGAGGAGGAAAGAGAAAAGAAGAGGGAGAGGAGAAAGAGAGGAGAAAAAGAAGAGAAGAGAGGGAAAATAAATAAATAAATTAATTAATTAACCTATATTGATTCTTTGTCAATCAAGCTAGATTCTTTGATCAAACCTGTGACCAGGTCTAGACCTAGACTTGACTAAGAATTTCTCTCCTCATTCTAATTTTTTTCTCAAATTAAAGGTTAACTGTATAAATAATTTATTTTACCAGTATTTTCATTACCTCTGTTGGTAAAGGCGCAACAGATCTAGGGCTTGAATCACGTATCACTAATATGATCATTTTCGGTAAGTTATCTCTACCTGTAGTATAGTTTATCATGTATAAATTTTTATAAAAATTAAATTATTATTGTGTTATATTACATACTATTTAAAATGTTGAGCATGCATACTAATAATGAATTGTATTACATCAAATATGTTATTTGTTGATATTAGTATTCTCTAGTCTGACCATGATCACATGAGTTAGGATTTAGTCTCCGTTTGGACCTCCAATAGGGCGATCATTGGTACATGACCGATGAGCGGTATGTTCTAGTCAGAATCTAATTTTTTTTTGGGCCTAGCCAGGCAGGACGATCATTTATACATGCTGATAATGTATATTTTCTCAAGTGATATCAAAGCTAGTATTCTTCGAGCCTCCTATGGGACGATCATTGGTATATAATCGATGGACGATATGTATAGTCAGGATCTAGTCTCTTTTGGGACTAACCATGGATCGATCATGACCATAGTCAGAGAGACTTGAAGAGTGGGGGTTGAAGTGGATGGCCATCCATAGTTATTTTTAAAAATATATTGTAGTCAAATATGCATGATTGAAAATTTGTATTAATTAACTTAACTTATTTGATTGGCTTATGCTTTATGGATAATTATTAAAATTTATATTTTATAATTAGATGTTTTGATAACTTATTGAGCCTATAAAACTTATTCCCTATTTATTATATTTTTGTTATAAATCCAAAAGGTCATTTGGATATTGAGACCAGTCAGTGAGGAGCTTAGAATTTAGATATCATTTTCCTAGTTTATATTTTATTTTAATTTTAAATTAAATTTTATTTTTTATCAATCTTGATGAAAAATTTTATTATTGAATAAAAGGATTAATGAACTTGCTTTCTACCACTACCTGGTTAATTAGTTTTGGACTCGTAAGTATTGTAAAGGCAAGCCTTGCATGTCTGAGGGGATCAAACCCTATGGAGACAACCATCTATCATATGCTTGGCTTGGGCTTTGAATTGAGACATGACAGATTTAGTAGTATCAGAGCCAGGTTCAAAGATCCTATAACTTAGAATAGCTAGTGAGAGTAGGGTAGAATTAGTTAGGATAAGATTGGATGATTTAAAATATATTAATAGTAACTAAATAAATTAAATTTTATTAAATCTAACTCTTTTTGGTGAAATTGATTATTATGGTTCAAACCCGAGCCATGAGGATGTCCAATATTGCAAAAAGTCTTCATAGTATGAATATGCACCATACTCATCCAACTGGTCACACCTCTCAAAACCTTAGTGCCTTACAGACTCGAGACTTCTCTTTAACAAACGGTGCTTCTCAACTTAAGGGCAATGCTTCTCGAGTGGTTGGAATAGCTTGAGCTATTATAATTCCAAGGTGGCTCATAGTCCATCACCAGATCAAGGTGAGAGTTGAGTAGCTAGCCCTCCTCATCTACAGCATAATGCTTCCAATATCGCAAACAACAATTAGAGGACTATTAATTTTGATGGTGAGGTAGCAAACCTCTTTCAAACTCTAACTAAATTTGTTCAGGAGATGAGATAGCACAAGAATAAAGGTGATCAATCTTCAAGGATGAATCGGGGGATTAGTAAATTTAAGAAGCTGACACCACCTATTCTTGAAGGTTCTACCAAACCCATCGAGTCACTGAAATGGCTTAAAGATTGAAAAGATTTTTGCTAGCATGGAATGCACTGATTATAGAAAGGTCCACTTTGCTGCTTATTAGTTGTACGATGAAGCTTTTAAATTATAGGAACCTATTAAGAGGCAACATGATGGGCCAACCACTTGGAATACTTTTCATCAAGAATTTATATATATGTACTTTTTTAAGAGCCTAAAATCTAAAAAAGAAAGTGAATTTACAAGACTAATTCAGAAAAGTATGATAGTGACTCAATACGAGACCAAGTTTATTGAGCTATCCTGTTATGCTTCAAATCTAATAGCCACGGATAGCATCAAAGTCCAAAGGTTTGAAAAGGGGATGAGACCCAGGATCCGTACTAGGGCAAGGCCAATGCAATTGGTTTCATATTGAGATGTGGTCAATAAAGCTAGAATTGTAGAGCAAGAAGTTGGCAATATATAGCAAGAGAGGGAGTGGCAACAGAAAACAGATCTAGATTTGATGGTCATTAAGGTTGCTGATTTCCTGGCAATTAGTTTAAGCAATGAGATACTCATGGAAAGGGTATTGGATCTCAGTAGAAAAATGGACCTCATTATACTAGATATCAAGATTTCCACTTGGAATAACATTGTCACTAGATAACATAGATTTGACTCTCTCTAATAGTTTATGGTTTATGCATTCTGCCACACCATTCTACTGAGATGTACCCACTATAGTTTTGTATCTGACAATACCCTTTGACTTGCAAAAGTTATTAAATTCTATAAAATAAAATTCTAATCTAATATCTGTATAAAAGGTTTTAATCTTTCTCCGAGTCTGCATCCCGATTATAGCATTTCATTTCTTGAATGTGTTGAATATATCATTCTTATTTCTAATAGCATATATCCAAACTTTGCAAGAGTAGTTATCAATAAATATAAATAAATATCTAGATCTATCTTTAGATATAATTGGAACAGGTCCCTAAGATCAAAATGAACATTATTCAGTATACCAGTTATATTGTATATGCATATAGAAAAGCTAATTTTATATTATTTTTTAAACACATAGTGCTCACAGAATCCAAGTGCACCAATCTTCTAATCATTTAGCAGACTACATCTGCTCAACTACTATAAATCTTTTTCTGACATGTGACATGACCTCCGGTGCTATAACTATATCAACTACTTAATAAAAGACGATACTACTGAAGCCTATCAACCATTATACTATTATCCAGATAGTAGAGAGTGCCATTCAATTTATCTCTTAATAAAGTCAATGTTCTTTTATTGGCAATTATTGATCCTCTATCCTATTTGTCCTTGAAACCTACACCATCGAATAAATGAACTAAGAAAATATTTCTTATCAGTTAAAGAACATATCCAACATCATCTAAAGTCACCACAGAATTTATATTAGATTTGATATGAATTGTACTAATATCTTTCATTTGCAGATGGCATCATCTCCAAAAAGAACAATGCCCTCTACATAGTCTAAAAGAAGAGAACCATTTCTTATAAAGTGTTATGTGAAAAGATACTCCAAAATCCATGATCCAGGTATCAACTTAATTGACACTGCAAGTAACTATAAATATTACATCATCTGTACTACTATTATGATCTCTTGATGTAACTATAACTATTGCTAAATCTGAGATTGTTCTTTTATCTTTTTGTTCTTTCTCTTTTTTGGATTCTAGAAATGTACACTCTAATTTTCAGTGATCTGATTTCTTGTAATAGTGCTAACACCTAGTCTTTTAAGCCTAGGCTTTAATTTGATTTTGGTCTTGCTTCTACCTTGTTCACCTTTCTTTTGTTCATCTCTGTCTCTAACCATAAGTCCTTGAAGTAGAGTCTGAGCCTGATGTTATAGCTATACTTTTTACCTGAGCTTATTGTATAACAAAGTGGCTTCTACCTCTTCAAGACTTATAATCTCTCTTTTATAGAGAATAGTAGTAGCAATATACTCGAAGGACTTAGGTAAAGAATATATCATGATCAAAGCCTTGTTTTTCTCATCAACATCAATACCAATATTTGCTAAATCAAGCAGGAGCTTATTATACTCATGCCAATAATCTTTGGGTAAAGTCCCTTTTTGTTAGTTTTAGTCCTTGATTTTGATAACTAACAAAACGTTGAGTATATGTTTTATACTAATGTTTCAATTATAGTTATGAATTTCAGGATACAGGCACCTCAAATTTTCAATATAAAAGGATCAAGGCACTCATTGGAAGCTAAGCAATTTTTTTTGTTTAAGAAGTCTTCTCATCTTAAAAAGGTCTCAAAATAGATCAATCGGAGCTTTACAAAAAGTGTATTGAAGTTTCATTGAAGAACATCTTGAATTTTGAAGGTTGGCACAAGTTTTTGTTAAGTGGCAGAGTCAAGTGTCGACTCATGGCATGCAAAGTGTCGACACTTCAGAAGGCTGGCACGCCAAGTGTCGACTCACAGAAGTCAGGTGTCGACTCACAGAAACGAAGTGTCGACTCATGGCCTGAGAAAATTGAAGATACAAAACTATGCCATTCTGAGATGTTTTATGTCAAGTGTCGGCTCAGGCGACTCAAGTGTTGACTCGCAAAATTCAAGTGTCGACTCACATGGTTCAAGTATCGATCATAGCCTGAGAGCAGAAAAAGGACAGAATCCTGATTTTTTAGATATTTATACCTTAAGTTGACTCATGCTGATCCAAGTGTCGACTCATGAAGACTCAAGTGTCAACTCACAGAAGTCAAATATCAACTCACGGGTTCTGATAGCTATAATGACTATATTTTCAGAGAGTCAGATTTGAGCCCTACAAGCTCCCAACGGTTAGTTTTGCTCCACCAATAATCTTAAACTATTTTTTGAATATTTTTAAAGTATTTAAGCTTCACCAAACTCATTCATGAAAAACTAACTAACAAGAGACAAGACATTTCTTGAGAACTTCACTTCTAAAGTCAAAAATAGAGCAAAAGAGAAGATTCCTCTGAAAAAACTTACAAGCCTTCATTTCAGCATTCCAAAAGTAGTCTTTAAAGCGATTCCAAAGAGAAGACAACTCAAGCAATCATCAAGAGCCTTAAAGATTTCATATTTCACTCTATGAGAGAGTTTGCTTGTGCTTTATATTTGTATCTCTGATTTCATTTATTGTACTAGTTTCAAGGGTATTTGAAATTAGGTGTTAGGCCTTTCCAAGTCTTGAATTGGGATCCAAGCCTAGGTTGGCTTGAGTAAAGGTTATTGATGAGCCTAAGTGAAAAAATCAACTTTGGATTTTACTTGTGAGCCCATTAAAACAAGTTGGCTGTAATCTAGGTTGATTATAGTGAAATTCGCAAGGGATAGCTTGGGGAGTGGATGTAGGTGCTTGGTGTGCACCAAACCACTATAAATCTTTGTGTTTGTGTATGTGCTCTTTGCTATCTTGCATTTACTGCTTATACTCTTAGCATTGCTTCTTATTCATTTGGTGCACACTTGCATTGCTTCACAATCATATTAATTTAAGCACATATGTGCTTTAAATTTTTTTAAAGAAATCCAATTCACCCCCCCTCTTGGGTTTCTACGCTGGGCAACAAGTAGTATTAAAGCTTGGTACTCAACATATAGGTCTAACGATCTTGAGTCAGATCTAAATGGCAACCCAAATCGATGTTGGAATTGTTCAGGGACAAGCCTCAAATCGCCTCCCTTGTTTAATGGCATAAATTATATATATTGAAAAATATGGATGCGCATTTATATTCAAGCAATTGATTATAACATTTAGAGGACTATTGTTAAGGGTCCTCATTAGCCTACCACCTTGGTTAATGGCATTCTCACTCCCAAGTTGGAAGATGAATGGGATGAAAATGATATTAAGCAAGTTGAGCATAATGCTAAGACAATAAACTTACTGTTTTGTGCTTTAGACCTAAGTGAGTTCAATAGAATCTCAAATTGTCTCTCCGCTAAAGAAATATGGGATACACTTGAAGTTATCCATGAGGGTACACATCAAGTGAAGACTACCAAATTTAACATGCTCATTCACACGTATGAAATGTTTAGAATGGAACCATCTGAATCTATTAATGAAATGTACACTCGATTTACTAACATTGTGAATGACATGAGAAGTTTGGGTAAAGTCATTTCTAATGCTGAATTAGTGAATAAAATTCTCAAGTCACTTCCTTCATCATGGGATCCAAAAGTGACAGCCATCGAAGAAGCTAAGGACATGAACACACTACCTCTTAAGCAGCTTCTAGGATCTCTCATGACATATGAGCTGTCATTCAGTGGCGGACCGCCGGGGGGGCAAGGGGGGCTTTGGCCCCCTTAATTTTTTTTAAGTTTTTTTTTATAAGTTAATTTTTTTTGTAAACTTTTAAATATATACAAGGATGAACTGCTGGGAGGGCAAGAAGGCCCCTTGGCTCTCCTAATTTTTTTATTTTTTTTATAAATTAAGATTTTATGTAAACTTTTAAATATATATATATTTATATATTTTGCCCTTCTAAACTTGGAAATATTAAATATAACTTGAAGAATCTTTTAAAAAAAATTAAAATGAAACAAATATTTTAAATCAGCTTTCTTTACTTGAAAGTTGGATCACTACCAACTTTATTTTTTATTTTCATTAAATTTTTTTTCATAATTTTTTAGAAGAAGACAGAATTTTCTTTTTGTTACTCGACCAGTGCCCGTCTTCAGAATTCACCGTGGTCGAAGCCACTATACGCAGTCAGCACCATCCCATTCACCACACCGATGGATAAAATGGCGGCCGGACTTGTCATGCGATGCGATCGACGAGAACGCTTCCACGATGAGACTAGGCGGTTGCGCATACATAAGGCCGGATACCATCGATGTGCTGGCCTATGACTACCATCTTGGTGACCTTCGTCAGCCTCATCGTACTAATGAACACTACGTTCGGTGAAACTGCACATATGTGCTTCCACTCTTCATGAGACCTTTTTTGCTAAGATAATCTCTAAGTCTGGGACTCCTTCGGGGGCCCGCCTTGGAGACTCTGTTCCATCTCGCTATTTTCTAACTTAACCGTCGGAGCTTCCTCATCGGGATTCCCGGTCAGGGTTTCTGACCTTGTCTTGCAGGATCGGGAGCCTGGAGACCTCGAGACGAGACGGTCTGTTTCTTTATTTTTTAGCTAGGATTTGAGAGGAAAAAGGATTCTTATGTAAAGACTTATGTGCCCTTACTTGGAGCCCAAGATTAAGGGTCTATTTAAAGGACCCTAGCCTCTTGTATGAAGGGAGATTTTTGATATGAAATAAACCTTGAGTTCTTCGATTGCTTTGTGTGATTATCCTGCTGTGTGCATAAAGGGGTTTGAGAGTTCATCTTCCCGGTGTTTGCAACCATCTTCCTGCCGCCAACCATCCTTCCAGCCTCCTCCAAACTTTCTTCCCTTTGCTATTTTCTTTTGTTTTCTTGATTTTCTCTGAGTTTTCTAACCCCTGATAGGTCGTGTACAGGTCCCCGAGCTCCTACGAATCCAACAACTCCAGCCACGCCTCAATCGGACCACCGAGCAGAAAGCCGGGTATCCGTGGGTCTTTGGCTCGGTTTTCCAGGCCACATCCATCGAGAAATGAGAGATCCCTTCACTGCGATCTTCACCGGGTGCTTCAGACGTTGTCAGGTACACCCCCTCTACCTCCAGTCTTTATATTGTAGGAGAACTTGTCCTAACCGAGGCTTCTCAACCCCGACGATCCTTCTTTAGTACTTTTCTAGGTTCTAATCTGCATGCTTGGCTTCAAAAATTCATACAAAATTTCCTACAACTAATTTTAATCTGAAATTCGGGAATTAATCACCTAACCCCATATATAAAATATACAAAAAGAATTGCATGCATATTAGTCCCTTATCATCTAGCTGTATCAAGATCCATAATATTCTATAAGACTTAGTCCCTCAAATCCAAAAACAAAATCCCTGGTACTCTCTCATTGATCTCCTTTTTGATGGTCTCATTATCTTCTAAGATTGCATCTATACCTTCGAGGGTTTTTGCTATACCTTCCTTGACCAATAAATCTTTTATTCTTAACTTTTATAGTAAAAAATTACTTGTACCATCAAACATAGCCACTTCATGCCTTGTACTAGTGGAATGCGAAATAGATGCTAAATTATTAGTCATTGAGAAGTTTTGCTACCCGTCACTTGCCATCCAAATACTCTGATACCAATTTTTGAGTTCGCATGCACTGAATTGAATCATTTTAGGCTTTCAAATTAATATTTCTTCTCATTCAAGTATTTCATTGAATACATCACAGGCATAAATAAACAAGTATCAAGAAGACAAGAAATTTATATGGTTCAGCAATTTTGCCTACATCCACAGGGAGAAGCAATCCACTATATAAAACCATCCCGAATTGATTATAAAGACGATGCAAATATCCAATAGAAAGGATCTCGAATTAATCACAAGAATGTAACAACAAATAAATAGGAGGCAACAAATTCCAAACAGATAATACCTTTCTTAGCCTCTGGATAGATCAAGAGAATATCAAAGAGAGACGAACCAATACCTTCTCAGCCTCGGTAATGAATCAAAAAGCAAATACATTTCCGACGATGAACAGAACTAAAGGAAAAACAAGGGTGCTCGTATAAACTTAACAACATAATACAAAGCAAACGGAAACGGAAACAAAGCAACCACGGCATAGAGGGTCACTGGCATGCCAAAATCATTGAGAGCCTTCGATAGTCGGAGCAAAGAGGTGGCTCGAACATAAATGAAGCCAAGCAGGACCGATAGGGACAACCCAAGGGTCTATTATTCTATTCAAGGGTAAAGAGATAACCTTCTTAAATAGAAAATCAATCAAGCCATAAACTTGATCCCTCCGCACCTCATGCTGGATTATGAAGTCCAATCAAAGAAAGAGTTCATCCGTCCCAATCTCTACAAGAGAAGAAAAAACCTATATGTGAATAAGTACATTCAAATATAAAAAAACAAGTCCATTTTACAGAAAACCTCCCAAACTATTATTATTTGGAATAAAAAATAAGGACAAGATGCTTCCAAAATATTTCATTTATTGTGCCAGATGAGATTCTTATTAAAAGTAAAAGGTTGATCGAAGGTAAATTGGATTTTTTCCCCCTTCCTCTGACCGAACAAATTACTATTAGTGAATCCTCGAAGGATAGCTGGATAACTAGTATTTTGATAGCTGGATAACTAATATAAAATACAAAACCAAAGAGCCTCACATATAAACATTAGTGCTATAATATACTAATGACATCCCACTCCAAAGCCGCAAAGATATTTGGTGTATTAAAAAACCGTCCATGGGGTGTCCCATCCCATCAGTCTAAGTACATTGCCCATTCACTCCAAATAGCGTTCTTGCTGGCGTGCCAGGCCCTTGTTTTCCCGATGATACAAACAATTGCATGTAATTGTCAAGACCCACGATTCCCTCCCCCGCGCGCATAGCATATACGCGTCACATAGTGGGTGTGACCCAGATTGGAGGAGGCCAAATCCACTGGAAATCATAACCACCACAAGGCTTCAATTTCCCATCAATCAAATCAAACATTCCAACATCTGGAACCACGTCGTGGCACCTCTCAAACGACCATGTGCCGTCGTCCGTAAAGTAGATGCAATTCTCTTTCAGCTCCGGACATTCCCTCGTCGACACGCGCAACGAACCATTCTTGCCCAGGAACAAAGCGAACCCCGTCAATCCCCCTTTCTGTTTCCCGACCCAGGCCCATCCATTCCGCCCCGGCCTCAGCTCGAACACCTCCACTCTTGTCGTCGTTCGCTCAACGTGGAGAGGGCGAGGCTCCCAACCGTAGCCCAGGCGAATGGGATCCCGCCACCTCCTCACCTGCAACAGCTGCCCGGCCGGCAGCTCCACCAGGTACTTGGAACAATCCGAATAGCCCAAGCTCGCCGCGACGACGGCCGACTTCGGTGCAGGGCCATGAAGATCCCAAGCATCCACTCTTCCCGTGGATTCAAGCGTAAACAACCGTCCGCTAGGAGAAAACATGGCGTCTACCCAATAGGATGAAGGGGTGTCCACCATCGTCCATTCCTGGTCTCCGGGCCTGGCGAAGGCCAGCTTGAACAATGGATTATGGATCAGCACGACGGTGTGGTCGGAGGAGACGACAGCTTTCTCGTAGAAGAAATACCGGAGCCGGTCCGGCGCAAAAAATTCCACCGGGATGTTGTCGTCGTCGCCTAGACAGAGATTGTAGCTCGTGACGCGGCCTTTGCGGTCGCGAAGTGCTTCGACGAAGGGAAAGGTCGTGATGGAAGGGAGGGAGAATTGAGCCCCGGTGATCGGATTCAGGAGGTGCAGCTCGGAGGTCTCGTCGGCGGCGATCAGCCAGCCGTGGGAGGATCCGATGCAGAGGCGGTCGGAGATCGGGGGATCGGGTAGGGGAATTCTGTACACTTTTCGCTCTGAGAGGCTGTAGAATCGGGCAGAGGATTTGGCGGAAGGGGAGGTGGTGTTGGGGTTGAAAGGAAGCATCAGCCATGGGGACTGTACCGCGGGGGCGAAGAGGTTGGATTTGGCGGCGGACCGCCATGACGAGCAGACGAGGCCGAAACGGAGGTGGTCGGCGACGGGGAGCCGCTCCAGGATGGAGCCCAGGAGCTCGAAGGGGAGCTCCGACCAGTCCATATATATTTGGTCAGGTGAAGGATGCTGAATGGATGATAAAAGGTGGCACAAATATGAGGGCAAAGTAATTCAACACTTGCTATATATATATATATATATATATATATATATGCCTCGAGAAAGGAGATGAGAACAAATTAAGCTGCTATCCCTCTTATGCGACCCACCCACCATTTTGTGGCTTGACCGGTGTGCGGGTCAAAAGGGAAGGCGGAGGAAAGGCGGCGGGGGAGTGATATATATATATATATATATATATGCCTCGAGAAAGGAGATGAGAACAAATTAAGCTGCTATCCCTCTTATGCGACCCACCCACCATTTTGTGGCTTGACCGGTGTGCGGGTCAAAAGGGAAGGCGGAGGAAAGGCGGCGGGGGAGTGATGAAAGGAGAAGGAAAGGGCCAAAAGGAAATGTGTAAAGAAAGTATAGGATGAGTTTGGCATTCAAAAACCAACGGCTAACCCCGTGAGTTTCGAAATGTGGAAAGCTGCACTATGATTTTACTCTGTTTTTTTATGACGTGGAAGAATCTTCACGAATTCAAGTTAGCTTGAATTATTTTTCTCCTACCCCGGATCTCAAAGAAAAGTATGTCATGCATTCGACTGGTTGAACCTGTGTGCGGTTTAGACAAGGCGGCGGTAACAACTTGCCTGCTTGCATAGTATTTTCGGGTATTTAATTGCGGGTCCCCCATCTGACCCGACGGAAAATCTATGTTGACTGATATTGTAACTTCCGGTTCCTGAGAACCCCTGAGAAATGTACGACAGTGTATTTGGCGGGAAGCTAAGCAAGGAAAATATCGGAAATGCCCTTTCTTATGAAGTGTTCATTGAAATGTATCGTTTTCCCTCAAAGCTTTGATTCCACATGGAAATCCATTTCGATTTCTCCTTCCGAAATCGAAGTTTGTTCGATGTCATTGACCTGAACTCCATCAACTGGAAAGGAAGCAAAGTCCAATCTCTGTTCGGTAATCCATTCACTATTCGAACAAAGGCTGTCATAAAATCTCGTTTTGGCCTTCCATAATTCCATATCACTTGGAATTATATTAGATGTATAGATAGTTTTATTACTCATAAGAATGTATTTATAAAAATCGTTATTTAGTCATGAATGTTTTTTTTATTTTGCTGACCTTCGTTTAGGAGTTCTTCTTGCTTCAAAAGTGACACCATTTTATTCGTCGTTGGAAATCTCGAAGGTCTGAAAAAAAATTATCTTCTTCAGTATTATGTCTTGATAGATTATTCATAACATATTAGTTGGATTTCAAGAAACTGATAGATGTTTATGAAAGGCTTCATTTACCTTAGTAGTAGTCATGGATTGTAAAAATAATGGAAATGACAATTTCATGGCCATTTGCAATTATGGTGGCGAGGGCCACATAATTTCAATATCACATGATTCAACCCTGAATTACATTTTCAGTGAAATAGTGGAGAGATGGAAGTATTTATCCCCTGCAATGATATATATAAAATTCTACATTCCAAACAATTCGAGAATGCTTGTGAAGCTCATGATGGATAAGGATGTTACGAATATGTATGATATACATCGGAAGTTGAAAGCAGCGATAATTGAAATGGTTGTAAGTCATTCTGTATTGCCAACCGAGTCACCTACTGTGGTAATTAAAATGAGGTAATATACTATTTTAAGCTAATTGTAAAATTTTTAATTTTGAAGTAGTCATTTTGAGTATTTGTATGTTTTGGTAGGCTGATCATAGTACTTATTAATGTTTGGAAATTTTCAAAATCATTGCTGGTATAATATAAGAAGTTTTTTTGTGTTTATTGCAGGGATAATTGCACATCACAGAATGTCGAACAAAAATGTGAATCGAAAAATGCTCAAATTGTTGATTCATCTAAAATTTCTTCATTTGGTAGTTCAAGTAACTTCCTTAAAGTTGTTGAAGAAACAAGATGTGCAATTCAAGATGAATGAAGCCAAAGAAATACATTAGATGCATGGAAGGGCTCTATAGAGGGTATTGGTCAAGAATTCAAAGATGTTGAAACCGTTCGTGCTACAATTCGCAACTTCTACATTGCAAATGGCAGAGATTTCGTGTTCGTGAAGAATGATCATCAGCATGTAACAGTCGAATGTGCATATGATGGATGTCGATGGCGCATTCATGCTTCTCATTTTGGAAATCAAGAAAAATTCGTAATTAAAACCATGAACATGGATCATACATGTCGAGTAGGTTTGCAAAATCGATGTCATTCTAAGGCCTCGAAGCATTGGGTTTCAAATATTATCAAGGAGAAACTTCAAGATATGCCTCTATATAGGCCAATTGATATCGTAAAAGATATTCGCTGTCAATATGGTGTCGAATTGCCATAAAGCATGGCATGGAAAGGAGGTTTCTATCAAGGATCTGTATGGTGAGAGGTCGGTTTCTTATGAACGGGTACGATGGTATTGCGATGCCATTTGTGCGACCAATCCTGGCAGCATAGCAGAGTATGAAACCATTGAAGATCGTTTCAGACGTATATTCATTTCATTTAAAGCCTTAATTAGTGGTTTCATTAAAGGTTGTAGACCTATGATATTCATGGATGCAACATTTGTTAAGCACAGGGATGGTGGAGTTTTACTTGGTGCCATGGGCAAAGATGCGAATGATGATATGTTTCCCATAGCATATGCTGTTGTTGATATAGAAAATGATGATAATTGAGACTGGTTTTGTAGGATTCTCAAAGCAGCCATACAAATGTGCGAAGAGCATCATGATCAAAATTTTACCATTATGACAGATAGACATCAGGGACTTCTAAAAGCAGTGCCGAAGTACTTCAGCGGTAGCTATCACTCATATTGTATCCGTCATGTTAAAGATAATTTTAAAAATCAGGTCTGCAGTATATTATTCTGATATGTAAAATAATTTTTGAATTATATTGGTTCATTAATTCAGTCATACATTGAGTTTTCATTTGAATACATGCAGGTGCTTGTCCATTATCGTGCAGCTGAAAGGAAGCGATTGGTTGATTTATTAAATGCTGCTGCCTATACACCCAATGTGAAAATTTTTAGGAAACTAATAAGCAAACTTATAACCGAAGCACCAGGAACAAGAATGTTTATGATGCAAGCGAAGCTGGAGCATTAGGCAAATGCTCTATTTCCAGGTCTGCGATGGGGTATCATGACATCCAATGTGGCAGAGTGTTTCAATAGCTAGATCTTAGAGGCTCGACACCTTCCTATTTCTTAGATGGTTGATTATATAAGACTCCAATTTATGCAATTGATGCATGATCGACGAACTCGAGGTGTCACTATAAAAACCCATCTCTATCCTGATCCAGAAAAGGTTTTGCAGAAAAATGCAGAAAAAGGTCGAAGATTAAATGTCTTTACATCGAGCATCATGATTTATGATGTGAAGGATACAAGGTACCCAGTTAAAGTTGATCTACATGAATGTACTTGCTCTTGTGGTGAATGGCGAATCTTTCGTATGCCTTGTAAGCATGCATGCGCATGCATCAAAAAGTGCGGTAGATCTTTGTATCACTTCACCAATAATTATTTCATGGCTGACATGTATAGAGCAGCGTATGCAGAAGCTATCAATCCAATTCCAGATTTTGATGTGGGCAATTATGTTCCAGATGAGATACATATTCTACCTCTGATCATGAAGAGCCGACTTGGCAGGCCTAGGAAAAAGTGAAGAGCTTCACAAGTTAATTTAACCAAAATTGTGAAATGTCGGCGATGGGGTAAAGAAGGACACAACAGAAGGACTTGTAATGAAGTTATTGAGTAACTGCTTAGAAATGCAGTTGTGTTGTCGGCAGAGAAATTTTTGGAAGTTATAATTAATGTGGAAGTTGTGCATCGTCAAAAAAAGTGTAATATATGTACTCGCCGATCTCCATAAACTTTGCATTTTACATGTTTTTTATTTTGTTCTAAATGATAAGATGGTCCACATTTGTCCGTGCGATATACGTCGATTGGCAATGTTATCGTACATTATCCATATGATACTTAATTTCGTAATTTGCATACCTAACAGAATTTTCCATACAGTTCCTATGACTAATTGTGCAGATAACAGAAATTGATACACTTATTTTGATAGAGAATAAAGACAACTAAAGTTGACATACATTCAATATTCGCGATTTAATTCGAAGTTTGGCTGTATATTGTTACATGAAGAAGACAGAGTCATTTAATCGATTTATAAATTCATTCAAGTTTAAAGATGTTTTAGTTAATCCTTTGAATGCTTTTGAAATTAGAGGGCAGCATTGAATACCTGAAGTTCTTTTGTCGACAATCATTATGCATTTTCCTGTAAATTTAGTGTCAACATATTTGACGACATATTTGCATATTAGTTATGCTCTACAATGTCTGGGTGTCGGTTTGTTGACAACTTTTCGGATAGTTTACCAACAATCTTCTATTCTGAGAGTGTTGACAAAGTTGTTAACAAATTTAGAAGTGAAACTAGAGTTAATCCTAGTGAAAAAGTCAAGGTTAATATAAATTTGTCAACAACTTTGTCGATAACCATGAACTATTGTCAACCAATGTGTCGACAAGTTACACAGTGATTGCAAAAAATAGAAGATCAATTGTATGTTGTCGACAAAAATACTACAATATTGGTCCAAACATAATATCTTTGAGAATTGGTCGATAATATTGTCAACAAACATGGAGTCTGAAACTTAAAAAAAATAAGTAATTGCAAAAATGTCAACAACATTGTCGACAAAAGAACTGGCACAAGCTCTGAAACTGTATGTATATGTTAGATTGTCGACAAAGTTATCGACAATTGCAAAAAATATTGTTCTGAAAATATGTAATTTTAAAAATTATGTTTTAAATAATCTAACATTTGGAGATTTTTAAGGCTGGTAAACAACGAAAAAAGGAAAAAATGCTTAAAATATATAAATATATATGGCTAAGATTTAAGAAATATATATTATAATCTATCTCTTCGCGTCCAACTTCAAGCTTGGCCCCTACCTAACATTGAAGGATTTTAATATTAGATGTGAATTTAAGTAAATGAAATTTATATTAAAATCTATATCTACATAATCACCTTAGAGGGGAATGTATATATGCCAGAACTGTCATCGAGCATCATTAAACCATTATTATGGAGTATCTTATCAATGTATGAAAACTTTGTCGACTATATTCTATTTCCATTCCAAGTTTTTTTAAATTTCGGCATACATGACGAGAACTTTGTCGGCAACTATGCTTAATTTTGTGTAATTAATTTAATTTTGTTTTTTGTAACTTTGAAGTTATTTTGTCAAAAAATACTCAGCCCAAATTTTGACCCGTGTGCCAAGCATATAGAATTTAACCTTATTTCAGCTGAAATTATTTGAAGTCTTTGGTTCATAATTAGTGGGGAAATCAGACTTATTTAACTCTGATCCATCCATATTCTTTTACATACTGAATTGTTGACATATGTTCAATATTCAGTCCAGAAAGATGTTATATGCCATCGTGCCAAAATGAGAATGCGTGACAACCTTTTTGACATTACTTATTGTTATTTCAGTTGAATTATTTTTAAATCTTTGGTTTAAAAACAAGATGAAATCTGACCCATTCACGTGACAACCTTGATGACTTCATTTTTTTGACATTATTTCAGATAAAATTAATTTGATCTGTCAGCTTCATATTCAATTATAAATCATGTTTATCTTCCTATGTCACATCTGTTATCATTAGGATACCATATTGATGATAAATGTTCAATAAGACGTCGACTAAGTTATTCTGCGAGAACGTGCCAAATTCTGAATGAGTGCCAAATTCTGATGAAATTCTAAAAGTCTTGACTCTTATCATTCAGACACTACACTTGCTTGCTTAAATTGAATGGACATATCCTTTTATAACATTTTTTGATAGAAAGTTGTATTGCATATACATAGTGTATTTCCTTCACTTTAGAAATTCATCACAAATATAAATAGAGTAGTAATGGAGAACATGTCATTCATAAGAAATATGCCAGTACATCAAAGTTGCAGAAGGGACTTCAAAAATGATGTACAGTATCATTACAACTTGGAATATGTTACAGTCGTTATGATGACGTGGCGTGTCTCAGATTCCGCCGGGCGTGATCCGAACAACGTAGATTTTTTCGACAGAGCGGGAACGGTCCAGCAAGGTCAATTGTGGCTCCACCATGGCCGAAGTCGAGGTCGGGCCGGGCCTTCCTACTCCTTCGCCAGGTGGCGCCCGAACACGGGTCCGCCTCGGCCGAAGTCGAGCGCTCCTCTGCCGCTCCGCCAGGTGTCCGTCCAGGAGGGGTCCACCTCGGCCGAAGTCGAGCACCCCTCTGCCGCTCCGCCAGGTGTCCGCCCAGGAGGGGTCCACCTCGGCCGAATCCGGTGGCCCCTTGCTCCCTCGGCGGGTGGCCCCTAAGACGGTTCCACCTCAGCCGAGGTCGAGCCGGGCCTTCCTGCTCCTTCACCAGGTGGCGCCGGACACGGGTCCACCTTAGCCGAAGTCGAGCGCCCCTCTGCCGCTCCGCCAGGTGTCCGCTGAGGAGGGGTCCACCTCGGCCGAAGCCGGCGGCCTCCTTGCTCCCTCGCCGGGTGGTGCCCAGAGACGGTTCCACCTCGACCGAGGTCAAGCCGGGCCTTCCTGCTCTTTCGCCAGGTGGCACCCGGACACGAGTCCGCCTCGGCTGAAGTCGAGCGCCCCTCTGCCGCTCCGCCAGGTGTCCGCTTAGGAGGGGTCCACCTTGACCGAAGCCGGCGGTCCCTTGCTTCCTCGTCGGGTGGCGCCCTGAGACGGTTCCACCTCGGTCGAGGTCAAGCCAGGCCTTCCTGCTCCTTCGCCAGGTGGCGCCCGGACACGGGTCCGCCTCGGCCGAAGTCGAGCGCACCTCTGCCGCTCTGCCAGGTGTCCGCCCAGGAGGGGTCCACCTCGACCGAAGCCGGCGGCCCCCTGCTCCCTTGCCGGGTGGCGCCCTGAGATGGTTCCACCTCGGCCGAGGTCGAGCTGGGCCTTCCTGCTCCTTCACCAGGTGGTGCCCGGACCGGGTCCACCTCGGCCGAAGTCGAGCGCCCCTCTGTCGCTCCGCCAGGTGTCCGCCCAGGAGGGGTCCACCTCGGTCGAAGCCGGCGGCCCCTTGCTCCCTCGTCGAGTGGCGCCCTAAGATGGTTCCACCTCGGCCGAGGTCGAGCCGGGCCTTCCTGCTCCTTCGCCAGGTGGCGCCCGGACACGGGTCCACCTCGGTCAAAGTCGAGCGCCCCTCTGCCGCTCCGCCAGGTGTCCGCCCAGGAGAGCTCCACCTCTGTCGAAGCCGGTGGCCCCCTTGCTCCCTCGCTGGGTGGCGCCCTGAGACGGTTCCACCTCGGTCGAGGTCGAGCCGGGCCTTCCTGCTCCTTCGCCAGGTGGCGCCCGGACATGGGTCCGCCTCGGCCAAAGTCGAGCGCTCCTCTGCCGCTCCGCCAGGTGTACGCCCAGGAGGAGTCCACCTCGGCCGAAGCCGGCGGCCCCTTGCTCCCTCGCCGGGTGGCGCCCTGAGACGGTTCCACCTCGGTCGAGGTCGAGCCGGGCCTTCCTGCTCCTTCGCCTGGTGGCGCCCGGACACGGGTCCACCTCGACCGAAGTCGAGCACCCCTCTGCCGCTCCGCCAAGTGTCCGCCCAGGAGGGGTCCACCTCGGCCAAAGTCGGCGGCCCCTTGCTCCCACGCCGGGTGGCGCCCTGAGACGGTTCCACCTCGGCCGAGGTCGAGCCGGGCCTTCCTGCTCCTTCACCAGGTGGCACCCGGACATGGGTCCACCTCGGCCAAAGTCGAGTGCCCCTCTGCCGCTCCGCCAGGTATCCGCCCAGGAGGGGTCCACCTCGGCCGAAGCCGGCGGCCCCTTGCTCCCTCGCCGGGTGGCGCCCTGAGACGGTTCCACCTCGGCCGAGGTCGAGCCGGGCCTTCCGCTCCTCCGCCAGGTGGTGCCCGGACACGAGTCCGCCTCGACCGAAGTCGAGCACTCCTCTACCGCTCCGCCAAGTGTCCGCCCAGGAGGGGTCCACCTCGGTCGAAGCCGGCGGCCACCTTGCTCCCTCGCCGGGTGGCGCCCTGAGACGGTTCCACCTCGGCTGAGGTCGAGCCGGGCCTTCCTGCTCCTTCGCTAGGTGGCGCCCAGACACGATTCCACCTCGGCCAAAGTCGAGCGCTCCTCTACCGCTCCGCCAGGTGTCCGCCCAGGAGGGGTCCACCTTGGCCGAGGCCGGCTACCCTGCATTGTGAGGCCGTCGAGAAGCAGGGACACGAGTTCCGAGACCGCCCCTCGGGCAGCGCATGCCGCACCTCGAGAGGAGCGCCGGTACGGTCGGCAGCAATGCGCGAAACCTCGTTTACATCGGCCCGACGGGTTTCGCAGCCAAGAGGCGAAGTCCTGGCAGACAGGACCCGGTAACAGATGTTGTCGATGCCTGGGAAGGAGAGCGCTCACGCTCGGCCCAAGGTATGGCCGGTGTCCTCCCTCTACCCTTTCCTCGCTGGGCTCGGCAAGCAAGACAAGGAGGCCACCGGGTTCCTGAACCCGAAGGGGAAAGGGGAAAGAGAGAGAAAGAGAGAAGGAGGTGAAAGCGAAGAGGGAGCCTCCCAAGGGCAGGAGGCCGGAGGCAGCGTGATGGGATAAAAGGATGGGAAGAGCGGATAACCAGGTAAGGGGGAAAAAGGCTGGAAAAAGAAAAGGCACCAAGAGTAGGATCCAAGATCCCAAGAAGGGTCCCTTGGTGCAAGATCGGTGAAGGAACTTGGCCTAATTCCCACTCTTCCAGAGACCTTTTTTGCTAAGATAATCTCTAAGCCTGGGACTCCTTCGAGGGCCCACCTTGGAGATTCTGTTCCATCTCGCCGCTTTCTAACTTGACCGTCGGAGCCCCCTTGCCGGGACCCCCGGCCAGGATTTTTAATCTTGTCTTGCAGGATCGGGAGCCCGGAGATCTCGAGGCGAGACGGTCACGGCCTGTAACTTCAAAGCTGGTGGCGGGATCAGAATACACCCAACGATATCTATTACTGATTACAGTATCATTACAAATATTTGGATAACATTGCATTTCAAATTAATTAATTTAAAAATAGTGTAATTGTGTTGTCAGCAACTTTGTGGACAACTTTGCATTTCAATTCTGTATTTGATATCAGAGTTGGTTTGTGTACATAGTTATTCAACGTGCAGTACACAGTTATTAAGAGTAGTGTACATAGATATTTAGAGTAGTGTACACAGTTAACTTTAGAAGTGTGTACACAGTTATTCAGAGTTGTGTACACAGTTATTCAGAAGTGTGTACACAGTTAACTTTAGAAGTGCTATACACAGTTATTCAGAGTGGTTTACACAGTTAACTTTAAAAGTGATGTACATAGTTATTCAGAGTTGTATACACAGTTATTCAGAGTGGTGTACACAGTTATTCAGAAGTGTGTACACAGTTAACTTTAGAAGTATACACACAGTTATTCAAAATGGTGTACACAGTTATTCAAAATGGTATACATAGTTATTCAGAATGGTTACACAGTTATTCAGAGAGGTGTACACAGTTATTCAGAAGTGTGTATACAGTTAACTTTAGAAGTGTGTGCACAGTTATTCAAAGTGGTGTACACAGTTATTCAGAAGTGTGTACACAGTTAACTTCAGAAGTGTGTACACAGTTATTCAAAGTGGTGTACACAGTTATTCAGAATGGTGTACATAGTTATTCAAAATGGTGTACACAGTTATTCAGAATGGTGTACACAGTTATTCAAAAGTATGTACACAGTTAACTTTAGAAATGTGTACACGGTTATTCAAAGTGGTGTACACAGTTATTCAGAATGGTGTACATAGTTATTCAGAGTGGTGTACATAGTTATTCAGAAGTGTGTACACAGTTAACTTTAGAAGTATGTACACAGTTATTCAGAATGGTATACACAGTTATTCAGAATGGTGTACACAGTTATTCAGAAGTGTGTACATAGTTAACTTTAGAAGTGCTGTACACAGTTAACTTTAGAAATGCTGTACACAGTTATTCAGAAGTGTGTACAGAGTTAACTTTAGAAGTATGTTCACAGTTATTCAGAATGGTGTACGCAGTTATTCAGAAGTGTGTACATAGTTAACTTTAGAAGTGCTGTACACAGTTATTCAGAGTGATGTACACAGTTATTCAGAGTTGTGTACACAGTTATTTAGAGTAGTGTACACAGTTATTCAGAAGTGTGTACACAGTTAACTTTAGAAGTGTGTGCACAGTTATTCAAAGTGGTGTACACAGTTATTTAGAAGTGTGTACATAGTTAACTTTAGAAGTATGTGCACAATTATTCAAAGTGGTGTACACAATTATTCAGAATGGTGTACACAGTTATTCAGAATGGTGTACACAGTTATTCAGAGCGGTGTACACAGTTATTCAGAAGTGTGTACATAGTTAACTTTAGAAGTGTGTACACAGTTATTCAAAATGGTGTACACAGCTATTCAAAATGGTGTACACGGTTATTCAGAAGTATGTACACAATTAACTTTAGAAGTGCTGTACATAGTTATTCAGAATTGTGTACACAGTTATTCAGAGTTGTGTACACAGTTATTTAAAGTGGTGCACATAATTATTTAAAGTGGTTACACAGTTATTCATAAGTGTGTACATAGTTAACTTTAGAAGTGTGTACACAGTTATTCAGAAGTGTACACAGTTATTCAGAATGGTGTACATAGTTATTCAGAATGGTGTACACAGTTATTCAGAGTGGTGTACACAGTTATTCAAAAGTGCTGTACACAGTTATTCAGAGTGGTGTACACAGTTATTCAGAATGGTGTACACAGTTATTCAGAAGTGTGTACACAGTTAACTTTAGAAGTGCTATACACAGTTATTCAGAGTGGTGTACACAGTTATTTAGAGTGGTGTACACAGTTATTTAGAGTGGTATACATAGTTATTCAGAAGTGTATACACAGTTAACTTTAGAAGTGGTGTACACAGTTATTCAGAGTGGTGTATACAGTTAACTTTAGAAATGCTGTACACAATTATTCAGAGTGGTGTACACACTTATTCAGAGTTGTGTATACAGTTAACTTTAGAAGTATGTACACAGTTATTCAAAATGGTGTACACAGTTATTTAGAATGGTTTACACAGTTATTCAGAAGTATATACACAATAAACCTGACAAGTGTGTACACAGTTATTTAGAAAGGTATGATTTGTCGACAACGTTGTCGACAACCATGATACATTGTCGATAATTGTGTCGACAAGTCGTATAGTTAATGAAAAAAAATAGAAGATGAAATGTATGTTGTCGACAATAAAATAGAAGATCAATTGTATGTTGTCGACAACATTGTCAACAAAATTACAGCAATATATGCAAAAAAATAGAATATCCTTGAAAAATTGTCGACACAATTGTCGACAAACATGGACTTTGATACGAAAAAAAATAAGCTATTGTGAACATGTCGATAACATTGTCAACAAAAGGATTGGCACAAGCTCTGAAATTGTATGGCAGCTTTGAGATTGTCGACAAACGAAAAAAATCAATTCTTCCTGAAATTATGTTATCTTTAAAAATATTTCCTTAAAAATCATATATGTGGAAATTATAAAGGCTAGTAAATAATGAAAAAGGAAAGATACTAAAAAATATGTGTATATATGCTTCAAATTGGAGAAATTTCATGGAGAATACAGTGTGTTGGCAATTTTGAATATTTCAATGTAGTTTGACATCATTTCAGAAATATTGAAATGATCATTTACAATAAAATTAAAAAATTATTTATGAACAAATACACGATGTTGCGCAGAAAAAAAGGTATACATAGTAATCATTAAGAACAAAATTCATTTCATTTAAATCTCCAAATAGTCTTTACAAATTCTCTATCCTTAACTTTCATATACAAATGCATACTTTACATCACAAAATTTTTTCTACAACAACGATGCCCCTACATTGTCAACTTACATATCATCTTTTCCATGCAATAAAAAAAATTCATGGTATGTCGCACAATAGTGATGTAACAAAATATTCCCCACTATCCACCTCCTGTGCAAGGATGATTCGTTGAACACTTCATTAAAATGTGTTGATTCATATCTACATAGATGCTCCAAAAATAGAAGCATGTATATTCTACAGTCAACTGTATCATGCCTCTGTTGTAGACAGTGTTGGGAATTGTGTCCCAAAGCCAATCGACTGGGTTGTAGGCGGTTGTGCTCAATATTGTACTCAATTTTATGAATTAATAAAATAATATTTTTGGCAGCTCATCACATACTTAATTTTCTTGAAATGAACTCTTTCAATGTGATGAAGTCCTTAGGACTACACTGACTTCGATACAGAGAGGATGTATCGAGTGGTCCTTAAACCCTGTTCACAACCAAAGGATATATTGGTATCAGAGCCAGGTTGAATTTGTAATCTAATCTAGTCTGCATGGTTACAGATTAAAATTGTTTAATCTTAAAATATATCAAGTTTTCTTTTTGGAACCTAGTTGAGACCTTCACCATGACCGTGTGTCTTTGACACGATGCGGATCGTCTGTATTGGCCTCTTCAGAAGGATCCTTAAAGAATATTAAAAATTAAAATTATTTTAATTTGCAGATACATGATTTAGGCATGTTTTATAAAATATTTGTAAAATATTTTTTGATGCATGATTTGGTATGTAAAATAGTTTTACATAAAGACTTAATTAAAAATTGTTTTAATTAAGTGTTTGGCTTATTAAAAAAAAATTAGGTTTATGAAATCTAATATAATTTGCATAAGCCATTTTGGGTTAAATTGGGTTAGCTGACTAGTTGGGTTCATTACTGGGTTAGACCTAAATTTAGTTGAACCGGATAATAAAAAGATTAAACAAAAGTTGTTTAAGGTCCTTCTTTAGAACTATCTAATAGTTAGAATAGTTGATCCATTCATCTAAAATGGATCCAATTAGTGGCTCAGTGGATGCCAAGTCTATAGGCTAGTCTGATCGAGTCTGGTAAACCGACTGGTATCGAAGTAGGTTTGGCATTGTGATCAAGGCTGTATGAGGCTACCTCTTTCCTGGACAACTTGGTTGGTGTCTAGGAAAGATGGTTAATGGCGGATACTCACCCATGATCTTACCTACCTGGCTAGTCGAGTCGACCAGAACTGATTAGAAAAGCTCAATGACTCGATTTAACCCATGTCACCCAGGTTGATCGGTCTGACTGATCTATAGGTGCCCATGGATCATTTGTTGATTTCAACCCTCCTGGAATCTGATTGATTCAGTGGGAGGATGATCCATGTCCTTGTCTTTTTTCTTCTGTCACAATTAAAAATTCTCTAAAATTATTAGGTCCCTAAAAAGACTAAGTCAAGGAGTTGATAGTGTCTTTGCCTCCCATTAAGTTGGATAGAAATGTGTCCACTAGCTTAGTGTGCATCGGCAGTTCCATAGAACGGGTGTACATACGGCGACTGGAATTTCTATCTGATCGATGATGGTTCAGTGCAACCTCCTTAACGGGACCAGGTGGGCCGGCCATAGTCGGGCTTGGTCTTTAGTTAACTGGAAGCATTGGATTTGTCATATTAATGGTTGGACCTAATCAGAGACCCGCAATAGGAGGCCCCTAGGTCGATTGGGGTACTCTCTGGGACGAAATAAATTGCTGAAAATTGTTTAGGAAAATAATTGGTTTAAGAACTTACCTTTAGGCTCGTATGGATGAGCCGGCCATAGTCGGGCTCATACGAGGCCTAATGGATTTCAGTACCCACTTGAGAAAAAGTTCTTTTACGGATTGGAGTTAGAGGCTACCAATCTGAAAAATTAGTGGGAGAAACCTTTAGACTAAAGTCCAAGTCTTTTGGTTAAGTTATTAATTCATAAACTAATATGGTCTTATTTTCTTTTCAGATGTCTTCAAATTTATCGCTCCGGTTACTTCTCGATAACGAGAAGTTAAAGGGTCACAACTTCGATAGTTGGTATCGAAGATTGAGAATTGTTCTGGAGCATGAACAGATCCTCTATGTAATAGCGGATCCGGTACCTGAAATCTCTCCCGCTAATGCACGGAGTACGGTCAGAGACGCTTATCTGAAGTGGGTCTTTGATCGGACTACTGTCCGTTGCATTATGTTAGCGGCTATGAACGACGAGTTCAGTCGCAAATTTGAGGAGGCCCAACCTGATGAAATCCTTCAAAAGTTACAGGAATCCTTTGGCACCCCGGATGATGTAGAACGGTACAAAGTGTCTTGTGCCATCTACAACTCCAAGATGTCGAATGGTGGTTCAGTCACTGATCATGTATTGTACATGATCGAGTTGATTGAAAAGTTGGGCAAACTCGGATGCCCCTTGCACGAGCAACTTAGCAAGGATGCGATCCTGAATTCTCTTCCCTCCTCCTATCTTGATTTTCTCGATCATTATAAAATGAACAAGCCTGCAGTCAACTACCATGGTCTTTTGGGGTTGTTGCAGACTTTCAAGAAAGACCACCAACTGAATAAGGGGGTGGTGAATTTAGTGGGAGGAAGTAGAGGTCGTCGTCCCTTTAAGAAAGGGAAGAAGAAAACAAATAAGAAGGGAAAGAAGGTACAGAATGTTCCTGGCCCTAGTCAGACCAGGAAGTATAAGGCTGATCAGTCTTCTGCAGAGTATTTCTACTGCAAGAAGAAGGGACACTGGAAGAGGAACTGTCCTCTTTATATTGCGTCCCTTGATCCGAACAGGCCGAGGAAGCAGAAGTCTGCTGAACAAGGTATTTATATGATAAAACCTTGTAATTACTCAATTGTTGATACTGCTAACTGGGTATTGGATACTGGTAGTCCAATTCATGTTTGTAATTCGTTACAGGGACTTCAAGTTAGCACAAGATTTGAAGATGGAGAACAGTTTCTGAGCATCGGGAATGGAAATCGTATTCCAGTACTGGCGATCGGAGTCCTGCATCTTGTCTTTGAGTATTGTACTGTCGAACTAGTCGACTGTCACTATTGTCCTAGTTTCATTATGAGTATAATCTCTGTAGGCCTTTTGGCCAATTATGGTTTTGAACTTTCAATAAAAGGAGATTTTTATAATGTTATTTTGAATAACTCTGTTATAATGAAAGCTATATTAAATAATGGCATATACGTACTATCAAGGCCTGTTAGTGTAATGTACACTTCTAGCAAACGCCCAAGGTTAGATAATGTCAATAATTTGTATCTTTGGCACTGTAGGCTAGGTCATATTAACAAAAATAGGATAAATAAGATACGAGGAGATGGACTTCTCGACGTCAGTGATTCTGAATCACTGCCCACTTGTGAATCCTGTTTACTTGGTAAAATGACCAAGTCATCTTTTACTGGAAAGGGTGAACGAGCTACAGAACTTCTAAGTCTAATACATACTGATGTATGTGGACCGATGACAGTTAGTGCCAGAGAAGGATACAAATATTTCATTACTTTTATAGACGACTTTTCAAGATTCGGTTGTCTTTTTAATGAGACATAAGTAGTATCTGTCCCGGACAGATACTATGATTTCTTGGTCCGGGACGGTGATCCCATTGAGCTCGATGAGAACAATGAGGATCCGATCACCTATATGGATGCACTTCAGAGATCTGACTCTGAGGCATGGCTTGGAGCCATGCGATCCAAAATGGAGTCCATGGAAATCAACAATGTTTGGACATTGGTTGATCCGCCTGAATGAATAAAACCCATCGGGTGTAAATGGATCTTCAAGAGGAAAAGGGGCGCAGATGGGAAGGTAGAGACCTATAAAGCCCGTCTGGTTGCCAAGGGGTATCGTCAGCGATATGGTATCGATTATGACGAGACTTTCTTCCCTGTGGCAATGCTCAAGTCCATTCGGATCATGCTTGCTTTGGCAGCATATTTTGATTACGAGATCTGGCAAATGGATGTCCGAACCGCTTTCCTAAATGGGGAGCTGGAAGAAGAGGTGTATATGATACAGCCTGAAGGGTTCACATCCATAGATTAATCAAAAGTATACAAGTTGCAGAGGTCCATTTATGGACTCAAGCAAGCGTCTCGAAGTTGGAACTTACGGTTTGATAGGTGTATCAAATCGTATGGCTTCGTTAGGAACGAAGATGAACCGTGCATCTATAAATGGGTTAATGGTTCTGTGATTGTATTCCTAGTACTGTATGTTGATGATATTCTCTTAATCGGGAATGATGTCACAGCATTACAAGGAATAAAGGTCTGGTTATCATCTCAGTTCTCCATGAAGGACTTGGATGAAGATTCTTACATATTAGGTATGAAAATCTATAGAGATAGATATAAGAAGCTTTTGGGACTATCCCAGTCTACGTACATTGACACTGTGTTGAAACGGTTCAGCATGGAAAATTTCAAGAAAGGCTATCTTCCGATAGGTTCTGGAATTACACTTTCCAAGAAGGATTGTGCGACAACTCCTGAGAAAAGAGAGCGCATGAGTAGAGTACCTTATGCTTCTGCAGTAGGCTCTATCATGTATGCTATGACTTGTACTAGACCAGACATGGCATACTCACTAGGAGTAGTGAGCAGATACCAGTCTGACCCAGGTGAAGCGCATTGGAAGGTGGTTAAGTCCATCCTTAAGTATTTAAGAAATACTAAAGATCAATGGCTAATTTATGGAAAACCTGACCTGAAACTTGTAGGGCACTCTGACTCCAGTTTCCAGTCGGATAGAGATGATAGCAAGAGTGTGTCAGGGTTTGTATTTACTCTGAATGGAGGAGCGATCTGCTGGAAAAGTTCTAAGCAGACAACTGTTGTAGACTCGGTATGCAAAGCAGAATATATTGTAGCATCAGATGTGGCAAAGGAAGCTGTGTGGTTGCGGAAGTTCCTTGGAGAGCTAGGGGTGACGCCTTCCCTAGATGGTCCTGTTCTGGTGTACTGTGACAGCACTGGAGCCATTGCTCAAGCTAAGGAGCCAAAAGCTCATCACCGCACCAAACACATTTTGCACGGCGCTACCACCTCGTATGAGAGATCGTGGAACGAGGCGACATCAATCTTCTGAAGATCGATGGAAAAGAAAATTTGGCCGACCCCTTCACTAAAGCCCTCGGAATAAAAGAGTTCGACAATTGTAAATGGGAAATGGGTATTAGATACTCTTCTGATTGGCTTTAGTACAAGTGGGAGTTGTTGGGAATTGTGTCCCAAAGCCAATCGCCTGGGTTGTAGGCGGTTGTGCTCAATATTGTACTCAATTTTATGAATTAATAAAATAATATTTTTTGCAGCTCATCACATACTTAATTTTCCTGAAATGAACTCTTTCAATGTGATGAAGTCCTTGGGACTACACTGACTTCGATACAGAGAGGATGTATCGAGTGGTCCTTAAACCCTGTTCACAACCAAAGGATATATTGTACTGGACGGCAATATATCAAGTATATGTTGTTGTAGTTCACATCGTTTGGTTGTCCTCTTGACCAAATAAGTGTGGTGACACTGATGTGACCTGCAAGTGGGATATGTGATATCTTATTGAACATGACTCCGTGCAGCCCCTTTCTGCCAAAGGGATACTCACGATTGGATATGGGTATATATGTCCCTCTGACCTGAGGTCATCACGGTAGCTTGCAAGCAACTCCCTGTACTTTGGTGCCGGACTACACGAATTTTTAATCCGGTGACGGAAGGTTTCTGGGTACAGGCAAGTACTTGTGGAGCAGTGATGGACCAAGATGGAATTGACCTGTCCAAACAGTTTGGATTGAATGTCTCGCAGTATCTCAATTTAGCAAATCCTCGGCCGGGGTAGTCCTAGTGAAGAGTCACTGGGCTTGCGAGGTTGAGACACGTAGTCGACTGACTCAATCTGGGTTGGCAGCCCAATCTCAGTCGTGATGAGCATTAGAGGTCAAAGGGATGAATTATACGGTAACCATATGCCAGAGGTTCGATAGTTTGCTCCCGCATCTTCGACCTATCCGGATGCCGGGACCCATTACTAGATGGTTTCCTGTGCTGGTACTAGAAATTGTTCTAGTGCTACCGTATAGGTTCGAACCTATGAGGTCACATGCCATAGAGGATAACTCTCTGATCCGGATACCGATTACGATTGGAAATCGTCTCGATTTTATGGTCACAGTATTTTTAAGCGCACTTTTTCCTGTCTTGCCCTTGTCTGTGTCAACCGGAAAATGTTCCGGGTTGACCAGCACTGCGCCAGGATTTTTCTGAATCAGTTTTGAACTGATTCGGAGTTCGTTTCGGCCTCCTATTGGTTGTGAACTAATTATATTCCCTGAACCAGGTTCAATTGGATTGAACCGTTTGATTTAATGAGATTGAACCAATGGGTTGGTTTATTTGCTTGGACCGGTTATTTGAACCAATATTTTTTTTTTTTCACCTTGGACCGTTTTACACGATAATTGGAGAGAAGAAAAATTCCAAGCGTTTGAAGGGAGAAGGCCTTACGTTTGAAGCTCCCAATCGCTGGCGTTTCTTCCTCTTCTCCCTCCACCGTTTGAAGGCTTTAATCCCGTTCTTTAATGGCTTTAATCCTGGATTAAGGCTAATTAATTGGTTTACTGCTGCAGCCTCTCCACCTCACGTCGCTCCACCTACCTCTCCCTCCCAGCACCTTATATAAACTACACAGTCGTTCCCCTGTTTGTGGATTTGTGAGTTGAGTTTCAATGTGGAGAAGTTTTCATCGTGAGTTGAATTTTTCCCACCGTGTGAGAACCAAGAACAAGCTACCAAACATCTAGGCATTCTTCTTCTTGGAGAGGCTTAAGGAGAGACCTTTGGGGCTGGGTTTAGAAGCCTTAGAAGGGGAGAAAATCCCATTGTTTGAAGTGCTCTTGTTCTGCCCAGTTACAGAATTATGTGACCGTGAAGCCCTCTTCCGGCGGCTAGCACCGTGCATGGAGGCGGATCCGAGAGTCCCGGGCGTGTCTCCCCTCTAGAGGGAGTACCATTCTACTCCTAGGAGCAAACCACACGGACCGGGATCGCCCCAGCTGCTCCGAAACGAAGGCCAAAGTCTGCTGCCCAGTTCTGCTGCAAAAATCTGGCAGCAGACTTTGGTGATTTATTTTAATTTTTTGGATTAGATTTGATTGCAGAAATCGGTGGCAAATCGAATAAGACTTATCCAAGAAGCCGCTGCTCAAATTTGGGAGCAAACGGAGGTCCGGAAGGTAGTGTTCCGATGACGTTTTGCAAGCCAAAAACAGGATCCCAAGGAGGAAGACGACTGGAATAACTTTATTCCAGTTATTCCCGTCTATTCCAGGTTTATTCTAGAGTTATTCCAGGTGGAGTAAAGGTATGAAAAATTTATTTTTTAATCATGCATGGATAGATTAAATTGTTTAATATTTTATAAATATTTTATATGTTTATGCATGCCTAAATGTAACTAGATTTAGATTAGTTCCTGGCGGAGCAGATACCCGCTGTGCTAATTTTAAAAATTATTTTAAAATCCAATCTGCTCCCGCAGATGTTTGCATGCCTAGTGTAGAATCTTGTCAAACCACCTGCATCAGTTTCCTTTCAGACAGTCTCTTACATCTTCTACTTTAGATGAACAGATGGTTACCCCAAATTGTTCTTCAAGCCAAAATCGAACAAATATTGCCTAAATGATAAATTACGAATTATCACAAAATCCAACTTATTGATTGTTTAACAAAATGGAAAGCAAAAACATCAAATAATTAATACTTACATATTTTTCAGTTTCTTCTGATACTTTAATACTCCATAAAGAGTTGTAGCAGTAAAATCGATGCTCAATCAAATCCAAAACAAGCAGATACCAATGCCATCTTGTGTTTATTGGCATGAAAAGGTACCTACAATGATGTAGATCGCTCAAGCGAATATTCTCCATCCATTTCTTAATGCTCGAAGAAGTCGAAAACAGAATCTCTTTCATCGCATCTAACGTCACCTCATTGATCGACGACAGACGTTCAAGTACATCACTATACATTCAATAAAAGAAAAGATGAAGATAAGTAAATAATATCATAAACCAAGTAAAGGATCTATGTTACTGTAAATGTAGTGTATACCTATATCTCACACCATAAAAACAAATAGTGGTTCTTCAAAGAATGCCTGTCCTCTAAATGTGCAAGCTCCAATATGCGTAAGTAAACATTAATGACCTATATCATTAAAAAACAAAAAAAAATAAAACCAAAAAGGCAACACAATTTCTCAGCTTGAACAACCAACAACCATAGACAGTTAAATATTATATACATCGCTTCGTACTGGGCCATCTTTAAGTACTTGATCCAATGCAGCAGAGGTACAAAAAGGTTTTGTAGAATCGGGATCCTCCCAAATAGTATCACTGTATATATTCGACCAATGATAATTAAGAAAGTTATTCTCATACGTATACTTATTCCAATAACTTACTATATTTGATCCTCTCTCTGAAAGAATTGAATTACTGCTTCCATGTGTGATGGGAGTATACTTCTACCCTTCTCAATATTAGTCCCTTTTGCTCTCGTTACTTTTGTCAAATCAACAATCACTGAACTTGAAATATCTATTTTTCGACAAGAGGTTCGATTTTGCTAAAATTTAATTCAATACATTAATATATTTGAAGTACAGAGGATATAAGGTTACATAATGTCAAACAAATGTAAAAATTCACACAAAAAAAATTGTCTGAACCTCTCTAATATGAGATGAAGCATGTTCTTCTTCAACTTCTTCCGGCTTCTCCACATTTGCAGATGATATAGGCTCCGAATGTGTACAATGAGCCTGGAGATCAGACTGGATAGTAGGCAATGCTTCAGCTCCTTTACCCATCTCCTGCTCCTTTTTGTTTCGAGCACGTTTATAGGTTCTTTGATCTTTTACCGTGACCTTGGCTTTCTCAGTGGGCTTTCTAATGCGAGGTCCCATTTTTACTCTCTTGCATAAAGATGACACATGTTTTGAAGCAGAACCTTCCTTATCACATGAAACATCGTCCACCAAGGTGGCCTAGCAACAACAAAAATCTCACTTAAGTAACACTTCATATTTAACTATGAAAACCAAATCTTTCACAATAAACTGAGATACCTGAACATCTTCTTGAACAAACTCGATACTAGGGTCTCCAACAAATGGAGAGCTCTCTTCACCTGCAACTTGGAGCTCGGCGCCCACCTAACATTAAAGGATATTAATATTAGAACTGAAATTAAGTGAATGGAATTTATATTAAAATCTATATTTTCATAATCACCTTAGAGGGGAATGTATATCTGCCAGCACTGTCATCGGGTATCATTAAACCATTATCGCGTAGTATCTTCTCAATGCACAATACCCTCCTACCCAGCGAACATAATCATGCATCATCTCAGCATACATCATCAGCAAGTTGAGTGTCCTCTATGCGAATACCATGATAGAGAAGTGACCTCTCAACCATTGTTATTCTTCCTTCTAAATCACTAAATAAAACCTTTTTATGCTCGCTACATGATGGAACCTGAGATATTATACAGCATTGTAAGCATATTAGGGACTAAGCTTTGTATATGAAGTACATGTCATATTAAACATTACACTTCAATTAACTGTTTTAAATGGAAGTTTACAACTAATTATATAACTGCATATATATAAAGCAAAATATCAAAGCGCAAAAACTTTAATACGGGCCTGTGGTCTCACCTCTATCGGAACGTGCCGTTCTAACCTTCCTTCAAAGAGATGGTTCAACTCATCTTTAGTTGCCTGTAATACATCGACCACCTAACAAGAACAACAAATATAAGTTACAGATCATATTACAAAATTTCTAATGTTATATACAAAAAAAATTATACCTCCAAATTCTTTAAATTTTTCATGACTTTAATTATTGAGTCGACCTTACGGGGAAATGGGACATTACTCCAACGGAACAAACGGGGATATGTAAATGCTGGCATGTGCTTTCCCACAAGACTGTTCGAATGCTCAACAGCCCATGCCTAAAAAAAAAAAAGACAATTGAAATAATTACATTGTACAAAAATTAAGTCTAAATAAATTATACTGTAACTAAAGATAAGCTTACCACCAATGCAACCGTGCAACCATCCATATAGCCAGCAGAACCTACGTTGCTCATGTTCCTCATTCGGACGCTATACGCTTAGCCCGGAATTTGCTGGCGAATGAAAGAATAAACAGCATAACCCCAATTATATCTAGCTATACTATCTAGATCATCAATATATAAAAACAAATCCTTAGGAATGATGTAGTGTGCAGTTAGGAAGAGGATTGTTACAAAAAGAAAAACTACCCATAACTTAGTAAAGTCTACCACATCATCCAATCCACTCTTTCCAACAAGAGACACTAATTTATTTTTTATTAAATCCCAAGTTGCCTTTTTATGGTCCCCATCAAAAAAACGGTTCAAAATGTCTGACTCAACTATCCCCTCCTTATGAAAAAGAACCTCATCACCCGTTGCATTCAGTCCAAGGACAAGGATAATGTCGGACCCTACAAATGGAACTAGAGTTTTACCAAACATATAACCCTTGCCCTCATCGTCCTAAAATGGTAAAAGTGCATCTAACAACGGTCTGCTCTGCTTGATGTATGGCAGTTCAAGCAAATGTCCAAATGGAGTAGCATTTATTCTTTGCCTTTAATCGCTAGACATCAACTTAATTAGATCTTCTGCAACCGTGGTATAGTTGCGAAAGTAGCATCTCCCATTTATCATAGTGCTCGACATAATGATCACTTCTTTTCCTTTCTTTCTTGGCGCCATTACAAAACTACATTGCAAATAAAATTTTAAAAAAATTATTATTATTTACAAATATTATGCTCTTATCATAAAGACATAACAACACAATCTATCATACATTCCTCTATTGATGAACGAACGTTACTTGTTATCAATATAACAGACTATATTAACTAATATTATATAAGAACAATCATACAAAAACAGATTTAGGAAATATATTTTCAACTATGATAAACATGACTTCCCAAGGTTGAATGATATATATATTTGATAGATTACTTTTTCTATATCATTGACCATATTACATGTTTTTGTTACAAAACCATCAAACCATGAAGTGGCATCTAAATACTGCTCAAATTAACTTTTCATTGATGTTTAATTAATCTCAAATCATAACACTATAATTTGACCATATTTGATATCTTTTCAAATATCTAACATTTTCTTTCTCCTTCCTACTACATTAAAAAAAATGACATGCATTACATTTTTTTCCATACTAACTTTTAAGTAGAATAAGTTTATCGAAAAACAACGATCTAATCTTCTTTTACCTGTGTTATCTATCTTCAGAAATGCTCTGTCCAAATAATTCAATTCACTTATTTCGAATTTTATGTACTGAATGTATGATCTAAAGCCATAATGCTATTATATTAAACTATTCTAAATGCAACGTAAGGAGGAGAAGAGGGCACCACTCACATAGGGGAAAATGCTTATGCTAGACAAGATGGGCCGAAGGAGAACACCGAATCCGAAAATGAGAGAGAAGATTGTTGAATGGCGGAGCCTTCAAAATAATTACCCCACAGATTTTAGTAGACTTCAAAATTATTCCTGCCAACAATAGACCATGGAAAATAGAGTAACAACTCTGGCAATGATAATGGGTAAGACAGTCACGAAAAACACTCGCAACAAAAAAAATGGTATCGAACATTATGCGGAGAAGGAATCTTACCGTGATGAGAGGGAATTGGATGGGAATTGAGATTTATGGACGGAAAGGTTGATTACGATTGGAAATGGAGGTTTAATCGGAGAAAAGAAATTTTTGCAGTTCTTCCGTAGCAAAGACGAAGCACTAGCAGTTTTTCCATGAGAAGAGGAAAGGGAACACCGATGGAATATTTATAAAGGGTAAAATTGTTCAAAATTTGGACTAAAAGTTAAGTCATGTATGTTCTGGACCGGGAGTTAAAAAAAGGGTCAACAAAAATTTCAAGTAAACTTGCGGTCAAAAATTGGATTGCTAGTTAAAATCCCCCGATATTTACGCCGTGGGAACACTGGTCGAGGGTCGTATCTTTCGCGCGAACGGGGAATATTGTATTCACCTTCCTTCTCGCGACTCTACCGTTGGATCACCCACCGCGCAAAAGATCGCAAAGCAGTCCGAGCGCCATCGTTCATCCGCCGGCACGGATCTGAGAGTGACCAGTGATTGATCCAACGGTGGATCCACGCGTTAAAGTAAAACAGGACAAGGCACGCCATCTTTTCTTGAGATCGGATGAAACATGAGACCTGAGACCGGGGAGTAGTCTGCAAACGCTTAAACATTTAACCATTCAATCCATCGGATTAGATTTTACTCATTTATTAAAATAAACATATTTGAATTCAAAATTTTGATCGATTTAATAAATAGATTAAATTTGAATTGGCAGCTTCTAGCATGACTGCAATCCTAGATTAGGTGATGGTTATAGAGATCAAAGTACTTGATTGTATAGTTTAACGGTTTTTCTATTAGTCTAAATGGAGGAAGATTTGTGTTTGAAGTTTGGAGATCATCAAAGTGATTTTTTTTTTTTCTAGCAAAATGGTTACACCAACTATTTTTATAAGGAGAAAAAAATAAAAATTTGTTCAAGGACTATTAAGAGGAAGCTGTGCTATTTGGGTTTCCATCAAAAAAAAAAAAAAAAAAGAGGAGTGATAATTGGGGTTAAAGATATAAAAGTATTGCCAGCCTGAGCATTAAATTCATGTAAGGAAAACCATAGCATGGTTATCATAGTACGATGGACCTTCTTTGCACCGTTTCGCATTGAGCTATAAATCAATGAGTTAACACTCAAATAATTTTTCAGTATATGATAAAATAGTTTTAAAATAGTTTTATGTACTATTCAAATATCAATCTAGGTCGTACTTATTAAAATTATTTAGGTTAAATATAGGAGAAACATCATGATCAATTTGTTATCCAGAACCTCTTCTTTATGCGGAGGATGGGTGTAACCACCGGCTATAACTCAATTTCTGACTTTGAATAAATATTAAAGGCATAAACTAGCTTTTTTTTAATTATTCTATTTTCTAATCTCATTTGATGACCATTTACACAAGTCTAATATTTTTTTTATCTTTCAAGATCATTTAGTTCATAGGAAAAACATTTTTTTCTGGAAGTTATCTCCAGTGAAATTAGTTCAGAATTTTTTTGATATATTTAATTGATCATTAAAAAGTAATTTATTTCATAATGGTTTATATTTGATCGAGCATCCATTTTCCTAGAAATACTATATAAAATATCTATCATATCCTTAATAGATACAAGACTATATTTTTTACTTCCAAACTTTATATAAATAATAATATTATATATAGTGATATAAATATATTATAATACAACATTATATCATAATGATTTTTTATATTAACATAATATTAATGTTTCAATAAAATATATTTATTAATATAGATATAAATATAATATTATGTTGATATAAATATTAATATACTAATAGAAGTATTAGTATAGATATATTAATATTAATGAAAATATTATATTAGTATAATATATAATCTTAGCATATATCACTATTAAAATATTAAAATATAATATTATAAAATATTATGATATAAATATATTAAAATATTATAAGAATATGGCATATATCACTATTTACTATTTCATCCTAACCATCCATCCATATTTTACAAAATCTTAGTCCTTTATTTAAAAATGATACTTTTAAAAATAAAAAGTATCAATTTTTATCCCTTGAAAAGTTCCAAGACCAATCTCCCTCATAGATTTTTACTTTTTAGTGTTTTTCCATGACAAAATCTTTTTTTATTTTCTCTTCTTAAAATTCTAACTAAACAAGAGGCTCCCTCTCCACTTTTGAGAAATTGCTACTTCCTCCCTTTACATCCCGTCAATCAAACGAGTCCTTCATATTTTTGTTTTCGGTGGGCATGAAAAACCGACAATACATGGTATCTTATATTGGTGTGGTTCCAACTCATATAGGATCCACTGTGTGAAAGAAAGGAAGAGTTTATTGGAACTCTACTGATAAAGAGGAAGAGTCCTAACTTAGGACTTGTTTGGTTGATGGAAAATGGAGGGAGAAAATGCACTTCTTGGAAAGTGAACTTTTTTTTTATTTAATTAGAATTTTAAGAGAAGAGAAAATAAAAAAAAATTATTTTCATGAGAAGATACTTCTTATATTTTATAAAAAGTGAAAACTCATAAAGAAGGTAAATTTTGAAACTTTTCACGAGCTCTTTTTTTTTTCTGAAAATATTCTTTAATATCTATTACTAAAATTATACAATATATTAATGGATGATTATGACAAAATACATAATATTATCCTAATATTTAAATTAATATAATATTGTATTTAATATTATATTTATATCTATAATGAATTTATTATATTAAAATAATATTGATATATATTAGTATTATATTAATATAATGAAATATTATGATCTAATATTATATTATAATATGTTGATATTATATTAATATTAATATTAAATAATATTATTATTTATATAAAATTTGGAAGTAAAAATGTATGATCTTATATCTATTAAGGATATAATAGATATTGTATATAATTTTTCTAGGAAATAGATACTCCACTAAACATAAACCATTCTTGAATAAGTTACTTTTTTATGGTCAACCAAATATACAAAAATCTTATTCCTAGAGAAATTACCTGTTGGAAAGAAAAGTTCTTCCTGCGAACTAAACAAGTCCTTAAAGAAAGAAAGAAAAAGTCCATTGGGACTCTTCCCTATGCACAACAAAAAGGAAGAGTTTGTGAGGACTCTTCCCCATGTGCGTGGAAAATGAAAAGGATTCCTCCCTTTTGCTCATGAAAAAAGAGGTGTGCAAAAACAAGTCTAGATGGGACTTTACCTTCTATGTCTTAAAAGAAGCCGAATGCGAGGCAGTGTACAGTGTATGAAAAAGGCCATGAGCCACCAAAGAGGTACCAAGGAGAGAAGAAGAGATACTTAGAGGGTGCTTCATTCAAGTAAAGAAGATTAGAGAATGTCGATTAAAGGAGTTCACTCAACTATGGATTAGAGTTATTCTATCGAGGGTTCTACAAGAGAATTCTTTAATCTTGGATTTCTTCTTTCTTAAAATAGAAACAATATTTTTGATGAGAAATGTTAGGCAAGATTTTTTTGTACCGTAAACTATTATTATAGTGAAAGCTCCTTCTTACTCTAGTCCCTATGTAGATATAAGCTTCGACCAAACCATATTAAATTTTGGTATTCTTGTAATTACCCTGATTTCTCTATCAAGGGTGAATGATTTGGCTGCTTCATATCATGTTACAATAAGGTGGGATATATTCACGTCTTATCATTCCAGTGACTTTGGGATGGTAAACATAGAGAATGATAAAGAATCAAAAATTGCTAGCATCAAGGACATTTTTTTGATCACGAGTTTGGGATACATCCTAGCGTTGAAGAATGTTTAACATGTACCAGATCTCTACTTAAACTTGTCGTTGACAGGAGTGTTGGATGAGTAGGGCTACTATAGTGTATTTGGAGATGGCAAATGGAAGCTGACCAAGAAATTGCTAGTAGTAGCCAGAAACATCAAGCAAGGCTCTCTCTATTTCATGCAAGCCAAGCTCGGTAAGGAAGAGGTTAACATAGCAGAAGAACCTTCTACCTTAGATTATGGTATCAGCGACTGGGACATATGAGCCAAAAGGGGATATTAATTTTGGCCAAGAAGAATGCTCTTCTTACTGATGGTTCTAGATTGAAGACTTGCAAAAGCTGGCTGATGGGTAATCAAACTTAGATTTATTTTTAGAAACTTTTTTTTAAAAGAAAAACTAGTGCATTTGAACTTATTCACAGTGATATTTTTTCTATAAGTGATAAAACTCTTAGTAGATACTTTTACTTCATGACTTTTATTGATAATTACTCCTGGAAAGTTTGGGCATATGCTTTGATAAAAAAGGACTAGGTGCTCGATGCATTCAAGCAATTTTATGTCTCTGCTAGAGGGAGATTGGATGAAAGTTGAAGTGTGTGCAGACAAACAATGGGGGTGAATACAAGGGTCCTTTTGAGAAATACTATCAATAGAATGGTATCAGATTGGAGAAGACAGTACCTAAGACATCGTAGTAGAATGGGGTTGCTAAGAGGATGAACAAGATTGTTGGCGTGGAGTCCCTGAATCGGCCGGTCGAAGCCGCTGTACTGTAGGACCGCTCCCTGGTTCACCTGCAAAATAGATCCCTTGCCGGAGTTGTTCCGGCAGGAGACACTCCGATGCCTAAGTCAGTGGCGGATCCTAGCCACAGAATGGGGAAGGGCGTCGAGAGTATGAGAGAAAGAGCTCTTAGAATATGTGTGAGCATATGTGTGCGTACGTCTCGAGCCATCCTTCTTACCATTATTTAAAAGAAGGCCTCCGGCCTGTGGCCCGCTCTTTTTTTGGTGATCATGGAGAGTCTATTTCTCTCATGATTGGCGATCGTGGGTTGTCACTGAGCGGTTTCGACCAGATCGGAGGCGTGGCAACTAGAGTTGCACGCCATGATCGTGGCATGGAGAATGTTGATTGTAACCATTGGTTACAGTTGCCTACTTGGACCAGATTGTGGTTCAATCTTCGGGTTTCTCCTTGCGTGGGCTGAAGATTTGGTATTTTTCCTGAGGCCGGAGATCGGGTTTACGGCAGGGACCGAAGAGTGTGTCTTCGAAAGTCGATAAGAAATCTGGTCTTCGGTCAAGGCCGAAGACGTTATCCGTAAGACTGGCCTTTGGATGTTGTAGTCCGGTGAGAAGCAGTGAGCTACCTGCAGTTGGCCTGGCCTTTTTCCTGGTCCGAAGTCCATGGTCCGGAGAAAAGGGCTTCGTCCAGTTGAGTCGGAGTTCAGTTCGTAGCTGAACCGGGATATCCTAATAGTTGCCCCCCTACTCTTAGTTTTCAAAACAGAGATTTGCCTCGAGAAGTGAGAGTATTAGTGCTTTGTTGTTTTCCGCCCGGGAGACAGTGTAGTGGATGATTATAGGATCTCTGATTGGACTATCCATCATGATCTAGGAATCAGATGGTAGACAGCTGTCACTCCCAGGTTAGGGAAGAGGGAAAAAGTGGGCGGCCTTGGGGCCGTCTTTCCTTTTTCTATTGCACGATGGTTAAGCCAATCTATTGGTTGAGATTTGGATGGTTGTGGTGGCTTCCCCCGTCCATTGGATGATGAGTGCACCTCATCCTGGCGGTTACTTGAAGGCGGGTTACCTCCCAGGATAACCTTGGGTCAAATCAACCCTGGCAGGGCTTCAGAGACCCTTGCTTTTCTTTTGGGGAAGGGCGAAGGTCCGGCTAAGGAAGCTTCTTCAACCTCGTCTCATCCTCCATCCAACTTGTTATGGACTACCAGTCTATTTCGCAGGTAGAATCTTCCTTCTGCTCTCTTGCCTCATTCTCCATTTCGAGTACCACCTTCTAGAAAAATCCAAAATTCTTTTTACAACCATTTAATTATTTGGTCATTTTATTTTAATATTTGACCATTTTTAATTTTAATGATTTGACTGTTATAATTTTTAATGATTTGATCATTGAAGTTTTAATTATTTGACCGTTATACTTTTGATTATTGGGCTTTTAATTTTTTGACAGTTGGACTCCTAATTGGATTTTAATTGGTCAATAAAAAATCTAAACGATCAAATTTTGGATGGTTATAAAAAGATCATCTTAGAAGCCTAAAAATATAAGTTTTGTTTCATATTTCATACTCTTTTTCCCTCTAATATTTTCTCCAAATTTCTTTTCTTGTTTCAAATTTATTTTATTGGGTGCTAAAAGAGTCTCCATCAACTTCTTCCATGATCGTGCTTGCAGGCAAAGGAATTCCGGTCGTATCTTGGGATAGTATTTCCGATAATTCCCGCACGAGAAATGGAAATATATCTTGGGACAATCTTACATGCTTCCGGGTATGAATTAGATTCTTCGATTTCCTGTAAGTATTTTATCTTTTTTAATAATTAAATATTTTATTAATTTCTTTAATCACATCCATGATTTTGTAAAGCTTTGTTCTAATACCACTTAGATGAACATTTTCTACGGTAGGTTGATTAGAGAAATTATTGGTCGAACCAAATACATCACCCGTGTAGTGGACCAGCCCAAACTGCAAGCCAACATGTATAAAGGCAGAAAAATTATTAAAAAAAAAAAAAAAAAGGAAATAGGAGGGGAAGGAAAGATTATTACATAGACCATGTCCAAGAAACTAGTCCAAATCCCGAGACACGGTAGATAATAGGCACCCCTTATTTGATCTTGAATTGTTTAAATATGAAAAGATAATATGGCGAGCGATTATTGGACCGATCCATTGGACCTGATCCATTCAAAATTTTAAATCTCGTAGAATAGGGATGTCTCGATTTTTTCATGAAACGAAACGCGCCGGCATCTCGTCCTGTCCCAATACTCGAGATAGGAAATATTCCAAGATATCCAATTGGGATGCCGGGATGCTAGTAGAACATCGTGTTTCAATACATGGGATGGTACCCCGTCCCGACTCCAACCCGGTGTCCCGTGGGACATCTGACGGGACCTGAATCCTTGGATCCATTTAATAATTAGACAAGGCGAGGAGAGCAACGGTGGCATATTAGTTTGCGGTTGGATTGGTCCATCAGTTCAGCGGTGGATCTGGTCCAACTCACTGGCTTATAGGAGGCTTTTGTAAGCTTAACCAACAAGACCAGGGTCCGAATTTTAGACGTGGCCTACAGACACTTTCCACGAAGCTGCATTAGCCAATGATTGGATATAGCTTCCGTATGTTGATGTTGTATTCCTTCTCTTCTTGCCGGATCCAAAGCATTCCGAATCTAATTGCTTTGAGCCAATCTTTAACGTTATCTGTTGGCCCTTCTGATAGGATACATGTGGAATAAAACAAGTTGAGGGGAAGAGAGTAGAGGAAAATGAGCAAAACGAGAAGAGAATTATGCTTTCTTTGCTGCTGGTGGTTATTAATACCTTCATTGTCCACTGCTTCAGCCATATCATCTCAGCTCCTCACAAGAAGTGGTTGGTATGATGTGATGATCTCTTTTAGCTAGCTTAGCTTCGTAATATGCTAGTGTCTTCTATCTATCTATATGGTTGAGCTTAAATGCCATATGAAGTGTTTCATATTTCCTTGCATGGGTCCATGGCAATACAAAAGTTTTTTCTTTTCTTTTTTTTTAACATTAGTAAATTTTGTTAGTTGGCCTTATTCCTTCTTAACAATCACGAAGTTTTGGATTCTAGCCTGCCAGAGTAGTTTGTTTTAGCATTTAAATATGCACTATTTCATAGATGCTTAAATTAGCAAGATAAGCGTTTAATTTTTACTCAGAAAGAAATCCAAGATAAAAACCAGTGGCTGGGAACATTTTTACATTTTTACTGTTGATTTTAATGTTGCTTTGCGATATATATATATATATATATTCTTCTTTTGAAGAACTTGTGTAATATTGATTATTTAACATATTGAAGGTGAGTAGAAGATGGAGATGGGAATGCTATCCTCCTTTCTTGTCCTGGTTGTAATGCTGTCTCATGTGGATGCTAGGCTTGGGGTCGAGCCCAAGTTTATGAATCAAGGTAGTGCAAGTAAATCATCAAAAATCACCATTATATATAGTTTTTATTCGATATTAATCTGGATTCCGGGCTCGATCAAAATTGCAATGGAGGAGGTGCTGCTGCTGCTGCTAAGAAAAAAGCAAACCAATAAATACATGGATAAAGTAGCTTGCATTCAAGTTAGATGCACACCTCCTTGATAATACTATCAGATTCTATGAAACCCAATTAGCCTTCAATTATAACTAATAACCAGACTTCTCCATAGGAAACAAGCATCCTTCTATGAAAGGCCAGTCACCAAATTTTATTTGTAATTCATGCCTGGAGGCTTCAAGAAAATCTTTGAAAGCCTTGAGTAACCCAAATCTTTTTGGGTATGCTGATTTGCTGTCAAGTGAAATCTGCCATATCCTGCCTTCTGATCTCAAATCCAAGGTAAAGATTTCCACCCAAATGGTTACCTTTCATTAAGTAATCCATTTGACACTATTTTTCACCAGGCATGTCTTGCTTTATCCTTGCAGTGTCTACAGAAGTCAGAGGCATACATGCATCAAACTAGGTTGTCTTTGCAAGAACTTTTCAATGAAGAAAGTCTCTGCAGCAGCACAGGGTTATGTTTGGATGAATCCATGCTTCAAACTGATGAGAGTCTTATTTTTCAAAAAAGGCTTTCTCCTGAGGTAACACACAGCTTTTATCGATTGTTGTGGCAACACGAAGTCACATTAATTTCTCCCATAGCATGTAAGCCATACATCAAGTCAATCTAAAAATCCATTAATGAATGCCTTGAACTATTGCACAACTAGGCCACATACTTACATATCGGATATCTTTGTGTGTCCACAGACGTTTTGCCTGTGTTCAAAATAATATTTTTTATTTACAACAGGTGATGCAGTGAGGGAGCTGAATATTTTAAAAAAATAACTAGTAAAAATCACAGCTTATCATACAGATTTTCTGTATTAGCCAATTACCAGATTTTATGGTGCTTGTACACTTAGCACCAGTCAGATTTCCTCTCATCATGGTTCTCAAAAATAAAATAAAACATAAATAAAATAAAATAAAATGCTTGTACACTGAACTACTAGTGGTAATAATATTCTTTGTTAACCCCAAGTTCCATGGTATTGCACACTTTTTTGTGGCTTTTTTTGAAGCTAAATCTCTATTATTTGCTAACAGACAGAGGACAAAACTTGCTTAGAGTGCCGCAAAGCTGTCAAAAATCTTTTCATTCAATTAAAGACTCCTAAAATGAGGGTAATCATATGGTGCCTTGATGAATATATATATATATATATATATATATATATATATATATATATGTCCTCCTCTCCTAGTGTTAAGCACCTATTTTATTTCACTTCTTATTCAGATGAAGATAATGGAGACTCTTATCGAGTACTGTGAAGAAGCAGACGAGAATGAAGATCAAGTAAGCATTTCATCTATCAAAACAATCACTGATGGCATGGTCCTCATTAGAATGTATAACAAAGTACTAACAATTTTTGTTACTATTTTATAATTTCTCAGTGCAAGCAAATGGTCTACAAGTATGTTCCTCTAATCCTGTCAAAACTAAGCAAGCTGAAAACCAATGACTTGTGCCGTCTGATGAATCTCTGTGATGAGGGGATATCTCTGTGAAATGCCCGTTTAGTCACACAAGAATGTGGTAGCTTTAATTCTACTGGATATGTTCAAAATAACCAAAGCCAGGGGGACACTATGGAAATGGAGGATTGCACAATGTAATGTTTACACATCATGTCTCCATCTTTGCTGGGATTGGTGTGATCAGCCATGTCTTTTTGCTTTTATTTATGGAAAAATAGATGTATACTCCTATCTCAGTACAAAAATTTTGTCTAATGAACATCAGGGAATCTATTGCCATGGTAGGAATTTGATGAATCTTTGCAATATATTGTTACTATCTCATCTAGTGGACTGAAATGTAATTGGCTACCATGGTTGAAATGGTGCTTTTGTTATCATCCAAGCTTATTTGAGATTATTATATATCAATTATTGGTCACTTATTAATAAAACTATGTTGGTCAAAGAAGGGTGAATGGACATGGATTCATCATCCCCTATACATTTTAAAAATAAATTACAGTACCTGATTTCATATAATAAGATCAAGTGTGAACTCTGTGATGGAAATTAATATGAGGGACACCATATAAACGGGTGAGAAGGATTTGCAAGGGGGAACATAAAAAAAAAATGCATCCAACTAGATGCCTGCATGCTAAAAGTATCTCATTTATCCACCCAAATTGGGTCAGCTCCTACTCCAAGTAGAGAGTAGAATTCGCAAAGTATAAACTAGAGAACCAAAGAGGCACCAAAATGTTGCATGCCTATCTTTTGCAGCTACCCGTTATTAAAATTTTAAGTGGGTGCAAATATTACTACTTTATGCATTCCATCTGCACTGTATCACTTTTCTCTTGCATTTAGTTGAGGTAAAGGAAGGAGCAGGAGGGGCAGAGTATGAGTAAACTGACTTGATGTCAATCATAGGGAAGATGGATTATTTCTCCAAAAAATTATAGAGAAGATGGAACGAAGGCTTGCCTATATTGCAAAGGGAATAGGAGATTAACATTGACAAACTCCTTTAATCAAATAGGCCTAGTTGACATGGGTTCACTTTCTACCTTCTCCATTCATGGGAAGATTGGCTAGAATTTGATGATGCAAGTGACATGATAAGGTCAGTTGGAATAGGTTGTGGAAATGAAAAGTTATGGATCAGTGTAAAGACCCATAATAAAGACATACTTCCCTCAAAGGGTAAAACAAAATTACTAACCTACTGTTCCATGTTAGAGGTGGTGGAGACTGAAGATTGCACAAATTGGTGAATGAGGAGGCACTGTGGTGGGGAAATACTCGGTATCCAATGCAGTGGCCAAGCTTAGAAGATTTGCAAGAACTTCAGAATTTTATTAAAGTAGTGTTTTGAGGATAAAGGAGGTGATTCATTGTTTCACTTCTTTTTTTTTTTTTTTTTTTTTTTTTTGATAGAAAAAAAAGGGGGGAGTTAGATCCCGGGCGTGGCCACCCCCAGACGGTCTCCCAACCCAGCTAGGGAATATTCGAAGCACAGCACATATTAATTTTTCTACAGCCGTTCCCCACCCGAAGGTGAGTACGTCAACCTGACTATCACTGGCATCAGCCGAGTAAACGAACAGGGACTCCAAAATTATTTTATTAATTTTTCTCTTTTTTTGATTTTATTTTTGAATTATTTTTCTATTTTTTATTTTACTCCCGGACTTTCTCGTCGAAATATGCCTAAACCAAAACTCGAACCCCTGCCAGTTGGCACCACTCGCCAGTGGTATTGTTTCGCTTCCTTTATTCTTATATATAACAACTTTGAAGGTGCCACCAATCATTTTGAAACCCTCCATCATTATGAGACAAACAAGCCACACAAGTTCTTTGTCAAGTGGTTAGCATTGTCAGAAGGGTCCAGTGTCCATCTCTTTTTCCATGTTATCTATTTCAAAAAGAAATTGGATGATATGCAACGATACTAGGTTTACTACTTACCATGCTTCTAAATGACAAACAATGAGGGTAAATTTTGAGTCCATAAGAACTACAGATTGCTGGATTGTAACACTGAAAACTGTGGTGAATTCAGTTCTGTTATATTGGCATAGATGTGTCTCAAGATACTGCTTGGGGTTTCTGAAGCAGTCCTGAGGAAGGCTTAGAGAAGGCCTTTCAGTCTATGCTTTCCGATATTTGCATGATGTTTTCATCTTACTTAATATTAAGCATTATTCACCAAAGGGCAGATGAGAAAATTTGTGGAGCATGCAAAATATTCTTCAAGGTGATTATTTCTCGTTTAACAAAACAGACATGAGGCATGAGGGTAAGTCATGGTATTGACTGTTTTACCTATGCTTCCATTCTGTCCATTTATATGTTACTGACTGATAAGATTACTGTTTCCACCAATTAGGTGATGGGTATTGATGCTCTCATGAAATATTGTGAAAAAGAAGAGGAGAATGAAGAGAAAGCAACAACTTCCATTTCCTAATTGCCTCCAACTCATCAACAAAAGATGCTACTTGCAATGGTACAATAGATGAAAGTTTTATGATCCTGACTCTCCCTTATTTATGAGTACCCACATGTAATCATTAGCAAATTTGAGAGGCTGAGACCAAATACCATGTGATCCATAATGAGCTTATGTTATGAGGAGATATATATGAGAGATGTTTCATTCAACAGGAAAAAAGAAAAGAAAAGAAAAGAAGAAGATATGTATTTGAGATGCCAGTCTAGTTAGCTTAAGATTGGTACCTTTATTATGAGCAATGCATACAGACGCCAGAACAAAGTGCACTTACTGCATGACCATATATTCAACCAAGCCGTCATGAATTACTTCCATTTAATAGGCTGCAAATCTTCGAAGGCTGGTAGTATGTGTTTTTACTTGCATAAATAAAATCACTTTGTGAGCATCAAGGAATAATTTTTGCCTTTTGTTTTTTTTTTTTGGGTTCATTCTTGGTTGAGGGAATTTGAACTCAATAATGGAAAGATGGTTATCTCACTACTCGGGCATAAAACATCCGAAAGTATGCACTTGTGAATAATTAAATGCTTAGAATTCCCTTCATGGACCCCTAAAACTTCGACAGTATTTGCCTCCAAATGGAACACAACTAGTTCGAAGAGCCATATTTTCAATTATGTTACAATTCAAACTTGAATGAAGATTGTTCAGTTAAAGGGGCAAGGAAGGTTATCCTGCAGTACCAGGGCACCAAATTGTTAAGGTGGTAGGACCCTACTGGTCCGTAAAGGTGTAACAGTCTTCATTCTCTAGTGAAATCAGGGTGTTAGATGAGTTGGGGGTATATGGTGGATGGTTTAACTCTACGACCTGGATGAGAACACTTGTAACCATAGCAATGGCATTGTTTTCGTGCATGATGGGTTATGAGAATCCCATCTCTAGATCATGCCAGAACCATTGAGAGGCAGTATTCAGCATGCTCCCTGACAAGAACCAGTGGAATGGATCATGCCATCCTTGCTAGAAACGAGTCAAGATCTCTCTTTCTGTACATCTTTTGCATCGCAGTGACGATGCATATTTAGAATGGCAACATGTTGCCCATCTCGGAAATGGATGGCTGTTGCCGATCTCTCAAGCTACTTGTTTGGCACACCAGCAGTGTTTAACATGAAAGATAACAGCCACCCATTTTCAAGACAGGTGACGTGCAGCCCTCTACAATACAAAATATATTACAAAGGATCAGAACCGTTAAACCAGTACTGAAACTTGTGCCGGTCGCTGACCAATACGGTACAATATGATACCATACCGTACCAATACATGTACCAATCTTAAAAATTTTAAAAAAAAAACCATCTTCCTCCTCTCTCTAAAGCAAGGATCATTGAACCGGACCCGAACCAAATTGGACCGAACCGGATAGCATACACCGGTACAATACCATACCATACTAATACGGAATATAATTTTTTTTATTTTTTTTAACGATCCAAAAATCGAACCGTTTTTTATAAATAAACTGTACCAGCTTGGCCGGTACAGTACTGCAAATCCTGATCAGAACTCTGCTAGAACCTGGATAGCAATACAAATTGATGTTTTTTTTCCAATATTTACCATGAAACGTACCCATATAGGCATCATACAATAATATTTTCCAAGACTAAGAAATTGGTTTATACTTGGAAAAACATAATGGTAAAGGCAAAAAACACCATTTCGATCAATCCCTTCCGAAACTGATCTCAGTTAGCTCAGATAATTTCAGCACAAAATACACTCTACGATAAAGTCTTCATACCATGTCCACACTCTAAACCAAAAATCTAATAGAATTTGGTTTAGCAACATAGAAAATTAATTTTGATTTGGATGATAACATGCTATTAAGAAGAGAAGAAATGATTAAATTTTGGCAAGGAATTCACTCCTACCTTAAAGATGCATTACATAAAGCATTACAACATTTGTAAACAAATTACATAAGTGTTAAAGGCAAAAAAAATGAATCTTAGCTAGAGAAACAATTGCAGAACATACAGACCAGGATGTTGCAAAATTTACATGACAAACCTGCAACTGATGTAAAAGAAATCCATTGGAAGTCCCCTGCCTTCTCTGAGAAAAATTACACTTCGAGCAACCAATCAAGCCAATATCACATATGTATACGCTTGTCTGATACATTGCTGGGAACAAAAAGTTTAGGGCAGCCTGTTTGCAAGGAGGCTGAATCTGCAAATTATTTGACTTAATTACTGAACTAGGGCATCTCAATAGGCACAAATGTAGCATGAACTACTGATTGAAACCCTGCCACTTTCTGATGATAAGCAAAATATTTTCAAAGCCAGTTAACAAGAGCCATCAATAAAACATCCACTATTTAGGCCATCTTAATATCAATCAGAAGCCCGTACAATGTTGCAGTTTATCATAATGAATCAAATTCAGAACAGAGCATCGTATCTCCTTGGTCATTGAGGTACCATTCCACCTTGAAACTGCTCCTACTGGATAGTTGAGTGCAATTTTAGAATCAGAGTAATCCTGTATTACATTAAGAAGATGGTATGAACATCAAAATACACAACACTATATACAATGGAATAGGAGCCCTACATGAAAATAAATAATGCCATTTCATATTTTAATCAGTTCTTAAGAAACTCACCAAGTCTTAAATTCATTCAGGAATGTCGATGACATTGGAGACAAGTTGGCCATTGCTATAACAAAAACTCTAGCCTAATGCAAGATATAAGAACACCATTTGTAGGAAGTAGTTCGAACATATGATTATTCAACAATTACGTATTTCACCTAAGCAATAAGAAAACATAAGCAAGTATCGCAATGAACTTGCTGTTCCTAAATCGAAAGACGTTATTTTTTTTAATATCATTGATGTAACTAAAAAACTAAGATGCTTGCATTGCATCAAAACTTTGAACTTTAATTCTCCATATTTGAAGCATTAGACAGCTAAAGGTTGCTTAAAACACAAATTCAGCAAAGTAAGCTAGGCCTCAATCTCTAGGGTGATGAGCACCCTAAAATAAAGGAAGATAACAAAATGCTGAAAGTTAATTTTTTTCTTAGAAGTGTTGGCAAACACATACTAATTACTGTCAGTGACTTGCAGCAATGCAACAAGCAGCTCATATCATGGGCAAATTGATCATTTAATAAAGATAACTTTTGGAGAAAACTCAGGATTCCCTAGCTGCCAGAAGGGAGAATCAATTTCCTTTCTCATTTTAACTTTATACAAGTCTTGGTGAGATTCCTCTGAAATCTTCTTCTTTTATTTTTCTCTTTTTTTTTCCGTAACAGCCCCCCTTTCCGATGTTAGCCTCCTTATTCCGTTTTCTTTGGTGTGCTAGTGTTACTAGAAGATTGTGCAGCAGACTAATAGACCGTTGCAAAGATGATGCAAGTACCTCAGATCTCAGGTTACGTTTATAAAATACTCGCCCACAAACATACATATATACATACATAATTGACAGCACTGGGGAGCAGCATGTCATGACTGATATAAGAGGGCTGGTGAGCTATCGATGATAAGGCCATGTATTTTATGGATCCCATGTGCTGCCCACTGTATTGATCTGATTCTCAAATGACACTGGCAAGCTTTGAAAGGTGAAGCAAAATAGTGGAGGCAGCCCAGACCATCGCCGAATGCATATAAATGAGACGTGTTGGCAGTAATGAGGAAGTATGCTAAAGGAGACATGCTAAGACCAGTAGTTACCTGCTTTGCCACACACTTCATTGCCCTTGGCAGCCTGATCAAGAAGTTAGGATTATGAGCCATATTCCTCGGTAAGTGGATGTGGAGCTGATAAACCCATGATGGCAGGGAGGAGTACCTTTTGGAGAGGATATTGACAGGTTAGTGGTTCTAGAAACTGGCTAAGGAACACTACTTAAACTTATCATGTATTACTAATACTATAATCATAATCAAATTAAACACAAATCTTGGCAGCTTCTCAACTTGAAGTGCATCCATACAGTTTCTAGGATGGACATTGATGAGGGGATTTTGAGTGCGCTGAGGAATGCTGAGCTTTTGAATACATTGAGGAATGTTATCTACAGGATGAAGGATGATGCATCGATCACTGCCCGAGCAATAAAAGAGGTAAGCATTGTCAGTCACCCATTATAATATATCTTTGATTTGTGAATCTCGCACAATCATACCATAAAATACGTGCATCATAGACCAAAGAATATAAGGAGGGCAATGGTACATTCTCAGACAGAGGTCTGGTTGCTAGTAAGAGATAAATTTGTCCACGTACTATTCTACACTAGATATTTCACCTAATGTGTCAACACAAATTAGTGGTTGAAGGACAATGTTTGTATTTTTGTTTGCAGCGAAGTGATGGTTTTACCATGGTGGAGCAGTCCCACTTGTAGACAATTTCAGCTAGTAGGTGTGAGTGCAATTGGTTGACCTTTGCATTGATCCGCATCAAACAGAGGAACCATTTGACTCAAAAAAGACCAAATGCATCAGTCTATGTGAACTAGAACCTATGACTGACATTGAAATGGCTTCACTTAATCTAATGTATCAGGACCCACTTTATGACTTTGGATATGACAAGGAGGATCATCAATCATGTGATAGGTTAATGAGTTTGATGAGCCAGGACCACCTCCTAGATCAGTCTGTCTCACAGATATGCAAACCAAAGTCAATTCAGAGAACTGAGTAGATTGACATCCATCATGTGAACATCAAGCTGATGCTTGGTAGTTGCTGCCACTGTAAAGTTCAGGGAGAAGCCAATCAAGGTCACAGTCTAGTTCGGAGTTGGAGATCTCCGGTCAAAGATTTGAGGGGCAGATGTTAAGAAGAGGACACCACAGTAGTAGAACTAGCTAGGGCAGTAGGGCTAGCTAGGGAGGCAGAACCAGGCAGGAAGGTACAACTGGTCAAGGGGGCAGAACCAATCAATGCCGTCTACCTATGTGAGTCCAAAGAGTCAGGGAGGTCAGTCAATTGAGGGCACTATGAAGCCAGTATCCTAGACATTCACTCAAGCAATGCAAAAGAAAAGAAAGAAGGCAGATCCATTGGAAAGAGTGATTAGCAGACAATTCCCAGTGACTACTAGACCACTGAGCACTCCTATACTAGATTGCCCAAGTCATCTCATGATTTTTATCATGATAAGAATGACTCATTAAGTAATGATGGGTTCGATGGTCAAGGAGGAGGAAGTGGATATCGAGGGAGTGGTCTGCAATTTCCTTTGCTTACTTCATTCATTGGTGAGTCCTAGTTTGAGTATGCAAAGCATGATAGGACCAATAAACTTAGGGCTGAGGAGGACATTATAGATAACAAGAGGAGAAGACCTAGACACGGTGGACCTGATACCAATCAGGCTGATGAGGTGGTGCATCGAGTGGGAATCTTGGACGTATCAGGATCCTCCAACTACTCATCCTATATTGAATCATATCCTCCTGTGGGGGTATCATCCTCCTCAACCTTAGTCAAACTATGGATCATACCTTGCTCAGCCCTTTTATGGATTTCCCTTTATACCTAATAAAGCGGCAGTATCAGCATGATCATTTAGTACAGACAAGCGACTAGGATCCTAGAAGGGCACAATACCATCGGAGTCAAGTCCCCTAGCTCAACTACAAATGTGACATTGACACTTGACTTAAAATTGACTAGATGCAGATATGTTGCATTTCAGTTTTTTTTTAATATAAGTATTTTACATTTTAAATGCTATATTTAGTTAATTAAACATGTATTGCATAGTCACACCATTCATTAGATAAGTAATATAAAAAATTACAGTATATTATATTTAAACATCAAAAAATGAGCTTACAAAACCCCATTTTCACTTATAACTAAATAAAAGAAGTTTAAAAACCTTTATATATATGATTCAATATTGTATCGGTACTATACTGGTCTCCTACCATAGACAGATCAGTATTGGTTACTGCAAAACTTGTTCCTACACAGTTCGAATCTACTATCAATTTAGAACAACATCCTACTATTACTTTAAAAATCCAAACTTTATTAATAGTAACAATAATCAAGTAGAGGAGGAATTCAAATGCAGAAGTAAATTATGGAAAATCCTGCCATTAGCATGTTAGCAAATGGTTACCTCCTTGAGCCATTGTTAAAGCATGGAAAACATAAGCCTCTAAGATTACGATTAATATAAAAGCATAAATTAGAATATGTTCGAGTGAATTAACTAACAGCATAAACTATCTCTATAATTCCAGATGCAGATTGAGTTTGTACCTGCCAGAAGAAGAGTAAATATCTACAATATCCCAACCACCAAAGCCACTGCTCTTGTCCAGTTGGAGACTTCTTGCATCATACAGAACATCAACACGAGCAGAATGAATAACTGATATTCTAGCAACAGAATCACACACAGTATTGCTTAATCTTTCTGCCAATCTGCAGTTGGTGAACAAAACATGAAATGATAAATAATTAAATCAAATTTTGAGAATATTAAAATTTTGGAGCAGGATGAAGAGGAATTCTGCTGTGGATGGCAGGTTGCGAACATAAGCTCTTTTTCTGGCAGCAGCACAAAAGCATTTTAAGTCCATGAACTCCAGCTCCATGTCATACAAGAATCATGAGATTGTTTGCCAAATGCCTTATGGTGCTAGGGCCACATTTTAGAAGTATGGTGGACCTGTAACTTTCTTGGGTATCTTTCTGTTTGCAATATGCATCCTCTGATTCACGAGTCCAAATCCAATCATTGGCCCTGGAATACAGATTATGGTCTATGGATTCATTGTCAGCCAGCAAACATTTCCTCTTGCCATTTGTCTTATCTGCATACCTCCTTTATTACCTATCTCTTCATCAGAACCTTAAGTAGGAGATTCTCCTAAATGACAATTGGATTCTTCTGCCATCTGCGCAGCATGCATGAAATCTGCTAGCTCCAAAAGAGAAGCATTTGGACCACATCAATCTATGGATGAAGATGCCTTATTTGTGGGGGAACACATTTCCACTAGTCAACAATTTCAATCTTTCTCAGTCAAATCTCCGACGATTTCCTCACCTTCAAAGTCCTCCCCTCCCAGAGAAGCCTACATCTGTTTTGTCTTTATAACTTATTACAGCACACTCATGTGGGAAATTTTCATGGTCTGAAGTCATCATTAACAAACATGGAAAGTAAGTCTCAATAATTAGTTGACCATGACAAGAGATTAGCTTAGGAAAGAAATGCCACAAAAAACATATTACACTAGGTGATTACCTGGAATGAATTTGAGCAATGGCGTGGAATGGCTGAAAACATGCATCAGAAACCTAAGATACCTGCAAATATTTAGAATAACTGATTTGAAATTGACAAAGTGCCAAGCATAGTTTCTGCAACCTGTAGATCAGTAAGTAAAGGAAATACCATTTGCTGCACTAATGATAACATTTGTGTCCGCATTATTATCATGAGTTAGACTTTCAACTACACTTTCAATCAGATTCCGTGGTTGTATGCTTGAGGCAATAGTCAATTGCGGTATCTCAAAAGTACTTGTTTGCAAAATATGCTCTACTTGTCTCAAAAGCAACTCTGATTGGCTTTCAATATATGTAAATGCTTCCACTGTCTTCGCAGCCCTTGCTGCAAGTGTACTGAAAATGCAGCACAAATAATTATAACGATTTGCTATGAGTGACTTTGAACTGTCAGCAGATGTATACTCGTGATGGTCTCTTACAGCGCCCAGCTTAGCATCCTTTCTCCACCGTTTCAAGATGTATCGTGGTGGAAGTTCTTTGATATTTCTATAATCAAGTACTTTAAACACATGACGGCACTGAATCCCAGCAAATTCAAATTTTTTACAACTACAAAAAATCGAACTGTCTAATGAGTCATATCTAACAAAATACTCTATAGAGTTTTCATCAACAATCACCTTATAATCTGATACCGTCCCAACATCCCCACAGTGGTACACCATGCAATCCATGTACATCTCAAACTCATTTTGAAACACTTTAAAAACTGCAGGTGTATACAAATTTGCAGCTTGCTTCAACATACGCAAAGAGGGTACTTTCAAGATGTTTTGACTAGCATGTACATCAGCTTGTAACTCTAGGCACCTTCTCTCATTTAGTAAGGTGTCATAATGCTCAAAAAAGGGCAAAAGATCTTGTTGTGGGCTCCAATGTTTCTTGAGCAGGCCGACCAGGTTTTCTTTTTGTAGAGTGCTTTTGATGTCTGCGCAAAATACTTGTTTCCCATATGGCAAACCCCACGAAAGCCTATCTTCATATAGCTTTGCCAACCAATCATTATCATTGAGATCATACTTGTCTACCATTGTTCTCCATGCATATACGAACTCCTCTTCCTCTTCACAATCAAAAATACATCGACCAAAGTCATGTGCAAAAGTTTTGGAACCTTCGAAGACTTGGTTTAGGTGTTTCACCGCATTTTGGTACACATGCCATGCACATATACGATGAGTTGCACCGGGCCACGCTGCAACTAATGCATCAGTTATTTCCATGCATTTATCCGTTAGAACTGTCTTTGGTTGCTTACCATGCATGGCATTCTTGAAGGTATCAAACAACCACCAGAAAGATTCAACACTTTCATCATAAAGCAATGCGGAACCAAAGATAATCATTTGCTTGTGATTATTTACACCGACAAATAATGCAAATGGCCTACCATAATCATATGCTTTATAAGTTGTGTCGAAGCATACCACATCGCCAAAGTACTGATAGTCCATGATGGACTTTGCGTCCGCCCAAAAGAAGTTAGCAATGTTATCATCCCCATCAACTCGTGCAGCGTAGAAGAAGGACGGATTCTCAACCTGCATCCTCTGAAGGTATTCGAGCGCTGCACCTGCATCACCCACCTGCATTGCCTTCCTGCGCTTCAACCGGTGATTGCCACTAGAATCTGGTGGCATCCCTGAATCATCCGCGATTCTTTCCTTGACCTTTGACCGGTGGGATCTGAGCAAGCGAGCTGTCGACGGGTTCACAAGCAGGTGGTTATGATCCGGCACGAATTCGGTCACACGATATCTACCGCTAGGAGTAATCTTGATGGTCATGCACGCAGGGCAACCCGTCCTCGTCGCTGGGCGAGGCTTCTTCGGCTCGAACCCCTTCTTCTTCTGGCGGAAGCCCTGCTTCGAGCACACGAAGGTCCTGGCCGCAAGAACATCCTTGGAAGTCGTCCACATTTTGGACTTCCGAACACTGAATCCGACACAAGCAGCATAAGTATTGTAGAAAGCATAGGCAGCGTCTTCGTGATCGAACTGCATATCCAGATGCGGAATCCATCCTGGATTTGGAGGCACATCGGCATGCTCAGCAACTCCCATTTTCCTGCTTATTTGCATCTCCAACGATTGTCACTTTCCAGAAACAAATTGGTGCAAATAAAAGCAATTAAAAGGAGTGCGAGTTTAGATTTTTTTATGGTCTAAGGACTGGCTTCTTGATCATCATCATCAGGCCAGATCTACAAAATCGAACCAAGTAATTACTCTGAAATAAATTGGCCAGAAAAGTTATGGAAAACGATAAGGGGTGGTAGAACAAAGTACCTGTTTAACCGAGAATGATATTGATACGGAGGAGAACACCGCAGTAATTCATCCTTGACATCGGCAAGGGAGAAATCGAGAGAGAGGAGAGAGGAGATAGGAGAAGGGAAGAAGCGAGGCTAGGGTTTGGTGGACGGATGGGACAGAGCGCTTCACTGCTAGGAGCGAGTGCATAGACACTGGGGCGTCTCGGCCTCGGATTCACCTTAGCGGGGCCCATGTTCTCCTCCATTTAATACGTCAACGTCGGACGTGGCCGGAGGGAGGGTTCGCAGCCATTCGCAGGAGATTGATGCGTCCACGGCATTCCGTGGAGCACCGCGCCATGGCTTCCCCCTTCCCTTTTTTTTAAAAAATATATTTATATTTTATTTTTATTTTTGGGTTAGGTATTAGCCTATCAGGTGGAACAGTAGAAAGTAGATTATATATATATATATATATATATATATAATTCAAATACCAAGAAAGGTGCCAACTCTGCTAATCGGCACCTCAATGGTCCTCTTATTTTTAAATGAAGGAAAATCTAATTTGCAGCAATTCAAAACAAGACGATTTTCATTTATGTTTGGTGATTTTTAAATGATCCTCTATATCTCTCCCTGCCCGGTGCGTGTGAGCACGCATCTGTGCATTATTCATCAGAGCTCTCCGATAGACAACCAAGTCACATTCATTGAGCTCATCTTGGGCTGTATGTCTTACCACTTTTGTGCCCACTTGCAGCTGGATGAAAAACATTCACGCCTTGTTATGATTTATCAAAAAACTGCAAGTTTTGGTATAATGGTCTGGATTCCATAACAATACATCGTATAATACAGAAAATTATTAGAAAAGCTGACAGATGAGGAAAGTTAGCATACTAGTGAAATTAGTTAAATAACCCTTAAAAATTTTAATTCCAATTTGCCCATCAATAATATTTGTAACAGTTCAATTTCAAACTTACTCAAATATATATATATATATATATATATATAATTTGCCACTTAGACAAATAAGGTAACATATTCTCCCCTTTTGTTTTCATATTAAATGATTTTAATATACATGCTCATAAGCTTTATCTGTTTTGCATCAAATTCAATCAAGTAATTTTTTTACGACCCCATTCACGAAAGTAATTGAATAATAAAAATAAAAATAAGAGTTCAAAAGAAGGAGAATTTGAATACAAACCAGAGATAATCTGACTTGGAAGAAATCCAAGATTCGTGATTCATGCAAGGAAACTATTTAGTTTGAAATGTGCCAAAAATATATTTATCACAAAGACCATGGTTATACAATCCCTAGAGAAAGAGAGCTCGGAGTATTTTTTTTTTTAATGTAGATACTTCGTTAGCCGAAATCAGATACACGTTTGCTGATAAATATACAAGTCAAACAAACAACGCTGCTGAACGCCATGTACGGCTACTTTGGTGACTCGTGCTCTTCACAGCTCTTATTTCTGAACGTTTACCCTGAAAGTGCAAGTCATATAGAAACTAAAACTGATATCCGAACGATAGCCGCCACACTGCCAAAAGATTAAATAAATATAGGGTCACCCTGATGGCCGAATTTGAAATCTCACAGGATTTCCTGGCTTGGAAAAGATAGCATCTACAACTATCATAACTTGAACTCGCTAGCCAAAAATTGTGTTTTGCAGGTACATATAATCACATCATATTCAATTACAAAGTAGTGAACAATAATCTTGCCACCAGTAGGAGCTCAGTCCGACGATGAAATAATTGGCCGGGCTAGAAAAGAGACAGCTAGCAGCCCCAAAATGCTCCATGAGAGTTCTGCAGGAAAAGAATCTTTGTTTGGTACTGGCAATAAAAAGCTGTGGATTTCCCGCTGACAATCACTGCAAAACAGCATGTAAATACTCCCATGGGAATATTCACGCATCTGATATTACAATTCGATGGAGCCAACAATTTAATTGAGTGAGAGAACTTTTTAACACCGGTGGAGAGGTGCAGGATAAACATCCAGTGGCTGGTAACGCAAACGAGAATTAACAGGTAATGGTCCCTCCTAAAAAACAGATTTGAAAAAAGAAAAATCAGGTAAAACTTACTTGACAAAAATGCAAAACATGGCAGACAGCCAAACAGGCAATGCAGACTCAACAAACTCATGGAAAACATAGATGAACAGTATAAGAATACACCATCGACTGTGTGAATCACCCAACTTAGAAAGTTAACAATTTATAAATGTAAATCAGGAATAGAAAACCCAGTAGAATACCTCATCCAGGTTTACTTGGAATGGTTCTGCTAGATCTTGAAGCATTACAGGGAACATTTGCTTCATTTTTTCCTCCACTTCCTGGATAGATAAATGCATCGCATTCAGGGTTTAGAGCATTTATCAGCTAAGCAAAGCCATAAATTACCACATTACGGTTATTGATCCCTTAAATTTTATTGCTCTACTAGGCCATTGATTTGATAAAAAATATTGACTAGTACTATTCTGAAAATTATAAGTTTCTACAAAGGTACATATGGACTTCCCAAGTATGTGAACCGTGGCATATAAATTGTGATGTATAAGCCCAGTGAAAATTTTCACCAATGATGAAAAAAATTCTATTCTCAACTACTCAGGAAAAATGTTGATGAGTACTGTTATAGTTTTATCCTGACAGTGTCAAGCTTACTAGATGGCCAAGCCATGCTGAACATCCAAATCAAGCCATAGGAGTCAACTAATACCCACCAAAAGAGACAGATGGCAAATATTATAGAGCTGATCAACTTTAAGATCACAGACACTACAAAGACATACATGCAGTTCATTAATCCAGCTCCTCTTCTATTAGATATCTTCTATCACTTACATGTGGAAAGCCTAAGTATTGAACCGTCATGCCTACCCACCCCGTACACCAACACTACGGAGGTGGTTCTGTTATTTATAAACCACACAAAAAAATCTTTCTTGTCAAGTTCTAACATATTAATGCATACACACACATGCAAAGGTGGTTCTTTTATTTATAAACCACAACAAGTTTTTCTTTCATGTCAAGTTTTAACATATTAGTGGTTGATTAGTTCATCAAGTCAATTTTGACTTCAAAATATTTCAATGATTGCCCCTCTTCAACATCAATATTGAAAGTTGTCATGCAAGTAAGTCTGCAGTGCTTCCAAAGATTTGAACAGGCGGTCACAAGAACAAAACAGGATATGTTACATTGTTCATTTGCATATATACTTAGAATTAAGAGTATCAGTGTCAAGAATGATGATAAAATAAAGCAAAATAGGTACACCATCTTTTATACACACAAATGTCCGTTAGAGAAAGATATCTTCATCTTCACAATGGTATTGCAATCAAAATACTTATTTCTCATCTAATCTCTGAGATTAGCTTAGGCATATAACATGTATGATGATTGGCCAAGGTTTTCTGAAGCCTGTGTCCATAACTTGGCTACAAAAACACCGAAGTCCCACATCTAACATCATTATGGTTTATTAGACTAATTGTTGGAAGAGTTCTCGACTCCAGACCCATCTTTGGAATCTGTGATTGAAGAATCTCACTTGTATTTAAAGCATCCAACACATCCAAATCAACAGTATCTGTCCAACATTGATTCCTTAGGCCAGACCTGAAGTCTATATTTGACACTACCCTCCCCAACTTCAAACCTATACTTGCGCACCAGACCAAGTCAGCTTCGCCTTTGAGGTGTTACCTAATCAGGCTCAATATCTGGACCTAGAAAAGTCCTTCACAATGTTGCTCTTGAACTCAAATCTGAAAGAAAGGCCAGCAGAAATGTACACAACTGCAAGATGAAATGACCTAGGATTCGTTTTCTGAAAGAATGTTGTCACTGGAATAAAGCATGCCACTTATCTTTTGAAAGAAAGTTGTCTACAACTTTTCCCTATGCCTGTGAAGCTTTCTATATGGTCAAGCATAAGATTGAAAAGTTATATCTTCATGAAGTCAAATCATTCACCTGTCTCTGAAATAAAGGTCTCTGATACCTTTCCTGATACCTGTGAAGACTTATGTCTTGAAAACAGTTGTATAATATTTCATGACAGTTTAAAATTTTATCCACAGAATTTTAGAGATTTTATGCAGCTCATACAACTTTCATACCCAGACTGATCATTCCTAGATAATGAATAAGCAGATGTTTGATCAACAAAATCAAAGCTAACAACTCAGAAGGAACAAAAACAAAATCTTCCTGAATAAATGAAAGCAATGAAAAACATGTTTAAAGAAACAAATTACTCTTTAATGATGACAGATGCTGATCAAGGACTGCACATTTGCCTAATCTCAAGACTCAGATCAGAAAACTAAGAAGAACACTAAATTTCAAAATCAGAAAAGCAAGTTTAACTCATACCAGTCCAGTGATCCTTGACTTTTCTAAAAGTTCTCTAGCAATCATGTCCAAGATATGCCTATTCTGCAGTAAACCATTCATAGCAAGTTCTTCCGTCTCATCAATATACTGTCAAAAAAATACAAATTAATTATGAAAAATTTATTCAACATTTCCAAGATTAATTAAGCATAGAGAAGAAAACAAACAAAAGACAAAACTCAAAGCATTATCTAGTATCACAATAGCCAATCTAGATAATCCTAAATTTCTAAAATACAATTAGTGGCTCGGATACTTTGAGCGATTATAATGACTATTTTCTGTGTTTTGAATACCGTGGGATGGCACCATCCCATTTTTCCATGCCGTGGGAAACCTCACATACAAACACTGGAAGGTGGATGTCCTGTCCCATCATGGTTCATTTCTCATCTCATACTATCCCAATGCCCAGGACAGTGGAATGCTCCACCATTCCACCAGTATTAAACCTTGTTCCAGTCCTTCAAGTGCTTGCGTTGAGAAAAGGTGAAATCATTTGTGTAATTTGTATAAGATACTCACTAAAGTGATATCAAACCCCATTCTGACAACAGAGGACAAACAACGAGCAAATTAACAACACAATGGTTTTGAGGTACAAAATATAGAGATAGCTTAGTAGGGATGTTACTTTGGGGCTGAATCTATACAAGAACCTGACAAACAATACATCAAATGACTTTGATGATAGGTTTGGATTCTAGGTGTCCTATCTAAACTCTGGGCCTATTTTTCTTCCCAGGTTCATGTCAGGTTCGAGTCTCTTATTACATTAGGAATCACTTATTCTAGATATCCCCAATAGCATTGTTAAATAGATATTTTTCCCAAAAATTTCTGAGATTCAGGTTGACATTAATTTCACTACAAAAAAACATTATACAGCATTAGCAATTGAAGTCACAACATGATTGCTCACATTCGTAACAGTTTGTACTTAATGATTTTTAACTAGTTCCAGTTAATTGGACACTGATGATCATGTTCTTTTGAAAATATATACTTCATGAGTCCATAAGTTTCCATTTAAAGACAATTAATACATATTAAAACCTAACAAGCAACAAGCTGATTAATGTGTAATAACATTGATTTTCAGGCATTTGTAAATGTATGTGTATGAACATATGAATCTACAATGTATGTGTACAAGTACATAAACACATTTATGTAGTAATGTGAACACCATGGTTTGCTAATATTAGACTGTACCCACCTAGTATGGGGAGTATTATGCCATACCAATAGGATATCAAGACTCAATATGCATCCTCATACTTAGAGCTGTCAAAATGGGCCGCGGCCCACGGGCTGGCCCGTTTAGGCCCTTAAAATAAGAGAGCTAGGCTAGTATTTTGACCGTCTATTTAACAAAAGGGCTTTTTAGCCCGGCCCTTTTATGGCCCGACCCATGACAGAGGGCCAGGCTTGTGACAAACTGGCCCGTCTAGCCCACGAACTGGTCCTGTTCACTCACAATAAATCCAAAATCCAGAGTCATGCATCTTAGAATGCTATTGTACTATGGAACAACCTGAACATGCTCGTCCCAAAGCTATCAAGATTTGCTCGCATCCGGGTTTAATTGGCCATTAGTTTCCCTAAAAGTATGTCAGAGACTATAATAGAACATACTCTCGCTTATAACCATATCTAAATTATCTCCTTTCGAGCAAGGAAAAGATATTTACAAAGAAGAATACCTTCAGTTCCCAGAAAATAAACTTAAGAGATAGTGGTGGATTTTGTTCATATCTTATTTTCTTAGAAATTTTAGTCATGTTATCATTTTTATAATTTTTTTTAATTTTTTAAATTTTTTGGTGAGTTATGAGGACTGGCCCATTTAGATCCTTCATTTATAAGGGCTAGGACCGGGCTGTCTATTTGATGGCCCGTTTATCAAAAGAACATTTTTGGCCCAACACTAATGGACCCGGCCCATAAGAGCTGGCCCTCCACAGGCCAGGCTAGCTTGTTTTGACAGCTCTACTCATACTAAGTGTCGGTACCAAGATATGTGCATACGGGTTCCAACATTGCAACCTAGGTATGCATATAAATATTCGCTATAGGTATTACAAGTATGGTTGGAAATGGACCTGAGCAAACACAAGGGCCCTAGCATGGGCTAGGGGCTGTTGCCCTAGCTTGTCTTGTGCCTGACTTGAAGCCCAAGTTTAATGAACACAATTTGTAAAATTACCAATCATTGATAAACCTTTTGGCTTGTCTCTAAGTCTCTTTAGGAGAGTATTACATAACAAGTAAACCATCTAAAAGTGGGAGTGTATATGCAAAGTTACATAAATAATTGATAAAATTATCAGAAGGGACTGTAGCAATCTTTTTTTTATCCTAAATTCCTGATTCCGCAATACCATTTATTCCCCTCTCGTCACTCCTCCATTCTCCACAACCTTCACCAACACTATCAAACCTAAACTGAAAATTGCTTTTGAGACTGCTATTCCTAAACATGCCCCTTCACATCCTTCCTTCTCCCTCTCTGACCTCCATTGCCCATTCTCACCCTTTGTGTCTGACCTCTGCCATCTCACCCCTCCCTCCTCCCCTTATCGAGCTAGGATAAGGCTGGCTTAAGCCTTTGTTGTCAGGCTTAAGCCTTTGTTGTTGAGTCTAAACCTAATTATTGCATTTATATCACAGCTGGTTTGGCTTGGGGAGGTGGCCCAAGCTGACCCCAACAAATTCTAGCCCTAAAGGGATTTCAAACAAATGTTAATAATTAGGGGATTGACCATTGGGCTATCAAAAATAAGATATGACCACATCCAACACATAACAAAACATAACATGTAAGATTCAGATAGGGTTAAAGTTCACAATCTCATACCAAATTGTGTACCGATAGGTGACCAGTACGGTATGGTATTAGACTATACCAATTTTTTTTTTCAAGGTTTTGCACCTTTTTTATTTAGTTTCGAGTAAAAGTAAGATTTTTTTTAATTTATTTTTATGTTTAAATGTAATATCCTTTTATTTTTTATGTTACATGCCTAAAAGATGGTGTGATTATATAATACATCATAACTTAACTAAATATAACATTGAAAATGTAAAATACTTATATTAAACATTTTAATTCTGACCAGCATAGCCTCTAATAGGAGTACTGCATATATTTTGTTCAGCTCGTATTAAGCATAAATAGCTTGATCAATCTATGCATTACTTTAAAGTTGGACGTTTACTGAAGAAGCAATTAATATGACAAAAAAATTAATCAAATTATTGTCAAAAAAAGGGATGGCAAACAGCATGCTAGGCCCCAGGTATGGTACTTATTTTTGAATCTAACATCTTCCTTTTTTTATTTTTTTATTAAAAATATTTTTTAATAAAAAATAAAATAAATATCAAGTTTTTTTTAAAAAAAAAAATTGTGTAGACTTGACTAAGATCTATGACATATCACAAAATCATGCCAAAATACAAAATTTTGGCATTATTTCTTCTATATTTTCTAAATTTTTGCCTATTTATAAAATGTAACAAAAAATGAAAATGGAAGAGGGAATCCACGAAGATATCATGCTGAACATGGTCAACCCACACTGCTCATCCTCCCACTCTCTCCTCTTTCTTCTCTCCTCTATTTCTCCTTTCTTTCTCCTCTCTTACACTAGGGAGAACAGGGCATGGTAGGCCTTTCTCCTTCGACTGTTGAGGGGAAGGGGCTAACTAGGCTTGTGCCAGGCCCTTGCCAAGCCGAACCAGTTGGAAACATATGGTCATAGGTGGTTCAGCCCCATAAAGACTGATTCATACAGATTCGGCTCTTATTTCATGCCAAGACCACGAACCGCCCCATTTCGTGGTCAGTATTGTACTGACTACGTAGTGCAGTTCGGTGCAACACAAAAATCCTAGGATATGACTTTGTAAGATTATCATGTCCGATTTTGGGATCAAAACAATGTTATACTAATCGGATAACTTTTCAGGTAATTAGAGAGCTTTTACAGCCTACAATATATCAGTAATGTAATATTTAGAACTGGATTATGCCACCAAAGAAAATGTGTTTAACTGGAGTATCATGCAAGTAAACCTAATGAAAATAGTGATTCTTTATAAACAAGACATGTAACTTTATCATGCCTTTATTAATTTTCATATAGATCAACATTAATCGTTTCTTCAAAGAAAGGGATATGATTGGATAATAAATGTAAAACCTAGTGTACAGTATTTCATTTCTGACATTTGTCTAGCAAGAAAATCTGCTAACTCACTTGAAAAGTAAAGAACTCAAAACTTTTTCTATTGGCAATGTCTCATTTTGTTAGTGCTAGAGGCTAATAGCCAAATTTTGATGTTCCCTTGAATCTATGGCAATAAGACAAGACTCACATTCAAAAAATTACTCTAAAATAAAAGCCATATTCAACAGATTAACTTATCAGAGCATGGAGGATAAATTGTTGTTTATATTCTTCATGAAATTTAAAGATTTTACGTGACCAAGGGTTCTCAAAGCTAACATTTACATTTTACAACATAAAAGATGCTTTCATTTATATACCATGTAACAATTGGGCATTTTTGTTGTTTATAAAGCATAGTTAGTTTGATACATTACTACTTTTTGAACACATGCACCTTCAAACATTTGCATAAGGGAACTAATGCAAGTTGCCTCAGATCATTAGTTCATTGTTTGACACATTTGACATCTTATGCCTTCTATAACCCTGAAACATTTGTATATCTAAATGCCATTACAGCAAGGATTTTGTTTCCTTTGATATAAATCAAAGGGTGCTAAATAGAGAGGTCCAATAGCTATTAATGATAGAAACGCTTACCCGTAGAACTCTATTATTAAACAACTTTGACAAAGGCATCTGAACAGGATTTGCGGTACCGTCCCGTACCATCCGGTACAGAGCATACCATATTGTACCGGCCAAGTACGGTTCATCTATAAAAAATAGTCGGGCCTCCAGACCGTTGAAAAAAAATAAAAAAATATATATATTCCGTACCGGGTGCGTACCACCCGTTTCAGGCTTGGTTTGGCTTAGTTTAGGTCCGGTTCAACGATCCTTGCTTGAGAGGGTGGAGGAAGATAATTTTTTTCTCGAATTTCAAGACTGATACGCATACAGGTATGGTACGGTACTGGTATGGTACGGTACTATACTAGTACGGTATGGATATGGTACCGTACCGTACCGGTTGCTGACCGGTACAGGTCCCGGTACCGGTTCAGCGATCCTTGCATCTGAAAATCAATCCATATTGGATACTGAAATTATCCCTACTCCTAAGTTTCTAGACAAGTGTCCTATCAGCTATGAAGTAGCTCACAGATGCAGTTTGCATCAAATTGGGGATGGGAAGGAAAGATTTCTAAAATCTTCTCAAAAGCCTTCAAAGTTGTACATATGTTCTTTCATGTGTACATCCACCATCCTGACATTGTGCTCCATGGCTGTTCATGGACAACCTCAAATTGAAACAAACCAGACCCCACCCCACCTGCAAAAAAAAAAAAAACACCACATCTGTGAGGCCTGTTTCCCAATGTCCATTGTCCACCTGCCCATTATGAAAATTATAATAGCATGGTATCATGGGTATGCCCATGCCCGTCAATCAATGCGTGCACACAGGTATCTAACAAGTTTCTTCAAACAGTGTACAATTATTTTTTCTGATAGACCACTTATGTGATATCAATCATGCAAGCAACAGTCTAGACATGTATTTGCAACTGCCAGTGAATAGTTCTTCACATAAGCTACAACAAAACATAAGATCAACAATTATTGCTCAAAAAGAAAGTAATCAGTATCACTTATATGGTTGAACATATCTTATGCACCCAGAATTTACAAAGAGAAGAAAGATGTTACTCTTGTGAGCTCTCGAGTAAATAGTTCAGACACTTCAGGAGTCATATCAGCAGGAATCACATAAGGGTCATCCCACTAAAACAATCAAAAGAAAAAAAGTTAATAAAGAGAAAAGAATGTCATTTTAGTGTGTACAAGGACTTAAGAAGGCAAATAAAGAATACCTTATACTTGATCAACTCGCCATCTGGACTATCTGGTCGATCCATCATTCCAACCCTTTTCACTAGAGTTGTAAAGCCTAATCTTGAATTTCTGGGGCTAATTACCATCTCTCTAGCTATCTGCACTAAATCCCTAATTGGTGAAAGAAGCACTTGGTTCTCAATTTTCATCATTATGCATAAATTTTAGTCAGCACATAAATTATGTACAATGAAATGCTAATATTTAGTATGTCAGAAAAATGAATAAAAATATGCCGCATTAGTGTAGGCTTAATTAGGAAAAAGACATAGAAAACAGTATGTGCCAATCAACAGAGGTCACTTTGAATCAATTACTACAATGAAGCACACAGTTTATCTTGTGTAAAGCTAGCAATGCGTATCTTCCCTGCTTACCATGGGGTTTAGATGGTTTTTCTGCAACATGTTCTTGAAAACTGTCAGCAATTTAGCATTTGTCCCATGATTATGATATCAAGAAGGGAGGGCAGGAAAGCGAGAGGTAGATATATACATAAATACACATCCACATATGCACACACGCCCCCAACTCTGCAAGCGCACACACATGCATACCCACCCACACACACACACACCCACACGCGTGCACACACTCAGAGAGAGAGTTGTGGACTGATTTGTTTTCATGACAACAAAGCTTAAATAAAAACCTCTAAGGACAATGCAGGAATTATAATTTTAACCAGAGATTAAGAATGTTCAAGCAATAATTAGGAATACCTAGGAAACATTTCTGTCTAAGAATGTCAATGTATTGATAAGCGGACAGATCATACTACTTGAAACCACAGAATGTATTCAATATCTTAAAGAAATAAGACCTACAAAAAAGGTGGAGGTATTCATCTCAAGGAATGTATAATCTCATGTAGGAAACAAATAAGATTTTTCAATCAGATAAGGCAGCAATGGCATAAAGCAGAACAAATATTTAAAGTACCAAATAATTACTTGTGCTAGTTATTAACCGAAATACAAAAAAGGTGGAAGGAGGAAGTACAAGCAGATATCCTTCAAATCTATAAAATTTCACATACTCTTGTAATTTTTTCCAGATCATCTCTTCCTCCATCAGTGATGTCATCACCAAACACAATTCGTTCAGCACAGCGCCCTCCATGTGCAACTACCATTTGCATCTTCATATATCCAAAGGTTGTATACCCTTGATCTACCATATCTTCCCTTGGATAAAAGACAGATATTGCAGTTTCCTGCACAAATAATATATGTGTAGAAATATTAGATGACAATTTTGAATAACTTCTAAAGCTTAACAGTAGCATCGGAATAGATGATTCTAATCTCCATTGATCAGAGTGGCAAGTCATCATGAATCTCCAAAGCCAGAGTCAAACTCATACCTTGCCACCAGGAAGTAGCTGAGAGAATGCATGCCAATCAAATCGAGGGAATATATGAGCTAACAATATATGGCCAGCCTCATGGACAGCCAACAACCTCCTTATCTCAATAGAAACCTGTCACATGGACATGAATGGCAAAATGCTTTGTCGAAAATACAGCTGTGATATAGAAGATCTCCATCCAAGTAAAACTATTGAAAAAGAAGAATACTAACACTTTCTTCACATTTTTGTTGCTCTTCTTCTGTGAGCAGCACACCCATGCCCTCTAGCAATTGCTTGTCTAACACATCGATGATGTCTTGCTGGGTAACCATGGTATGGCCTTTCCTTACCTGAAAGCCATGATAATTGAGAACTTAGGAATCTAGATTACTGGAAAGGGCAAGACTGATCCAAATAAATGCGCATAACAATTACTTAGTAAGGATTTCAGAGGTTAGCATAATTCATTCCCTATCTAATGAAAAATTGCTCCAGAATTTCAAAAGGTAACTAAGGAACAAATAAATTTCAAAGCCCACCATAAAAAAATAAACTTTCCAATAAACAACTAACAACATATATTTTCAAACTAATGGGGTCATGAACTGAAAATGATAGAAGTTAATGTTCATTTCATGTGCATTAGAAGCCATAATTTACAATTTATGAGAGAAAGTCGAAAGATAAGACATCTATTTCAAGAATATCTACTCTTCAAGGTGAAGTCCAAGGGACGATGCATGATGAGAACATAGAACACCACTAGCTTGTATGACAAAATGTTGTAGTTGAATGAATAAGCACTTGAAGATAGTTATTTTGGCCTTTCCAAGAAAATACAAACATAATTTATAAATTCTAACTACTGGATAGTTATATTTAAGTATTTAATAATTAATATTATTATATTTAGGTATTTAATAATTAATATTACACTAACTTGGTGATACGGTTAAATAAGTTTTCAAAGTTTGGAGTTTCTCGATGGCCAACCTAGGATAAAGTCAAAATTTCTTTAAAATAACTGTGCTGGAGACTATTGCTCTACAATGGGTTGCATTTTGTTTTGTCATGCATCCACAGACAGTATGTGGTTGCATATTGTAGAGCCACTTAATATATAAATAATCCCAAATCATCCAAGTTCAACTTTTTGAACTCTCCACCATAATCTGTAAAAAGGGTCAAGTCTACGGTCACTGCTATTTTATCCACTGCTTTGCCATAGCATCCATCCATGCTATCTCCTCTTCTTGTTCCTCTCTCTTCTACACAACTCTCCACTTAACCCAGTTAGGCTTAATTATATATATGTATTTTCTTGTGGATCTACTAACCAGAAAGAATATATTGAAAATGATTGCATTTGGTTATTGCAAGCCATCAACTTTATCTGAATCTAGGTTTTACTTTACTCTTCACCGAAGTTGCATCTATATCTTTGCTTTGATATGGTATCAGCTGATGAGACAAGAACAAGACTTAGGTAAATGGAATGAGAGAAGAAAGCTAGAGCATCAGAGACCCCACACAGCCTATGGCCTAAGTTTGCTTTTGTTTTCAGACAGATAGCTTTGATAATACCAGAAAACTGATAAAAGCTTGATGGAAGCCTACCATCCCTTCCAAATTTATTAATGCCTCTGTGGAAATATTAACTAGAGATAAATTCAGCACATGATACTATCATAAGCTACAAATTCCAGGTCAAAAGAAGTGTATATTGCAACAACTTTACAAGCATATAGAGGTTTGTTTATATGGCTGATAGTACTGCTTATTTTTCACAAAATCAGTAAACAAAATGGACTTTACCAACAATCTCTAATCATTTAATAAAATATGTATAATTTTTTTTTTAACTTACAGACATGATTGCTGCTTCATTGACGAGATTCCGGATATCAGCTCCAGAATAGCCAACAGTACGAAATACAAGCTGATTAACAAAAAGGAAATTAATCAATAATAATATTTAGATAATTGCACAATGATAATATCAGGATAATAAAACTACCAATACACAGGGTCCAGAATAATACAACTTGAAAGAAATTTTAAAGTACAGCATTCATTCAGATTCCAAAGCATGGCATATTCAAGGATGTTAAGCTGTGTCAGACAGATATGTCAAATAGTGTTTCTTCTATAAACATCTCAAATGCGATAATTAAAAAAGAGTGATATATCCAAATCAGCTCTATAATTATTCATTGTGAATTACCACAACCATAACCATCAAATATCAATCATTGTCCAAACTGTTAACCCTCCTCTTGTGTAATTCGCTAAATTAGTAAGAAATTTGAAGAAAATCACAGCAAGAAGGCAACTCCATTCCTTCCAAACAGCTGAAATCTGAAAATGTAGAGAAACTGATCTAATGTTGATCCTGTAAGCAGGAGTATTAATGAAGACCAGATGGTATAGTTGCATCTCATAAGTCTACATGTAATAAATCTTTCCTGTAAATCTAGGTCACTATTCATTGCATACCTCCTCTTGCAGGCCCCCAGAGAGAAATGTGCTGCAGATATCCAGTTCATGTAATGACCAGTTCAGATTAGTAGGTCTCGAAAGAGTGTCTCGCAGATTTAAATTTAGCAATCAGCAAGAACCCATGAAATAATCCACACTGTTTGTGTGAATCGCTTGGCCTTCCACTAGGCCTTCAATATCTTAACCAGACTATCCCAATGTTGAAGAGTATCCTCCCATTATATCAACCAACAAGTTCCCTTATTTGGAACAAAATAAAATTCCAAGTGCATCTCATGCATTTATCCTCATATGCATGTTCTTATCCTCATAAGAAGAAAATTTACATGATATTTTTGGTCATAGACAATGGGCAATAAACAGCAAACAAAGAATACCACTAACTAGAACTACTAAAACAGATTTGAAATTGGATGACGATGCAGTCTTTTAGTGCAAAGGCAATCACAAACCTCGGCAGCTGAAATTGATTACTCCATGTCTAGTCTTCAAAAAAGAAGACAAAACCAACATTATATCATGCACATAAGCTAATTTTATACTTTCCACATAGAAGTCAGTTTTCAATAACTTCATAGACATTGACTCTTCAAGTTCCAAAGTCTATCCTTTAAAGAGTATATCTATCTTCAATTTGACTCATTTTACTTTCTAATGTTTCACTATAATCAAATGGGATCACTAGCTCGAGCCTCTTCATTCCAAGGTTTTACATCCTAGTGGGATAAGAGGCGTCCCAGCCATCCCATCCTGTTTATATGAGAAAACAGGACCAGGGTTCAAGACTCCGAAACCCATCCACATGGAAAGAGTAGAAGAAAGAAGAAAGAAGGAAAGGTCAAAAAAAAAAGAAAAAAAAAAGGAAGGAAAGAAGAAAAAATGAAAAAAAAGAGCAAAAGGGAGAAAAAGAAGGAAAGGAAAGAAGAAGTGAAAGGAAGAAAACGAAAGAAAGGAAAGAAGAAGGGGAGAGAAACCGAGGATATCTATCGGTATGCATGATCAAGACTGCTGTCAGGACGGAACAGGAAAAGACAGCAGGGTGTCCCATTCCATGGAGAAACCGAAATACCCTTGCTTCATTTATAGGAACCGGCTCTTTGAATCACTAATCGTATTGAACAAGCAAACATATTTTAGGTTGTTAGAGGAGAGATACTTTAAGAAATTTAGTCATTGATGCAAATAGTGAGACAGGTTGACAGGATCCTGATAGGTACCAGAGTTGAGAGAAAACAGAAGCAATTCTATCGAAGATAAGGAGAGAAAATAATGTAGGAAAGGAAACAGAGCAAGGTACAAGAATATCAGCGAGTATTGCAATCTCCCTTCTCAATCACGAACAAGCACCACAGTGCAAGCTCCAAAAGAGTCCACAAAGTCAATAGTACTTGGGCAGATCTTTGTAGTCTCACGTGATAACTATGGCATTACACGACCCAAGAGAATGAAAGTTTGTGAAAAAAATATATTAATGATTTTATCATGAAAATATGAGGAGATGCAAAGGTATTTATAGAATTCTAATGCCCTGACTACTCTTAGGACTTGTATTAGGACTCTTGAATCCATATAAACTCAAACTACATTGGAAAAAGAAAACAATCCAGCAAAATTGAGAACTAGGGCAATTTCAACCAACAAAAAGGTTAGAGTGCGCTAATTGGCATTGGATTGAGATCCAACCTGCCACAGTTGTTGTCATATTAAATTTTCAACTGAACTACCAGTCTTCCAGCATTGGATCTGTGATCCTCCCCAGAGACTGACTCAAAGCTCGTTGCTAACTAATGACTAAACCAGTTTGAATTTGACACAATACCTAGCAATGAAATATCTATTTTGCTGATTATTTATCACAAATTGTTTATCCACAATGGGCATCAAAATTTATATAATGTCTTGCAACAGGAAAAGATCTAACCAATCTCCTATTTTCCTGCCTATATTTAGTCAAATTAGATAACTTTCTTTGATTACTCATGGGCTACCTAGGAACCTTAAGACAATAGTTGGTATGTCTCAGGAAAGCCATGGAAGGTCATCAGAAGTATTTCTAACTCCTTACCTTCACTGCAACTAACATTCTTCCATAACTAAAATCATCAAACATTTGAACCCAGCTAAGGATAAAAAGGGCCAAAAGATACAAGCAATTAAAATAGTAGCCTGGTAGATGAATTTGTTACATGTTCTTCTTGTCAACTGTAGTGCAACTGTTAGATAAAAACTGAATGCGACATTAGCATACAGTACTTCATTTTCTAGGGAGAAAAAAGTGAGAGGAAAAAATTCTAACCTTTTCAAAGTCCACATCTTCTGCGAGCTTCTTCCGTACACTATGCACACCAAATATTTGAACTCGTTGTTTAGCATCCGGTAAACCAATGTACAGTCGCCGGTCAATGCGCCCTGGGCGGACAAACTCAGAGTCCAATTCATCTGGCCGGTTAGTTGCACAGATGAATATTACAGCTTGTCTGAGAGAAAAACGATCAACACCAGTTTTTTCTTTCCTGTAAAGAAAAAACTCCTGAGAACGGGTATATGTTGGCCCATATAACCAGTATTTCACTGATAGATAACAGGGCAGAGTCTAAAAAGTTATATATATGAGATAATTTAATAAAAAGTAAAAAAATATATAGCTAGAAGACTATTTTTCACACAAAGGATATATTATTAGGCATCATTGATCAAAATACTTATTCGGGTTAAATAAAAATTCCACCATGAAACCCAAAAGAAAAAAAAAGAACAAACATACTGCTAATTTAGTCTTCCCTGAAGAACACATTGCCCACTAAACCATAACCTTGAATTCAAGTGTCCATAAAAATATCTGATTTAACGTAGATGATACACCAAATGAAAGTTGAACAAGGGCAACTTGGAAAACATTGAAATGTAGGAGGTATCACTTTGCCATAACCTTGATATATCAATTATCAAACCTTCCTTGAAAATGCATTCATGAAGCTCCATGCCCTTCCAATTCCATGACCACATGCATTGCTTGTGTCTAAGGATTCAGGTCCTAGCAGGACATCCCGTAGGATACCAAGACAAGGTACCATCCTATGTTTCAGGATAGGACGTCCCGCCAGCATTCCAGTATCTTGATCAAGACTTCTTGGGAGGTCCCCTATCCTAAGTACTGGGACAGGGTGGGATGGCGACATGTCCCATTCCATGAAAAAATCAAGACAATCCTGTCCTACAAGATTTAAAATCTTGCTTCTATCATACTCTAGTTATCATAATATAATGACAAAATTGCAAGTGACCACGAAATAGGAAGGATCAATTATTAGCTATAAGCATCAATACAATGAAGTTAAGACTAAAGTTGAAAAATATGACTCATATTCATAATGCCCACTCACAATTTGCCTTAACAACACCCCAGTGACCCATAAAATGTAAATTTCTCAAATAAAAATAACTAAAATTATATAAAAAGAGAAATAGATTAAGATTTAGATGTAAGGGATTAAAAAATGATGGAACATTCAAATAACAAAATCAACTTTAGAAGAAATTATTGCAAATCATAAATAACTTGTGATACTTTCTCCAATCAACATGCTAATATAACCACAAGATCAAAGAATGCATAATTTCATAAACAGACCGAACCAAATGATTTGGAAAATTCTGAGTCATATCGGCAACAAACCGAGAAGGTTCCGACACACGAATTGGAAAACCGGCGACAATAAGCAAAAAGAAAGGGAAAGAGATGACGACACTGCCAGAGACTGGCGATGGCCCACCAAGGTTGCCAAAAGGCTATGGAGGCCTTCAAGATTGCACGTCCTCTACTAGGGCCTCTAATCGAGAGATAGAGAAAGGGAAGATGGTACCGGAGGGCAGGAAGGTGGTGGAAAGGGCATCAAAGGACTGCTAGGTGGCTGCATTGTGGGCTTTAGATCAGGATTTTAAAAAAAATCCGATGAAATAGGGATGATCATCTCTATTTCATGCCCTCGGAGCCATGGGTGGCATTTATGCCATACGGCGGCCTCTCTGCTACCTTTCCCTCCCTCCTCTCTCTTTATCTCTCATTTTGTTTCTCTTGTAGACGATGCAGAGCTGCAGTAGCCTCCGCAACCCTCCGGTGGCCACCGCCGGCGTCTCCACCTCCACCTCCTTCCCTCCCCTCCTCTCTCTCTCTCTTCCTCTCTTTCCCTCTCTCTCTCTTGCGCCTCCCAAGTTCATTCCTTTGTTTTTGTGTCGGTTAGCGCCGATCCAATATGGTACGGGCCATACCGACTCGTATCGCTGACCGGCCAAAATGGGGTCTAGTTCCGAAAACCCTAACACACATAAAAATATTGCTTGTGAACAAATAATGTCTATCAAAGAGATAAACATTTTAAGTACCGATATAGTAACCTAATGAATGCAATGATAGCCCCAAAGCATTTCTTATAATAAGACCCTAACAGCACATATTTACTTAAGTTAGAACTATAACTAGCTTGGCTAGTTATTACCAATATCGTAGTGTTGTAAACTATTGGCGGGATTTTATAGAATTAACATTCAAGAATTACTAGTAACTGATATATGTAAAAAAATGTTATATGCTTGATTCAGTCAGTTCTAAATTCATCTTCTTACTTGCCTAAGTGACTTTAACTCCACCAAGAAGCAACAACATTTAATCAGAAAGGGGCATGACAAGTTTTTTTAGACTTCCATGTCTTCCAAGTCATAACAGACACAGTCATACTCAATGAAAGCTAATGAATCAAACAGAAGTTTGACTTACTAGCCCTGACAATAGAAAGACAAATCAACTTGCTGAATTCACCAACCTTTGTTTGGCACAAGTTTAGCAACAAGCTGTACCTGCCTTCTTGTTCATTTTAGAATGAGGACAGGAGAAACCCCATCTGAAATGAGAGTGAGGGCAGGACTCAAACCAAAGTCCTTGGTACCAACCTCCAAAGGCATTATTAGCTGCATTAGTTGAAAGTCATGCCTACCATAGTTTGACATGAATGTAGTGTATTAATTGAACATATCCAATTCTTTGAGATTTTTCTCTTGTGAAGAGTATATCTTCTAGACATTCAACAACACTTAACCAAGACAGGAATAAACAAGGAAAAAAACATACTCTCCATCAAGCTGCGTAATTAGAGCCTCAAAAGTTGCCCGTCTGCGTGGATCCTTCCTCGCATGTCGTCCCGCAATAGCATCAATTTCATCCATGAACACAAAAGAAGGAGCCTGCCAAGAGGATCACTGTCTTGTTAACAACATATAAAGCTAAAATCTCTAATTGGACAAAAAGCAGCTGAATGTTGTAGACTTGTAGTAATATTTAAAACCAAAAATAAATGTCAAGTTTAATAAGGCTACCAGATTATAGACATTGAAAGAACAGTTCGATAGTAAAAGTTTCAATGAAAGAGTCAGCAAATAGTCAGCAACAAAATGTAATAAAGGAAAATAAGACAGGCATGTATCCTAGGTAAGACTGTGAGACCAATCATGGGATCTACTTCTTAGTAGGCATTAGTTTTCACTACAAAAATATAAGCAATGGAAAGTAAGTTATGTCACTATAAACTACTGTGACATCCTGCTTGAATCTGATTGTCGTATGATACCATCATATCTATAGGTAGTTGAAGACGTTTCAAACAATCTTTTTAAATTTTTTAAAAAATAGTATAATCCTTTGAAACAAGGATTCATGTCCCGGTAGGATGTCCCACGGGACACCGGGATGGGGTACCATCCTATGTATTGAGACATGATGTCCCGCTAGCATCCCAACATCCCAATTGGGATGTCTTGGGACATTCCGTCTTGAGTATCGGGACGGGGCAGGATGCCGGCGCATTCCCTTCCATGAAAAAATCGAGACATCCCCGTCCCATGGGATTTAAAACCTTGCTTTGGAACCTATTTGTGAATCAAGAGTGCACTACAAATAAACTTTCTATGATCTTGGGGTGGTTTAATAAGATGCACCGACTGGATATATTAGATGCACAAACGAAATCATTTCAACCAAATTATCATGGTTGGAAGGTGAAAGAATGGACCAAAGACATAAATATAATCAAACTTTATATCTTAGTTGTATGCAATGCCTGCCCAACCAACTTGAACTACTTGGCTTAGGGCATACTAAACTGAATTGGTGTGACACCAGTTGGTTCAGCAGTTCAGCATGGGACTCAGCATGAGTTAGGCCGAATTGCTCCAAATCGAGTGGAACCACCTAGTTCCACTCGACTCCGAGTGGTTTGACTCGGCTCAAGGGCCAAACCAGCCTAATTATCTTTAAACCTTGCCTCCTTGGTTCTCATTCAATAGCACAAGCCTCTCACTCATAATCCTTCACAAGGTCAAGACCCCCAATACTAGGGTTTTAGGCTTTTCACTACCATAACTGCTATTGCCAATGACAAGGCTGATGACACCCCTCTCTCCCCCCCTCTCCCTCCCTTTCTGTATCTCTTTCCCTCCCTCTCACTCTCTCTCTCTCTCTCCCTCTCTCCCCCTTCCTCTCCCTTTCCTAGCTCCATTGGATCAGTACAGCACCTACCAATACCATACAAAACTGATAGCCCACCCGTACAAGCCCAAGTACTGGTTCGGTGAACCTTGGTAGTATGTTTGGTTTAAGTGTAAGGATTAGCTAGGTTATATCAAATTTTAAATCAAGTCTAGGATTTATGTGATTCAGTGATTATGACAAATATATGTAAGGTAGGAGAGTCTTCAAGCAGGGTAGTCAGGGTACAAGCAGTATTTAAAATTTCAGTTTTGCAGGAGAAGGCCTATTTAATCTCTATAATCTATATCATGTAGAGATTCAAACAAGCACAGGTACATGTCTCAGATTTAAAATTCCCAGTACTTTTATCTGAAATTCAGTAAATTCTAAAGAAAATCAAAAAACAGAAATCTGGGGAAAAGAGGTAATGTCTTCTTCAGCAAACAGCATCAGGAAAAGGGAAAAAGAAATAGCAAATAGCTTTTAAAAACAGCAACAGAAACAGAAACCAGCAACCAGAAAATACGCTTCGGAGTTTTTTTTCTTTCTTGCAATGCAGGAAATGACCACTGATTTCAGCACAGTTCTCAGAAATAGAAAACAAACCCTTTTTTATCAGATTTCAATTTTGTTTTCCTTTAGAAAACTGATTTAACAGTAAATGGAAATTGGAAAATAAGTTTCAGAAAATTAGAAAACTGAAACCAATCTCTGGTTTTAGATAAATAAGATTCTTTCTAACAAAAAAAATATTGGAATAATCTACCAGTTAGAGGTCCTATACAAGAAGAATGTAGTGTCACATTCTTTTAAAAAGAGAAGTTTATTATAAACAATTCAACGAAAGGAATGGTAGAACCAGATTTGACCACATTGAGCGATCATTCTGAAAAGGAGTTCACTATACGCACATCATAACTGACCAGGGAATAAGATACCACAACATCATGAGTGGAGGAAAGGAATAGCTAAATGATAAAAGAATAAACAATGCAAAGTTTAGACTTAAAGGAAGCAGAAAATGTTATGACATACACACATGCATGCACACACGCACGCGCACGCACGCACATATATATATATATATATATATATATATATATATATATATATATATATATTCTCAAGTTCACTTGCAAATAGAGATCTGTGCGCGTGCGTGCACATATATATATATATATATTCTCAAGTTCACTTGCAAATAGAGATCTCTTTCTTTTTTTATTTCAATTTCTCAAACATCAAGAATTCCATTATTTCTGTGAATTCATGAACCTTATAAATCTTCTTATTAAAAAAAGAGAGAGAAGAAGAACTAAGGAAAAATTTGCAGGCTTCATGAATCCTGTTAGCCATCATTAACAAGCCATATTATTTTTATATTAGTAATCAATTTACATCCAATGCAGACTGATCAGAATTCAGAAACAGAAAATATCATATTATATTTTAGCCCACAAGATAAGAGAATGAATACATTTCTTCTGGCGATGGAGAAAATCTCATTAATCCTTGCAGCCCCACTTTTTTCACTATCTGTGAATTCAGCACCGGAAGCAAAAACAAAAGGCATGCCGCTTTCCTTTGCAAGTGTCCGTGCAAAAAGTGTTTTTCCAGTCCCTGGTGGTCCAGAGAGAAGTAAGCCCTAACATAGAATTAGATAACATTTTAGCTCATATCATGTCCCTGTACCACAATGAGTAGATAAATAAGATATTTTATATTAGAGCAATGCTATAACAATGAACAACCCTCATGGACAACTCTCAGAAAACAGGATTATGCCCATTTGATTTTTTACCAATAACCTGCCAGCTGGGAGCTGACCCTTCACCACTAGCCACAATTATGAGGCACTAACCCTGTTTCATAATGGAAGACTGTGAGGGTTGTTCATTATTATATCCATTTACATAATATTGAGAAAAAAAGTAAAGTAAGAAAGATTACCCGGACAAATGCCACTTCCTTTTCATAATACTGCATAGGATTATTCATATAAATCATGACCTCATCCAGAAGATCCCAAACATCACCACCTAAAATGACTTCCTTATACATTGATTTCGTCTCATCAGAACCCTCTACTGGCTAAAATACAAACAATAGATTTATCAGCTCAGTAGATTAGCATACAAGAGTCCCTAAAATAACAAAACAGGAAAAGCAACTAGAGTTGTAACCATAAATCTCACCAGGATAAAGTTCTCTGCAGAAGCCATGTCAAAAAGTTGGTTATACTTTTTATAGAGATAGCGCCGAGATGTGATATGCAAAAGCAGCACAGACTCTCTTATAAGATACAAAATAAGTAAACCTGGAGCTAATGCGACCAGAACTTTAAGGAAATAATGAATTTGTCGTTTCTGAAGGAGATCCACTTCAACACCTGAACTTGAGACAGTCTCAAACAAGTATGGATCAAGAGGAATATCAACCTACAAAACATAAGTTCATCCATAATCAAGTTCAGGTTTAATGTCTTTACATGGTTTGCATCTTTTCTGATATTGCACGGGAGGGAAAGATTACGCATCAAACTTACTACATACTCCAAAGGAAATCCTTCTTTCATTGTTACATATACTTTTTTCAGGTCCTCAGAAAAGACAACAGCAGCAACCTGTTTGCAACATACAACTTTAACTGCATAGAGTAACCAAGGAAAACCAAAAAAAAGGGAACCGAAGAAACAATTATAGAAAGCTGATAGAAATGATAGAACAAAATTATTACCTCGGAGCAATCAAGTTTATCAAGAAAATATGTATAAGGCAATTTTGGACGATAAAGCCACCATCTCTTGGAAATCCATAATGCTCTACTACCTTGTGTATCTGACACCTTCTCCACCACTTCCTTGCGCAAACTTTTCTCCACTTCTTGCATATCAAAATCAACTACATATTTAGCATTAATTGAACTAATTTGCTCAGCTAATTTATCCTTTCTCAGAATTTCTTTCCACATTCCTAGTCGCTCTCGCCAGTTTGTTGAACCTTCTTGCTTTTCTATTGAAGTGCCAGCCTCAACTGTATATCCATAAGGAAAGTAGATGGTGAGAGACTTTTCAATGCTTTATGAGAATAAAAAATGGGTATGCCCAGCTGGTTTACTTTTAAACAACCAAGCAACTCATACATGCAGGGACATGGCATTATTTTTTTTTAACATGCCACAGAATATGCAAATGTTAATATCAACGTATCCTAACTAGCACTGTGGAGAATGGACCAAGGAAATGATATGCATCATTAAAATATTTTATTATAGATTGAATTTTAACATACAACGAGGGTTAAAAACAAAAACAAAAAAAAAAGAGGAGCAAACCCACCTGAAATGCCTAAGCTTCCCTTTAACTCTTTCTTTTGTTCAATGCTTAACCTTGAATCACTGTCAATAATTTTGCTTACAGTATCTTGAGAAGGTTCAGGATCATCACCCCATGCATCTTCTCCAACATAAGAATCATCTTGAATAAGTGCCCCTCCTGGTCCTTCAATAAATTTCTTCATTTTTAGTCCTTTGGGCATTGTCTTCCTCCATATGCTTTTCTTGTATCTGCAGTAAAAATGTTGACCAACTGTAAAAAAAGCTCCAGTTTTCCATTGACATATTAATACATCCACACTGTAAACATAGTGACATGTCAAGAGTTGGAATATTGATTGCATTACAAAAAACTCTGGGAAAAAAAAAAGAAAGAAAGAGCAAAAAATGGGTTGAAATTAAGGCAGGGAACAAGGTCTAATATATAGAACCTTTTATAGGTCATGCAACATCCATGAACTAGAACTATTTACATACATAAAATACTGTATAAATATGGTTACCAGTAGTAAGATATAACACAAGGGAAATTTCTGATTTTTGAACCATAAGTAGGATGTATGATTGGAGAACATCAATGAATCAAGATACAAATGATTGGAGAACATCAATGAATCAAGATACAAAATGGAAACATAGCTGGTATGAAAATGGTAATAGTTGCATAAGAAATAAGCTTGAGTAAAAATGTTTACAATTGTACATGAAATAATGGTAGTCCTGCATAAAACAAAATTCCCAATATGTTTTGGTATGGTTCAAGCTCGAACCAGATATAGAGGACCACTGCAGTAGTCAAGTACTGACAAACTGCATCCCTCCATTAGTTCATATATGAGAAAAGATTGTCAAAGTTAGGAACAATAGTCATATTTCTACCTTTATATTAGTAAGCTGCTTGATGATGCACCCTCATATGACTCCTGGTAAAAATATGGGATTTGCAATTGGAGCATGTTTTCTCTCAAGTGAAAATGATGCGAAGTTGATTGAATTCACTACAGAATCCCTGCAAGATATAACATTACAAGGGTATATAGGACATGCAACTCTCTATATATCTTGCAGGATATCATTCTCCAGACATCCCAATGTGATGTTTTAGCCTTTAGGAATCTTTATGTGACACAGCCCAAAAATATTAAGTAATTATCCAACTCATTATCCTTACAATTCAATTATGCACAGTTTAAAAGGCCCATTGTATTTCTTCCATGCAAGTTTGAAGCTAAGCACACTGAGATTAAAATTTCCATGGATAAATCCAACATCATACTGGATGTAGATTCATCAACGACTGATCAAGAATATCATAAGTTAAAAGGTTCATGGCCTAGGCATTCAATCCTTTTGCTTGCTTGTTTTCATGAGTACAATTCCTACTGTTAATAACTTAAAGAGCTGAAACAAGTTCAACATTGTTAGCCCATGTATTATGTGTTCGTATGCCATCAATATTATGAGTTGGTGGATGCATGTGTCTGTGGCATGCCATCTAGCAGGTAAAAGGCACATATTTCACACCGTGGATGGTGCTACCATAATTTCTCCTGATGATCTTGTTCTTAATGGTCAGTCATCACACCAACTAACTGTTAATCTATATGCATGTCAATAATTTGTATCAATTCATCGATGCAGGAAATTGATAGCTAAAGAAAAAGATTTCACAGGATTTCACTTATTCATTAGTATCTAGCAATTTGGGAGACATACCTTGATTTGTGAATGGTGTTATGAAACCTCCTGATGTTCTAGTGCTTAGTGTTGGATCAAAACACCATCTAGTCATCCATCTAAAAACATAGCAAGATCTCTTTTCCCCAGACATAACTTAATTTGCTTTTCAAACATTAAGCAAGCCTCAAGGATGGGTATGCAAATAGTGGACTCGGTTATAGGATTAGCATGTCATCTCCCTTAAACATTTAATGAATATTATCATGCACTACAAGAGAATCTTTTCTTCACCAAAATAAAATTAAAAATAAAATAAGAAAATATCATGATTACACCACAAGGTCATTAACTTTCCTAATTAGCACATACAAAGAAGCTAATTGAACCAAATCCAACTAAACCATTATGCACTTACTTCCTGACATTAGCAGGTGATGGCTCGGGAATCAATGCCTCCATGAAAGCCTCAGTCAATTCTCTCTTGCTCCGATGATCAAAATAACTTGTAAAAGCCACATAGGTTTTCTGACATATTACTGTAGCAACAATAAAATACAAAATCAAGGCCCCAACACGTCTTGGCTCCCACTTCTCCTTGTCCTGAGGGCATTGAATGGCTGTATTTGCTTATCTTACACAATAACCATTTATAGACAAATTTATAAAGTGGTGCATGAAATAATTGATCATGTCCAAGTTAACAGTAAAATTTCAGTATACAAAGAATAGAACAGCACTAAGATAACTGGTCATCATACAAAAGAATTGCTGTATAGAAATTTTTTGTTTGTATTAAGAAAAAAAACTGATTATTCTCCCATGTTAAACTGTTTCCAGGAAACAGAAAATGTATCACAATCCATAAAAAACTATAGTTGCTTAACCGATCTCCACAGATAATTCTTACCTATAAATATTGCAACTTTATTGCTACCCTATTTTCTTGCACTACAATATTTTTCTCCTGAAAAGAAATACAACAATCATTTTTCCCTTCCCATTCTTTTTCATTTTCTCTTTTTCCTTTTCTTCCCCTTTTATAACTTCTCTTCCATTTTTCCGCCTTTTCTTCTTCAATTTTCTCTCTTTGAACATATCATCCCTTCGCTTTATGCCTCTTCTTCCTTTTACTTATAAGAAATGCAAGCATGGCCCTTTTCTCCTTCAGTTTCTTTCAAGAGAGGACTAAAAGTTATGCATCAAAGCCCTTCTTGTCACCCTTTATAGCAGCAGGATATGGGTTTTTTTTTTTTTTTTGAAAAAAAAGGGAAATAAGGAGAACACTCAACATCAAAACAGTTAAAAAACATGAACTTAGCATTAACAAAATTAATCTATATCTATGAAGCTACCAAGAGATTTTTTTTTTAAGCTTTTATCCTCCCTCACCTCATATTCTAAATAAAACAGATAAAAATTATATGTGTTCCTTCAATCTTCCTTCCTCTACACCTTCCAAATTCAACCTGATCCACCTCTCATATCTTAGGGTTTATGGCTATTGATCATCAAACATCCCATATCAAAGTTCCACGAATTAACATTCTATAGTTACAAAAAGTTTGATCACCAAGAATTTATTCAGGTGTAAGCTGAATGAGTATTCGTAGTATTTCATACCATGGGAATTATGGAAGGAATCGCTGAGGTTGCATTTGATGAATTGCTAGGTAATCTTGAAAAGTAATATGGATTGTCAGTAATATAGATTGCCAGCAATATAGATTGCAAATAACATGGATTATTATATTTGATATTTTTTTTCTTTTTTTCTTTTTTTCCTATTCTTCTTCGCCGGTTCTCCCCACCCACTGCCCTCACCGGCACCGTCCACCCCCTCGCCTTCTTCTCCTCCTTCAGCGGCGCCGCCCATCCCCTCCCCTACCCTTGCCGACACCACCCACCCCTCCTTCACCCCCACCGGCACCACCCACCCCCTCTGCCCCCCTCACCTTCTTCTCCTTCCCCGCGGTGCCCCCGCCCCCCCCCCCCCCCCCCCCAACCCCGCCCTCAGTGGTCGGTGGGGGGGGGGGGGGGGTTGGGTGGGGGGGGATTGGGGACCGGAAGATGGTCGATTGGCCTGGTTGAGAGGTGGTAATCCTTTCTAAAGGCAATCGAGATTACGCCTTTAAATTGCTGGCAACCAAATGCAACCTGACTACAATAGCATTAGAATTTAGAATAAGCAACTCCGAGTATGACTTGTGACACGATAAGTCAACCTGAGCAATGAAAACAAGACGTTAGGCTCATCTAAAGATTCTAATTTACATCAGTTGATCCAGCACTTATAAAGGTGATTCTGATAAATCCAATAAAACTGCGTTCAGAGTAAATTAGACTACTTAAAAAATGAAACAAATTTAGAGAAAAAAAACGGCACCTTCCAATACTCCCACTTGTTCCACTCTATGAACACGGGCACCAATTCCAACCTGAACCGATCCACCACCGCTCTGCCCTTCTCCGCAGCTCCCCGGGCTACATCGAGCAGCTCGCCCGCCTTGACATTGGCTTGCTCCAGATCAAGCCCGGTCTCCTTCTTGAGGTATTCCCCGAAACTGGCCAAGAACCGATCTGAGCCACGGCGCATGGACTCGGAGACCCTGCGCCATGAGAATTGCTCCGGCCCATCACCGGCGCCGGAGAGAGAAGCACCAAGAACTCTTCCCCGGCCGTGGCTACGCCTTCTTCTTGGGTTCGGAGGGAGAGAGAATGGCCTGGACAGGAGAATGGTGCGAGGGTTTCGGGAGAGGAAGGAGGAAGAGAAAGATAGAGGAGAGGGCGTGGGAAGGACGCCGAGGTCCATTAGGAAGTCGGCAACTCAAAATTGGGTTTGGAGCGGAGAAAAGAGGCCGAGGGTTTTGGGTTTCGTCCCGTTTTGGGTCCGGGTTGCACCTTTCTAGCGAAAGAAGGGTTTGCCTTCCTTCATGCGAAGTCACCGTTGGATCATGTTGATCATTTTAAGATCTGTGCAGACCGATGGCATTTGTACGTTTGAGATCTGTGTAGTGAGTGATCCAACGGTGGATTCGTTCGAAGGAATGTGAATCCTTTTTTCCTACAAAAAATACAACCCCATTCCGACCGAGAGAATCTGTCTAGTTCGGGCACTTCAATTCTGAGAGCTTAGACAACTTTTTTGGCTATATCCGAATTAGGAAGTCCAATATAACTTGTATCATAATCTTTAGAAACTGATGCAGAAAAATGGTATATGATATCTCTAAACCCAATTCTCCGTGATTTTATATCCACTTATCTAGAGAATAATTACGGAATTAATAGGAGATATGATTTCCCGTGCAAGCACCACAATATATATCACCTCTTTTCTAGTAGAAAAGAGATTATTTGGGCTCCTAACCAACCATACATATTACCATATCTGGTATCAAATAGAAAGACCTCCTGTTTGGCATGGATGATGGATTGTAAAAATGATAGATTGAAAAAGAATAATGAATAGAAGAGATGATGGATGGATGGATCTTTTATTCAGATTGTTTAGTGAAACATAAAAAGATGGTTGAGAATGATTTCCTCCTCTATCAAATAAAAGAAATGATGAATGATATTTATATGAAAAGACATGAGTTCTTAAAAAAATATTTATTTATGAGGGATAAACTTGGTTATTGTGATAATTTATTATTTACAAATCTTATCCATCCTCTCTATCCTTCCAAATCGAGAGGATGCAAATTTATGAACCCAGGTGGATGAATAATCATTTTTTTCATCCATCATCCCTAGCATTTTCTAAATCAAATGATAGATGGAAACCATCCATCATTCCAATCGCATCCATCTTTTCTTTCATGATCCAACCAAACACAAGCTAAGGCTCTAAGCCATGCGATAAGGACAATGATAGCAGGCCCCTTGAGTAAAGCATCAATTTTTGAATAAACATGGCCCTCAAACCTTTTCCTAGCTCCTAGCTTGGGCCCCAAGGAATTTTCCATATAGAATTTAGGGACCCAATTGGTATATATTTGTTTTTTATTCTTGTTTACAAATTTCCAAGAAGAAATTTAAACTAAATTAAACAAATATGTATGATGAAATTCTTTATTTTTTAAATTGTTTTAATATATGTGAAATCTAATCTAATTGGATCTTTTTTGAGTCAAAGTCAGTAATCTTAGTCGACTTCAATCAAATTTCAAAAAAAAATTGAAATCGAAACAAGGAAGGCATGATCTCTTGCTCGATCCATCTTCATGGAGGATTGGACAGCCTAACGGTAATCGGTGTTAGTGAGCAGAAGCCACTACGAACAAGCAGAGGCCGGTGTGAATTGATCGGTGACCATTGGAAACCGCTATAACCGACCTTAGGCTATCCTTATCATTTCCAAATCCTTTCAAAATTTTCTCTTTAAATCATCCTCTTCCTTCGATTGATCTCTATCATACCTTCTCCCTATCGCCTCTCCCTTCTTCCTCCTCTCCGGCAACCATCGTGCCAAGCACAGCCACCCAAACCCTCTTTCTTCCTCCCTCAATTTTGACTTAACCTCTTGTGGACCGGAAGCTTGAAGACGTTCGGCCCCTTCACTGTTGAAAACGAGCATGCTAACTACGTCCCCACCATCACCACCCCTCGCCAGTAAGCCCCACTTCCCCCTCTATCTTTCTTGGTGTGGCCCTCATGGCAGTAAGGGATAGTGCCCCTTCCATTCTTTTTTCTCTCTCGACTCTTCTATTGGTGGCCGAACCACCACCGGTTGCCCCGCCTCGACCCACTCCCCTCCACTGTTGCCCCTAGGTCGAACCATTGTCGCCCCCCCTCTCCCTCCTCAGTTCTTTGGAACCATGGGAAGACCCTATTCAGGCATGTAAAAGAAGAGAAAAAAAAAAAAGCAGAGAAAGAAAAAAAAAAAAAAAAGGAAGGAAAAAGAAAAAAAGAAAGAGAGGAGAGAGAGAGAGAGAAGAGAAAAAAAAAAGAAAAAATGAATAAATAAAAAAAATGGATAGAAGATCAATCTTAATCCACCATGTTTTTATTTAATTTAATCTAAACTAATCCTTTATCAATCAAACCAGAATTTCATAAATTGAATCTAATAGTTATCTAGATCAAACCCATAACCAGACCTAGACCTAAACCTAACCGAGAGTCTCTCTCCTAATTCTAATTCTTCTTTTTCTCAAATTGAAGGTTAATTTGTAATTAACTTATCTTGCTAGAGTCTTTGTCGCCCTTATCAGTAGAGGAGTGTTAGACTAGGATTTGAGTCACGTGTCTCTGATAGAATCATTTTCTATAAGTTATATTTATTCTTAATATATTTTACCATGCATAATCTGATTTAAAGATTTATTTATATTACTTAAGATAAATATATTATGTGCTTTATAAAATGCTAAATATACATATTTCATAATGAATTATATTGCATTGTATCGAAAATATCTTATTTGTTGATTTAATGCTTTATAATCCGATTATGATCATGCAAGTTAGTGTTGCCCAATGATGAAGCAACCCAAGAGAGGAATGAATTGGGTTTTATAAAAACATTTTGAACTATTTCAACAAGTATATGCTAAATGCAATTAAGTGCTTGTGTTTTGTCAAAGTATTTGTGTGCTTCAAAATAATATGCAGTAGAAATTATAAAATAAATGTAATAGTAAAAGCAATCATACAAACACAACAAGTTTATAGTGGTTCAGTGCACTCCAAGGCACCTACATCCACTCTTCAAGTTTTTCTTGGGAATTTCACTATAATCACCAAGATTATAGTTGATTAATTTTTCGGGCTCACTAATCAAAACCCAACTTATTTTTCCAGGCTCACAAGTCAAAACCCCTTATTGATTTTATAACTTAGGCTAACCAACAACCTCCGATGATTTTACGGGCTCACCAACAACCTAGTTGGTTTTGATACAAAGGCTTACCAACAACCTTGTTGGTTTTCACACAAGGCTCATCAACAAACCTCTTTGATTTTCTAAGGCTCACCAAAAATCTTAATAAACAAAGTAAGCACAATATGAAAAGAATGCAATAAAAGTTTTTTTAAACAAAGCAAATATCTCTTTGAAACTCTTGATTATTGATGAAGAACTTATCTTCAAGTTGTTGAAGCCTTTGATTGCAAGTTGATGATGTGAACTTGGATGCACTCTCTTATCTTTGGAAGCTTAAAGGCTTGAACCACTCAACTCTTGAATTCTTGAAAGATATTCAATAATCTCACCAAAAGATTTGCTTCCCCATTTGATTTTTGATGTTTATATAGCTCTCCAAATCATAGATGACCATTTATGACCATTGGGATGAAAAACTAGCCGTTTAAAGCAAGTTGGAATAAATTCTGCACTTTTGAAAAACTAGCCATTACTCCAAGTATCAACACTTGCACAGTTCATAAGTCGATACTTGCACGATGAGTCGACACTTGTACAGTTTATGAGTCAACACTTGTACAGTTCATGAGTCGACACTTGAGGTCAGCTCAAGGCAAAAATTCTGTATTTTCACAGTTCTGTATTTTTCTTGTTCTCGGGCCTTGAGTCGATACTTAAATTTCTTCATGAGTCGACACTTGAGTTTCTTCATGAGTCGACACTTGATTGTGCCAGTGCTGAAACTTGCTGAAACTTCTCCAAAATTGATTTTTAGCCTCTTCAAGTTCTTCCATATCAATTTCAAAGCCTTTATAACTTGAAAATCTATGGCTTCTTCAACTAAATGATAATCTTTTAACATTGATGAGTACATGTATCTAATAAACACTTTTAACATACATTAGTACTCATATATATTTAAGTTTTTTGTTAATCATCAAAACCAATATCAGAGTCAACAATCTCTCCCTTTTTGATGATGACAAAACTTTTAAATATGTAAATAGGGTAAGCTTAAAAAGATTAATAATAATATAAACATGTAAGCTCAAAATCAATAAGCATCAAGCTCCCCCTCAAAATATGATCCAAAAAATTTTTCAAAAATTCTTCAAAATATTTTTAAAAATATGTAAAATTTTCAAATTTTCTCTCTCTTACTAATTCTTCCCTTAAGATTAAAATATTTTACTTTCTTCTTTCCTTTTGCATTTTATTTTATTTCTCATATGATTTTTCATGTTTATTATATCTTTCCCCTTTTCATATTTAACATTTTTTTTTCCCTTTTTGTCATTATAAAAAAGGATGAAAGGCAATACAAAATGAGAATGAATGTGAAAAAATAGCAAGTAGATTATCAAAATCAATACATGAAGTCAATTAATCATGGTACCGATTAAATATAATACTAATTGAACATGATACCACAAAATAAGATGCTCATGCAAAAAATAATTCAATGTATATTCGCTCTAATATATATAAACAAGGTATGATTAAGACAACAATCCATTCACCTCACTTGTTCATGGAATAAGGCCACAGTGGCACCCCAACACATCATAAGAGATCCCATTGAATGGAAAGAGAGGGTCTTTAAACCCTACTTAGCTCCTATGACCGGACGGCCATGGTGACTAACCCAATCCGAAGCAGTTACTAGCAGCTCTTATCTCTTCTTTTTTTAAGATTCTTAATAAATCTTGATACCAATTGAATGTAACTTCTCTCAAAGGATTAGATTTGAAAACAAGGAAGAGTATAAGAGCAATATAAGTAAAGCATGATATTAAACATTGAAAGCATCATATATGACAACAAATCTTTGGATGCTCTCCCTAAATATTATTCCCCCTTAAAAATATGCATTCATTGAGAAATAAAACATGAAAGCACAAGCATCATAATTTGATATTTTCAAGATATACATTATCTTCAAAAAAAGAGATTGATTATTTAAAAACTTTCAGCATGATTTAAAATCCATTTAAAATGATTTGATATCCATATAAATATTAGAAGTAATATAATACCAAGTCTAGCTACTAGATTAAAGGTTTATTAATATGCATACATTCTTCTTAAATGTAACCCTTAAGTACTAGCCTATACTTGTTCCAAATCATTTATAGTCTAAGCATGGATACAAAATAGAATACATTTCATGAAAACCATATTATTTGAAATGATTTTTGTTTCCGCCAAGATCGTCGTGGCCCGTAGCTGTTGTTGGCGCCGGAGTGCTCTCCTTTCACTGTATGGCCGTCCGATGGTCCTGGACCTGCAAAACAGGGATTAGTGACCCGGGCCGGGTTTCCAGCGGGGGCACTCCGACGTCAAGTCAGTGATGATCCAGGAAAACAGATCCTCCTGGTCGAGCCCCTCTTGATGGACTCCACGCTAGGAGGAGTGAATGGTGTGAGAGTGGGATGCAAGTGTGTCGGGGGAAGAGCGGCCTAGCCAGAGGGATTCTCTATGTGGCCTTTCCGCCCGCCTTTGCTTAGATTTGCTTGTGGTGCGGTGCTCTCTAGTTGAGCTTGCACCTGTGTTGGAATGGTATTGCATTACCCCATTTGCCTCGCTTCCTTCGAGCTTTGTAGTTTAGGTTACCGTTGGGTGCCTGTCTTAGGATCTTCGCCGGGCTGTCAGGCGCATGCGGCAGTGTCCCGATGCGCCTTTTCCGATTCATGATAAGGGAAGCTATCATATATCCTGACATTTCTTTCTGGTCACCTCATTCCGGAAAACCTGGCAATACCTCGATCGGGGGGCTGCCGCTCCCGGGATTCAAAACTCCTGGTTGACTTCCTCTTTCGGGTGGTTCAGGTGTTTGGTGAGGAGCGTGGCATCTCGATCAGTGGGCCTCTTCCCTTTCTGGTGTAACCGGTGGCCACGGGTGGTCATTGCGGCCTGGTGGATGTCTCAGTGCAATCCTCGGGCGGCTCGCCAATGTCTTGGGATGGCGGTGCTGTCCCTTTGTTCATCGGTACTTACACCTGAGCTGTGGGCTGAGCTAGAAAGGTAGGGCTCGACTTCGACCTAAGCATCCCGAGCTCGTGTGGTTGCCTTGGCAAAGGAGGGCAGAGCGCGGGCCCTGTCCAAAGGGCTCAACCTCGGAGAGGCTCCAGTGGTGGAGGAGGGCTAAGCTCGACTCCGACCATAGGGCTCGATCCTCGAGGGACTCGCTCTAGAGGGCAGAGCGCGGGCCCGGTCCAGAGGGCTTGATCTCGGAGAGGCTCGATCTCGAAGAGGCTCCACGTGGCGGAGGAGGGCTGAGCTCGACTCTGACCACGGGGCTCGATCTCCAAGGGGCTCGCTCTGGAGGATAGAGCACAGGTTCGGACCATATGGCTTGATCTCAAAGAAGGGCTCGATTTGGAGGGCGCCGCTCGGCTCTGGCCTAGGCATCCTGGGCTCGCGAGTTCGACCTGGCAGAGGATAGAACTCGACTTCGACTGGCGATCCCGTTGTCCCGAGGAGTTCAACCCGGTGAAGGAGTCTGAGCAGGGAATCTGACACGGCGCCTGGCACGGCGGGTATCTTTGATGTGGCATTTAACAACTACTCCATGTCAGCGATCTTGCCACATCATTTGCCCCCCACTCCCGAGGCTCATTAGTGCATGGCGCTCGGGCCGAAGGGAGTAATTGTGATGCTGACATGGAAAGGTGAAGATCTGGCGCAATGGTGGCCATGATTGTTGGCGCTCCATGGAATAGTCCTTCAAGCCAGTATGGGGGTGCCACGTGGCCACATCCGAGGAGCAGTTAATGCTAGCACAGAATTCAGAGTGACCGGGATACCTTTTTTCATCGATGGGTGGAACGTGGCATAAATCCATTGGCAGAGTGGTCGTAACGGTACGGATGCGCAGGGTCACTTCGAAATGAAAAGAAGTTCTTACCCAAAATATCTATTCTTTTGAATTCTCCGCGCCCGCTACAGTACCCAAGTCTTCTCCTTCTTCCCGGTTGCCTCAGATCTTCTAAGGAACCAGGTTAGTTTCTTCTTTCTTCCTCCTTTATCAGAGTAGGGTCATTCCTCTGAGTCTAGGGTTTCCTTCGGATCGAGTCCGTCCCTTCATCTCCTTCTTTGAGTCCTTTGCTTCTTCCTTCTTTGAGGATGTCTCGCTTTGGCCCAAACTTCCGCCCCACCACCAACCAGGGCAAGGCTGGTCCTTCTGAGCGGAGGCCAGCATCTCCTTCTTCTTCTGGTGAGGAGGACACGGCTCGTTTTGAACTTTGTAGGAGGCGCCCTCCTGGTCCAGTACTCATCAGGGAACTGGGGTCCGGCCCTTCCCATCCTTCTCATTCTCCTCCTTATGAACTTGTTCCTGAGTCCGTCCGGTCCGCAGGTCCTGTCGGGGTCGCCTCGACGATCACCACCAAGGAGCTGGGGACCATCCGGGATGTCTACGGCATCCCGCACTCTATCCGACTTTTAATTCCTCGTCTGGGAGAACGGGTTACTTCCAGTGGCTCGGCCGTATTGCCTTTTATGAGGAGACCTTTTCTGGGGGCTCCGCTTTCCCTTCCATCCGTTCTTCATGTCAGTGTTGAATAACTATCGCTTGGTCCCTACTCAGCTAGTACCAAACACAATTAGGGTCATCTTTTCTTTTGTTGTGCTTTGTCACCTTCACGGGTTTGTTGCCCGGTTTTCTCTGTTTAGGGCTTTCTTTGCCCTGAAGCACCACCCGACTGAGGATGGGTGGTGGTCCTTGTCTTCCTGTCCAAAGGGCATTAAGTTTGAGCTCCTCTCTTCTATCAATGGATGGAAGAGCAAGTTCTTTTTTGCCATGGTTGAGGGGGTCGATTGGGTCTGGAGTGACCCGGACCAGTCCCCTAACTGAAACTCTGTGATCGATGCAGCTGACCGAGATGACTACGAGCAGCTCCACACCGCCCAGATCCCTTCTCTCGAGGTTCTGTTATCAAAGCATAATCTCTCCGATGTCGAGGTCGACCCAACGAATGGGTTGGGTGAGTTCGACCTAAACCTTTCTTCTCTTTTTTTTTTGTGCTCCTCACATTACTTTATGTGGGCTCTGACTATTGTATGGCTTGTGTGCATGCATGATCTTCACGGAGAGCGACTTGCTGGCGATCACCCGGAAGAGGCCACCAACCAGGCTGGTCGATTAGCCTCCATCGAGATGGATCTGGGGCGAGAGCGCGTCTACGGCCGCTCCCGCCGTGGCGACTGGCCCGAGTCAGGCGGCGACTGAAGCTGCTCCCACCGCGCTGGCTAGCTGGAATTCGGGGGCGACCGAAACTGCTCTTACACCAGTGGAGAGGGCGACATCTACGGCACCGGGGCTAGTCCAGCGGGCAGTTCGAAAGGTTTCAGAGCGGCACGGTCGACATGGAACGACCCTCGTCGTGGAGCCCGAGGTGGTTACCGGGCGAGGGTCGCAGCTGCTACCGCTGCATCCCCCAGTCCCCTGAGCCCGACTGTGATCGAGGTTGGGGATGGGGAGGTCCGAGCTGGGGCCGAGCTCGTGACCGAGGCACCGCCTGCAAGGGTGCTAGGTCCTCAGCCTATCCCCGGGGGCCCTGCTACTAGTGGGGCAAGGGCACCTACCCCCGGAGAGAGCAGGAGGGAGGAGGCACGGCGCCGACTTCCGTTCAAGCTGGGGCCGGAGAGCTCCTTGCTCCAGAGCCCCACACTGGTCGAGTGCATAATAGATTTTTCAATCCAGCCATGCGATCGGCAGGAGATGGCCGGACTGGGCTGGGGGATGTGCTTAGCACCATCTTCCCCTATCTCTTCTCGGTAAGTGGCTCCACTTCTCTTTCTCTCTTTTCTTTCTTCTTCTCTTCTTTTTTTTACTAACCTTTTACATGGTGCAGATCAGCGCCGAGGCCTTCTTCATCAGGGACTGCTGTCGAAACTGGCAGCATAGTGAACAGCAGCGGACGACTAAGATCGAGTCACTGAAGGCCAGCCTGAAGGAGAGGATCGAGGTGAATGGAGCGCTCGGTCAAAGGGTCAAGGATCTGGAGAAGCAGCTTACCGACTCTGAGGGGTGAGCGAAGAAGCTCCGGGAGGGCCTTGACCTGGAGCATAGCCACTCGAAGAAGAGTGCTGAGGAGCTCGCCCTTGCTGAGAAGAGGCTGAAGTGGTACAATACCGTGGCCGTTCGGCACAAGGAGACCGCTCAGTCTGCCCAGGCCGAGCTGGTGGCAGAGAAGGAGAAGTTGGCCGCGGCCGAGGAGTCGGCGAAGGTGGCCATGGGGGAAGCCGCCGAGGCAAGGAAGGATGCTGAGGAGGCAGTGGCTAAGTACAGAGCCTCGGAGGAGTTCATCGTCGAGATTCATCAAACAGCGTCGGACTCCTTTTTCAAAGACTTCATGTACCTGCATGGTTGAATTGAGGGGTTCGTTCCTGACGAGGGTCGCAGCCGCCTCAGTTACCCATAAGCCTCGGACATGGAGTCGGACCCGGAGGCGATCGTCGAAGAAGCAGCTACTCCCGAAGCTTCTCCATCAGCCAAAGCCGGAGCCAGGCCACCTGAGGCCGGAGCTGCCCCACCGAGGGTCCCCAAGAATGGGACCTCGCAGCCTCACGGCCCTATTGGGGGGCCGACCGGAGCGAAGTAGCCTTCCATCTATTTTTGTATTTGGTCTAGGTCGCCCGGCATGTCGGGGGCCGAAAGATGCTTGTAAACACCTTCTGTAAATGAAGCAGAAATTCTCTTACCATATGTCCTCAAGCATCAGTTGACTCTTCTCTCTTTTCTTTGCTCTTTTCTCTTCTTTTTTTTTTGGAGTTTATAGCGAGATCAGAGAGAAAAGTTCTATCTTGTCTGGGGCTTGATCTTTAAGCTCCGGTGTTGGTGAGGTGAGCTTAGGACTCTGGCAGTTTGGGAGCAGCTGGGCTCCAAGATTTGCTGGCCAGAGAGTTGGGCCCCGATCTTGGTATCTTGGAGCTAGGCTCGAAGACTTTTTGGCCAGAGAGCTAGGCCCTGGTCCAAGGTTTGCCTGAGAGCTGGGCTTAGGTCTTGGTATCTTGGAGCTAAGTTCGAAGACCTTCTTGGCCAGAGAGCTGGGCCCCGGTCTAAGGGTTGCCTGAGAGCTGGGCTCGGGTCTTGGTGTCTTGGAGCTAAGCTTGAAGACTTCTTGGCTGGAGAGCTGGGCCCCGATCCAAGGGTCACCTGAGAGCTGGGCTCAGGTCTTGTCTTGGAGCTAGGCTCGAAGACCTCTTGGCCGGAGAGCTGGGCTCCGGAGTTGTTGGTGTCTCAGAGCTGGGATCGAAGACATCTTGTCGAGAGAGCTGGGCTCCAGAGTTGTTGGTGTCTCGGAGCTAGGCTCAAAGACATCTTGGTCGGAGAGCTGGGCTCCGGAGTTGTTGGTGTCTCAGAGCTGGGCTCGAAGACATCTTGGCTGAAGAGCTGGGCTCCGGAGTTGTTGATGCCTCGGAGCTGGGCTCGAAGATATCTTGGCCGGAGAGTTAGGCTTCGGAGTTGTTGGTGTCTCGGAGCTAGGCTCGAAGACATCTTGGCCGGAGAGCTGGGCTCGAAGACATCTTGAAGATTTTCCTGCAAGGAAGATAGCTATTCATGCAAAAGAAAATCTTTATTATTACTGGAAGAAAGTTTTATATTATTGATAGTATCTTCTCATATTGCAGGCATTCCACATTCGAGGAAATCTGACGCCGTCGAGATCCTCGAGGTAGTAGGCCCTATGTGAGAGGACCTCGGCCACCTTGTAGGGGCCTTCCCAGTTTGGCGAGAGTTTGCCGCACTCCCGAGATTGAGATGCTTTGGCTCGGCACATTACCAAATCCCCGGATCTGAAGACCTTTGGCCTCACCCGTGTGTTGTAGTACCGGGCCACTCATTGTTGGTATGCCACCATCCGGAGCCGAGCTTTGTCCCTTGATTCTTCGAGGAGGTCTAGGTTGAGTAGGAGATGTGCCGAGTTCCGTGCTTCATCGTATTGTTGCACTCGTAGCATGGGCACGCCGAGCTCAACCGGGATGACTGCCTCGACGTCGAAAACGAGGTTGAAGGGCATCTCGTCGGTTGCCGTTCTGGGCATTGTGTGGTAGGCCTACACAATACTTGGGAGTTCTTTCGCCCATCTGCCCTTGGCTTGGTCCAGCCTAGTTCTGAGCCCTTGTAGGATGGTTCGATTAGTCACCTCGACTTCTCTATTTGTTTGAGGATGAGCTACTGAGGTGAATTGGTGTTGGATGCCGTGTTCGGCACAGAACCCTTTGAACTCTCGATTGTTGAATTATCGCCCGTTATCAGTGATGACATAATAGGAAAGTCCGAAGTGGCAAATAATTGACTTCCAGAAGAATTGGCGGACATTGGCTTCTGCGATCAGGGCCAGTGGCTTTGCCTCGACCCACTTGGTGAAGTAATCGATCGCCACCAGCAGGAACCTTTGCTGCCCTGGTGCAGGGAAAAACGGTCTTAGGATGTCCATTCCCCACTGAGCAAAAGGTCAAGGAGATGAGAGCTGGGAGATCGGCGCTGCCGGCTGGCACTATATGTGGGCGTGGCGCTGGCATTTGTCGCACTTTCTAAAGAAGTTGGCTGCGTCTTCCCTCGTAGTCTCCCAGAAGTACCCCTGGCGAAGCGCTTTATAGGCCAATATTCTCCCTTCCATGTGGTTCCCGCAAAGGCCTTCGTGTATCTCCTGGAGCACGAAGGTTGCCTTTGCGGGCCTGAGGCACTTCAGGAGCGGGTAGAAGTAAGATCGACGGTAAAGCTGGCCCTCCATTAGAACGAACCGGGATGCCTTCTTCTTGATGAGGCATGCTTCTACCCGGTCCTCAGGTAGGGAGCCATCGGTGATGTATCTGACGTACATGTCCATCCAGCTCGGCTCGAGGGTGACTTGATGCACCTCCTCAGAGCCTTCGTAGCTTGGATTTTTGAGGTACTCGATGTAGGCGCGTCCCAGCGATGAGTCTGGCAGGGTCGCGAGTCTAGATAATGCATCCACGCGTGCATTCTCCCCACGGGGGATGTGGAAGATGCTGAAGCGCCGAAAGCCTATCATGTTCGAGCAGACCCGCTCCAGGTACTTCATCATCTGGGCATCCCTAGCTTCATACTCTCTGGAGACTTGTCCGACAACCAGTTGAGAGTCGGTGAAGACTTTCAAATTTTGCACACCCAACTCGCGAAAGACTCTTAAACCCACGAAGAGTGCCTTATACTCCGCCTGGTTGTTTGTCGCGGCGAATTTGAAGTGAAGGGCGCATTTTGTCACAACCTCATCACTGTTGGAGAGGATGAGGCCTTCTCCACTCCCGCCGAAATTGGATGTGCCATCCACGTGGAGGATCCAAGGCTCCTCCCCTGGTCCGGGCTCTGTTATTATCTGCTCTGGCTCCTCAGCGAGCCCGGTGCACTCGACTACGAAGTCAACTAGGACTTGGACCTTCTACGAGGACCTTGGCCGGTACACTATGTCGAACTCGCTGAGCAGCAAGGACCACTTGGCCAATCTCCCGGAAGTCTCAGGGTGGCTAAGTATGGTCCTCAGCGGCTGGTCCATCATGAACACTATCAGGTGCGCTTGGAAGTAGGGCCCGAGGCGCTTAGCAGACATTATTAGTGCAAAAATGAGTTTCTCGGAGTGAGTATACATGATCTTCGCATCGCGGAGGATTTTGTTGGTGTAGTATACTAGCTTCTGAGATTTGTCCTCGTCTGCACGGACGAGAACCGAGCTGACGGCTCCGGGGTAACCACCAGATAGAGCAGGAGCTCCTCCCCCTCTTCCGGCCTGGAGAGCAATGGGGGAAAGGCAAGAAATTTCTTCAACTCCTCGAAGGCCGTCCTACACTCCTCCGTCTGGATGAAGTTGTGCATCTTGTGCAGCGCCTTGAAGAAGGGAAGGCAACGGTCGGCCAACCTCGAGATGAATCGACTCAAGGTGGCAATACGCCCCCTCAGACGCTGGACCTGCTTCTTGGAGGTCGGGTGCTCCATGTCGACGATCGCCTGGACCTTCTCTAGATTTGCTTCAATATCTCTCTAGGTGACCATGAAGCCGAGGAACTTTCCCGCCGCTACTCCGAAGGTACACTTCGCTGGATTCATCTTCATCTGATATTGCTGTAGGTTGTGGAATGACTCGGCGAGGTCAGCGATATGATTTGAGCTCAGCTTGCTCATGACAAGCATGTCATCCACATATACTTGCATGTTCCGGCCAATTTGGTCCTTGAAGATCTTATTGACCAGATGCCGGTACGTGGCTCCTGCATTCTTCAGACCGAAGGGCATCATCCTGTAGCAATATGTTCCTTGGTCGGTGATGAAGGCGGTGTGCTCCTCGTCCCCCGAGTGCATACAGATCTAATTGTATCCGGAGAATGCATCCATGAAGGAGAGCAGCCTGTGCCCAGAGGTGGCGTCCACTAGCTGTCAATATTCGATAGGGGGAAGCTATCCTTCGGGCATGCCTTGTTGAGGTCGGTGTAATCTACACAGATCCTTCACTTGCCATTGTTCTTCCTTACCATCACCACGTTCACCAGCCAGCTCGGATATTGGACCTCCCGAACGAAACCGGTGGCTAGGAGTTTGTCCACTTCCTCGTTGATAGTCGCCTGCCTCTCCGGGACGAAGCTTCTCTTCTTCTGCCGAACTGGCCTGTGCTTCGGGTCAATGCTTAGTTTGTGAGTAATGATGTTAGGAGGGATACCTGGCATGTCCGCCGCTATCCAAGCGAATACATCCATGCTTGCCCATAGGAACTCCAGCAGTTGAGCCATCTCCTCCTCGAGTAGCTGGGCTCCAATCTGCACCATCTTCACGGGGTCATCCCCAAGCGGATAAGAGAGTAGGTGCTCGACCGGGCCTCCCCTGGGATCTTAAGCCCTTTGGTCGAGATCATCTGCCTTGGGATCACCCTCGGGGACCTTGATCCCAGGGAGGGTTTGGAAGCAGTGCCGCACCGGCTGAGGTGCTCCCCTTATCTTCCTGACAATGTAGGGGGTGGGGAACTGTACAAGTAGTCTCTCGGTGGAGACAACGGCGTCGAGCAGGTTGAGCCCGGGCTGGCCCAGGATCATGTTGTAGGCGGAAGGAAGCCTGACAACCGTGAAAGTCATCATAATAGTGCTTTACCGAGATGGGGTCTCGGTAGTAACTGGGAGAGTGATCTCTCCCTCTACCCTTATAGAATCACCTATGAACCAACAAGGAGAGTATGCACAGGTTTGAGTTGATCGGGAGAAAGGTTCATCCTCGAGAAGGCATCATAAAAAAGCACATTGGTGGAGCTTCCACTATCAAACATGATGCATTTTATAGGATGCTTCACGATCGTCATCTCGACGACCATGGCATCATTTTTTACATTTTTCTCCCCATCTTTCCCTTCTCTCATAAAGGGGAGTACATTCTCAAAATGCCCTGCCCCCCGGGCCTTCTTGGGTGCGCGCATGGCTCCCTAGGAGATCATACCCACCGCTTCTCGGTAGGGCAGTTGTCGATTGCTGGAGCTGGTGGAAGAGCGACGAGCGCTTGGGATTCCACTTGAGGTCTGCCCCCCACGAACCTTTTGAGGTAGCCTCTCTTGATGAGTTCTTCGATTTTCCACTTGAGGTTGCGGCATTCCTCGATGTCGTGGCTGTAGTTATGGTGAAAGCGACAGTACTTCATTTTATCACGGCCAGTGGAGGGCTTCATCGGAGGTGGGCATCTCAGGTAGCTCTCGCCTTCGATCTTCATGAGAATTTTTATCCTCGGGGCGAGGAGGGGGTGTAACTCTCCTTGGGAATGGGAGCGCCTTTTGGTCTTGGCCCCCTCTGGGAGTTCGAAGCCTGAGGTCCTGGCTTTCGGGTTTTGGGCGTCTCGATGGAGGTCAGCTTCTTCAATGGCTTCCCATCGAGCTCTCGCCTCGTACGATCCGCCTCCTCGACATGAATGTACTTTTGGGCATAGAGGAGGAGCTCGGAATAAGTCTTGGGGGGATTCTTGTCGAGCGAGTAGGTCAGGCAGGAGATCTTGAGCCCTCGCATTAGTGCCAGCATGGCAACTGGCTCATCAAGGTTGTAGATCTCCAATGAGGTAGCCTTGAAGTGGGCCATGTAGTCCCGCAGTGGCTCGCGGTCCTGCTGTCGGATGGAGAAGAGGCTGTCTACCTCTCATGGCAATTTTCGACAGGTGTCGAAGTGGGCCACGAACTTCTACCCCAACTGGACAAAAGAGTTGATGCTCTCTGGCTCTAAGCGGGTGAACCACACCCGGGCTGCCTTCCGGAGAGTAGCAGGAAAGGCGACATAGAGGAGGGCATCGGTGGCCCCCTGGATCCTCATGAGGGCCCGGTAGCTTTCCAGGTGGTCTAGGAGGTCGGTGGTCCCATCGTAGGGATCCACCTATGGCATACGGAATCGACTCAGAATCGGCTCCTATTGGATTTCTTGGGAGAAAGGGGGAGGGGCATCGTAGCCCGCTGGCTAGCTAGCTGAGCCTGGTAGATTGGCAAATCAGCGGGATAACTCTGCCAACCTGCGGTCATGCTCCTCCAGGCACTTCTCTGCCACGTGCCTGATGGCTTCGTTAGTGGACCCCTCCACCGAAGGAGACGGAGAAGGTGACATGGGTGTATGGCACCCATGGCGGGGGGTCTTACTTTTTCTACCTCGGTGGGGCTTGGATACTGCCCGCCCGATGTTTGGTGAGCGGCTGTCCCTGTCGGCAGACCCGGCTCGTTGTCTTTTCGCCGAAGTTTGATGGCTATCCCGGTTGTCAGTGACGGCTCGCGGCTGCGAACGCCTTCCTTGAAAGGAACACAGGCTATCGTGGGGGGCCACGGCATGGGCTGCGAGAGTCCTTGGTTGCTGGTGGGTAGCCAAGGACCGGTGCTGGTGCTGAAGATGGTGCACTATTGTGGCAAGGATCTGCATTTGCTGGACGAGTGCAGCCAGCTGATACTCCATCGGAGGTGGTTGAACCGGAGTGGATGGCCCTGCCTCTTGGTCACATGGGTCCCCCCGGGAGGGGGAGTCCCCTGCACGACTGGTGGAGGCCTCTCGCGCCCGTGTCGTCACCATCCTTCCATGAAACCTGCTTGTAAAAAGGGGGGCTTGAACTAGATCAAAGACTGTTCACAGGTGCCCCCCTTCCTGGCGCACTAAGCTATTGCTGCCAAGATCATCATGGCCCGTAGCTGCTATTGGCACCGGAGTGCGCTCCTTTCGCTGTCTGGCCGTCCGGTGGTCCTGGACCTGCAAAAAGGGGTTAGTGACCCGGGCCAGGATTTTAGACGGGGGCACTCCGACGGTCAAGTCAGTGATGATCCAGGAGAACAGATTCTCCTAGTCGAGCCCCTCTTAATGGACTCCATGCTAGGAGGAGTGAATGGTGTGAGAATGGGATGCAAGCGTGTCGGAAGAAGAGCGGCCTAGCTAGAGGGATTCTCTGTGTGACCTTTCCGCCCATCTTTGCTTGGATTTGCTTGTGGTGCGGTGCTCTCTGGTTGAGCTTGCACCTGTGTTGGAATGGTATTGCATTACCCCATTTGCCTCGCTTCCTTCAGGCTTTGTAGTATAGGTTACCGTTGGGCGCCTGTCTTAGATCTCCGCCGAGCTGTCAGGCACGTGCAGTAGTGTCCCGAGGTGCCTTTCCCGATTCATGATAAGGGAAGCTGTCATATATCCTGACATTCCTTCTGGTCGCCTTATTCTGAAAAACCTAGAAGTACCTCGATCGAGGGGGCTGTCACCTTCGGGATTCGAATCTCCTAGTTGACTTTCTCTTTCGGATGGTTCAGGTGGTTGGTGAGGAGCGTGGCATCTCGATCAGTGGGCCTCTCCCCTTTCTGGTATAACCGGTGGCCACAGATAGTCATTGCGGCCTGGCAGATGTCTTGGTGCAATCCTTGGGTGGCTCGCCGGTGTCCTGGGATGGCGGTGCTGTCCCTTTGTCACTGGTGCTTACAGCTGAGCTATGGGCTGAGCTGGAAAGGCATGGCTCGACTCCAACCTAAGCAACCCGAGCTCGCGGGGTTGTCTTGGCGGAGGAGGGCAGAGCGCGGGCCCGGTCTAGAGGGCTCGACCTCGAAGAGGCTCCACGTGGTGGAGGATGGCTGAGCTTGACTCCGACCATGGGGCTCGATCCTCGAGGGGTTCACTCTGGAGGGCAGAGCGTGGGCCCGGTCCAGAGGGCTCGACCTCGAAAAGGCTCCACATGGCGGAGGAGGGCTGAGCTTGACTCCGACCACGGGGCTCGATCTCCGAGGGGCTCGTTCTGGAGGGCGAAGCGCGGGTTCGGACCAGATGGCTCGACCTCGAAGAGGGGCTCGATCTGGAGGGCACCGCTTGGCTCCGGCCTAGGCATCCCAGGCTCGCGGGTCCGACCTGGCGAAGGATAGAGCTCGGCTTCGACGGGCGATCCCATTATCCCGTGGAGTTCAGCCCGGCGAAGGAGCTCGAGCAGGGAATCTGACGCGGCGCTTGGCACAGCGAGTATATTTGACGTGGCATCTGATAGCTACTCCACGTCAGCGATCTTGCCACATCAATTTTGATTACCCATACAAATGTTAGAAGTAATATAGTATTAAGTTTAGCTACTGGAGCAAGGATTTATCAATATGCATACCTTTTTATTAAATATAACCCTTAACTATCGTTCTAAAATTGATCCAAATCATTTCTAACTTAAGCATAGATGTCAAAAATGAAAATACATAAATCATGACATTTCACTTGAAATAGTTTAAAAATATATTAATCAAAATCAAGTGAAAGTCTAATAATCACAAGTTTAATTATGAGAGCATGAAATCCATCAACATTAAAAAGTTCATGATCACAATTGTTGCCACCTAAATCACCGTGGCCGGTAGCTCTTACGTGGCCTAGGTGAGTGGGCTCCGTGCCAGCGTCACCGGGCTCGTTGGTCGGAGACGATCAAGGGGAACATAGTCGTAGTTGGGATGAAAGGGGCTTGGTATTGTGGTGGTCCTCCTATGGGCCTCTCCGGTGAGGAGTAATCTTTCTCCTTATTGTCCCTCCATTGGGCGATACCTGAAAAATAGGAAAGACCTGTGCCGGGGATTCTGGCAAAGACACTCCGATGATCAAGTCAGTGGGACGATCGAAGAAAATAAGGGACCTCTGAGGCGAAGAGCTTGGGGGACTCTCTGCTGCCAGAGAGTGATAGATAATGTAAGAATGAAGAGAGTGTGTTGTCTCTTACCCCTTCTCACCTCTTCCTGCTACTCTTATGTAGACGAGCGGCTCTTCGTGTTTAGAGAGGCACGTTCTTCTTGGTATAGGCCTGTGAGGCTTCTGCAGGCCTGGGAGGCTTAGATAGGCTGGTCAACCTTCTCCTCCCAGGTGGTTCAGCCAATTGGTGAAGGAGTACAGCGCCTTGGATTGGGCACTCCTTCCTGATTGGTATAAACTGCTACTTGGGGGCTTTAATATAGCCTTTCTTGTAGGAGGTGCACTAGGGATAATGATTTGACGTGTCGTACTATCATGGTACCTGCACTTTGAGAAGCGTACCTGAAATGATGTTAGATGGCATGTGGAATGCGGATCGAGAGGCCCTCGAATACACGATGCGTGTCGCCAGGCATGCAAAGTCCCTCGCGCGCGTGAACCGAGGTGAGGCAGGAGAGGCCCCTGCACGCGGATCGAGGCATGTCACTACTTCGGGTGGAGCCGACCGGAGCGGGCGGATCAGGGCCACAGATGGGCTTGCCAAGGTGCCGGACCAAGCAGAGGCGCACCAGACCGGCGCGGGGGAGCCATACGGAACCGGGCCGGAGCTGGGGTGCACCGCTAGCGAAGGCGGAGCTACTACGAGCGTGCCACAGGCGCGGAGCAGGTGCGGACGTGGCTAAGGTCGCTGCGGGTGGAGCCGGGGCCATCGGAGTCCGAGCTGGTCCGGACACGGGCAGACGCAGGGCGGAACCGAAGTCGTTGGAACTGGTTTGGGCGCGGGTGCAGGCCCCTCATTGGCGTGCCACGGGCGGACCACTACGGGCGACCGGTCGCCAGAGCGGAGGAAGCCGGGGTGGACCGGCACTGGTGGACCTGGGCACCGAGGTGGGCACTGTCGAAGTGCACCGGCGCTGGGGCATGCCCTGGTGCGGTCGCCAGCGATCCTGGGAGCCAAGGTGGCTGTTGCTGAGGTGGGTTTCCCACGGGCGGACGCGTGCTGCGGGCGAGCGAGTGCTCCATGCGGGCACTATCGAGGTGCACCGGGACCTGGGAGCCGATGCAGTTGCTGGCGGAGTCGAAGCTGAGGTGCGCGGGTGCTCCACACGGGCACTGCCGAGGTGCACCGATGCTCGGTGCAGGCGGACCTGGGAGCCGAGGTGGTTGCTGGCGGAGGCAGAGCTGAGGTGCGCGGGTGCTCCACGCGTGCGCTGCCGAGGTGCACCGATGCTCGGTGCAGGCTGACCTGGGAGCCGAGGTGGAGGAAAGGTGACCTCGGATGCACTAGACCGGAAGGAAATGGGCATACTGAACCAGATGAAGGCACGGACGAGGTCGCGCCGGCCCGGGAGAGGGGCTGCCACGGGCGGAGGAACTCCATGCGGGCGTGCCGAGGTGCGGAGTTGGCGCGGACGTGGCTTGGTTGCCGCAAGCATGCCAGGGTGCTGGACCGGGCAGAGGCGAAGCTGCCACGGGCGAAGGGGCTTCCTGCGATTGGAGCGCACGGGCGTTGGATCCAAGGTGGACGCGTGCCAAACTGGGCAGACGCGTGCCGAGCTGGGCACACATACCGAATTGGGCAGACCCACACCGAACTGGCTTGGGCATGGCACTGGAGCTGATCTGGTCGTGCCACTGACTTGCCGAGCTGGAAATGGGCGCGTGCCATGGGCGTGCCATGGGTGTGCCGAGCTGAACTGAACGGCCAAAGTTGGACTTCTCATAGATGAAGTGAGGTCGAGGTACTGAGATTTCCTGCCGAGATGGGGCTTTGCCGAGCCGAGCCGAACCTCCAAGTGGCCGAAGTGGGATCGAGGTGAGGTCGAGGTGGAGAAGTGCCTAGCCGAGGTGGCAGAGTATGTGGCCGAGCTGGGACCGAGGTGAGGTCGAGGTGGAGAAGTGCCTAGCCAAGGTGGCAGAGTATGTGGCTGAGCTGGGGCCGAGGTGGAGAAGTACGTGGCCGTGCCAGCCTCCAAGGAGGATGCGTGTCAGGGCCGAATGAATCTTGTTTACAACTGTAATAGATGCCCCCACTCCCTGAGTCCAAAATGTCGTCATTTTGGATAAAGGGAGTATTATCATCCATTCGGCTCTGCACTTTAGCGGGCTCTGTACCGACTGCAAGAAGTTAGTCATTAAATGAAACCGAACTTACCAGAGATTAGTTGTTGTTCTTTGAAGGCCTAGATGAAGGCATCAAGTCTGGCTGTTCTTTTCATGGACTGGGAGCGTCCTGCAACACAACTTAGAAGGTGTTGTTTTTGAAACTTACTTGCCTGTAAGTGTTTTTACCTTAAGTTAGGTGTATCATGACGGTGCCAGTACTTCTGTCCGACTCTTCTTTGACCAGGTAGAAGGTGGTACCATGGAGGCAGAGGTTGGGGAGGTGCACAGCTTTGGTGCACACATACATGACCGGTCACATAGTTGATGTGGCCGAGTTTAGAATATCCGTCAAAACATTTGATGAAGGTATTGAAGTTGCTAGAAGATAGGAGCCATCCTGGATGAAGAATCCCAAGAAGTTGGAGAGAGAAATCGACTCTGGCCAGACGCTCGACCTCGGGGGAGCCTGGTAGAAGAACCCAAAGAGCAGGAGTTTGACTCAGGCCAGATGCTCGATCTCGGGGGAGCCATCCTGGCGGAGGAACTCAAGGGATAACACGCGGACCGAAGTCTGGGCCTCCATGCTGGAACTGTGTTCCAAGGAATCTCCTAGACTGAAGTCCGGGATCACGTGGAGGAATCGGGTTCCGCGCCACCTTCCAAACTGAGGTTCAGGATCACATGGGGAAATTGGGTTCCGCACCACCTTCCAGACTGAGGTCCGGGATCACGTGGGGGAATCGGGTTCCGCACCACCTTCCAGACTGAACCCCGGGGCCGAAGGCTAGAGTTGAGCCTTGTGCGACTTACCGAGCTATTCTCCGAGATCTCATGGGCAAACTGGGTTCTACGCCACCTTCCAGACCGAGGTCCGGGACTTTGCTTCAGAACCAGGTTCCACGCAAACTTCCGGACTGAACCCCGGGGCCGCAGGCTGGAGTTGAGCCTTGCGCGACCTACCGAGCTGTTCTCCAGGATTTTGTATCGGAATTGGGTTCTGTTATGCCGAAACTGGGATCCGGGCTTCCTTCGTCATACTCGGAGTCGGACAGATGAGCTCCTGTAATGATGAAGAGCAAAGTTGCACCAAAGATGAACTTTAATTATTGAGGAGGGATTCTTACATCCTTTGTGAGGTGGCAGAGCTATTTGGCATGCTAGGAGGCGAGCCGCAAATGGTTGGAACTTCAGAGCTACCTATGGACATCTCTAGACGATGGTCGGGAGGTAGATGCGGGGTTCAATGAAGAGCTTGGCTTCAGCTTGGCTGAATTAAGAGGCATGACTTCAGCTCGGCTCCATTTGATTTCAGCTTGGTTGAGCTGAGGAGCTTGACTTCAGCTCTTAACTTCGCCGGACTTGGAGTCGGACGGATGAGTTCCTGTGTTGGTGAAGAACAAAGTTACACTAGAGAGGAACTTTAATTATTGAGGAGGGATTCTTACATCCTTCGTGAGGTGGCAGAGCTGCTGGTTCACCATGCTAGGAGGGCCGTGAATGGTTGGGCCTCCGAAGCTTTCCATGGTGGTTGGCCTTGCACATCCCAACGGTCGAGAATGTCTAATGATGTTGGTGACGATCATGCTTTTATTAGTTTTGTACCGCCCATGTTGCATGGAGGAATAGGACCACCCTTTGCATCATGTTTGCATGGTGTGGAGGGCAAAATCCTACTCCAAAGTTTCGCATGATGTGGGTGAAGTGATTGAGACTTCACTGCTTCTTCCTTTTAGGAATCGTGCTTCGTTCGTTGCCTTCCCCAGCCATAGTGGGGATTAGTTTTCTTCATCTTCAATGGGATTCGACCTTAGTAGGGAGCTCAGTCTCATCAAAGAGCTTGACTTTGGTGAGGAGCTCGGCTCCATTTAGAAGTTTGGCCTTAGCTTTGTTTTATGAAGAAGAATGACTGACTTCTGGCTTGAATACAGAGCCTCGGAAGCTTCATCTTGGTAGAGGGAGGCAAAGTGCGGGCCCGGTCCAGAGGGCACGCGCTCGGAGAGGCTCCACATTGGCGGGTGAGCGTTGAGCTTGACTTCGACCACAGGGCACTAACCTCCGAGGGTCTCGCTCTGGAGGGCAGAAGGCGGACCCGGTCCAAAGGGTGCGTGCTCGAAGAGGCTCCACGTTGGTGGGTGAGCGTTGAGCTCGACCCCGACCACAGGGCACTAACCTCCAAGGGTCTCGCTCTGGAGGGCAGAAGACGGACCCGGTCCAGAGGGCGCGCGCTCGGAGAGGCTCCACATTGGCGGGTGAGCGCTGAGCTCGATCTCGACCATATGCACTAACCTCCGAGGGTCTCGCTCCGGAGGGCAGAAGGCGGACCCGGTCCAGAGGGCGCGCGCTCGGAGAGGCTCCATGTTAGCGGGTGAGCATTGAGCTCGACCCCGATCACATGGCACTAACCTCCGAGGGTCTCGCTCTGGAGGGCAGAAGACGGACCCGGTCTAGAGGGCGCACGCTCGGAGAGGCTCCACATTGGCGGGTGAGCGCTGAGCTCAACCTCGACCACAGGGCACTAACCTCCGAGGGTCTCGCTCTGGAGGGTAGGAGGACAGGGCTTTAGCCTAGGGGTTCTGAGCTTGCAGGAGCTTTTCCTGTAGAACTGTGACACAGTTTTTCATTATGTAAATATAGCGGAGAAGGAGTTACCTGTTGAGCTCTGGTCATATGAATAGATTAAGATATGTTCCTTCCTTGAGCGGGTAAAGATCAAATTCGCCGGCCACCCTCTCAAGAGAGAATGAGACTCCTTTGCACGGAAGAATAGAACTCGATTGCATGGGGGAGCAAGGCTCCATTGCATGGGAGGACGGACCTCCGTCGCATAGGAGGGGAGACCTTAGTTGCCTGGGAGCTTGAGGCTCTGTTGCATGAAGAAGATGACTCCATTGAGTGGGAGAAATGAGATCTTGTTGCATGGCATGGGGGAGACTCCGTTGCATGGGAGGAGGCTCCATCACATGAGAGGTGGCTCTGTCGCATGGGAGGGAGCTTCGTTGCATGGGAGAACAAGGTTCTGTTACTTGGGAGAGAGCCCGTTGCATGGAAGGAAGCTTCCGTTGCATGGTAGGAAGCTTCTGTTGCATGGGAGAACGAGGCTCTATGAGAGAGCCCGTTGCATGGGAGCATGGAACCCCTTTGCATGGAAGCTTGAGGCTCCATTGATGACATCATAGGAGGTCTTCTTGCAGAACTAAAACATAGTTTCTTGTACTGCAAAGATAGCGGAGGGAGGAGTTACCTCAAGAAAGAATAGAACTCCTCTACATGGGAGGATAGACCTCCATTTGGGAGAAGAGGACTCCGTTGAACAGGAGAATAGATCTCCGTCGCATGGTGGAGGAGGACCGCTGCACGGGAGCATGGTACTCCACCGCATGGGAGGAAGAAGCTTCCGTTACATGGGAGAAGAAAACCTTGTTGCATGGGAGGAAGCTTCCGTTACATGGGAGGAGAAAACCTTGTTGCATGGGAGGAAGCTTCCGTTATATGGGAGAACGAGGCTCTGGGAGAGAGCCCATTGCATGGGAGCATGGAACCCCTTTGCATGGGAGCTTGAGGCTCCATTGATGACGTCATAAGAGGTCTTCCTGCAGAACTAAAACATAGTTTCTTGTACTGCAAAGATAGCGGAGGGAGGAGTTACCTCAAGAAAGAATAGAACTCCTCTACATGGAAGGATAGACCTCCATTTGGGAGAAGAGGACTCCGTTGAACGGGAGAATAGATCTCCGTCACATGGTGGAGGAGGATCGCTGCACAAGAGCATGGTACTCCATTGCATGGGAGGAAGAAGCTTCCATTACATGGGAGGAGAAAACCTTGTTGCATGGGAGGAAGCTTCCGTTACATGGGAGAACGAGGCTCTGGGAGAGAGCCCATTGCATGGGAGCATGGAACCCCTTTGCATGGGAGCTTGAGGCTCCGTTGATGACGTCATAGGAAGTCTTCCTGCAGAACTAAAACATAGTTTCTTGTACTGCAAAGATAGCGGAGGGGGGAGTTACCTCAAGAAAGAATAGAACTCCTCTACATGGGAGGATAGACCTCCATTTGGGAGAAGATGACTCCGTTGAACGGGAGAATAGATCTCCGTCGCATGGTGGAGGAGGACTGCTGCACGAGAGCATAGTACTCCACCGCATGGGAGGAAGAAGCTTCCATTACATGGGAGGAGAAAACCTTGTTGCATGGGAGGAAGCTTCCGTTGCATGGAAGGATGAGGCTCTAGGAGAGAGCCTGTTGCATGGGAATAAACTCCGTTGCATGAGAGCATACTCCGTTGGATGGGCGGAAGCTCCGTTGGATGGGAGCAAGCCCCGTTGCATGGGAGCATACTCCGTTGCATGGGCTTCTTTCTTCTTCATGATGGCCAGATCCTTCCTTCCTCTCTTCTTTTCTCTTTTCTTCTTTCTTCCTCTTCTTTTTTTTTTCTTTTTTTTTTTTAGTGGGGCTCTTGGATGGTGGCATCGCCGGGAGGTGGCTCCATCCTTGGCCTGATGCCAGTTGCCCCGTCAAGGGTGGCGATGCACCTTCACAGCTCAAGGTTTTTGGTCGAGGCCGCTCCTTGGAGCCTCGAGAGAGAGGGAGAAGTTCTCATGCCCCCATCCCCGTGCCCCCGGTCTGCCCCCCAGGGAGTAAGGACAAAGGTGGAAACCATCATCCAACCTTATTGAGGAGCATAAATCTGCCCCCCTACCTGGTGCGCCAATATGTTGCCACCAGATTGCCATGGCTGGTAGCTCTTACGTGGCCTAGGTGAGTGAGCTCCGTGCCAGCATCACGGGCTCGTTGGTCGGAGACGATCAAAAGGAACATAGTCATAGTTGGGATGAAAGGGGCTTAGTACTGTGGTGGTCCTCCTGTGGGCCTCTCCGGTGAGGAGTAATCTTCCTCCTTATTGTCCCTCCGTTGGACGATACCTGCAAAACATGGGAGACCTGCACCGGGGATTCCGGAAAAGACACTCTGACGATCAAGTCAGTGGGATGATCGAAGGAAATAAGGGACCTCTGAGGTGGAGAGCTTGGGGGACTCTCTGCTGCCAGAGGGTGATAGATAATGTAAGAATGAAGAGAGTGTGTTGTCTCTTACCCCTTCTCACCTCTTCCTGCTACTCTTATGTAGATGCGCATCACCAGGCATGTAAAGTCCCTCGCGTGCATGAACCGAGGTGAGGCAGGAGAGGCCCATGCACGCAGATCGAGGCATGTCACTACTTCGAGTGGAGCTGATCGGAGCGGGTGGATCAGGACCGGAGATGGGCTTGCCAAGGTGCCAGACCAGGCGGAGGCGCACCGGACCGGCACGGGGGAGCCATACGGAACCGTAACGGAGCCGGGGTGCGCCGCTGGCGAAGGTGGAGCTGCTGCGGGCGTGCTGCATGCGCTGATGCGTCTAGGGCCGCTATGAGTGGAGCCGGGGCCGTCGGAGCCGGAGCTGGTCCAGACACGGGCGGATGCAGGGCGGAACCGAAGTCATTGGAACTGGTTTGGGCGCGGGTGCAGGCCCCTCACGGGCGTGCCACAGGCAAACCCCTACGGGAAACCGGCCGCCAGAGCGGAGGAAGCCGGGGTGGATCGGCGCTGGCGGACCTGGGAACCGAGGCAGGCACTACGAAGTGCACCGGTGCTGCGGCGTGCCCTGGCACGGTCGCCGACGGTCCTGGGAGCCAAGGCGGCTGTTGCCGAGGTGGGTTTCCCATGGGCCGACGCATCCTACGGGCGAGCGGGTGCTCCATGCGGGCGCTGCCGAGGTGCACCGAGACCTGGGAGCCGAGGCGGTCGCTGGCGGAGGCGGAGCTGAGGTGCACGGGTGCTCCAGCTGAGGTGCACGGGTGCTCCGACGCTGGGAGACGCTGCGCAGGCTGCACCGCGCTCGGTGCAGGCAAACCTGGGAGCCGAGGCGGTCGCTGGCAGAGACGGAGCTGAGGTCCGCAGGTGCTCCACGCGGGCACTACCGAGGTGCAACAGTGCTCGGTGCAGGCGGACCTGGGAGCCGAGGCGGAGGAAAGGTGACCTCGGATGCACCAGATCGAAGGGAAACGGGCGTACCGAACTATATGAAGGCACGGGCGAGGTCGCGCCGGCCCGGGAGAGGGGCAGCCACGGGCGGAGGAACTCCATGCGGGCGTGCCGAGGTGCGGAGGAGGCGCGGATGTGGCTGGGTTACCGCGAGCATGGCAGGGTGCTGGACCGGGCGGAGGCGGAGCTGCCACGGGCGAAGGGGCTCCCTGCGGGTGGAGCGCACGGGCATTGGATCCAAGGTGGATGCATGCCGAACTAGGCAGACGCGTGCCGAACTGGGCGGACCCGCGCTGAACTGACTCGAGCATGGCGCTGGAGCTGATCTGGTCGTGCCACTGACTTACCGAGCTGGAAATGGGTGCGTGCCATGGGCGTGCCGTGGGCCTGCCGAGCTGAACTGAATGGCTGAAGTTAGACTTCTCATGGCCGAAGTGAGGTCGAGGTACTGAGATTCCCCGCCGAGGTGGGGCTTTGCCGAGCCAAGCTGAACCGCCAAGTGGCCGAAGTGGGACCGAGGTGAGGTCGAGGTGGAGAAGTGCCTAGCCGAGGTGGCAGAGTATGTGGCCGAGCTGGGGCCGAGGTGGAGAAGTACGTGGCCACGCCAGCCTCCAAGGAGGATGCGTGTCAAGGCCGAATGGATCTTGTTTACTACTGTAACAACAACAAATGACTATTAGTCTAAACTTAATTCTAATTAATCAATTAAAATAATTTTCAAAGCAATATGCAACTTTAAAAAAGTATTTTTCATGAAGTTATCAAAATCAAGTGAAGATCTTATAATCACAAGTTTAATCATTATAGCATGAAATTCATCAATATCAAAAAGTTCATGATCATAACAAATGACTATAAGTCTAAACTTGATTATAATTAAACATTTAAAATAATTTTTTAAAGAAATCGATGCAAAATTTATAATAAATATTCAACTATATTTTTAATTATGGAAAGAAATGTTTAGAATTTACCAATATGTATAATCCTGCCTTTACCATTTAGTCCAAAATATAGCTTGTCCACTCTTTGTATTGTTTTGTATAGCCACCTTTCAAAAACTTCTTTTCTTCATATTGGGCTGCAAGACACTCCTACAAAATAAGCTAGATGAACAATTTTGGTACCCAAACTTTCTTGGATCCTTTAGGGTTAGTAATTATGGTTCCTTTTGGAATCCAAATTTTTCTTAATTTACAAGGATATACATCATGCCCAAATTTATAATATCTAAAATAAGTCAGATTGGAAGATGCATCAACAAAGAAATTCTTGTTCTTTAACTCAAGATTTTTATTTTTCTTTAAAAGCTCATCATTTGATGCAAAATTCTTGGATCTTCTAAGAATTTCAATTTTATTTAATAAAACATTTTTCTCTTTTGAAAACTTATTGTATAATTATTTCAAATCAAAATTTTCTTTTTCTAAAATTTCTTTTTCTTTAGAAAGATTATTCTTATCAATTTCTAAAACATCAATCTTTACCTTTAAATCATGATTTTTATCGATAAGATTGGTATTTTCAAGAAAAAAAGAATCTACATGTCTTTTAATTTCTTGTGCTCATTTTTTAATACTTTGTATTCATGCACAAGATCATTAAATACATCATGTAATTCATCAAAGATAAAATCATATTCATTTTCAGAACATATATCTTTCTCATTTGCCATGAAGCAAAGATGGGTAACTCTTGTTCATCATCCGAACTTGAATCTCCGCTATCGCAAAAAGTTACCATTGAAGGTCCACGTAGGCAACCCAAGAGGGGGGGTGAATTGGGTTTTATAAAACTTTTGTACTATTTAAAAGATGAACTAAAGCAAGTATATGCTAATGCAATTTAAGTGTTTGTGTATTTCAAATAAATGCAGTGGAAATAATGAAATAAAAGCATAAAGAGACCAATCACACAAACACAAAGATTTATAGTGGTTCGGTGCCAACCAAGCACCTACATCCACTCCCCAAGAATTCCTTAGGAATTCCACTAAGTTTGGTTTTATAACTTAGGCTCGCCAACAACCTTTACAACTTGTTTTGTCTTCGGGCTCACAAGTCAAACCCTAGTTGGTTTCAAGGCTCACCAACAACCACCCTTGGTTTACGGGATATCCAAGAACCTAAACAACTTGTTTTGGCTTCGGGCTCACAAGTAAAATCCTAGTTGGTTTCAAGGCTTACCAACAACCACTTTGGTTTTCCAAGGCTCACCAAAAACCTCTTTGGTTTTCCAAGGCTCACCAAAAACCTTAAGTAAAACAATGTAAGAGCAAGTATAAATGAATACAATAAAAAGCTTTCTAAAATAAAGCAAATATCTCTTTGAAGCCCGTTGAGAGTTGATGAAGATATTGTCTTCAAGTTGATGAAGCCTTTGATTGATGCTTGAGGATGTGAACTTTGGATGCTTTCTTTGAAACTTGGAAGCTTAAAGGCTTGAACCACTCAACTCTTGAATCCTTGAAGAATATTCAAAAATCTCACCAAAGGATTACTTCCCTAATTGATTTTTGATATTTATATAGCCTCCCAACACTTAAATGACCGTTTATAACCGTTAGAAAGAAAAATATGACCTTTTGGAAGCAAGTCGGAGAAGTTCTGCAGCCCAGAAAACTAGCCATTACTGTTCAAGTGTCGACACTTCACCTTCAGGTGTCGACACTTCAGTTTCAAGTGTCGACACTTCAGTTTTCAGGTGTCGATACTTCACTTCCAAGTGTCGACACTTCAGCTCCAGGTGTCGACACTTCACTGAAAGAGCTTTCTGAAGTTTTCTGTTTGTCTCAGACCTTGAGTCGACACTTCACTCTTCAAGTGCGACACTTGTTCCTCAGGTGTCGACACTTCATTTCCAAGTGTCGACACTTGCCTGTGCCATTGCTGAAACATCTTTAAATTGAAACTTTAATCTCTTCAAGTCCTTCCATATTAATTCCAAAGTCCATATACTTGATTTTCCATTAATTTAAGGATTTTTTCAACTGAAATACAAGCATTTCTTTATCCAATATGGTTGAGTACTAAGATCTGAGAAATACACTTAAAACATAATTAGTACTCATATATACTTAAATATTTTGTCAATCATCAAAATCAAGACCAGAGTCAACAATCTCTCCCTTTTTGATGATGATAAAACCTTTAAGTATATGAATAGGGTAAGCTTAAAAAGATTAATAATAAGATAAACATGTAAACTCAAAACAATAAGCACCAAGCTCTCCCTCAAAATATGATCCAAAAAATCTTTAAAAATATTTTTCAAAATATGCAAAAAATTTTAAATTTTCAAAATTTCTTCTTCTTACTAATTCTTTCCTTTAGATAAAAATATTTTACATTCTTCTCTCCCTTTTGCACTTTCTTTCATTTCTCATATGATTTTTCATGTTTATCCAATCTTCCCATTTTCATACTTAACAATTTTCTCCCCTTTTTTGACATCATGAAAAAGGGTGAAAGGCAATACAAAGTGGGAATGAAGTTGGAAAGAATAGCAAGTAGGTCATCAAAATCAATGCATGAAATCAAATAATTATGATATCAATACAAATTGAACAAGATACCATAGAATGTAAACACATGCAAGAAATGATTTGATGTATATTATCCATTCGCCTTACTTGTTCATGGGATAAGGTCACAGCGGCACCCCTACATGTCATAAGAGAGCCCATTGAATGGGAAGAGAGGGTCTTTAAGCCCTACTTATCTCCTATGACCGGACGGCCATGGTGACTAACCCAATCCGAAGCGATTGCTAGGAATTCTTTTAAAAATAATTTTGATACCAATAGAATATGATACCATTTGAATGTAACTCCCCTCAAAGAATTAAATTTGAAAACAAGAAGGAGTATCAGAGCAATATAAGCAAAGCATGATATCAACAAGATATTCAAAGCATCAAATATGATAACAAATCTTTGGATGCTACCCCTGAATGTTATTCCTCCTTTAAAAATATGCATTTATTTCAGGAATAAAATATGAAAGCTTATGCAACAAGATTTGAAATTTTTCAAGATATTCATGATTTTCAAAATACAAAGCATTTATATCACTTAAAAACTTTTAGCATGATTTGATATCTATATAAATGCTAGAAGTAATATGATATCAAGTCTAGCTATTAGAGCAAGGGTTTGTCAATAAGCATACATTCTTCTTAAAAGTAACCCTTAACTACTAGTTCTATACTTGATCCAAATCATTTCTAGATTATGCATAGATGCCAAAAATAAAAACATATAAATCATAGCATTTCACTTGAAATAATTTAGAAACTATATTAATCAAAATCAAGTGAAGATCTAATAATCACAAGTTTGACCATGAGAGCTTGAAATCCATCAACTTCAAAATGGTCATGATCACAACAAATGATTATTAGTCTAAGCTTGATTCTAATCAATCAATTAAAATATTTTTTAAATCAATATGCATCTTTAAAAGTATTTTTCATTAAATACATTAATCAAAATCAAGTGAAGGTCTTACAATCATAAATTTAATCATGATAGCATGAAATTCATCAACACCAAAAAGTTCATGATCATAGCCAATGATTATAAGTCCAAACTTGATTCTAATTAACTATTTAAAACAATTTTTCAAAGTAATTGATGCAATAAAAATTAATCTACATTTTTAATCATGGAAGGAGATGTTTAGAATTTACCAATATACATAATCCTTCCTTTTACCATTTAGTCCAAAATGCAGCTTGTCCATTTCTTTAAATTATCTTGTACAACCTCTTTTCAAGAACTTCCTTTCTTCATGTTGGGTTGCAAGACATTCCTGCAAAACAAATTAAGTGGACATTTTTGGTACCCAAACTTTCTTGGATCCTTTATGATTAGTAATTATGGTTCCTTTTGGAACCCAAACTTTCTTAATCTAGAAGGATAAGCATTGAAACCACATTTATAAGAAAAATTGAAAGAAGCAGGAATATAGAAGTTCTTCAAAAGTTTTTGCTTCTTTTCCTCAATCAAAATATTTTTCTCATTAAAAACTTTATCACATAAATCTTTTAAAATAACATTTTCTTTTTCTAAAAATTCTTTTTCTTTAGAAAAAATTATTCTTTTCATTTTTCAAAATATCAATCTTGGCATTTAAATCATCATTTTTATTTGCAAGATTGGTGTTGTCAAGAGAAAATGAATCTACATGCCTATTTAATTTCTTGTGCTCAATTTTTAGCAATCTATATCCATGCACAAGATCATTAGATGCATCATGTGATTCTTTAAAGGTAAAATCATAATTATTTTTAGCACATACCTTTTTCTCATTTGCCATGAAACAAAGATGGGCAACTTCATCATCCGTACTTGAATCTTCGCTATCGCTCCAAGTTGCCATCATTGTCTTGAATTTCTTTTTGGCCTTGAGAGCTATTATCTTCTTCTTTTCTTGGTCATCAACCACTTCCTTTTGCCATAAGTTCAACTCATAGGTCATGAATGAACCGATGAGCTCCTTCAAATATAAGGTTTTTACATCTTTAGCTTCTTGGATCGCCATTACCTTTGGATCACATGATATTGGCAAAGATATAAGAATTTTATTAACTAAATCAACATTAGTATAGACTTTGCCAAGACTTTTCAATTTATTAACAATAGTCATAAATCTAGTATACATATCAGATATAAATTCATAGTGCAGCATTTTAAATATTTCAAAAGAATGTACAAGCAAATTAATTTTAGTATTCTTTACTTGAAGATTACCCTCATGAGTAATCTCAAGTGTGTCCCATATTTTCTTCGCTGTTTCGCATGTGGAAATCTTATTGAATTCATTAGGGTCCAATACACAATAAAGCAAGTTCATTGCTTTAGCATTAAGTTCAAATTGCTTAATATTATTTTCATCACAATCTTCTTTGAGTTTTGGAATGAAAACATCATTAACCAATATTGAAAGAATATGTGGACTATTAATAATCATTTTCCAAAGATAATAATTTATAGATTGAATATAAATGTGCATGCATGTTTTCCAATATGTGCAATTAGTGCCATTGAAAAATGGTGGTCTAACACTAATACCTACAAGGGTTGCCATGATCTTTTACTCAAAATCATTAGATTTTCAAACAGAGCACCGGGCTCTAATACCAATTGTTTCCCAGTGATGAAGCAACCCAAGAGGGGGGTGAATTGGATTTTATAAAATTTTTTGAACTATTTCAACAAGTATATGCTAAATGCAATTAAGTGCTTGTATTTTGCCAAAGTGTTTGTGTGCTTCAAAATAATATGCAGCAGAAATTATAAAGTAAATGTTATAGTAAAAGCAATTATACAAACATAACAAGTTTATAGTAGTTCGGTGCACTCCAAGGCACCTGCATCTACTCCCCAAGTTTTTCTTGAAAATTTTACTATAATCACCAAGATTACAGTCGATTAGTTTTCCGAACTCACTAATCAAAACCCAACTTATTTTCTTGGGTTCACATGTCAAAATCTCTTGTTGATTTTATAACTTAGGCTAACCAACAACCTCCGATAGTTTTACAGGCTCACCAACAACCTAGTTGGTTTTGATATAAAGGCTTACCAACAACCTTGTTGGTTTTCATACAAGGCTCACCAATTAACTTCTTTGGTTTTCCAAGGCTCACCAAAAATCTTAATAAACAAAGCAAGCACAATATGAAAAGAATATAGTAAAAGCTTTCTTAAATAAAGTAAATATCTCTTTGAAGTCCTTGATTGTTGATGAAGAACTTGCCTTCAAGTTGTTGAAGCCTTTGATTACAGCTTGATGATGGAAACTTGGATGCACTCTCTTATTTTTGGAAGCTTGAAGGCTTGAACCACTCAACTCTTGAATCCTTGAAGATATTCAATAATCTTACCAAAGGATTTGCTTTTTTATTTGATTTTTGGTGTTTATATAGCTCTCCAAACCGTAGATGACCATTGGAGATGAAAAACTAGCCATTTGAAACAAGTTGGAATCAATTCTGCACTTTTGAAAAATTAGCCGTTACTCCAAGTATCGACACTTGCATAATTCATGAGTCGATCTTGCACTATTCATGAGTCGACACTTGCACTATTCATGAGTCGATACTTGTACAGTTCATAAGTCGACACTTGTACAGTGAGTTGACACTTGAGGTCATCTCAAGGCAAAAATTCTGCATTTTCATAGTTCTGTATTTTTCTTGTTCTCAGATCTTGAGTCGATACTTAAACTTCTTCATGAGTCGATACTTAAACTTCTTCATGAGTCGATACTTGATTATGCCAGTTCTGAAACTTGCTGAAACTTCTTCAAAATTGATTTTTAGCCTCTTCAAGTTCTTCCATATCAATTCCAAAGTCCTTATAATTTGAAAATCCATGGCTTCTTCAACTAAATGACAATCTTTTTAATCTTTTAACATTGATGAGTACATGTATCTAATAAATACTTTTAACATGCACTAGTACTCATATATACTTAAGTATTTTGTCAATCATCAAAATCAAGATCAGAGTCAACAGTTAGGATATAGTCTCCTTCTGGATCTTTAATGGGATGATCACTAGTACATGATCGATGGACGGTATGTTATAATCAGAAGCTAATTTCCTTTTAGGTCTAGCAAGGCAAGGTGATTGTTGGTATATGCTAAGAAAACATATTTTCTTGTATGATATCAGAACTAGTATTTTTCTAGTCATTCAGTAAGGCAATCACTGGTACATGATCAATGGATAGTATGTGTAGCCAGGATTTAGTCTCTTTTGGGACTAGCCACGAGCCGATCATGGCCATAGTCAGAGAGACTAAGAGATTACGGGTGATCACTCGTGAATGAGGGTTGTCCAGGGAGCCCCACGGGGTGCCGTCTGGACCTCGCACAAAATCTCTAACGAGGAGATTGATCAGCTTCAAGCCTTTTTCTCCAAAGTTCTTGAGCTACCGAAGGCATTGATCGAGGATTCTCACCGACAGTGGGAGGGTTTGGCCATGCTTGTACGGAGCTTAGGCTGGAGGGTCCCGATGGAATGGATTTCAAAGAAAGTCAGGTTAAAGGTGAAACTCGACTACAATCTGGAGATCTTTTCGATCGAGGATGATCACTTTATCCTCAAATTCAAATCCAAAAGGGAGTGCTTCTTGGTTAGCCATGGCAGTCCATGGTTTGTGGCAGGGCAGCTCTTAGCTATGGAAGCATGGGTGCCTGACTTCATTCCTAACCGCAGAGCCATCCAAAAGACGGTCATCTAGTTGAGGCTATCGGGTCTCCCCTTGGAGTACTAGGTGCCGACAACCATCTCGGTAGTAGTGACGGAGGCAGGGAGGCCTTTAGCTATTGATGAGTTTATGGATCGATTAAGGAAGCAGGCTACGGGTGGGTGAAGGTGGAAATTGATGCAACAAAACCTCTCAAATTGGATGTTCTTATTCAGGGGAAGAAGGCTTTTTGGCAGTGTTTTGTATATGAAAACCTCCCGATCGTTTGCTACCAGTGTGGGAGGCTTGGAGACTCTGAGGATAGTTGCTGGTTCAATGAGGGAGGGCTTCATCCTGATCAGGGTTCATGCTCCTTAAGGCCTAAGAACATCATCTCTAAGGCAGGGTAGGGTGATTTAGAAGGCTCGATTCTTTAGTGTCAGAGGAGAAAGGAGGTGATGGAGGGAGTCATCTAAGGGTTGGTCCGTGGTTGGTCATCTCCTGCATTCGACAACCTTGGACCATGAGGGCTTCCATGAAAGGGAGGAAGGATTTGGAGAAAGAGAAGGCTTCTTGCCCTTCGTCGTCGGACCCCTACTCTTCCTCGCCGCCTTGGAGCTCTCCGACTAACAATCCATCTTCTCCAAGCTCGTCGCCCGATTCAAATGGATGGCATAAACCTTCTAAAGGAACTCACTGCCATCCATCGAAAATGGCTGCAGGAAACCCTGCTGGAGACAGGAAAACTTCAATCTCTATTTTCGCTACTCTTGGCTCGTTGAGTGACTGTATGGAGGTAGGCCTTCATGAGGTCAATAGCCTAAAGGATCTTTAGATGGTGGAATACGGAGCTGTCTTGTTAAAGAGAGGCCAAGGCCCACCGCAGTCGCCCAAGCCGAGCCCAACTGTCTCGTCCCCTGCTCCAGCAGTACCTTCTCAAGGAGGCTTGATATTTGTTCAGGTAAGTCCTTCTGCATCTTACTTGATTAGGGAGATGGGGGGCAAGGGTTCCAAAACTCTTGAATTGCCCAATCCAAAGAATGTAAACCTGCTACTTGCTCCAGAGTCAACCTTTATTCCTATATCTTCTTTATCTAAGAGGGTCTCCGTTGATGTTCGGCGGGAGCGTGGAAAGGTTGATGCTGCTAAGGATGGTGTTGCTGCTGTGGCTTCAAGAGGGGGCACCGTCCACCCCATTTCATATGAAGTGGACAGGGCATTGTGCCTCTTGCTTACTTCTGCTGGTCAGCTGAAGTCCAAGGGTATGGTAGTTGGAGTTGGCAGGGAATAAGGCTATTGATTTTGGGAGGGGGGATGGGGAAGAAGGAGCTGCAGATCCTGTGGAGGTTGCTTCTCGGTCTATTCGCCATTCCTCCAGGTCTAGTGGGTTGTCTCCTTTAGTAGGAAATCAAGGTGCTCAGGTGGTCCCTTTAGATAGCCATGACTCTCAGAGTTGTCTCCTTGTTAGTCAGTCCAATGCTAAAGAAGGGGTTCAGGGGCATCAGGTGGTTTCGGATAAGCTTAAGGTGGCTCTGCTTGCTGTGGAGGAGTCTGCAAGAGATGACATTGGAGATGATGACAGCTCTGATGATGCTAGTATGGGGAATGGTTCTTCTATACACAGTTAATTGTTATGCAATGAGTCCTTCTTTGGGATGTTAAGGGGTGGGAAAACCCTTCTTCCGCTCCTCTTTTCTTAGATTAGGTCAACTATACCAACCTGAATTATATATTCTTCTTGAAATTAGACTTAGTGAATCTAGTTTAAATCATATCTGCTATCATTTCCCAGATCATTAGGGTTTTTATGCTATCCATTCCCAGGGGTTATCAGGTGGAATTATTGTGGCTTGGAACCAGGGGGTAGCTAGGGTTGATGTTTTTCATCACTGTACTCAGCACGTTGCCATTGTGGTTACTGAACCAACTAGACTCACATGGTTATTATCTGGGGGTCTATGCTAGTACAGATTATATGGAGCGGAGGACTGTGTGGCATGAGATTGCGACTTTGATTGATTAGGGCATTCCCTCAATAGTGGCAGGTGATTTTAACTGTATTGCTAGGCCAGATGACAAGAGGGGTGGTCGACCCTTTGTTGAAGATGTTGCTTCCAGAGAATTTTGTTCTTTCTTGCAAACCAGTAGATTGGTGGATCTAGGGTTTGTGGGCTCTCGTTACACTTGATGCAATAATCGCTCTAGTAGAGCTAGAGTGTGAGAGAGAATTGATAAAGTCTTTGCTACTCCTACTTGACTTTAGCTGTATCCTCAGCACCAGGTGCACCATCTTGCCCGAATTGCCTCTGACCATTGTCTAGTCTTGCTTTCTACTGATGCCTTGGCCCAGGGGCGGGCTCCTTTCAGGTTAAAGAAATTTTTGGTTATCCTATCCCTGATCTTGGGATATTGTAAAGGAGGTTTGGAGGATGCCTGTCCATGATGATGCTAGATACAGGATTTCTCGTAGATTGGAGCTAGCCAAATGGTGGTTACTCAGGTGGAATAGGTTCGACATGGGTAATATTTTCTTTTAATTGAAAGCTGTGGAGAGGGTAATTAATATTCTTCAGGAGGAGGACAGAGATGGGGGCTTGGCAGATTCTGACTTGGCTATTCTTCGGACTCATCTCTCTAAGCATCATGCTCTTCTAAGGCATCAGGAGGTTATATGGAGGTAGAAATCCAGAGTACAGTGGCTTCCTGAAGGGGATAAGAATACTCGATATTTCTACCAGGCCACTATTGTCCACAGGCATCATAATTGGATTAGAGCTCTTCGGTCCTCCAATGGATCTTGGATTGATGATGATGATGAGATCATGCATCAAATTACTATGTTCTTCAGGTCTAGGTGGATTCAGTCCTTAGGGGATCCTCTCACTTTCAATCCACCTCCTCCTGTGAATGTTGTTTCTGCTAAGCAGAATCATGGCCTTCCACTCCTGTCTCTGAAGAGAAGGTTCGGCGTGTCCTTTGGTCTATAGATGAAGATAAAGCCCCGGGTCCTGACGATTTTTCTCATTTCTTTTTCAAAAATATTGGGGTATTATTTGCTATGATGTTGTTTCTACGGTACAGGAATTCTTTATCTATGGTCACATGCCTGATAGCTGGAAGCAGACATTTATTACTCTTATCCTTAAGCGCCCAAATGCTTCTAAGCCCAATCATTTCAGACCCATCAGCCTATGTAACATTCTTTATAAGCTTTATGCTAAATTGTTAGCTAACATAATGAAATTTATTCTTCATTGTCTTATTTCTCTTGAGCAAGGTACTTTTGTTGGTGGTCGATCTATTTCTAACAATATTTTTATTGCTCATGAATTTATGTATGATCTCTGAAAAGCTTCCGTCCATCACAGTCTCATGGCCATTAAGCTGGATATGGAGAGAGCATATGATCATATGCATTGGAGGTTTATCGACAAATCCTTGTTGGACTTCAGATTTCATCGTTGTTGGGTGGATCAACTTATGGCCTGTATTCTCAGATCTTCTTTTGCCATCCTCATTAATGAGTCTCCGACAAAGTTCTTCCACTCAAATATTGGTCTCCATCAGGGTTGCCCTCTTTTTCCCTATCTATTTATATTATGTGCTGACTCTTTATTGCAAAAATTGTGGGTAGCAGTGCGGGAATCGACCATCCAACCATATATCCCCGCTCCAAGTGTCAACCTTATTTTGCATCTTTTATTTGCAGATGATTGCTTGCTTTTGAGTAGAGTTTCGCTTGCCTGTGCTTGGGGCTTCCGGAATGTTCTTCAGGCTTATTGGTTGTCCTCCGGCCAAAGAGTCAACCTTCTTAACCCGAAGTTCACTTTAGTCCAAAGACTCCTCATCTTCGGTAGTTGATCCGGGATATCCTTGGGGTTGTTGAGCATGGTGGTGCTCTTTGATATTTCGGAGTTCCTATTACTGGAAGAAGACTCCGTAAGGTGGAGTGTGCTCAGCTGGTGACTCAGCTGGCGTAGGCTGTTCAGGAGAGGGTGGAGGGCTGGCAGGGTAGAGCCCTATCTTCTATTGGGAGGATTACTCTGATTAGGTCCGTTCTCTCTTCTCTTCCCATTTATATGCTTTCTAATGATGTTATTCTCAAGTATATGATTCTCAAGCTGGAGCAAATCATTCGTGCTTTCCTCTGGAGTTTTGGCCATAGTCGTCGGGCTGTTCACTTATTAGGATGGCATACTATCTATCAGCCTATCTGGGAAGGGGGCCTTGGAATCCATTCTCTCCTATCTTTGAGAGAATCGTTATGAGCGAGACATGTTGCTAGATTTCTGCTTTCTCCATGTAGTCTGTGGACCTCGATGATGATTGCTAGATATGTCCCTCCTTCAATTATGGTGAGGGTATAATTCCTCTTCGCCACCATAGCTCGGCTATCTAGAGGGAGATTATGACAAGGTCCTCGCTAGTTCTTCCTCATATGAGATGGATCGTCGGAGATGGCAGAAGGATCGATTTCATAATCGATGCATAGATTTCAGATGTTTTTTTGGCCAGATGGCCTACTTTCATTTTCATGGACACTCCGGACTCTATTTCTATGTATGATCTTCTACTTTGAGACGGTTCTTGCTGGGATTCTTTTATGGTCACACGGACTTTTGGGGATATTCTAGGTCAGAGGATCTCTTCGATTGTCCTGCCCATGCATCCTTGTACTGATGTCAGAGTTTAGAGGACTTCAGCTTTATTCAAGGTCCCTTTATTGAATCTATAGTCTATGATTAACCCGGAACCACATAGAAGGATGCCTATTGGTTGGATCTGGACTCTGGGGGTGCATCCGAGGTCAACTTCTTTCTATGGAAAGTTGCTTGGCATCGTCTCCTAAGCATACCCTTTCTTATGGCTAGGGGTCTCTACATAGTCTCTTTTTATCCAGCGTGTGAGATGGATAGTGAGACTCTTGAGCATGTTCTGTTCCTTTGTCCGAGGGCCTCACAGGTCTAGCATATGGCAGGATTCGATAAGCTATTTATTCAGTCCGATGATTTGATTTTGACCTTTTTGGAGCTCCTCCACACCAGTACGGCTCAGTCATCTTCTACCTTCTTAGCTAATATAGCTTGCCACATCTAGCTCACTCACAATGCCGTTGTTTTTAATTCCTCTACTTGTTCGACTAGATTTATTCTTGAACTAGCCAGGGTCCATGTGGAAAGCAATAGCAGTTGACGGCAAAGTCTATGAAGACCTGGGGTTCCGGTTTCGCTCTTCAAGTACCCTGCAAAATTTTTATTTCTTGGGAGCCCCCTCCATCCTTCGTCATGGTCAGCTTTGATGGCAGTGCCAGGCAAAGGCTTGGTGAAGCTGTTTTTGTTATCCGGGATGCTTGGGCTGGTGGTTGCCATCTTATTAAGCCTACAGTGCCTTTAGCGAAGCTTCAAGGTGCTTGGGCTGGCATTCAGTATGCTCGAAGGATTTTAAATTTAGATCAGATCATTATTGAGGGTGATCATGTGATTGTTATCACCTGGATTGCAAATGCTATGAGATCGCCACCTTTATACTCTCTTACCTGTGATATCGCTCTTCTATTGCACGGTTGCTCTACTATCTTTTTTCGCCATGTCTTTAAAAAGGCTAATTCTGTGACAAATTAGGTTGCCTCCTAAGTTGCTAATCATTTGAAGAATATTTTGTGGCCCCACCTTAGGGATGCTCCCGTCTCCTTCCATAATATTGTCCTGTCTAACTTCCTTGGATATGTTCATTCTAGATATCTTATTTGAATACTCCACTTTATATATATATATAATAAATTATTTTATCATAATCCATATCCACTTGGGCTCCATTTGCGAGCCGCTTAAGACTGTACAACTATATAAGTTTTTAGTAACCTTGAAAAATTTATATACAATTGCTTGAACGGCGTTTTGAAATTGATAAAACTCAGTTAGCATGAATTCGTGGAGGAGATGGAGAACCAAACTCTTGGATTGACTGTTGTTTTACATTTCGTCATCGTTAATTGAAAATTTAATATCCAATCCTTGCTTTTAATGATTATTTTATTATTTAAACTGGTTTAAAAAAAAGGTATAAATGTATAAAGAAACAAGTCTAATATATTTAACAAACCACAAGCCTACCTATGTATGGATATTACTTGGGTTAAGTTGATAAAGCTATTGAATATTTGATATCAATGATCTAGGTTCAATTCTACGCCCAACTTAACTTGATATTGGCCAAGCTCCCTTCGCTTCTTGTTCTCAAAATAATGCCAATCAAGCAAAAACTAATCACCATATGGTAATAAAATGAAGCTCGAAGCAAACTCGATGCCTTTCGTCTGCTAGTTGGTCTGATCGTCAAATCTGTAAACAATTTCACCTCTCGCAACTACAAGCTTAATGTTCTTACGGTGCATAGGAATGCAACACAAAAGCATAGCAACCCATGATTGGGGGAAAAAAAAATCTCAGAAACAATAGAAAGTATATGATGGATTGAAAAAGATATAGCTATTTCATTAACTTCACTAGAAGAAAGTCATATTATGACCAAATTTTAGATAAATAATAAAAAAAAAATCTTAACAATACACGATAATCAAATTCTATGGAAATTGGTAAAATGGATGAACTAAACCGAAATCCATCTAATAAGCCCGATGCAATAATACAGATTAGCATATGAACGACATGGTAATCATTATGAATATCTCATGAGATCTACATAGGTGGCAGGGGATGGCTTATGAACAAAAAATACCTGTTTCCTCGACAGCCATAGAAAGGAAAAGCACTATTGGTATCTTCAAGAAAAGCTTCATAACAAAGGCATATGTTATTTGATCCCTTTCCGACATTTTCATTCATTAAAAGATCAACAATTTAGCAACAGTACATGGTGTTGAATGTGACCACAGGACAGTTTTGTGACCTTGTAAGGTTTCATGTGTGCCACCGATTTACCTGAAAACTTGCTTCCCACGAGTGGGACTTCTGAGATGTCAAATAAGGACCCTTCAATGGAAAACTATCAGATAAAAATGAAGATGTGGGCATGTCCTTCCATTATCCAAGTAAATTTCAAACCTTCAAACACAAAATAACTGATACAAAAACTAATGCATGAAAGAATGCCAGAATGTTGGAAGTAATGCAAAGAAAATTAACTCATTTTACTATATTGGAGAAGAAAACAAGCTCAGTCTACTCGGACCTCACCTGAACATGGATAGTCAAATTGAACTTGTCTCGTAGCAGCGTTCGAACAAGCTCAGATTTCTCATCTAGGGCAATGAAGAGCCTTCTTTGCTGCTGTCTGGATTATGGAAGAAACCAGGTGTGACACAGATGAGCCCTGCTTACTCCAATCCAGTTTTAATCTGGCTTAAGAGTCCCACCTCAATCTCATGTCAAGTGTTGCTGAAAAAACTAAAATGCAACACAGAAGGCTGACAGCTGTGATGGTCTGTGAGCCAAGATAGCAATAACTGGGTTGTGCCTCTGCCTGAACAGATATGCCCACCTTAAATAAAAAGAAGTCAAGGACCATATATGATAACTGCAGTGATTGCAGAGCAAAATTGATTATATTCTACCATACAAGTTTCAAACTCGATTCATTTTCTGAAAGCGAGATGAAGCTGCAAAGACTTACACCTTGCATATTTCATCATTTCAAAGAGAACAAAAATTGAACTCGAGACAACAAAGAATGAGTAGCCAAAGATGGCTTTCACATGAACGCTACAATCCAAAATCTCCCTATTTTCATGCAGATTATCCTTTTGTATTACATTGGAAATTAAAGCTATATTGCACCAGACAGGTGCAAGGCATCATGATGATGATGAAAGAACTGCCTCAGCTATACAAAAATGGATAAGCACAAGTGGTAAGACCCGAGCCATGCTGCTCTCAATCTCCAGGAAAGGCTTGATCTTCAAATACAATTCTAGCTTTAGCATAGTAATAAGGCTAGGGTCCCCCATCACCTAGAAATGATAGTCCCATTTTGTCTTGAACATATGCAGGAGCAGTCAAGATCATGCGGATCTCTCTTGACAAGACGTTTGTCACGGTTGACCATCAATTTTATCAGGGGAAGCTTTGAAGAAACTTGGCGCCATATCTCATTCACTGTTCCATCTGGATCTTCATATTCAAAGTACCGTTTCACCTGAAAATAAGGATCAAGCCTAAACTTCTAGAACTCAAAATTATTTACTGCATTAATGCTTAAATATATGTTCGATCCATTAATATATCTAAGCATAAGTCACCCAAGTTTAGCAAATAAATAGATCTCGATTAAGCAAAACTAAAAAAAAAGGCTGAAAAGAAAGTTATCATAATCTCAGTAGTGTTTTTTTTTTTTCCTTTTTTGTTTCTTTGGTTTTTGCACAGCTAACCCAACTTGCAGCCTTTTAATATTGCTCACCTTGTTCTAAAAGCATTTGACCTCTTTTACATAATTTAGAACAAATTTCCTAAACAAAATTTCTGGATATTAGATATAGAGGTGAGGCATCTACAAGGGAAGGTTACCATACCAACTCTAAAATAATATATATTGATGACACATTTATCTTTCATATCCTTGAGATACAGATGACTGTGCAAGGAATTAGTATTATTAATAAAATTTTGAAAACAATGTCATGAGAATTCCTTTTTAGAGATATTTCTTTGAACGACTGAAAGAACAATGCAGAATATAAAATTATAAATAACTGAGTAAACAGAATTATAAGATATGACACAGGAACAACATTTTACTTACCACTTTAAGTTCTTGCTGATACTGTAGAATCTTGTCTTTGCTTACTTTTCTGAGCATTTTAGTTAAGTATCCTGGCTTTACAGCACTTCGTGTATCCACAAATATTGCAATTTTTCTGTAGTCTATGACATCTTCAAAGGGTAACTCAATGTAGTCACTGACTATCACTGGAACACACAAACTCACAATTGCATCAAATAACCTGCAAGCTGAGGGAGTATCTCCTGCGGGATGCAGGCAGAACTTCGATGAATGCATTCCTTGCGTTGCCAAGCGCCGGCTCTCCCTGGACTGTGTACCATGTTTGATGACAACATCTTTCTCATGCTCAAGTATCTGGAAGAGAGTATCACGAACCTTCCCACCCTACTTTGCATAAAGCCAATAGATTATGACAATTTTAACAGATTATAGGTGTAGAGAGATAGCATTAGAAATGCAGTGGTTCAAAATATATTTCCAGTTAGACTTCATATCTTGAGAAGTTGTGGCAACAAGTTTGACCATGGTTCTAAAATTGAATTTTTTTTAAAAAAATTTTTAATATATGTTTGGAATTAGGTAGCAGGAAGATGGTACTGTAGTGTACAAAAACAAATGAGATTCTTGCCATTCTGTTTCTCAGTATATTAAATCACTAGAATAGCAAGTAAGAAAGAGAACCATACATTCGTATAACATGCTCTAGAAGGTCACTTATAATACTTTGTTGTGGCCCTTTCCCGCAAAAGCTACTAAGTATATTGTTGGATCATGAATCACGATGACAACAGGATCAAGATGTAGAGTGTAATGATAAACAAGAGTGTGCAAGGAAGCCATGAATATATCAACCCTATTCAACAACTTGACTAAGTTCTAGTGTATATCAATGTGGTATCATAGTCTTCCCTCATGTAGGCAGATGCTTAAAAAGGATATGATAGTTTATTTAAGGATATCAATGTGCAGTTTAAATGATAGTTTATATGGATTTAGTCTCAAATCTGAAATGTCTTCAATAATAAAAAAACTGCACATTGTCAACAATAAACTCATATAATCTTCATATAAGAAATGAAAAGAAAACAAGCATTTAAACTGCATGATTCACCACATTATACTTATTTTATTACTTCAGATATCTATTATAAGAGAGAAATAAAAGGCAAGTTTAAGATTAATTATTAAAAGACCGAAAAGGTAAATATAACAGGGCTGCTTCCTGGTGGATGAGATATATTTACACATTGGACATCATGATATATTTTATTTCAAACACTAAAATAACTATCTGCATAGTATCTTCAAGAAAAGAATTTCCTGTTAATAGGAGGGAAGTTTCACTTTAAAATATCTCTTCATTTTGGTTTGTGGCTTGAAGGGCATTGGTTTCTCATTGACTGAATCTAACATGAAAAATAACTTAAAAGAACAGAGCATTTGAGAAATAAAATTTAGATGGTCCGCTTATATTCCATTTTAAAATAACTCGACAAGCATGATAGAACCACCAGCTTAAGATGGAGATGGACACCAAAGATTTTGGACAGGCTGTGAACATTACAAAAGATTATCCTACTGAGATATACATTCTACCATCTAAAAATAATTGTAGTTAAATTCTCCAAACTTTCTTCATAAGTAGGTTTGCAATTATTAGTTATGATATATAACCCTGGTTCAAGCTCACTTATTTTGAAAAAATGATATCAGAGATCATTATCTTCTACAGAATTTGACATTAGAGGACCTGTTCTTGATGAAAGAGCAAAATTACTTCCTTGCAACAATTTTTACTAAATCGGCCACTTTTACAAGGTTCCATAGTTAAGGATCCATTTGCCAACAGATACATAATTTAGATCTATGCATATAATATCAAAAGAATGAATTAAGCTAATTTAGATCAGGAATGAGGACTTATAGCAATTGTTTTGATCTCTAAATAGTTGGTAAGCATATTTTACTTGAAAATCCTAGAAGAAAAATATTATGGGTATATTAGAAGCTTGGACGATGTTTAATTTAAGATAGATTGCAAATTATAAAAATATTAAATCGAAGAAAACTTTTTTTAAAAAAAGCAACCTTTTACCTCCTTGCGATAGCGGTTGCCCATGAAGAAGAGCAGCGAGTACCGACCCTCGATGCCGATGTCACCTTTATATGGATTGATGCGATGAGAGTATGGTAAGATCACATCTTTGACAAGCGACGCTTGATCCCCCCTCAAGCGGCCGAAATCCGAGACAAAGAGGACGGCATTCCTCAGGCGATCGATCACTTTATAAAGAGCATTCGGGTCCTGGCAAATGAACACATGGTCCCTCCCCCTATTCCGCCTCCAATACTCCTGCCCCTCGATCCACTCCATGAGCTCCTCCTGCATCGCCTCGTCGCTGTAGTCCCTCTCCGGCGCGGCGCCGGCGTTGGCGGGGCGGATCGGGTTGACGATGAGGCTGAGGGAGGAGAAGAAGGGGACGTAGAAGAGGTCAGCGTCGGCGGGGTCGGAGACACGGCGGACGGGCGAGTCGGGGCGGCGATCGGGGCGGAGGAGGTCGGAGAAGAGGTACCACTCAGCGGAGTGCTGGTGACCGGGGTAGTGGAGGGCGTTGTCATGGGGCGGGGTGGCGCCGGGGTCGCGGGCAAGGAGGTAGCTGCGAATGACGCCGTAGGTGAACTTGCGAGGGAGGTCGTAGACGTAGATCTTGGGGACGGGGGGGCCGGCGGCAGCTGTGGAGGAGGAGGAGGAGAAGGAGATGGGATGGAGGGAGGGGGAGGCGTGGAGGAGGGAGTAGAGGGCGAAGAGGGAGAGGGAGGAGGCCAGGATGGGCTTGAGGAGGGAGCGGCGGGCCATTCGGGATGGGGGTAGGGTTTTGGGGTTGGCGGGAGAGGGAGAGAGGGAGGGGGAGAGGGGCTTCGGTTGCTTTCGGGGCTTGCTCCGGTCGGACATGTCGGTCCGGCTCTCGGCCGGGGAGAGAGAGCGGCGCACGATAGACTCGCGAGACGGTGCCCGTTAGTAGTACTGTTAAAAGAGAGGAGAGGGGACAGCACCGCATACGGGGGTCGGGGAGGGAGCTCCGAACCGGTGGATCGGCTCGGTCCATGAAGGTAGGATTAAAATAGAGAGATGGCTATAAAACGACAGAGAAAGTGTAAGAACGTAATATACGGAGACACAACGACTGCCGACTTTATACGCATACTTTTGCTGCTCCCAATCTAACTGGAATTTTAATTAATGCGATCATTATAAACTTCTTCTTGTTGCTACGCAATCTGAGAGGAGGATGCATTGTGATGACGCATTGAACCGATCAATCTTTTTTTTTTTTATTGGCACGTCGCATAACTTTGATACAAGGATAATCCATAAAATCAAGAGACATAAATTTTTGTAAAGATAAACAAATATTATCATCCCAGGACTATGACCAGCTATAATAAAAATTTACAGAAACTTTCAAATATCATCAAGAAGATGATGGACATCACGGTAAATATGATGGGCTATAGCTGTCATAGAAAGTTACAGAAACTTTCAAATATCAACAAGAAGATGATGGATATCATGGTAATTCGATCTATTATAAATCCTGCTAATGACAATAGAAGAATCATCCTTTATAATAATCCTGTAAGCATGCAAATGCTGGATAGTTCTGGTGATACCAATTCATGCAATTCTGAGTTTCACTTTTAGGATTGAAGAATCATGACGAAAGATCAACCTTTTCTTTTGAGATAGAATTATGCATCATGCTGGTAACTGCTTGGATTTTATCAAAGCTTGAACGAAGTATCCGGAGAAATATAAGTCCTTCGTCTTTTGGCTTTTTGCGTTAACTCTCTCGGAAAATATGGGTTTCATGGTTGGTTTAAATGGATACAACTGAATTATGATAACTAGCATGAACTGCAGCGGCAAGTTGTAATCAAGTCGGAAGACTGTGTGCCAGCCATGCATAGATTTTGATTGCCAACATGGTGAAGCTTGTCACTCTACCAGCTTTTCGGTTCCAAGATAACTTTGCATGCAAAGAATTTAAACCTCTACTTTGAAAGAGTAACTTGTTTGGGATCGAGTATAGCATTAATAGTCCAACGTGAAACATTCTCAATTGTGGCTGCGAGCCTTATTAATTAACCAGTTGGATGTTTCCTTAGCATGCTTAAAGTTAAACATTGCCGTTCTCATGGAAGGTATCCATCCTTGGTTGCAGATCTGGACCTCAAGCCTCATAGCTTCCGGGATATTTGTCAAAACAACTAAATGTTATTAAGATAATCTGTACGACCTCTATGCAAGAGGTTAATTTTTATGCATTCATATGTTTTAGTTAAACTTTATGCATTTTAAAATCCATCACTTCAATGGTTAAATAGGCGTGATCCCGTGGAAGACTCGATTAAATTTAAGAATTATCCTTTACTGGATGATTCCGGAGAAGACTCTATTAAATTTAAGGATCATCAAAAAACTTAATTACTTTGATTATCATTAAAAGGATATCAGAATCAAGACTATAAAAATTGGTATGTCCGACAGAAATTCATACAAATCTCACCTGTAACAACTGCATTGTATAGCCCTTTTTTTCTCTCGCGGCAAACCCACAAATAGGATGAAGAGAATGATACGTTCCATTGTAGGAGAAACGTAACAACTTATTTGCAAGTTTTCCGTTGGTTCCACATCTAGCAACCTGTAATACTGCATTTTTTTTCGTGCGAGATTGCTCCGTTACACTAGATATACTGCCAACTGGCATGCGCTCTCGCAAGAAGGATACAAGTGGTCGCAGAGAAAGGAAGAAGAAAAGAAGAATAAAGTTCAAGATTTTTTTTTTTTTTTTTTTTTTTTTTTTGGAAAAATAAAGTTCAATAATTCAACCGCGCTCTTTCCATGGTATCGTATATGATATCACTTTCGCGCGTCTTTCTCGGCTTTTCTCTTGGCTCTTCGTTCCGTGGATCTGGCCGAGGACCTGAATCCACCCCCAGTCTCTGTTTCCTCCGGGTCCTCGAACGACTTCTGTAATTTACAAGGGAAATGGAGAACTCTTTACCATAGATGGATCAAACAAACAAGCAAGCAAGCAAGAGGGAAAACAAGTGAAGCTGGTTAGAAAGATGGGCTAAGATTACCTCACGTAGCTCTGAGAAGCTTACAGCATAGAATGTCACAGCGGCAGCTGCCACTATTCCCAGAATGGGCAAAGCCATCTGGGCTGCTCCTTCCATTTCAAAACTATCTACAGATCCTCTCTCTCTCTCCCTGTTTTTTTTCTTTTTTTTTGGGGGTGGAAACTGGAGCTCCTCTGTTTGACAGCCACCCAAGTTTCCTGGGCTCTTATCTCGTTGCTTGGGGGCTGGCCCGCCAGAAACTTCATCCTCGGTAGGTTGGCGGGGCGAACCTCGCCGCTGCCTGCGGTCACGGAAAGACCATGCGACCCTTGCCTGCCTGCCGTAGGAGATCCGAACTCTACGTTCGTGCCGAATACTTTGGTCACCAAATTGGAGCGTTCGGCATAGGTTTATCGTCCCAAGATCAAGTATAGTACAGATAGAAATGATAAGATGATCGTATTGGATTGTAGCAGGCTAATTTAATATGATAGTAATCCCAAATTATTTATACTTTTCAAATTATCATCAAACTTGTTGGCGTGGAGTCACTGAATCGGCCGGTCGGAGCTACTGCATCGCAGGACCGTTCCCTGGTTCACCTGCAAAACAGGTCCCTTGCCGGAGTTGTTCTGGTGGAGGACACTCCGATGTCTAAGTCAGTGACGGATCCCAGCCATAGAATGGAGAAGGTGCGAAGAGAGTGTGAGACAAAAAACTCTTGGAAATTGTAAGCGTATGTGAGCGAGGATGTTCGTGTACTTTCCGAGCAATCATTCTTATCCTTATTTAAAGAATGCCTCCGACTTGCGTCCCGCTTTTTTTCCGGTGATCATGGGAAGCCAATCTCTCCCATGATTGGCGATCGTGGGTTGTCATTGAACGGTTCCGGCCAGATCGGAGGCGTGGTTGCAGGAGTTGCGCGCCATGATCATGGCATGATGAGTGTCGATTGTAACCGTTGGTTACAGTTGCCTTTCTGGAATAAATTGTGATCCAGGCTTCGGATTTTCCCTTTCGTGGGCCGAAGACTTGATATTTTTTCGAGGCCGGAGATCGTGTCTACGGCGGGATCCAAAGTTCGTGCCTTTGGAAGTCGATGAGTAGTTCAGACTTTGGCCGGGACCGAAGTCAATATCCGAAGGTCCGGCTACCGGATGCTGTAGTCCTGTATGAAGCCTTGGGTTGCCTGTAGTTGGCATGTCCCTTGCTTGGTCCGAAGTCCTTCGACCAGTCGAACCGGAGTTTGGCCTATAGTTGAACCGAGATATCCCAACAAAACTCAATAATGCAATCTCCATCTTTACTGTCGAAAACTAATATTATTATAAAGTAACAATCTTGAACTGAAATTTAAAAATAAAATTATCCATCAATATAATTTAAAAAATAATATTTCAATATATCATTAATATATTATAATTGTTATATACAATCGGTCTCCCTTCGAACCAAATCGGAGCCAACGGCCTTCAGTCGGGTCGGACCAGAATCTATCATTTCGTTGGCCGACCCACCGGAGGTCTGACTGATCCACCAGGGATTCGACCGATCCATTTCAGCTAGGTCCATATCGGTCTAAAGCGGGCCGCTCCAAGGATGGCCCGAGGCCCTAGAGGCCATTTCCAGCTGTTACCAAAATTCCGTTACAACACATTCCTGACATCTCAGTGCCACTACTCTGCAGATCCCATGATGCCATCCCGTCCTGGTGCCACCTGGCTACTACCAAGATTCTTCTAAGGATAAATCGGCCATTTCCAGCCTAATCCCTAGCAAATTTCGGTAAAGTTCTGCGTTTATATAAGATAAAAGGGGGATCTCGAGGTAAGAAAAAGGCTTTTTCTTTCCCACGAGCTATCTCTTTTCAATTCCTCTATTATGTTGCTCCAAGTCTCTCACTGACTTAGCCATTGGAGTATCCCCCACCAGTCCATGGGATCCTTTTGCAGGAACCGAAGACGTGTACTCCAGCTAGCCCGGTCAAGAAAACCTGGTCCGAGAGATACAGTGATAATAATAATATTATTATTTTTAATATTATATTATATTAAAATTATATATTATATTTATGATACATATTGTATTATAAGAAGTTGATAGAATTTGAATGAGATTTGAATCCGATCAATTTCTCCACCACTTATCTATATAGATTTCCTTAAACCTTTTTTTCGGTGCAAATAAGATAAAAATTATAAAAAAGTCGTGCCATTGTGAAATCAAAAAAATGTAGAAGTTAGGCAATTGATATAGACGTGATAAGAAAATATAAAAAAAGCTGGACCATTAACTTGGATAAGATAAAAAAATATAAAATAATTGAAATATTAATACAAATAGGATAAAAAAATATAAAAAATAGATCATAGGTGGAATTAGGATTGAGTTTGTATTTACTTTGAAATATTTTTATTTATCTTGCATTATATTATTTTAATTATTTTTTTATCCTGTTTATTTTATTTTTATGAAATATATCAAAAATAATTTTAGTATTACATTACTAGTAAAATTTAAATGGAATTCCAAATATGTTACTAGTAGATTATTTGAAATCCTTAATCACAAAAATATATCAGATTACTCTAAGATAAAGATCCTCAATGATCTAAGATTATGTTGGTGATTTTATTTGGATTATCAATGCCACCAAAATATGAGCCACAGGCCATATGTAAGCCAGAAATTTTTTTTTTAGGGCATTATTTGGGCCCAAAATCGTATAGAATTCATGTGATTGAGCTAGCACAATTAGGGAAATTTGCTTAGACTAGTCTTGTTTAGATAAAAACCCAAGGGCCTTTGATGTGATCCCATAGAAAAAAAAAAAAAAAAGGGCATAACTAAGGCTCCAGATGGACTAAGTTGATCAATGACCCGACCCACTTAGATTTGATCCAGCTCATTTTCAAGGACTCATGAATTGAATTCTAACATTGGATCAACTCTAATTTTTTTGGATAGATCTAGATTTATTAAATTCGGACCCAATCTTATCCAACCAGAATATGATAATACTATCAATATCCGAATCTATTTAAATCTTTAAATTATAATTTAAAATTTATACAAATTATATTTTTAATAAAATAGATTTAATTTTTTATATCTTAGTTTATTTTGAGAATAATATTCACTTGTTATCTACTTTGTATGGTTAATTGTAATTAACTATATAGTAATTAAAATATAGTTAACAACAACTAATATGTACTTGACTTGTATCCAATTTGGACCGGGCTTGGATTAAATTTAGATTCAATTTTTTTTAAAATTAGGAACATGTTATATATAAACTCGATTCAATACGAATATGGATCAAAAATTTTGATCATAGTTCTGACTGAACTCGGCTCGATCTTTTATTAGATTATATTTAGATTCAATTTGAAAATATAATAAAAAAATTAAATTGGATTGGGATCCCTTATCAGCCAATTTGTACCCTGTTATACTCTGCCGGCTCCTCACCAGTCTGGGTCGGCCCCTCCCGGCGGTCCAGCTGGGCCGTCCCGCTCAAGCTACGACGGCCGTGATCCAAGCAAGTGCTAACCCACTAGATTAGAGATTCGACAGTCCACTCCCGATGAGGTCCGGCCTGCCGCCTTCCTACGGAGTGCTGACCCACTGGAGTAGAGGCCCGACAGCCCGCTCTTGATGAGGTCCGGCCCGCCGCCTTCCTTCGAAGTGCCGACCCACCGAGACTCAAGTCCGACAGCCCTCCTGCTAGGTGTCCGGCCGACCTACTTTCGGACTCAAAGAATTTCGGAATCCTCTTCTGTTATAACGGCCTCCTGCCATATCAGCAGTACTGCTCCACTACCTTCATGATGCTGCCCCAGTCAGGCGCCACGTGGCAACTCTTCGGGTATTCTTAGGATAAATCGATCTTCTCTGGATCGCTCCATAACAGATTTTGGACAGTTCCGTACCTATATAAGGCACCAAAGAATTTTGTTTAAGGAGGTTTTCTCTTTTCTTCTCCATACGTTATTTTTATGTTCCTCCATTCTATTACCTACAATCTTTTACTGACTTAAATATTGCAGGATTTCCTGCAAGAATACCACCGGCGTTCTCGAAAACTTTGTTATAGGTTAATCGAAAAAGATGCACTACAACACCGCCGACCGGATGGAGGAGCTGCGGCAACACACCGATGCAGAAGACAACCCAACATGTAATTAACTTTTTCCCTCTCCCCAACCTAGGGAAGTCAGAGAGGATGGCGACCTCGCCGCTGCATGCGGTCGCAGATGGACCATGCGACCCGCGCCTGCCGTGAGAGATCCAAACTCTTCGTTTATGGCAAGCGCTTTGGTCACCGCATAATGTGAAGCAGAGACGATTTGTAGGCCAGAAAATTCGCATCTAGTTTGCTCTCTCCACCGGAGAGGGGGAGAAAGAGACGATGGCGAGTTTTTCACTGCACCTCTCCCACACCCTCGGCAGATGCTCCTTGCGCCCGATCAAAGCTTCCTCTAACGGTTCTCCCCCTACGAGAAAAAAAAAAAAAAAAAACTTTTTGAGGGATTTTTGCTCATAAATTATGAGATTATTGATTATGAAAGCTGAATCCCGTTGGTGATATCGGTTGATTTCTTTTCAGGCGTCCCTTTCTCGAAGCCGAAATCGGGAGGGCCTACGATTCTTGAGCTGCCTCTCGAGAAGATAAGAAGGCCTCTGATGCGCACCCGGGCGAATGATCCGGAGAAGGTGAAGGATCTCATGGAAAGCATCAAACAAATAGGGCTCCAGGAACCTGTAAGTTTGGATATCTTACAACCCTGAACCTTTGTTAACAAGAAAAAGAGCAGGAAAATCTGGAAAAATCTGGGAGGTTCGCTTTGTGTAAAAATTTAAAATTAAGAGAAATGGAGAAAAGCAACCAAACGGGGAAGATTTCTTCCTTGTATTTCTTTATAATATTTATATACTTATACGAAGGTAAAGAAAAGAAAATCAGGCAGTTAATAAGAAGATTATTGTCTGATCTTGCTAATCCCAAGCTTCATGTAGAATATTCTAGCAATTTAAAAGATTATGCAAAATATACTAACAATTTCAAAAATCATGTAAAATATTTAAATAATTTTAAAGATTATATAGAATATTCTAAATAATATATTTTTTGATATTTTTATACATTCTTATTATTCTAAATAATATACTTTCTAATAGTGTCAACTACATCAAGAGTTCGGTTTGGACTTAATATTTGGTTCAGATCAATGAAATTAGTTTATGTTTGATCTCACTCACGAGAAAGAATAGGATTTGAGATATGTTTTTAAAATCTGGTTCAAATGAATTAAATTATTGGTTCCTAAAAGGAATGACATATCAAAATCAGTTTGATTTAATTATGGAAAAGGAGGTACTGCTGAAGAAGAAGTCAATGTTTGAAATAAAGAATGTATAGAATAGTAGAAAGTATATTATTTAGAATATTAAGAATGTATGGAATATTAAAAATGTGTAAAAATATTAAGAAGTATATTATTTAGAATATTTAAAATATTTTATGTAATCTTTGGGATTACAAAAATATTCTATATGATCTTTGAGATTGCTTGTATATTCTGTATGGTCTTTAGGATTGATAGAATATTTTACATGATTCTTGGAATTTGCAGGATCATACCATAATCTTCTTATTACCAGCCTGATTTTTTTTCTTCACCTTTATAAAGCATGTACATATCATGAAGAAATACGAGGAAGAAATCTTTTCCATTTGCTTGCTTTTCTCTCTCTCTTATTTTTTACATGGTATCATAGCTCTTGTATGTTTTACATGGTATCAGAGCTCTTATATTTTTTTACATGGTATCAGAGCAAGTTATTTTTATATGATATCAGAGCTCTTGTATTTTTTATACTTTGTTAAATAATTGATTTTGGTAGATTTGATTGTTATCGTATACATCTGGTAAATATTTTTTAGTATTTACCATACATATGGAAAAAGCAAATATAGATCATGCCAAATGAACTTAGAAAGATACGATCTAAACTGTACCACCTGTTGTCACAAGCCTCCGGATATGTGAAATAGCAGGCTCAGTCTCATACCAAGATAGAGGTAAGTTGCCTACCGACGTGGAGAGATATCGAGAGCTCCTTCTGCAGGGAGACCTGCAAAGAAATCTGCTTACCAAAGATTCTTCGGTGGGGATGCTCTGATGCTTAAATCAGCCATAGCTTTTGACAACAACAGAATAGTGGAGAAAATGTTAAAAGTTTGAGCTTTGTTACTTCTCCAGAGATGCTACTTACTAGAAGGTCCCTCCCCCTCTTTTTATACAGAGGGGATGAGTAACTGATCATAACCATCAGATTTGATCACGATCTTGAAGAAGCTGCACCCATTATAGATAGTGGGATACTATACACGGATGAAAAATTGGCATATTGGCACAAATTGACCCTCGTGTGCGTCATTGGAGATGGCAATATCAAGATTTTCATGCATATTGTCAACTTCAGTAGTCTGTCAAGTAGATTAGTTGTCATCATCACTTGCCAGTATTGATCAATTTGTATACTGTGGATTGAGCTAGCTCTCTTATACGGTGCAATACTTTGCTCAAACGGATCTGAATCTCCTTGCCGAGGTGGGGCCTTACCTTCACCCAGAATCATTTGTACCTTTTACTTTGATCTATGATTGCGTGATGTTCAACCTCTAATTTGGTTGATCTCTGAAGTTGTAGACTTGATCATTTTCTATGGTAGTGGCCATATATTTTATGTTTATCGTGAAGGTTGTCAGTATGTGTAAAGGTAGCAAGTCACCTCCTTTACCATGGTTTGAGCTCTATTGATCAAAAAAATGATTTACTCTCTTAACACTTGAATGTTGCAGCCAAGGGCTCATGGTTCGACATGTAAAATATTGTTCACTTTGGCTCATGAACTTCATGATTTTGCCCTTCTGCATTCCAATTCAAAATGCACCCCACGTGAGAAGGGTGGTCTCTTACTATATAAGTTAGAGTTTCCTTTTACTCAACCGATATAGGACTAATGATGCTCTCTTTCCTTATTATCACCACAATTTCTTAGTTAAGGGGGAGTCTGTGTATGGACGGGAGGTGCCCTTCTTCCTTATTATCATCACAGTCATCCCAATCAAGGGAGAAGTCAAGGGCTCATGGCTTGGTATGTGAGGTATTGTCTGCTTTGACTCATGGGCCTCACGGTTTTGCCCTTATATATTTCAATTTAAAAGGCATCTCATGCGGGAAGGATGGTTTTTTCTTATACAAGCCAAAATCTTCCTTGACTTACAACCAATGTGGAACTAATGATGCCTTTCTCTAGTACCAATCTATTGTTGTGAGTCTCCGAATGCATTGTGGCGGGCTCGGTCTCGTACCAAGATGGAGATCGATCGCCTACCAACGTGAGGAGATATCTAGCACTAGAAAGGTTCTTCCTCTGGAAGACCTGCAAAGAAGTCGACTTGTCGGAGATTCTCCGATAAGGGACTCTTTAATGCTTAAATCAACTAGAGCTTTTGGTAATAGTAGAATAGAGTGGAGAGAATATCAAAGTTTGAACTCTGTTACTTCTTAGGAGAGGTTAAGAATCCCCGTTCGTTATGAAAATTGGAGGTGTTAGCTACGGATACCAGACGTGGATGAAGATTTGGCATATTGGCGAAGATCTCACATCATAAATTGGCCCTCGTGTTTACCGTTGGAGATGGCAGCGTTGAGATTTTCAGGCATGTCATGGACTTCGGTGGTCTGCCAAGCAAATTAGTCATTGTCACTTTAGTTGTTTGCTATGGATCAAGCTAGCTTTCTTACATGGGACAATGTCTACTTGGGTTTGGTTTCTTTGCCGAGGTGGAGTGTCACCTACACCCAAAGTTGTTTGCTCATTTTACTCTGATTTGTGATTAGTTGATGCCCAAGTTTTGTAGAAGTAGAGCGTCACCTTCTTGGCCGTGGTCTAAGCTCCTTTAGTCGAGAATATGACTTACTCTCCCAATACTTGAATGTTGTGGCTAAGGGCTCATGGCTCAGCTCATGAGGTATTGTCCTCTTTGACCATGGACCTTATGGTTTCGCCCCTCTGGATTTCAATCCAAAAGGTGCCTCATGAAGGAAGGGTGGTCCCTTCTTATATAAATTGAAGTCTCTCTTAACTCACAACCAATGTGGGACTAATGATGCTCTCCTTTCTTATCATCACCACTACCTTTTAAAGTACAAGTTTGGGATTATTCTTTTAGCTTTATGATGTGTATATTGCAAGTTAGAGATCTAGATTGTCCTTTTCTCCAAGGATGTTAACTTTTATGTTTTCTTTGACAACAATTTAAACAAAGGCTAGAGTTTGGTTAAGATCTTCTTCTTTTTGTTTTTGTTTTTTTGTTTTTGTCTAAATGCCTTTTCTGTGTCCATTGTCTTGTTGCTTTATGGATCTCTACAGGCTTACCCTGTGATCATTTTAAGTTCGCGTTTCTGCTTTAAGAATTCTGTTTGTCCTTTTCCTTAAGTTTGTTTATTAAAAAGAGATCTAAGCAAATAGGTCAGATAAGGACTTCTTCTTGTTGCGCACTTGCGCTTTATGTATCCACAAGCTTAGTAATAACATTTTGACTCACTTGAGCCCTATCCCATATGTTTAGTTCATGTTGGAAATCAAGTTTTATCAAATCCTGCCAGTACATGGCTTTCGCTGTAGTTTAGCTTTTTTTTTTAAAAAAAAAAAAAAATTCACTTAGAGGTTTTTGGCAAATTCTGTTTGCAAGGTGTCCAGTATCCCAGAAATTATATCCCTGATTCTTTCTTTGACAAGGTATTGTCTTAAATTTGTTTGGCTTTAATGAGAAGAGGTGCCACGCATTCTATTGAAGTTGAATTAAAGCAACCTCAATCAGCAACAAGTTTTACGCATTGAAAAGAAACAGTGTTCTCAAAAATGCACAAATAATTTTTGAACTTTTACTGTCAGAACCTCTATTTGTTATAGCTAATCTGCTGTGTAAGCAAAAGTAGCTAAACATTCTTTTTGAAGAAACCATGGTATACTAGCTAAAAACTCTACTAGCTAAAAACTCTGTCAAGGAACATTGCTACATGTAGATAATTACACTTCAGGAAGCTTTCTTTGAGAATAGCTTTGGTTCTAATTGGAGTAAATGTTGAAGCAGCTATAAGCTTGGCACATTTTAGTTAGATAAGACTGATGGATAATGGTGATGATTGATTGGTCAAAACAACTGAGAACAAGCCCTTCTGTTCTTTTTGATGTGCATATAGTCATTTATTACACAAAATGCATCTGTGTTTGTATCTAGTTTTTTATAACTATTTACCATGCGTTAAATTCATATCATTACTTATGCAGATTGATGTGCTAGAGGTGGATGGAGTTTACTATGGTGCGTGCTCCTTGACTATTGCAAAAGCAAATAAAATACTTGTCTATTATTTATATTGCTTTTCCTTTGCAATTCTAATATGATGACCTTTATTTTAATCATGTTATCATCTCTAAGCACAACTCTTGTTTGTAGGCTTTTCTGGATGTCACCGCTTTGAGGCTCATCAGCGCCTTGGTCTCCCAACTATTCGATGTAAAATCCGACGTGGGACAAAAGAGACTTTAAGGTTAGTTGCTTCTACAAAGTTCTTTGTATCATCTTTGAAATTATTATGTTGCCTGGTTTTTATGTCAAAAAATATCTATCTTTTATTTCAGGCATCACATGCGATGATTGAGAGTTGATTCTATTTTTCTTTTTATGTATGTTGAATAAGAATGCGCCCTTCCTATGTAGGAGTTTCTAATGTTTATCTCCTTGTTTTAACAAAGTCCATGTCCCTGTCCCTGTATATAATTTGTAATGATTTGCTGCATCTCATTGCAACAAATTGGATATAACAGTCAATAGAAATAATACTTATCTAACATAAATTCTTAATTTAAGCCAACAAACTTGAAATGAGAAATTGTCTTTTTTTTGTTTTAATGGTTGGTGGGGTGGTCAGGATTGTCGGTTTTGAAGGTTGAGCTCCTTCCTAATTTTATTTATTAAATGTGAAAGCCAAGAAACTATAGATCACCTGTTGTTACATCCAAACTCCTGCTTTAATCAGAATCCCCTCGAGGGAGGGCTGTCCCATTTGCTGAAACAACACTCAAAAGGAATCCATGATAAGATGTGAACAACTAAATGCAGCTCTGCGCTCCATCAGTTGGGTCTTCATCATCCTTGTGCACAGGATCCTTGATGGATTCTCCTGGAAAGATTGCTAAAGTTTGGTTTGGTCTGTCTGTTTCTTCTGTTTTTTTCAGAATTTCTAGGTAGGATATTTATATCCTTAAATTATGGATGGATTGGTTCCAATATGCTTAACTTACGATTGATTGCAGTTATGTAGACCGTCTTGTTTGTAGTTTCTCTATCTCTATGTATCAAGAAGTGCCTTTTCGAACTAGTCTATGTTGTGGTTTTTGTGACAAAGGAAGAAAAATATTTTCTGAAGGAGATTATCACTGTCTTGGTGATTATTGGGAGGTCCTGCTCTACATGCTGTGACCCCAACAAAAAGAAACTAGTCTATCTGTGAGGTCTGGTTTTGGAGATTGGGTGTATATGGTTGACTGGTGAGTCATGCTTGACCTGGAAATCACTTGCACCCCTAGTTTGTCCATGGATGTTACTATGTGAATCAATCATTCCAAACTTGGATGGGGTTGTGTGAAAAGTATTTCATAAATTCAAGTTGTATGCCATGGTATGGATGTTACTTTGTGAACCAATCATTCCAAACTTGGATGGGGTTGTGTGAAAAGTATTTCATAAATTCAAGTTGTATGCCATGGTAAGGGGTTCATATAAAATGTTAAACTATGCTAGGCTACAAAATTTTCTAAACACTAAAATAATGCATTCATCACTTTTAGTATCTGTAGTGGCTGATAAGTAAAAATGTCTTGCATCAATCTGCAATTAGATAATTGAAGTGTTTCATAAGTATCAAGTCCCTGAGGCACTTTTGGCATGGTTCATCTGAAGTAAATATGGCAAAATAGTAGTTTGCAAGAAAATAGGATGTCAATGGTCACCAATTATAAATCATCCTTAAGTGATTCGGTACGGTCTTTCCCTGTTTCAAAAAAGTTTTCCTTGTTCTGCCAGTTTAGATATTTCGGACCTCCGTAATACTAGATTACCAGGCTGAAAAACTTTGGCTTTGACTCGGAAATTATAGTATCGGGTGACCTTTTACTGATAGGTAGCCATTCTTAGATGGGCTTGGAGTCTTGTCCTTTCAAGTAAGTCCAGGTTGGTTCTTCGTTATTCTGAATTCTACGATTCTCTAAAATGGTCGACCCTCATGGATTGTAGGCTGGTTTCTACTGGTATCATCGCTTCACTTCCAAATGTTAAGTTGAACGGTGATTCTCCATTGGTTGTTCAAGGAGTCGCTCGATATGCCTACAGGACTGTATTAAGCTCTTCGGCCCAAAGTCCCTTAGCTTTATATAGGTTATGTAGAATCGTCCTAATTGTCATCTCTACTTCACCGTTTGACTGAGGATGTCCGATGGATATTAATCTATGTATAATGTGATATTGGATGTAAAAGTCTTTAAACTTTTGATTGTTAAATTGTCTTCTATCGTCAATGATGATCGTGCAGAGGATCCCGAACTGGAAGATAATATAATTTCTCATAAAATTCTCGATCTTTCTCTCAGTTATAATCATCAAGGGTTCAGCTTTTATCCATTTGGTGAAGTAATCAATAGCCATAATAATGATCTTCTTTTGGCTAGACGCCGGAGGAAATGGGTCGAAGATGTTCATGCCCCATTGAGCAAATGGTTGAGGGGCTACCAGTTGAATTAGCTGACTTGCAGGATGCCTCGGGATATTAGAATATTTCTAGCATTGATCACACTTCCTGATGAAGTCAGCAGTATTTTTCTGGATGGTCGACCAATAGTATTCTTGGCATATTATCTTGTAAGCCGGTGATTTGCCTCCAGGTGATTGCTACATATACTTTCATGCATCTCTCTAAGGACATAATCAGCATCCGAAGGCCTTAAGCATTTTAATAGAGGTTGCATAAAAGACCTTTTGTAAAGAATTCCTTCTATCACATACTGCGAGGCCATCCATCATATCCATTTGGCTTCAAAAGCATCTTCTAGTAGTATCCTTTCATTGAAATACTTGATGATAAGATCCATCTAGTTGGGCTCCTGTTGTACTTATTATTCCACCATACCTTCTTCTATACTAGGAATTTTAAGGTACTTAATATATGTCCGATCGAGGAAATCAGGAGTTGTGGTGGCTAGTCAGGAGAGCGCATCGGCTTGAGAATTTTCAGTTCATGGAATATGGGATATTTCAAAGAAATTAAACCTGGTTGTTAGATCTCGTACCTTTTTCAGGTATTTTATCATGGTGGCGTCTCGGGCTTCGAATTCTCCTTTTACTTGGTTTACAACTAGTTGAGAGTCTGTAAAGACCTTTATCTTTTGAATTTCCAGTTCCTTGGTAATTCTATGTCCAGCTGAAGAGATTCATACTCTACTAGGCTGTTTGATGCTCGAAAAGAGAAATGAAGGACATACTCAACGAGGTCTCCTTCAGGATTAGCTATAATCAATTCCGTTCCATAGCCAGAAGAATTAGATGCTCCTTCCACGTGAAGTATCCGCACTGAGTCGGAGCTCTCCTCAGTTTCTCCTCCTCCATTAACTACTTTCTGACCATCTTCCTCGGTGCTCCAAGTGCATTCGATAATAAAATCTGTCAACACTTGTACCTTCATTACCAGCCATGGTTGATATGTTATATTAAACTCATCCAATTTGATGGCCCATTTAGCTATCCTTCTTGATATGTCAGGATATCGTAGAATGGCCTTCAATAGCTAATCCGCTAATACCACGACTGAGTGAGTTTGAAAATAAGGTCTCAGGCGCTTTGCTGCTATAACTGATGCATAGATTAATTTTTGTGCCTTCGGGTTCATTACTTCAACATCATGTAGCACTTTGCTGGTATAGTAGACTGGTTTATGAATGTTGTTAGGCTTTTTTCTGACAAGCACCGAGCTGACAGCTACATTTGAAGCAGAAAGATATAGTACAAAGTTTCTCCCTCCTGGGACTTTGAGAGCAAAGGAAGATTGGTCAGATATTCCTTTAGCTCCTCGAAGGTATGTTGGCAACTATCCGATCACTCAGTTTTTGTTTTGCTGCAAAACTTTGAAGAAGGGCAAACATCTTTCTACCGACCGAGATATAAATCAGCTTAACAAAGTGATATGTCCAGTCAGTTATTGTACCTCTTTCTTATTTGAAAGATATTTCATGTCAAGGAGTGCTCATATCTTTTCGGGATTGGCTTCTATTCCTCGATTATTGACAAGAAAATCAAGAAATTTTTTCGAAGTAACTCCAAAGATGTACTTGATCGGATTTAATTTCATTCGATGGCGTCGTAAGACACCGAAGGCCTCCTCTAGATCTTTAATATGGTCAGTTGCTTGGAGACTTTTTATCAACATATCATCGATATATGTCTCTATATTCCTTCCAAACTACTTTTCGAAGATCTTATTGATCAACCATTGGTACGTCGCTTCAGTATTTTTCAAACCAAATGACATCACTCGATAGCAATATAAGCCATTCTCAGACACAAATGCTGTCTTCTCCTCATCTTCCGGATCCATCTGGATCTAATTGTAGCCAGAGAATGCATCCATAAAGTTGAGTAGCTTATGTCCTATGGAGGCATTAACCAGCTGATCTATTTTTGGTGAAGGAAAGCTATCTTTTGGACAAGTTTTATTAAGGTCGGTATAATCAATGTAAATCCTCTTTTTTTCTTTGGTCTTTTTAACCATTACTACGTTGACGAGCCAATCAGGATAATAAACTTCCCTAACGAATCCAACATCGATGAGCTTACTCATTTCTTCATTGATGAGTTTTTGTCGCTCAGGTGCAAAATTATGTTTCTTCTATTAGATAGGTTTGTATCCTGGGTCCACATTTAAGTTATGAGTAATAACCTCTAGAGGAATCCCTAGCATGTCAGCTACCGACCAGGCGAAAATATCATCATTATCTTGTAGGAAGTTAACCAACCTTATTTTCATCCCTTCATCTAACAAACTTCTAATTCAGACAGCTTTTGTTGGATATTCTTTTTCTAATGGCATGAAAATAGTTTGTTCAGCGAGTTCTCTGCATTTTTCAATTTCTCTATGATCTAGTCGTTCCAAGGTCATTCCGTCGACAGATTGCTTGTCTTGAATTACTAAGCATTGCCTAGCTATCCTCTGATCTCTTCTCATTTCTCCGACTTCATACTTGGTTGGGAATCATACCACAAGATGATAAGTTGGCACAACTGCTCAGAATTTATTTAAAGCTGGGCATCCCACGATAGCGTTGTATGCTGAAGATATTTGGATGACCATAAAATCAATGAGAAGTGTTTTTTATCGGGGTTCTGTTCCAATGGTTATTGGAAATGTTATTTCACCTTCTATCCCGATGGAGTTTCCACCGAACCCTGTTAATGATATTGAGATTTTTTATAACTTATATCTAGGTAAGTTTATCTTGACAAAAGCATTATAGAATAACACCTCGGTTGAACTTCAATTATCTATCAAAATTTTCCTTACATCATAGTTTGCTATGATGGCAGAAACAATTATAGGATCATCATGGGACATTTGAAGACCCCACAAGTCATCATTAGAAAAGCTAATAACATTGTTACTTCGATACCTTTTTGGAGTATCCTCTTAGGTCTCTTCTTTTCAATTTGATTGGTGGTGTATCATGCCAACCCTTCTATTTGTGGGTTGTTGATTAGGAAGCTCCGTCTCATCTATTGTCTTCTTCGGAGCAGCAACCTCGGCTTGTTGCTTCTGGTTACGAACATACTTTTCTAGGTATCCATGTTTGATTAGATCTTTTATTTCACCTTCACCTAGATATATTCTTCTATGGTATGCCCGTGGTTGCGATGGAATCGGCAAAATTTATTCTTATTTCTTGATACCAGGGGTGCTCGCATTGATCGAGGTCTTTGTAAGAAATTCTCCTTTTTTATCTCCATCAATATCTTCTTTCTCGAGAGGGATAAGGGAGTAGCTATCAAACTTACTGGTCAAGTTTTTCGGCTTTGGACTTCGTCGTCGCGTTGGTGCATCATCATTGTTGGGGGTCATGGATTATCCTTCTTTTGAGCTTTCTTTCTTGAGGATGACTTTCTTTAGCTTGGTATCGACTCATAGCTTGCTCTTCGGTCAATGCATACTTTTGTGCATGCGCCAATAATTATGAATAACTAGTGGAAAATCTTTTGTTTAAGGAAAAAGTAAATCAGAAGGACCGAAGTCCCTTATTCAATGCTGACATTATGACATGTTTATTGAGATTTGATATTTCAAGCGTGGCCGAATTAAATTGGGCCATATATTTTTTTAGGGTTTCCCCTTCATTTTGTTGGATAGATAAAAGGCTATTTGAATTGCGCGGCATTTTCCTATATATTCTGAATGGGCCACGAACATCTCTTCCAATTAATTAAAAGAATGGACAGTACATGGCTTGAGGCCTGAATACCACATCCGCACGGCTTTCTTTAGGGTTGCAGGGAAGGCCAAATAGTGGAGTGTATTACTGGCCCCTAGGATCATTATGTGAGCTTTGAAACTGCTCGGATGATCCAAGGGATCCGTGATTCCGTCATAAGGTTCCAACTATGGAACCTTAAAATGAGGAGGAATCACTTCCTCCATTATTTGTCGGGAGAATGGAGGTTGACAATTGAATACGACAGGTTGGTCGTCGCTTTTCCACTTATCATCAAGCTCAACAATTCGTTGCTTTAATTTTCGGAGCTTCTTTTTATAGTCATCAAGTCATCGAGTTTCTCTATCTCATCAAACACTTCCAGGGGTGGAATCCCTCGAGGATTCAGAATGGGATCCTGGGCGTTTTCCCTTCCAACGGCTTTCCTCATATTCATGGCATTGAGAACCTCTATGAATGGGAGAATGCCGGTCCAAGGAGCGCTGATATGTGTGCCGGCTTGATTCTTGGTGTCAGATATCTTTCAAAGGAGATTGCTGGCTAAGTTTTGAAGCGATCGGTTGCTGCTGTCTACTAATTGCCACTTCTTGGAGATTCTGAACAGCGGCAGTCAAGATTTCCATTTCATTCAGGAGAGCATCAAGTTGTTATTGTGCCAGATTCGTCATGGGAGGCAGATTACTGTTCTCCAGTAGAGGGTTGGGGTCGTTCATCTTGGATAACTGGCGACCCTTGCTAGTAGAGATGTTCTACACCTTTTCCTTCACCATCTTCTCTGTAAATTTTCTTTTCTAGATAGGAGAGGGTTTATCCTTCTAGTCTCCGCTACATAATGTGCCAATCTGTTGATGCTGAACTCCACGACCAATTCGCACCATCAAGAATCGCTGGCCCGTCGCCTTGAGCACCTGCAAAACAAGTTCTGGGCCGGAGGTTTTTTGGTGGGGAACACTTCGATGCCTAAGTCAGTAAAGTTCAGGTAACAGATAGAGAATCTAAAGAAAAGCAAAGTCAAAGGGACACTTCACTTTCTTCGTTCAGCTTGGCCTCGGAGGTCTCTTCTTACCAGTATTTTCAGGTATTTGCTTTAATAGAAATTAGTTAGAAGGGATTTTTTATAGTTAATTTCAACATGATTCTGTTGAAACTAACTTGAACCCATTATGACGAATAGTTGTTATTCTGTTATAATAACTGTCTCTTTTCTTTTCAACTTAATTTTGGCAAAATTTGGTCATTGATCCATTTAAAAGCAGTTCACCTGATATTTCTTCAATTTCAAGTTGGTCGGACTTTTTAAGTCGGCCAAATAATTGTATTCTAGAGATGAGTCGATCGGACATTATATCATCGGCTTATTAACTTTTAAACTTTTGGCCTTTTTTCAATTAGTCCCAATGTCCCATCACAATAATCATCAAGAAATTTATATTATTTAATACATGTCTAATTAAATTCAATTAAGATCCAACTCAAATATAATCAATCCTAATTTTCTCTCTTTATATAAAGAAATCTGTATATAATAAGTCTGCAAATTTGCTGACCGTATCAAGCCCCATGGCAGCTCTTAGGAGTTAGACCTCGGGCGTGGCCACCCCTAGACGGTCCCCCAACTCTAACCAAGAAATGGTCCCCCAACTCTAACCAAGAAATATTCGATACACGGTGCATATTAATTTTTTCACAGCCGTTCTCCATCCAAAGATGAATACGTCAACCTGACTACCACTGGCGTCAGCCGAGTACTTTCTAGTCGAAATATGTCCAAACCAGTCAACCTGACTACCACTGGCATCAGCCGAGTACTTTCTAGTCAAAATATGTCCAAACCAGGATTCGAACCCCTGCCTGCTAGTTGTGAGCAAAGTCTCACAACCAACTGTGCCATACGCTAGTGACCACGAATAGTTTCGTTAGCAAAGAAAAAATGAACTAATCCTAAAAATTGGATTTTTTAAATAATATAAATTTAATAAATATTTATTAAATTAAGTATTTGATAATATATTTATCAAACTAGATGTTTCAGATCAAATATGGTAGCTAAAATAAAAAATCATGTTTGACAAAGATGATTTCAAATTCAACTGAAATCGTCTTTGATTTAAATAATATAAAATTAATAAATATTTATCAAATTAAGTATTTTGATAATATATTTATCAAACTATGTGTTTCAGATCAAATATGGTAGCTAAAATAAGAAATCGTCTTTGATAAATATGATTTCAAATTCAACTGAAATCGTTTTTGGTAAAGACGATTTTAAATTCAAGGGCTAGAGAAGAAATCAAGATAAAAAAATTGGAAAATAGGACCGGGAGAAAAAACTAAGATAAAAAAAACTAGAAAATAGGATCAGAAAGAAGAAACTAAGACACCAAACAAAATCTTGGATGGCTGCTCGGCTAATAAATCATCTTTGGAAGAAAAAATCAAGACATAAAAAATTAAAAAAGGGATCGGGGAGAAGAAATTAAGATACAAATAAAAAAACTAAAAAATGGAATCTAGAAGAAGGAACGAAGATAAATATATATATATATATATATATATATATATATATATATATATATATATATATATATATATATATATATATATATATATATATATCTAAAAATAATTTCTGATCCATGCATCCAAATCGCTGCCACATGTTCCTCCATCTATTTTGATAAATATAGTTTTAAAATTTTGTTTTCATAATTATTTATTTAAATAATATTATTTAAAAAAAAATCTGCGAAGAGGATAGTGAAGTACAAAATAGGTTTTCTATCAAAAAAAAAAAAAAGTACAAAATAACCGAAATATGCTTAATATATTTAGACATTTCTGAATGATTTAGTCTCAATAATAATAAACAATATCCCATGACGTACCCGGACTTGTGCGGTGGTTTGAAATAATTCGTAATAATAGCCCCATACCAAAGGATTTTTTTTAATAATATTTTTAAAAATAAAATTACCAAAGTACCGTATTGAATGAAATTTACCAAGCTAAGGTACCATGGTTAGGTATAATTTTTCTTTTTTGTTGTTACTCCGCCGTGGGGGAGATGCAGGTGCCTGCATCTTTAGGTCGGAAAAAAATTCTCGAAGACTCGTCGCAAAAAAAAAAAAAAAAAAAAAAAAAATCTTTAAAGATGTAGTACTTGCATCTTCAAAAAAAAAAAATACAATTTAAAAACACAAATAGAATCTGCATTTTTTAAACCAACCAAAAAAATAAAAAGTAGTTTGAATCTCCTAAACGGACCGAATAAAAAAAATAAATATAAGATTTTTTAAAATAATATTTTTATAGAAAATACTTAAAGACGGAGTAAATCCTGTATCTGAATTTTTTTTAATAATATATTTTTTAAAAAATTATTGAAGTAGTGTGGGTCAAAATAAATTTATTGAACTACCATAATTCGGCAAACATGATAGCCACTCGTGTTTTTAATTTTTAATATAATAAAATTAAAAAATATACAATAAAATTTAAAATAATACAATGAAATAATTAAAATATTTAAAATAACATAATAAAATTTAAAATATTTTAAATAATATAATAAAATTTAAAATTTAAAAAAAATAAAAGAAGCTACGGATAAATTGAAGCCATAGGGCGCACCTGTGATTTCATTTTATTCTTGCATCTCAATTTTTTTAAAAAATTAAAAAATTAAAAAATTGAAACATTTCGGTAATTGGATCAATGATCCGATCAGTGGGCGGATCAGAGCCTGAACCGGTAATCGGATCGGTGGCTGGACTGGTGACATGATTGGATCTGTGATCGGATTCGGTCGCCATTCCAGCCGCCAGACCAGTCACCCGTCTTGTGATAGGTCCTGCCACCAGTCCGGTCATCGGTGTTGCCACCAGTCCGGTGGACCGGTAGGTCCTGCCATCGGTCTGGGCACCGATCCTGTCATGGGTCCGGCTATTGGTCTGACCAGGGGTCTGGTCGTCGGTCCGACCAAAGATCCAGCCATTTATCTGGTAGCCGGTCTGGCCACCAATCTAGCCGCTTGTCCTGCCACTGGTCCGGTCACCGGTCTTGCCACCGGTCCTACCACATGTCCGGCCAGATTGGTGGCTGAACCGGTGGTAGGATCGACTGTCGGACCCCTGGTCGGAGTAGCGATCGGACCAATGGCAGGACCGGCGATCGGACCCCTAGTCGGACCGGCGATCGATCGGTGGCCGGACCGGCTATTGGATCGATGGCTGGACCCTTGGTTGGACCAGCAACCGGATCGATGGCAAGACAGGTGGCCAGACTGATGGCAGGACCCCTGGTTGGACCGGCGACCAGATCGATGGTAGTACCGGTGGCTAGCTTGGTGGCAGGACCGGCATCCGGACCGGTGGCCGGTTTGGTGGCCGGACCTGCGACCGAACCGACTGCCAGACCCCTTGTCGAACCAGGGGTCTGGCCATTGGTCTAATCAGGGGTTCGGCCGTCGATCTGACCAGGGTTCTGGCCGTCGATCCGATAAGGGGTCTGGCAGCCGATTCGGTGCTGGTCCAGCCACCAATCCAGCCTTCGATCCTGTCACCGATTTAGATGCCGATCCTGCCTCCGGTTCGGATGCCGGTCATGCCACCGGTCCAGACGCCGGTCATGCCACCGGTCTTGCCATCAGTCCGGCCACCTGTCCTGCCACCGATTCGATCGCCGGTCCAACTAGGGGTTTAGCTTCCGGTCCGGTAGCCAATCTGATAGTCAATTCGATAGCTGGTTCATCCATCGCTCAGGTTACCGGTCTAACCAGGGGTTCGACCATCGATCTGACCAGGGGTTCAATTGCTAGTCCTGCCACCAGTCCAGCATCGGTCCGACCAAGGATCTGATCGCCAGTCCTTCCACTGGTCTGGCCACCATTTTGGTCGAATCGGTGGCAGGACCGGCATCCGGACCGGTGGCAGGACGATGGCCAGATTCGTGGCCAGACCGATGGCCGAATCGGCTGTCAGACCGGCGATTGGATCCCTGATCAAACCAGCAGCCGGACCGATGGCAAAACCTGTCGGTCTGCAAGACCGGTGGCAAAACCTGTCGGTCTGCCAGACCGGTGGCAAAACCTGTCGGTCTGCCAGACCGGTGGCAAAACCTATCGGTCTGCCGGACCAATGGCAGCACCGCCGGTTGGATTAGTGGCAAGATCGGTGGCATGACCTATCGCTAGACCAATGACCGGACGGGTGACCGAACTGGTGGTCATAATGGTGACCGGATTCAATTGCCGATCCAATCCAGTCGCCAGTCCATCCACCAATCCGATTGCCGGTCCGGGCTCCGATCCGACCATGGGTCCGATCACCGATCTGATTATCGGAATGTTTCAATTTTTTAATTTTTTAATTTTTTAATTTTTTAATTTGAAAAATTATGGTGCATGAATAAGATAAAGTCGCATGTATGGTCTGCAGCTTCACTTTACTTGCAGCTTCTTTTAATTTTTCTAAATTTTAAATTTTATTATATTATTTTAAATATTTTAAATATTATAATTTTATTATGTTATTTTAAATATTTTTAATTTTCTTATGTTATTTTAAATATTTTATCATATTATTTCAAATTTTATTATGTTAAAATTTAAAGACACGAATGTGGCTACCATGTTTACCGAGCTATGGCAGTTCAATAAATTTATTTTGACTAGTACTATTTCAATAAATTTTTTTTAAAAAAATATTATTAAAAAACATCGAGATACAGAATCTACCCTGTCTTTAAGTATTTTTTTAAAAAGTATTATTTAAAAAATATAATATTTTATTTTTTTTTATTCGTTCCGTTTAGAAAATTTAAATTATTTTTTATTTTTTTGGTTGATTTAGAAGACATAGGTTTTACCTGTCTTTAAACCAGTTTTTTTTTTTTTTGAAGATGCAAATTGTTGTACTGCATCTTCAAAGATATTATTTTTTTTGGATTGATTTAGAATATGCATGTTCTACCCTGCATCTTCAAAGATTTTTTTTTTTTTCGGTGGTTCTTTGAATTTTTTTTTTCCCGATCTACGGATGCAGGCATTCTCCATGTCGGAACATCGACAAAAAAAAAAAATACACCTGGTCAAAGTACCGTAGTTTGGTAAAACTCTTTCAAACCATGGTACTTTGATAATTTTATTTTTAAAAAAATATTATTAAAAAAATCCCATACCAAAACCGCTGACGTTTCAAACAAATAAATTTTTTTTTTTACTTATATTAGAATAATCATTCATCGTTAAAACAATATTATAATAAGAACTAATGGGCCATGAAAATAAATGCAACGATATTATATTTTCCTCATTAGATAAGTAACATATTCATCGAGGTCATACATAATATTTTATAAATAAAATTTTAAAATTTAAATAAATAATATTTTATTGAAAGAAAGTAATGTTAATTATGATTTGTTATAACATGGAAACAACGAGACATGGTCAAAAATGACAAGCACCATTACTAAGGTGGTAGCTTGGTTGGTAAAGATTTTGTCTCATTATCAATAGATCGTGAGTTCGAGTTGGTAGAGATTTTGCTTTACTATTAATAGGTCATGAGTTTGATAAGGATCCCATGGATGACTCAATTAAATTCAGGAATTATTTCCTAGGATCTGCGACAGTTGGTGTGTGTAAGAGATCATGATTCTCTTTTTTTGTTTTTCCGTTCTCTTTTTTTGTTTTTCCGTTCTACTAGCCGATGTCTTAGTGATGTTCTCCTTCTTTGTTTCTCCGTTCTATCGGTTGGCGTCTTAATGATATTCTCCTTCTTTATTTTCCCGTTCTACCGGCCGACGTCTTAGTGGTTCTCCTTTTTTGTTTTTCCGTTCTAATAGCCGGCGTCTTAGTAATGTTCTTCTTCTTGATTTCTCAATTCTACCGGTCGACTCTTAGTGATATTCTTCTTCTTTATTTCTCCGTTCTATCGACCGATGTTTTAGTGGTGTCAGGTTGACGTACTCACCTCTTGGTAGGAAAATGTTATGAAAATTTAAACATCAAAAATCGAAAAAAGGTTACAAAAATTTAAGCACTAATATTACCTGATAGGATGGAAACTTGTGGGAATAGCTACATCAGTTTTAATCTCTCTGTCCCTTTTTTTCAATAAAAAGAAAGAAAGAAAGAAAGAAAATGACAGGCACCCCATCTGTCCATAATTACATGTTACCTGCCTTAATAAGATAGCGGAAGGTTGACCGTTACAACAGTTATAATACCATAAATTGATAATAATTAGAATAGTCCATGGTGAACTGAAAAATAGCTCAATATTTCTGAGAGAAGGATAACTAGCGTAATTGACCTTCCTTGCAACCAGGACAACAACATTCTTATATCTTTTCAGGATTTTTTTTTTCCTTGATCTTTTAAAGTATTCTCACATCAGAACTGTATAACCACTAATCTGAAAAGATAAAAAAAAGTGTAATCCTTGCTCTGAGGCGGTTACTTGGAAAGATTCGTGGAATCTCCAATTACTAGGATCCTTGAAAAAAATAAAGTGATCTGGTGTAACTCCATTTATTTCACGGGAAATTCCCCTAGAATAATTTTGGGCCATAACGAGCATATGCAATCTTAGCTCAAATTAGGGCATCATCATAGAAGCCATCCACGCAGTGTTCCCCTACCGAACAAAATCCGTCCATCATACATGTGAAATGAAACCCCGAGACCAGATTTAGATTTCTTCCAGTGATACACATCCTATAATTAACCACAACAATTAGCTTACCTTATTTCTTGTTTTCCATGGTTAAGAATATAAAATACCCATCAAATTTTCTTCTACGAATCCAAATTTATTCAGATGCAAGGCCTATTGTCCTATACTCCAGAGAATAGAGTATACTCGAAATACATCCTGGAAACTTGACGAAGAAATCCATGATGCAGTTAAAAAAAAATAACGATTTCCATCTCATGCATGATTATTTCCTGACAAAATTTTCAGTGCCAAAAGAAACAGCAATACTAAAGTTTCTCACAGTACATTTTAAGTTAAAACGATTATTGGGAAAAGCACTTATTACAGCCAAGATACAAAACTTATGCGAAAAGATGTCTCAACTTTAGAAGCATTCAGTATCAGTCCACGTTGAAAGATCCCATCACCCAAAGGACGCTAAAAGGAAGAGAACAAGATTTTTTTCAAGCATCATCCAGAGCAAGAACCCCAGGTAGAGACTTTCCTTCGAGCAGCTCCAAGCTCGCACCACCTCCAGTAGATATGTGGCTCATCTTGTCAGCAAGCCCTGCCTTCTCTACAGCAGCGACAGAGTCACCACCTCCTATGATGGTAATAATCCCCTTTCCACTCAGCTCGGCCAACTTCTTAGAAATGGCCTGAACAAATGAGAAAATGTTAACACTTCAATATTCTTTTATCCTTGACAAAAAAGAAAAAATCCATTTAGCTAACAAGATTAGAGAAGTAGAACCAAAAACAGAGCAAACAGTTATATGTAATAACATCAGCCAATCCCAAGAGTTTGTCTTAGGTCGAGACTCTGGTACTAGAATTATACAACTTCCATGGATCATGGAATAGCTGCCTCATTTGTTTCTTCTTGAATTCATGGTCTCTTTACCACTTGCAGGGTAGGATGAGAAATCCTTTTGATTATTTTATATGGACTAATGACTGATCTGTACTATTAATTCATGTAAATCTTTTAATTTAGGATGAGTTTAGTTTGTCAAATTATGACAACAAAACCAAAACATTTTTATCAAAAAATAGAAGATAATGGGTACATTTACTTTCATCTTTCCACAGAGGACCTAATTGTGTAATCAACCAGTTCATTCAGTACCAAACTGGAATTTAACAAAAATCAGAGAGTTAGATAACCATAGATCATGAGGGTCAAGATATTGCACAAAAAATAAGAATTGAGCACAAAAGATCACTATATCAAAAAGATAAAAATGAAAAGCACCCTTACTAACCCCATCCAAGTATTGAGCAAGATGCCATGGGCATTTGCAACAAGGTTACAAGCACAGAGAGAGCGGCTTAGTATTAAGGTCTACGAGGTTAGTTAACAAGGATAGGAATTCTAGAGTGGAATTTTAAGCTGCTTATGTACACACACGATGTGTAGCTCTCAAGTATTGCAGCAAAGAAATCATAATTGCAAGCAGTGGATACTTTCAGTAATATCTTGATAAGTAAAATAATAAAACAATTACTATTACTTACCTCTGTTCCCACTGCAAACTTCTCAAACTCAAACACTCCCATTGGCCCATTCCAGATGATAGTCTTGGTGCTGTCCAAAGATTCACAAAATGTCTTGATGGACTCAGGTCCAATGTCAAGCCCCATCCAGCCATCAGAAATGCCAGACGCTGGCACGACCTGCAAAAGAAAAGGAAATCTTGCATCTGAAAAACATCGTCAAACATTGTGCTCCCTGACGGCTCTTGGTACTTGGTTCCCAAATATGATACGAAGAATACAGGGTTACATAGGATATACGCAAGAATCAACTCCATTTATTACCAACTTGAGAAACAATGTTTCATTGCAGTTGAACTGCCATCAGCGAAAGTAATCAAGTCAAAGTAACTCTTTCAAACTGGTTCCTACCTAGGCAACTTCCAAAATCTAATTCAAAATCGTGACAACAGCAGTATGTGCCCTATTCAGATAAAAACCATCTACAAGGTCCGCATGTACTAACCATGACAATGGGCATAAAAAATTAATTAAACAAACTCTAAAGATACAATAGACCAATGGAAAATTAAATAGCAAAAGCTCAAATAAGATATTTTAAAATGCAAGAATCATTTTTCCATTAAAAAAATAATAAAACAGAGAAGAACCCTGACAAGAAATAGGCTGGGAAATATCTACTTTTACATTTTTTTAGGCCTCCAGATTTCTTTAGTTTGAAACATATAGATGCTACTTCAATATAAAACAAGAGTAGGTGCACATACCTTGCTGTCTGCATCAGCAGCAAACTTGCCAGCCACTACCACATCAGTGGGCAACAGCAAAGAGACCCCTTTAGACTTTGCTTTCTCAAGTAGCGTGGTTGCAAGATCGAGCTTGTCTTCTTCAACAAGAGATGACCCAACTGAATACCCTTGTGCCTTGTAAAATGTAAAAATCATTCCTCCACCAAGGAGAAGAATATCAACCTTCTCCAGCAGTGACTCCATCACCCCAATCTTGGTTGATACCTTTGATCCACCAACTATGGCAGCGAAGGGCCTTTTGGGGTTTGCTACTGCCCCAACAAGATAGTCAAGTTCCTGAGACAATGACAAATTTAATTGGAAGCAAACAAGAAAAGCTGAATGTCAAGATACAGACCAAATAGTCCTTGCAAATATGTAATTTTACCAATAACCTTCACAAGGAAGAAAGAACATCAATTTTCAGGTTGACATATCAACTAGACAAGAAATGAACCTTTTAAGTCTTAACCAATCAAATCATGGCAACATAAGTAGATAAAGGATGTCAAATATGTCCCATAAAAAAGAATATGCATATATACATACTATTTAATTACATACACATATTAGAAGCTGGGAGCTTGTATTGATAAAATAAAATGTCAGATTTCACCATACCTTCTGCATAAGGAAACCAGCAACAGCTGGCTTCAAGAATTTGGCAACACCCTCTGTTGAGGCATGTGCCCTATGAGCAGTGCCAAAAGCATCATTCACATAAAGGTCAGCAAGAGATGCTAGTTTCTTTGCAAACGCTGGATCATTTTTCTCCTCTTCTTTGTAAAATCTCACATTTTCAAGGAGCAAAACACCTCCATCCGGCAATGCAGCCACCATTTTCTCAACTTCCTCACCAATACAATCATTGGCCATCTCAACCTATTTGAGAGAACAAAATCAAATTTCTAAGCTTCACTAAATATGTTCTTTAAAAATTATGCTGAATGATAGCACATCATACATACATTGACTCCAAGTAGTTCGGATAGCCTGGGAACCAGAGGTTTCAAACTGTACTTAGGGGTAACACCTTTAGGACGCCCCTGAAAAGTGAAAAACCACATTAATCAAGTATTAGCACATTGAATGGCTCAAAATGACCCCCCGCCACGCCCCCCCCACCCAAAATAAATAAATAAATAAATAAATAAATAAATAATAATAATAATATCAAGAAGCGGGAGATCACAGCATGAATATGATAATGAGGATGAATCAAAGACTACCGGAGCAGCTCTTTGAAGCAAATTGTAATAGCACACAGCTAAAGAAATGAATGATATGTAAAATTAAAAAAAAATAATGCAAAATCTCTGATATGCAAGGCACATATACTGACAAATGGCTACTGGTATAAAATAAAAAACAAGATAATTGCAGAGGACTAGAACAATGTACAATAGTGTCAATTTTTTTAATGAAAAGAACAATGATAAATAATTTAACCATGATACAATCACTTCAAACTACATCCCTGCCATCAAATGGCCAGTAAATACAAATATAAAATAGGAACAAGTAGGCTACAAGCTCAATTTAAAGGTTGCAAATGCAATAGGATTAGGAAGAGAAGGACTTGCAACCCTTCCAAACAAGATGAAATAAAATATTCAATTAAACCAGGTTATTTTAACAAGCATGCTTGGTTAGGAAGGCTGTAACTAGAAATGGCACCCCAAACATAACAAAACACAAGCACATTAAAAAAATATAAATGTTAAAAAATTTACAATAATGCATATGTGAGTGCATGTACATTATTGGTTCTTATGATGTAGCCATTTGACAAGCATTAGCTCTACAACAACCCCAAGCTATGTCAAGCAACTCTACAGCTTCCTAATCCAACTGCCATTATTGCAAAGCTATAAAAATAAAACCAAAGAAAATGTAAATTCATGTGCTTCATAGTCTGTAGTTCTTAGCAGTAGGTGCCTTGTGCAATATCCATGCCATCATAAATGCCTCAACACAAAGTACTGACCCATTGAGCTCCCTATAGGAACCAAGCATGATAAGGATGGATTTTAAGAGCCCGGCAATCTGCTTCTAAAATAACAAAACAATAGTTTCACACTAACCTAACATCCCAAGATCAACTAGATGAAAGAAAAAAAACCAAGAAATACGATTATAAAAAAAGGTTTTAATATGTGCTTATATTATATATACATCAAAATGCAAGACTTATGGAAACACAACATGGTACAAGCTTGCCAAGATAAACCTTCAACAATTCAAGCTTCTAAACACAGTAAACGGCCTGCTTTTAGTATAATTGATATACTTGCAAATGGACCATCAATAGTGATTCTCATGGAAGCATCATGGAGGATCCTGAATGAAGAAAAAGAAGGAATACGACCTTCTCACACAAAGCAATGTAGAATTCCTAGGAAAGAGATGAAGAATTGGGTCGTTACCTACTTCCAGGTCTAAAATTCAGGTTTCTTAGCAAGATGCACGGATAATGAAAGGGATAAAGGCTATACCAGACATTCATGATAGATGCAGGTGCAAGCTACAAGCTACCAAAAATGATGACGATGCTCCTAGATACAAAACTAAAAGCCAGCACCATTATGGGAATCGGATGTTACGAAAAAGAAACCATGCTAACTAGGAACATGATGTATATTTTTTTTCTTAGTTCACTTTAACAAACTAAACAAGATGCAATCTATGAAAATACAAGAACTTACAATTTATTGCCATACATCACAATCATAGAAGGTAAAGTCACTTAAACAAAGATGAAACCACCAACATTCTATCCCCTTGCAAGTTTTCGCATTTTCTCCTTCTTTCAGATTTTCTGCTCATCCATTTAAAGTGGGTGGAGGCCAGTACAAGTTGATAAATTTACAATGTGCTTGCTTGAATGTGGCTTTGAGATTTTCTCATTCCATCCTTTTTCCAAGAATTTCTGCCAATGAACTGCCAACTAAAAAATGAAAACCTTCCTATTATGTGACTATTCTGCATAACTGAAATTAAGCCACCAAGGCTTTTTCTTCCCTTCGACCAATATCACATCCTTAAAATTTAAGACTCTGTCCTGCTCATGCAAATGCAGGGGCAGGAAGAATCAAGTGTCCTAGCTTGAGTATAGGGTCGAACCAAATGCAAGAAGTTCAAATATAAATCATTTTTGCAGCCAAACTTGAGAGTAGAGATGTTTGCTGATAACTCATTTAAGGAATAGGTGAGAGTTTTGGTACTCCAAGAATTCCATATGTATACTTCGAGGTAATCACCGTGGTCAATCTCAGCCTTATAGTTGAGATGCATTCTCCTCATAATCTATATATATATATTATTATTATTATTATCAAGAAAAGGAGGGGGAAAAAAAGCGTTACATTTTTCTTGCTTAAAAAAACAACTAAATCATCTTTAACTATACATTATTAGTCAACCATCAGTATTTCAAGATTAATCGAGCCAAACACGACCAATCCAGGCAAAGCTGGCCCTTAGATCGTTCGTTTAACATATCACTAAAGTGCCCAGCTATAATTCCATCCTTAACGTGTACAATTCCATATATATTCCTAGAAAATAAAAAGCCTATATTCTGTTAACCATCTTCTGGTATCTGTCTTTTTTCTTCCTATCACAATCACCCATGCTCGGAACAATCAGATTCATCAACAATGATAATACTAATAAAAACACAACCAAAAATAGTATATTGCCGCAATATAATTAAGCAAAATAAAATATTGCAACCCTCCCATCATGATATAGAAAGAGTAATCGAGTTCATGTACCTAGCAGTTGATGGCACCAAACTCCCCATCAAAGACGATCCAAAAACAACAACAACAAAACTGTAATAAATACAACTAAAAGCACTTCTCCCTATATATAGCCGCTAGATCAGCAAGTGATCCCGAACCAAAACAACAACCTACGAACAACGAATATCAAAGGAAAATAGCCATAATGGGAGAATAAATTAAAATAAGAAGAAGAAAGAGAAAGCTCACCAGGTGGCTGGAGAGGATGACACGGGCGCCGTGATCCATGAGGTACTTGATCGTGGGGACGGCGGCCCTGATCCGGGTGTCATCGGTGATCTTGAGATTGTCATCCAGGGGCACGTTCAGATCCACCCTCACGAACACTCGCTTCCCCTTGAGATCCGCCTCCTTTAGCGTCGACACGCTCCTCTTCGTCGCCATTTTTCTATCGATCGAGAAAAGAGCAGAACAGAGAAGACTGGATTCCGAACACCGATGCTAGAGCCGGTGGGACTATATAGTGATACACGATGGGCGATTAGGGCTGGGAGCGCATCCAGGATATCGCGCCGCGGTGGTTTTTCTTACGATGGGCGGAGTATCGGATGGATAGCTAAGGTTCAAGTGGAGGATCGGACGATGACGAATGATTGAATGGATTTGCGGTACACCTGTGGGTTTGGCTCGTAGTTTTCTTCCCTTCCTTTTTTTTTTTTTTTTTTAAGAAGATGCGTACAGGTGGCGGGTTTGAGACATGGAGGGGCTGGACCGCAGGCGTTTTCTGTCCGTGAAAAGTCCGTCGGCAGCGTGAGCGCGCCAGGTCGGATGGCATGGACGGGTTAGCTTTTGGTCCGGGACACAAGACACCCTTGCAGGAGGTGCTTGATCAGCTTCTACTTCAGAAAATTGGTGATATATTCTAATTCTATCCCACCGCCCAGGAACATGATTCTTTAATTTTTGTATGAACCAATGGCTTTGGGTTTTTTTTTTTTTTTTTTATGGATGACAATACTTAAGACCATACATCTACACTTTTTTCTAATTAGTTACTAAGAAAATATGATCATCTCTCAGGTCGTGTGAGAAGGGGCAAGGGAGAGAATCTAGCGCCTTTCTTTTTTCCTGACTTTGAATAGAATACTTCTAGAATCAAGCCTCCATTTCCGCTTTATTTTGGTCTTCACAAATGGCGGCGAAGGAAATTGGAAAACAGCCAACTTAGGTCATAAACTAGAGAGAACGTCAAGTATTCTACAAACCACGAGTCTTTGTGTATTAGAACCATATCCTTTTGGTGAACCTTGTTATATCGCATGGCCTGGCAGGCAACTTAAATGCTTCTGATTAGGTGAAAGTTGCATGTGTTGGGCTCCGAAGCATAGAATAGTTCAAGGTGAGCCTATTTACGGCTTGCAAGGACTCACGCATCCTTCTCTCTAAACTCAAAATAACCTTCAACATATTGACGTGCGAGAAAGTTATCAATGCCAAGTCTGCAAACCAAATTGCAACTACAATATTGATCTGTTTATCCTAGTGCAGGAGATTTGTATTTCAACAATAAATTGGCACCGCATCACAGGAAAACATCAACGCAAGGAGCCACAAAAAAAAAAAAAAAAAATCTTTTGGCCAATCCCAGAAACTCTACAAGAGCTCTTGACATCTTGACTGACTCCACTTCTGGGTAAAACTCAGGTGAAAGAGACCACAACATGGTTAATTTCTTCCAGGAACCGCAACGAAAGACAGCAACTTTGGAATAAAACTTGGCCTCATACAGCAACAGAAACAGCATCATTGAGAGCCACAACTCCTGGAAGCTCCTTCCCTTCCAACAATTCCAAGCTGGCTCCACCACCCGTGGATATGTGGCTCATAACATCAGCTACTCCCACTTTCTCAACAGCCGCAACGGAATCTCCACCTCCAATGATCGTCGTCACACCCTTCCCGCTGAGCTCTGCCAACTTTTTTGCAATTGCCTGCAAAATTAAGCCATGTCAGATAAATTGCTTTCATGGGCATGCAAGGCTGGAGAGGACATGCAGTAATGTAGTACTAAATCAGCAGCTTGTGATTAATGCATGAAAGAGAACCATCGCATACCTCAGTTCCAACTGCGAACTTATCAAATTCAAAAACTCCCATAGGACCATTCCAAATGACTGTCTTGGTTCTTTCCAGTGCATCACTGAATGACTTCACTGAATCTGGTCCGATATCCAAGCCCATCCAACCATCCGGAATTGCCGTCGATGGTACAACCTGCTTGAGGAACCATCATTCCTCAATCATCTCATTACAAATATTCAACCTAATATAACACCCACATTTGCATGAATTCAAAAAAGAATTAAAATGTTTCAAAGAGGTTCACCTTTAAGGTTTTCTTGGTTCGAGTTCTTCTGACATGGTTTATAAATGACAGGATAAGAAGGAACGAGGACTTTACAAGCATGCTCTACTTAATGCCTTGCAAGTATAGTGCCATTGTACCAATAAATATAAGAAGACCCTAAAATTACAAACCTTGCTATTTGCATCAGCAGCAAACTTGTCAGCAACGACAACATCAGAGGGCAACATAAGAGAGACCCCTTTGGAGAAGGCCTTCTGAAGAAGTGATGTTGCAAGCTCTACTTTGTCCTCTTCTACCAGGGAAGAACCCACAGAAAGTCCCTGTGCCTTGTAAAAGGTGAAGATCATTCCTCCACCCAGAAGAAGGATGTCACATTTCTCCAGCAATGACTCTATCACTCCAATCTTGGATGACACCTTTGAACCACCTACAATGGCAGCAAATAGTCTTTTGGGGTTTGCGACAGCACCAACAAGATAGTCAAGTTCCTGCAGTCAGGCACAAATTGTTTGATTAGAACTTGACTCAAAGAAACTATAAAGAGAAAAAGACAGATGCAAATCCATGCGAAATACTTCACGAAGCAACATGCAACACATGCAGAGAACAAGATGCTGCCATATGAGAACCTCAAAGGCAACATTGAGATGACAAAGATGCACCAGTTGAAGTTCTAACTCCCTCAATTTGGATAAAGATTAGAACTTTTTAATCACAAAGTGACTCCAAGAAACATCCATGTGAGTATTCTCCAGTAAGTTTTTAATTCTTTAAAAAAATAACAAAATACAAAAGGTCTTTACCAACCTTCTGCAAAAGGAAACCAGCAACAGAGGGCTTCAAGAACTTGGTGACACCCTCTGTTGATGCATGTGCTCTGTGTGCAGTTCCGAAAGCATCATTCACATAAAGGTCACCTAAGGATGCAAGCTTCTTTGCAAACTCTGGGTCATTCTTCTCTTCCTCCTTATAAAACCTTACATTTTCGAGAAGTAGAACACCACCTTCTGGAAGTGCAGCAACCATTTTCTCAACTTCTGGGCCAATACAGTCACCGGCCTTCTCAACCTGTTTGGTGTGGTAGTAAGGAATCCAGAATGGTATAAAAAAGACAATTAAATTACCTCTGGGTAGAAGATGAGCACACCTTGATGCCAAGAAGTTCAGAGAGCCTAGGGACAAGAGGACTCAAGCTGTATTTTGGTGTGACACCCTTTGGGCGTCCCTGTTCAGGAAAAGAGAATGGATTTAGAATCAATAGTTACCTGCACCTGAATGTAAAATAGGATACAGAGCCGGGGAATTATTTGGATTTCAACAAAAAACAACAACATGCAATAAATCAAAGTATAAGATCGCAACATGACCAGAGTATCACCTACAATTTAAATATTTCTGATCAACTAATCAATTCCATAACAGCTTTCACGCCTATCAAATGTCAAAATATCCTCTCCAGTTTCTTTAATATTTCTAATTTTAGATAGCCAATTTTGAAAGTGGAAATCTTTATAAGGACACCTTGAGAGCATTTGTAATGGAACAAGGAAAACAAAAATTACATAAGAAGAAAAAAAACATGATGTTCATATTAAGATGGAGAAGCCAATTGGAACTTCGACAAATGATATCAGTAAAACATGAAGCTTAAATAATCTAAAACATAAAACACTTTCAGGACATGTAATTTGGACTTAGTATAGGCACCTGTCCAGATATTATAAATTTCAAGGATGACACTGGAAAAGGAAAAATAAAATTACAGCACCAGATATGTGAAGTGGAGCCACTTGACATAAAAGGAAGGGTTTTCAGCATCAGAATTTGTCGATCAAATATATTTGCACTGAACTGATAAAATTTTCTTATTTGAAACGCTCTACTGGTCACTGGGAATGGAATGCAACTCAAAATGTCGTAACAATAATAGTTTAGCAGCAGCATCCTTCCCTTTTCCATAAATTACATTATATAAAGATAGCACTATACTTGGATGGACAGGTGCATGCAGAACTACCATATCCAGAAACCTATAGAATACAGAAGCAAGCAACATCTGGAGCACACTAGACGATCACAGACACATCATAATATTGCTGATTAGAGAACACGTTACAGTGCTTCAAGATATATTGATGCTGATCCCAGTGGCTTAAAATCAATGGTAATGAAAAGCTTCTTGAGAGCACTAGACGATCACAGCCACATCATAATAAAGGCAACAAATGAAAGCCAACAATTTATCATAAACATGGGGCAAAACCCAAACCTGGCTCCCAAGTAAATGAACAGATGCACATAAAAATCTGCTCAAATATTTAGCTTGTGAGACTACCATTGACAATAATGTTTTATATCTTCTAGCACAAAAGAATGGCGCGAAAAAGGCTATTTTCATGAAATTATCAGTACTCCAACGACTATTCTACTCGCTAAAACAATCAGAAAGACTGATACTAAAACAAGCAACTTACATAGAATAGAAAGAAAGTCAACCTCCACATAAGTCGATAACAAAAGGCATTAAAAATGAAACAAGCACGAAAGTTCACCATGAACACATCCAAAACTGAGATTTTTTTTGATTATTGGTAGTATAAGATCTCACTTAAAAGAATAAGTAAAACGACAAGCTAGTTCAAAAACACGAGAAGGGCGGCAAGTAGAAATCGAAAAGAGGCTCACCAGATGGCTGGAGAGAATGACTTTGGCCCCATTCCCCATCAAGTGCTTGATGGTGGGCACGGCCGCCCGAATCCTGGTATCGTCGGTGATGTTCTGGTTCTCATCGAGGGGCACGTTGAAATCCGCCCTCACGAACACCCGCTTCCCTTTGAGGTCCGCGGCGGTGAGGTCCCCGACGCTCTTCTTCGCCATGGCGGCCACGGCCCTAGGACCCCTCCCACTCCGCCCGGCCACCGCTCGGATCCCGGCCGCGACGTGGATCGCCAGCAGCGGGTCCGTCGCGGCCCCAGCGAAGCCCAGGCGGTGGAGCGGCGATCGGAGCGCGACGGCACCGCGGGAGGCGGTGAAAGCTACCGTCGCCGCCTGCCACCGGGACGAGGACCGGGAGGCGCAGGGGGTGGAGGACGCGCGAAGAGAAAGGGAGGTGGGGGATGCGGCGGAAGCCATCGTTAGCTCTTAGAGATAGAGAGAGAGAGAGAGAGAGGGAAAAGACGGAGTTGGAAAGTGGGGAGAGATGAAATGGTGTAGAGATGGGAGAAGAATAGCGCATGAAATGGAGAAGGATTTGTGGAGGGGAATATTTTCTTATCGTTGGGAATAGTTGGAGAGGGGGATGGTTCGATGCTTTCAGCGAGAGGCTCTGGCATTTTTTAGGTGGTTTCATCGGGTGGACCAATCGCATGGAAATGGACAGGGAAGGGAGCAGGGGAGATGGGAAACCAAAAAAAAAAAAAAAAACTGGTTGAAAGGGCCAAAGGGGAGAAGAAATTCTCGGTCCACCGCCCGCATCTAAAAACATCGTAGCGCTTTTATCGAATAGAATCGCAAATCATAATTAAAAACAAAATTATATTAATTTTAATATAATTTATTTTTAAAAAATAAAAATATTTCTATATTATGATACTCGGTTATTCTTCCTGATATCCTATCATTTTTTATAATTTCTTATATATGTATACAACCAATCGTTGGTTCTTATGATTTTTTATTATTTTATAATATCTAATTATTTTTTATGGTTTCATCTATAAATTTTATTAGTTATTATAATTTTTTATTTTGCATAATATTCTAGATGTTACAATATTTAAAAAAATATTTTTAAAAAAAATTTTAAAAAAATAAGCTACATTAAATGCTTGTAGCATTAAAAATTATTGTATTATCATTATTAATTATGACACTCTGTCCAACAGATGCAATAGCATAATTTTTTCTTTCCAATAATGGTGGACAAAAAATGGACGAAAAAAAAAAAAAATGATGGACAAAAAGCTTTCCATGAAAAGAGAATGAATTGCAGCTATATCATTGATATTTTATTTTTTTAATTTTTTGAGATTATAAATGTTATTGAGTTACGTTATTGTTATTATCGATTTTTTTTTTTAACGATGAATACAACCTCACTTTATAGTAGCAAATTACCAGCACGTGTAAATCAACAAATTTACAAATATCTTTTATTAATAGGGATGAAAGTGGACATAATCATATTTATTCGGATCCAATTTTATTAACCAAATTTATTCATATATATTTATAATTTTCATATAAATAATATTTATATTTGTATTTATACCAATAAAAAAAAAATGATATTGATATAATTATATAATATCCTATTTATATCAAATATCTTACTATATTTATAATTCTATTCAATCTTTCGCGCTTCTGCATGCTTCTAAATGAAATAACCTATCAAATTAGCATATTTAAATTAATTTACTATCCATACATGAATATCTTTAATTTAGTAATTATATAGTTTAACTATTTGATTTATATTTATATTTATATCTATAATTTTAATACTTGATTTCCATCTATATTTATTTAAAATAAATATGTATGTAACATTTTTCATCTTATTAACGTCTATATCCCCATACATATTCACTAAACAAAAATACATAAGAATATAAACATACTGATATTCTTTTTTGGTAAGAAATAAATTGATATTTAATCTATATCTAACCCATTTTTTGCTCTAATTATTAGTAGGTTAACCATCTATGAAATTTACTAAGATTTATTATTATTTTACAGCAAGTATAAAATAATTCATGGATGGGCACAGGAACTCAAGGATAAAATATTTATTCCAACAAATATGATTTAATTTTTTTAAAAATATTCTATATAGATGAAAGATAGTTGTTATTTTCATTATACAATGGCTACTAACTGGATAATGATTCAACATCAAGCATTATTTAAACATATAACAATTGTTGTTTACACCCTTCAAATAATGAGTAATATCTTACCGTGATCCTCATATCAAGTGTCTTATATTACTCATTACTCTTTCAACTTTATGTTCATTTTTCCTTCCTTTGCTCTAGGTATAAGATCTTTAATTATTATCTTTATATTTTGCTCTTTGTTTGAGATGCTTGTAAAGTACTGTTATGATATCCCAGTTTTATTTTAATTAATTATTGGGTCATTCTTTAAACCACTTTCAATTTTTAGTTTATCGGTCAAATTAGCATACAAAGAAAAATGTCTCCCGGGCTTGATGAAGATTCTGACCTACAAAAGGATATTCTACGTCTTCAGCTTTATGATGTGGCTAGATCGCTGACATGGGGTGGGCAAACTGACGTGGAGTCCCCATCAGATGCCATGCTGGGTTTCAACATGGGCCCCTTCGTCGGGCTGAACTCCCCCGGAGCAACGGGGTCGCCCGCCGAAGTCGAGCTCTGTCCTCCGCCAGGTTGGTCCCCACCAGGTCGGGACGCCTAGGCTGGAGCCGAGTATAAGTCCCCACCCAAGGCGGACCACTTAGGATCGGGCCCCGTGGTCAGGAGTTGAGCTCAAGTCTCCTCCGCCACGGGGAGCCCCTCCGAGGTCAGATCCCTTGGGCTGGGTGGTGCCCCGCTCACCTCCGTCAGGTCGAGCTTGCCCGAAGCCGAGTTTCGCTGGTCTGGAGTCTAGCTCAGCCCTCCTCCGCCCAGCTGAGCTGCCTCGAGACGAGCCCCTCGGAGTTGGGCCCCACCTTTCCAGCTCGGTCCCCAGCTCAGGCAGAGGCACCAACCGCCAAGGAAGCGGCGCCTCCTCTCCAAGGACGATGGCGGGCTTCCTGAGGGTCGTACAGCAGCGCCCGCCATGCCGCAATCAATATCCAAAGTCATTACTCATACCAGAAGGAAAGGAAACTCACATCAAGGCACCATACTCTACTCCAACCTACCATACCGCCAGGAAAAAGACCCAGCCAGAGAGTGAGAGTCCCGAGGGCGGCGGTCCACCGATCGAGGTCCTGCCATGCTTCCAAGAAAGGGGCAAGCAAAGGGAATGTCAGAGCACATAGAAGCTTCCCCGGCTATCTGACAGGAGAGGCGTCCCGTCTATGGCACGATACCTCGTCGCACACGTCGGATGACATGGGAAGATCCCGAGGCAAGCCAGGGTAAAAACTCAGCCAGAGTATGCCAAAAAGGGGCAACCAAAGCAAGCAAAGGACCAAGGAAGAAGAGCCACACAGGAGGATCCTTCCATCTCGGCCATCACCTCTCCCAGCCCACTCTTACTTCCATATACACCACACTCACTCCTCCTAGCATGAAGCTCATCCCGAGGGGCTCAACCAGGAGGATCTGTTCTCTTGGATCGTCACTGACTTGATCGTCGGAGCGCCCCCACCGGAATCCCTGGCCCGGGTCACTGATGTTGTTTCTTGCAGGTCCCGAGGCACTGGAGGCATCCCGAGGAGGCGGACGGGCGACCATCGACGCCACCAACAGCTACGGGCCACGACGATCCTGGCGATAACAGATTGGCATGCCAGGAAGGGGCGGGGCCGCGAAGCAGAATAATTTCTCGTTCAATTCAAGCCCCGCTCGAATAACCCATCTGGAGGATGGTGACCACTCGAGCAAGGGGAGCCTCTCCCAGCCGTGCGAAAAAATCCCCTTCCCACGGGAACCCGCACGATCCGGGAATGGAACCACCCACTCCAGTTCAACCGCCTCCGCTAGAAGTCCAGCTGACCGCACTCGCCCAGCAGATGCACACTCTCACTGCAGCAGTGCGCCAGCTCTAGCACCAGCATCAGTCCTTGGCTACTCACCAGCAGCCAGAGACCCCCGCGACCCATGCCGCAGCACCCAGTGACAACCTGCGTTCCTTCTGTGGGAGGCCTTCGCAGCCGCGGGCCGTTACTGACCCCCGGGGTAGTCGCCAAACCCCGATGAAGAGACAACGGGTCAGGTCCGCCGACGAGGAGAGCTGCTCCCCACACCTTGACTAGGGGGCATCCAAACCCCACCAAGGCAGAAAGGGTAAAGCCCCCCGTCACGGGCACCGCGCGCCCACGTCACCTTTCCCGCCTCTCTCGGCAGAGGGGTTGATAGATGAAGCCATCAGGCGCATGGCAGAGAAGTGTCTGGAGGAGCATGACCGCAAGCTGGTGGAGTTATTCCATCGGTTTGCTAACTTGCCTGGCACCGCTAGTGAGCCAGTGGGCTACGACGTCCTCCCTCCATTCTCCTAGGAGATCCAAGCGGAGCCGATTCCCCGCCGATTCTGCATGCCGCAGGTAGATCCTTATGATGGGACCACCGACCCCCTAGACCACCTGGAAAGTTACCGGGCCCTCATGAGGGTCCAGGGGGCCACTGACGCTCTTCTGTGCGTCGCCTTTCCTGCTACTCTTCGAAAGGCGGCTCGAGTGTAGTTCGCCCACCTTGAGCCAGAAAGCATCAACTCCTTTACTCAGCTAGGGCAGAGGTTCGTGGCTCACTTCGATGCCTGTCGGAAGATGCCACGAGAGACAGACAACCTCTTCTCCATCAGGCAGTAGGACTGCGAGCTACTGCGGGACTATGTGGCTTGCTTCAAGGCTGCCGTGATGGAGATCTACAAGCTGGAGGAGCCGGTCGCAATGCTGGCTCTGAAGCGAGGGCTCAAGACTTCTCGCCTGACCTATTCGCTTAACAAGAAGCCCCCGAAAACTTACTCCGAGCTCCTCTTCTGAGCTCAGAAGTACATCCGTACCGAGGAGATAGATCGTACAAGACGGGAGCTACGGGAAGCTGCTGAAGAAGCCGGTGCCCGCCGAGATGCCTGGGGCATGGAGGCATGGACCACCAGCTCAGAGGTCCCAGCCCGGACCGAGGCCAAGAAGCACTCCCATCTCTGAGGAGAGTTTCACCCCCCTCCTTGTCCCGAGAACGAAGATCCTCATGGAGATCGAAGGCGAGACCTACCTAAGATGCCCACCACCATTAAAATCGTCCTCTAGCCATGACAAGATGAAGTACTGTCGTTTCCACCGTGACCACGGCCACGACACCAAGGAATGCCTCAATCTCAAGTGGGAGATCGAAGAGCTCATCAAGAGAGGCTACCTTGAAAAATATGTGGGGGCAAACTTCAAGTAGAATCTTAGGCGCTTGTCGCCCTCCCACCAGTCCCAGCGATCGACAATCGCCCTATTGAGAAGTCGGTGGAGATGATACGCTGGGGAGCCGAGCATGTGCCCAAGAGGGCTCGGGGGGCAGAGCATCCTGAGGTTGTACTCCCCTTTATGAGGGAAGGGGAAGACGAGGAAAAAAATGTAAATAATGATGCTGTGGTCATCGAGATGACGATTGCAAAGCATCCTGTAAAACACATCATAGTATATAGTGGAAGCTCCATGGATGTGCTTTTCTACGATGATTTCTCCAGGATGAATCTTTCTTCTGTTCAGCTCAAGCCTGTGCATGTCCCCCTTGTTGGTTTCACAGGAGACTCCGTAAGGGTGAAGGGAGAAATCACTCTCTCAGTCACAGCCGGGACCCCACCTCGGCAGAGTACCGTCATGATGACATTCACGGTTGTCAGACTTCCTTCAGCCTACAACACGATTTTGGACCGACCTGGGCTCAACCTCCTCGATGCTATTGTCTCTACAAAGAGATTACTTGTGCAATTTCCAACCCCTTGTGGTATTGGGGAGATGAGGGGCGCACCCCAGTTGGTGTAGCAAAGCTTTCAAACTCTCCCCGGGGCCCGGGAACCCAAGAAGGATTCCAAGGTAGATGAGCTCAACCAGAGGATTCAAGAACCCAGAGGAGGCCCGGTCGAGCGCCTACTTCTTTACCAGCTCGGGGCTGACCAGACGAAGACAGTGCAAATCGGGGCTCAGCTGCCCGAGAAGGAGAAGGTTCTACTGTTGGAGTTCCTATGGGCGAATGCAGATGTGTTCGCCTGGACAGTGGCAAACATACCAGGCATCCCCCCTGAAATCATCACCCACAAGCTCAGCATCGATCCGAAGCACAGGCCGGTTCGACAGAAGAAGAGAACCTTTGCTCCGGAAAGGCAGGCGACCATCAACGAAGAGGTGGAGAAACTCTTGGCCGTCGATTTTGTCCGAGAGGTATAATACCCAAGCTGGCTGGCGAATGTGGTGATAGTAAAGAAGAACAATGGCAAGTGGAGGATCTGTGTAGACTACACCGACCTCAACAAGGTGTGCCCAAAGGATAGTTTTCCTCTACCAAAGATAGACCAGTTAGTGGACGCCACCTCAGGGCATAGGCTGTTCTCCTTCATTGATGCGTTCTCCGGGTACAATCAGATCCGGATGCACCCGGGGGATGAAGAGCACACTGCCTTCATTACTGACCGAGGGATATACTGTTACCGGATGATGCCCTTTGGCCTGAAGAATGCTGGGACCATGTACCAACGTCTGGTCAACAAGGTCTTTAAGGACCAGATTGGCCGGAACATGCAAGTGTACGTGGATGACATGCTCGTTATGAGCAAGCCGAGCTCGGACCACGTTGCCGACCTCGCCGAAGCCTTTCACAATCTCCTGAAGCACCAAATGAAGCTCAATCCGGCAAAATACGCTTTCGAGATGGCGGCCGGAAAGTTCCTCGGCTTCATGGTCACCCAGAGAGGCATCAAAGCAAATCCAGAGAAGGTCCAGATGATCCTTGATATGAAGCATCCAACATCTAAGAAGCAAGTCCAATGCCTGACTGGGCGGGTTGCAGCCTTAAGCCGGTTCATCTCAAGGTCGGCCGACCGCTGCCTCCCATTCTTCAAGTCGTTGCGAAAATGCATGACTTCACCTAGACTGAAGAGTGCAAGACGGCCTTTGAAGAGCTGAAGGAGTTCCTGGTCTCTCCACCTCTGCTATCCAGACTGGAAGAAGGGGAAGAGCTCCTACTCTATCTGGCGGTCACACCCGGGGCCGTCAGCTCGGTTCTCGTCCGCACGGATCAGGACGGATCCCAAAAGCTGGTGTACTACACTAGCAAAATCCTCCGCGATGCGGAGATCAGGTATACTCGCTCCGAGAAACTCATTTTTGTACTAATCATGTATGCTAAGTGCCTCATGCCTTATTTCCAAGCGCACCCCATCGCGGTTGTGACCGATCAGCCGCTAAGGACCATACTAGGCCACCCTGAAACCTCCGGGAGACTGGCTAAATGGTCCCTGACGCTGAGCGAGTTTGACATCGCGTACCTGCCGAGGTCATCATAGAAGGCCCAAGTCCTAGCCGACTTTGTGGTCGAATGTACAATGCCCCCAGAGGAGCTAGAGCGGACGGCCCCGGAGAGCCAAGCTGAGTTCGGTCCATGGGAGGACCCTTGGATCCTCCACGTGGACGGTGCCTCCAATTCCGGCGGAAGCGAAGTGAACCTCATCCTCGCCAATTCTGACGGAGTGGTGACAGAATGCGCTCTTCGCTTCAAGTTCGCAGCCACGAACAACCAGGCAGAGTACAAAGCCCTCCTCGCGGGCCTAAAGGTATCCCGTAAGCTGGGCATGCAAAGCCTGAAGGTTTTCATCGACTACCAACTGGTTGCCGGACAAGTTTCCGGAGAGTATGAGGCTCGAGATCCCCAGATGGTGAAGTACCTGGAGAGGGTTCGTTCGAGCATAGCAGGCTTCCATTACTTCCGCATTTTCCTCATCCCTCACGGAGAAAATGCTCGTGCGGATGCCCTGTCGAGGCTCGCAACCCTACCGAACTTATCGCTGGGGTGCACCTACATCGAGTATCTTAAGAATCCAAGCCACGAAAGCCCAGAGGAGGTGCAACAAGTAGCCAGCGAGCCGAGCTGGATGGACAGATATATGAAGTACATCCAGGACGGGCTCCTACCAGAGGACCGCAGAGAAGCTGGCCTCATCAGAAGGAAGGCCATCTATTTTGTTCTAATGGACGGTCAGCTCTACCGCCGATCTTACTCCTACCCACTCCTGAAGTGCCTCAGGCCTACGGAGGTGGCCTTCATGCTCCGGGAGATACACGAGGGCCTCTGTGGGAACCATGTGGGGGGGAGGACTCTGGCGTATAAGGCTCTTCGCTAGGGATACTTCTGGGAGATGATGAGGGAAGACGCTGCCGACTTTGTCAAGAAGTGTGATAAATGCCAACGCCAACATACAGCGCCTTCCGGCGGCACCGATCTCCCAACTGTCATCCCCTTAGCCCTTCGCCCAGTGGGGGATGGACATCCTAGGACCATTTCCCACCGCGCCAGGGCAGCGGAAGTTCCTGCTAGTGGCAATAGATTACTTCATCAAGTGGGTCGAAGCGAAGCTGCTGGCTCGAATCACAGAAGCCAATGTTCGACAATTCTTCTGGAAGTCTGTCATCTGCCACTTCGAACTCCCCAATTGCATCATCACCGACAACGGGTGATAGTTCGATAACCGGGAGTTCGAAGGGTTCTACACCGAGCACAGCATCCAACACCGGTTCACCTCGGTCGCTCACCCCCAGATAAATGGGGAAGTCGAGGTGACTAACGGGACCATCCTCCAAGGACTTCGCACCAGGTTGGTCCAAGCCAAGGGCAGATGGGTGGAGAAGCTTCCAAGCATCCTATGGGCCTACCACACAATGCCCAGGACAGCAACGGGTGAAACGCCCTTTAACCTCGTCTTCAGCATTGAGGCAGTAATCCCGATCGAGCTCGTCGTGCCTATGCTGCGGTTGCAGCAGTACGACGAGGCGTAGAATTTGGCGCACCTCCTGCTTAATTTAGATCTCTTAGAAGAGACAAGGGACAAAGCTCGGCTTCGAATGGCAGCATATCGGCAATGAGTTGCTCGATATTACAACGCGTGGCTGAAGCTGAAGACTTTCTGACCTGGCGACCTGGTGCTGCACGGGGTTGAAGCGTCTCAACCCCGGGAGTGCGGAAAGCTCTCGCCAAAATGGGAAGGCCCTTACAAAGTGGCCGAGGCCCTCTCGCACGGGGCCTACTAACTCGAGGACCTGGATGGTGCCAGGTTCCCCCGAACATGGAATGCTTGTAAATTGAGGAGATACTATCAGTAGTGTAAGTTTTTCCTCCATTAAAAATAAAGACTTTTCTTTGCATAACGGGTTATTTGCCTTGCAGGAATGTCGCTATCCGGGGCCCACCTCTTCTGGAGGCCTGCCTCGAGCCTAGCTCCAAGGCACCAAGCAGTCCGGGACCCAAATCTCCGGAAGAAAAAGCCCTGAGCCACCATTCTCAAGCACTCAAGCCCGGAGCCACTGTTCTCCGACACCAAAGCCTCGAGCCTAGCTCCAAGGCATACAAGCCCGGAGCCACTGTTCTTCGGCATTAAAGATCGGACCATGTTCCGGCACCGGCGAGCCTAGCTCCCTGGCTTCAAAGCCCGGAAAGACGTCTTCTGGCACCAGGTCTCAGAGCCCAAAGTTGGGACCTCAGCCTCGAGCCTAGCTCCAAGGCATACAAGCCCTGAGCCACTATTCTCAGGCACTTAAGCCCGGAGTCGCCGTTCTCCGGTACCAAAACCTCGAGCCCATCTCCAAGGCATTCAAGACCCGGAGCCCAGCTCTCCGGCCAGCATGTCTCCGAGCCCAGCTCCAAGACGATGACTCCTGGGCCTTGTTCTCAGGCGACCAAGACTCGGAGCCCAGCTCTCTGGCCAGCACGTCTCCGAGCCCAGCTCCAAGACGATAATTCCTGAGCCTTGTCCTCAGGCAACCAAGACCAGGAGCCCAGCTCTCCGGTCAGCACGTCTCCGAGCCCAGCTCCAAGAGGATAATTCCTGAACCTTGTCCTTAGGCGACCAAGACCCGGAGCCCAGCTCTCCGGCCAGCACGCCCTCGAGCCCAGCTCCAAGGCATCCAAGACCCAGAGCCCAGCTCTCCAGCCAACATATCCTCGAGCCCAGCTCCAAGACTATGAGACTCGAGCCCATGCAAGATGGAGCTCCTCTCCAACCTCCTTGCACTAAAAGAAAAAAGAGAAGGAAAGAAAAGAGAAAAGGAGAGGGGAGGGGAGAAAGCATTCACACCACAAAAGAAAGAAAGATAGAGTTGTACTGACTGAATCATTTTTCATTACTTGAAAAAGTATTACATTACTTCCCAGGCTCTGACAAGCCAGGCAGCCCGGTCCAACAAAAAGAAAAATTTTCACAAGGGGTCCTACTCTACTGAGCCGGCTCCTTTCCTAGGTGGTGCACGACTGTAACTTCCCCCTCCTCCACCTTCGCTGTGGGGGCACCTTCTTGGATGGCCTTCACCGGGGGGACTTGGTCAGCTACTGGTGCCGCCGGGGCCAACTTAGCCACCTCTGCCCGTGGCCCTGGTCCAGCTGTAGTCGCCGCCGAGGTCGGCTCGATGTGGCCCAGCGCATATGAGGCCACCTCCGGGAGGGGCTCGATCGGAGCGGCTCCCTGCCCCACTGCAGCCGGCGCCGAAGTTGGAGCCTTCTTGCCAGGGGCCCGGAGCGCGGCCAACAGCTCCTCGAAAAGAATCCCCCGTAGCTGGGAGCGGCAGTAGGTGAACCCCTTGGCAAAGGAGTCCGTCGTCGCCTCCTTGAAATCCTTTATATATTCGGGGGAGGCCTTGAAATTGGCCACCGCATCGGCGACCTCTTTCCTTGCGGCCTCCGCCCGGCGCTTCGCCTTGGCCAACTGTTCTCCCGCGCGCTCGGCCGGTGGATCGCCACCGCCATCCCCTTCTCAGCGATCTCAGTGGAACGGGTGGTGGCGGCAACCTTCTCCTCTACCTCCGCGGCCATCTTTTCAGTGGCCACTGCCTTCTTCTCGGCAGAGGCGGCCCTTTCCCTTGCCGCCTCTGACTCAGCCCGGAGCTCCTTCAATCGGGTCCTCTTCGCCTTGAGCTCTCCCTCGAGCTCCTTCCTGATTCTTGCGACGTCGGCGACCTCGGCCGTGAGACTCTTAATCTTCAGGTTAGCCTCCCGGGTCTCTTCGTCCTTCCGACCCACCTTGGTCCTCAGGGACTCAAGCTCCGCCTGCCGCTCCTTGTCCCTCTTGGCCCAGTTACGGTAGAAGTCTCGGATGAGGATCAGTTCCCTGCCTTGCTGTATCAAAGAAAGCACGTCAGCTATGATGCCAAAGAAGGTTAGAATGAATAAAGAGAGGCAAGGAGAAACTTACAGCATAGAGGTTGGCGAAAGACGAGCTGACGACATTGCCAAGGAGTCTCCCCTCCCTTCCCACCGGTCGCAGGACTGGACTGAGAAGTCCATCATCCGCTCAGCGAGGCATGGATCCTTTATCAGGGAGACATTGGGCCCCAACATGAAAGGGACTCGACGGTAGTCCCTATCCTTCTTCTCCGATGACTCGGATCTCTCAGCGACGGAGGATGCCTTCAACGTTGGTTGCAAGCTTGGCACCGCTTCAGACTGCACTGAGGGCACCGGCCTCGCTCCCCTTGGCTCCCCGTCCTCCTCGACTTCGGTGACCTCCGGAGGGGGGGCTGCCACCCTTACAACAACAGCAGCCGACCTGGCCCGGACAACCACCTCGGGCTCAGGCACCGGGGCCGGGTCATGTTGCTCCGGAGGCTCCGGGACGGGCTCAGCTACCCTCTTCCACCTCCGTTTGGAAATCGGTGCGTCTAGCCCGGCCTGCACCGGCCTCGCACCGTCATCTGCACGAGTCTTCTTCGAAGCGGGCTCGCCGGCCTCAACTGCATGCTCCTGTTCCTTGGAGAATGAGAGCAGCTCATCCATAGAGAACTTCATGCCTACACCAAAGAAGGCACAATCAACCCCAAGTTAAAAAATAAAATAAAAAAGAAGAGAGAAGAAAAAAGAAAGGGAAGGGGTGGCCAAGTCGAACTCACCCGACTCTTGAGTCGAGCCGATCCTGGCCTCTTGGAGATTCTGCTCCGATAGCAGGACCTCAAGCGAAGGGATCTCGGTCGATTTGAGCAGCTCGTACAGGTCAAGGTCAGCTGCTTCGACGGAGGAGTTCCGGTTGGGAGACCGGTCTGGGTCGTTCCAAACCCAGTCATTCCCGTCAACCAAGGCAAAGAAATACCTCAAACATAATGCCCCAAGGGTGAGAAGAAAGAGACCACCACCCCTCCTCGGTAGGGTAGCGTTTCAGGATGAAGAAGGCCCTGAACAGAGAAAAACAGGCGACGATCCCGTGGAAGTGACATAGAACGATGAAACAGAAGATCGTTCAGATGGCATTAGGGACCAACTGGGTGGGAACAAGATGATAGTTGGTCAAAAAGAAGAGGAAAAAAGGATGGATAGGAAATCGGAGGCCCCCGGCGAAGGCCTCCTTATAGAAAGCAATCCGACGAGGGCCACTAGATGTGACTCGCTCCCCCGGACAAGAAACAGAAAGTTGGATAGACTCGGGGATGTCGTAATCACCCTGGATGGTCGCAAGATCCTCGGCGGTGATCACCGAAGCAATCCCTCCGGGACCTGTTGATCGAGAAGGTTCGAGAGCAGGAGCATGAACAGGAGCAGGAGCAGGAAGAAGAAGCAAGCGAGGTGGGGGAGCGGACCCGGGTTCCCTAATGGCTACGGGACCGTAGGAAGGTCTCCTACTGAACTCGTAGCGTGCCGCCTCCCTTTCCTCGTCAGAGGGAGAAGGAGTTTTTGGCCGGGAAGACCCAGCCTCAGCTTGGCAAGAAGGGCAGAAGTTTGGGCCAAAGCGATTCATGGGAGAAGAAGGAGAGAACCTCTGTACGACGTCGGGTGCGAAAGATTTGAAAGAAAGTAAGTCTTGGAAAACTTACCTTTCTTTTCGAGGCAACCTACGCCCGGCTGTACCGTTATGGCTCTCCCAAGTGATGCTCACCACGTGTCGCCGATCGACGGGGCCAGCGCCTCAATCCGACCGCAGCCGCTCTGACTTCCGTGCCCGTCATAACTGTTTCTCAGATGTGGCCGCGTGGCACCCTCGCACAGGCTCGAAGGACCGCCGTGCGAAGCATCGCTGATATCGATCATTATTGCACCAGATTTCTTCACCTTTCCATGTCAGCACTGTAATTACTCCCTTTGCCCCGAGCGCCACACGCCAACGAGCCTCGGGAATGGGGGGCAAATGATGTGGCTGGATCGCTGACGTGGGGTGGGCAAGCTGACGTGGAGTCCCCATCAGACGCCATGCTGGGTTTCAACATGGGCCCCTTCGCTGGGCTAAACTCCCTTGGAGCAACGGGGTCGCCCATCGAAGTCGAGCTCTGTCCTCTGCCAGGTCGGGACGCCGAGGTCGGTGCCGAGTATAAGTCCCCACCCAAGGTGAACCCCTTAGGATCAGGTCCCGTGGTCAGGAGTCGAGCTCAAGTCTCCTCCGCCGCGGGGAGCCCCTCCGAGGTCAGATCCCTTGGGATGGGCGGTGCCCCGCCCTTCTCCGTTAGGTCGAGCCCGCCTGAAGCCGAGTTCCGCAAGTCCAGAGTCGAGCTCAGCCCTCCTCCGCCCAGCTGAGCCGCCTCGAGGCGAGCACCTCGGAGTTGGGCCCCACCTTTCCAGCTCGATCCCCAGCTCAGGCAGAGGCACCAACCACCAAGGAAGCGGCGCCTCCTCTCCAAGGACGATGGCGGGCCTCCTGAGGGTCGTACAGCAGTGCCCGCCATGCCGCAATTAATACCCACAGCCGTCACTCACACTAGAAGGGAAGGAAACTCACGTCAAGGCGCCATACTCTCCTCCAACCTACCGTACCGCTAGGGAAATGACCCGGCTAGAGAGCGCGAGTCCCGAGGGCAGCAGCCCATCGTCGAGGTCTTGCCAAGCTTCCAGGAAAGGGGCAAGCAGAGGGAATGTCAAAGCGCATGGAAGCTTCCTCGGCTATCTGACAGGAGAGTTATCCCATCTATGGCACGATACCTCGTCGCACACGTCGGACGACATGGGAAGATCCCAAGGCAAGCCAGGATAAAAACTCAGCCAGAGTATGCCAAAAAGGGGCAACCAAAGCAAGCAAAGGACCAAGGGAGAAGGGCCACATAGGAGGATCCTTCCATCTCAGCCATCACCTCTCCCAGCCCACTCTTACTTCCATATACACCACACTCACTCCTCCTAGCATGGAGCTCATCCCTAGGGACTCGACCAGGAGGATCTGTTCCCCTGGATCGTCACTGACTTGATCGTCGGAGCACCCCCGCCAAAATCTTCGGTCCGGATCACTGACGTTGTTTCTTGCAGATCCCGAGATACCGGAGGCATCCCGAGAAGGTGGACGGGCGACCATCGACGCCACCAGTAGCTACGAACCACAACGATCCTGGCAGCAACACTTCGTATCTTTATCCAAGCTTATTAATTCTGTCTTCGGCTTCTTATCTTTATCTTGGTCCGAAGACCATGCCTAATATCTACGGCTTCGTATCTTTATCCAAGCTTATTAATTCTATGTTTTCGTCTTCATATCTTTATCGTGGTCCAAAGACCATGCCTAATATCTTAATATCAACAGCTTTGTATCTTTATCTTGGTCCAGAAGCCAAGTTTATTAATCATGTCTTCGGCTTCGTACCTTTATCTTGGTCCGAAGACCATGCCTTCCAATTGGATATCTTCAACTTTATTCTTTCAACATAATCTGAAGAGCATATTATCTCGTATTCTGGACTGTAAGTGTTTATCTTTTTTGTTTGCAAAGAAATTTTTTTGAAGTGTATTACTGACATTCCCTTTAGGAATGCTATTAAAGAGAATGTTAATCTCACTTCGGATCTATTCTAGAAAAGAATGACATTTTGAGCATGTGGGCTTTTCCAACTCCAAAACAGTTGAAGTCTGTTTTGGTTGTTGCAACCACCCACATGGTTGAAACCCTCAGATTGGATAAGCTCCAAAATAACTGATTCTCCGATAGCCACTATTTACAGCTATGTGGAGGTTGCACTTGCCAACTCCCATAACTGCAAGTAGTTACGTTGGAGCCTATAAATACTGGTAAGAGAGGATACTCGAGGGGAGTTCTAAGCTAATTCAAACATTTCAAATTCTTCTTCTTTCCCTCCCTGCTTTCACGCTCTCCATTCTACTGCTGCCGAGTTTCTTCTGACTTTGACATCGGAGTGTCCCCCGCCAGAAATTTTTTGGTCAGGGATCTGTTTTGCAGGTTCTAGTCGACGGTGATCCAGCGGAAGAACCACTCCATCCGGTCGGTGAAGATTCAGCGTCAATAGATTGGCACGCCATGAAGGGAAAGAAGTCTATTTCCTCTGTTATGAAGGAGAGCTTTGAGAAGCAAAAATGGTGAGAGTAAAAGTTTGAAATGCCTCTACAAGCTAGGAGCAACTTGCTCATCCATCAAACGGTCCTCCAGCAAATGATCTTTCAGCGGATCAGGGAATGCGGCCTCCCATGATAATGGTGGGACAATAGCAATTCGAAACCCTGTTAAACAGGGTTGAAGCCTTGACGACACTGGTACAAAATCTGCAAGAAGCTACTGCCCAAAGGCAGCATCCACCACCAGTTCCGCAGTCCATCCATCAACCTGAAAAGGAAGAAGGTCGACATCAAGAAATCACCCCCAGTTTTTCACAGATCCGGTCATCCCATGACCACTATGCCTCTCCACCAGATCGTAAAACAGGGGATCATGATGGAAAGAAAAGAGTAAGACGCTCTCCTTCTGTTTTCTCTAGAAGCTTTGCACCTAAAGAAGCTAGGCAAAGAGAGATCAATTGTGAATTCCAAGAGAAATTCAGATCTATGCAGGTAAAAATAGCCATAATTTCAGATTTGAGAAGAAATGAGGAGGTTATCACTTTCAACTCCCAGCTCCCTTTTTCTGATCGTATTATGAATGAGGTTATCCCTAGGCACTTCAAGATTCTACAGCTAGAAGCCTATGATGGGACTTCAGATCCTCTCGACCATCTGAAAGCTATAAAGCTCATATGATGGTGCAAGAAGCAACCGATGCTCTTTACTACCTTGCTTTTCCTGTTATACTAAAAAGATCGGCTCGAATATGGTATTCGAGCCTGCCACCAAAGACGATCCACTCTTTTGCTGAACTGGAGCGGCAGTTCGTTTCACACTTCAGGACTTGTTAGAAGATGCCGCACAACACAAACAGTTTGTCTCTCCTCCAACAGCATAAAAGAGAAAGTTTGAAGGAATTTGTCCACCGCTTCAATTCGGCCACATTGGAAATACCAAATTTGAATGAGCACGTGGCCATGTCTGCCTTGAAGAAAGGCCTGAAGTCGTCCAGGTTCACCTTTTCCTGGACAAAAGATTTCCTGTGAGCTATGCTGAACTGTTGTCAAGAGCTCAGAAGTATGCAGCCATTGAGGAGCAGGCGGCTAGCCGAAGACTTGCAGAAGGGAGATACCCTTCCAAGAAGAAAAGTGCCAAGGGACCAAACATGCCCACATCCTCTAACAATGTCTTAGTTCCCAGGCATAGTCCCATAGCCAAATAGCGGAATAACCGGTTTGATGCCTATACCCCTCTCAACTTATCAAGGAAAAAAATTCTGCTAGAAATTGAGAAGGAAAAATACTTTCAAAGGCCACGTCCCCTAAATACATCTACAAAAGCAAGAGACAAAAGCAAATACTGTCAATTCCACGGGAATCATGGCCACAACACTGAGGAATGTTTTCAGCCTCGGGATGCCATTGAGGACCTGATAAAAAGAGCATATATGGGAAAATATGTTAGCCACCCATAACTCAAGCCGAAGCAACTACCCTTCCAAGGATATCCGATGAAGCCTATCCGCCTCACCAAAAACCAACTGATGAGAATGTTGGTATGCTTCATCGATCATCAGCATGGAATATTGAAGCTGAGGAGAATGTCCCGAAGAGGTTCAAAGGAAAAAATTCTATTACTATTTTCGATGAGGATGTTCAAGGAATACAACTTCCGCATGATGACCCTGTAGTGGTCTCGACTGTTATTACCAAATTTGATATAAAAAGAATTTTAATTGATAATGGAAGTTCAGTTGATGTGTTGCTGTATGATGCTTTTCTTCGGATGGAATTATCTGGACGTGAATTGTGAAGATCTCTCATTCCAATAACTGGTTTTGGTGGAAATCAAGTTAGGGTTGAGGATGAAACGGTCTTGCCTGTAACTTTTGGGTCCGAACCATTCCAAGGGACTCTTCCTGTCAATTTTATTGTGGCTAGAACGTCTTCAGCTTATAATGCAATTTTGGGGCATCCAGTATTGAATAAATTTAGAGCCATAGTCTCAACATACCACCTATTGATTCGGTTTCCTACCAGGACAGGCATTGGAGAAGTATGGGGAGATCAAAGGATCGCTCACCAGTATTTGATGATTCAAAATAAACAAGTAGCCAAGTCTTTAACACTTGACCAATTGGATCCAAGAGACGAAGCCGAAGACTCCAGAGAACTAGTGGAGAAAACACTTTTTGTGCCTTTATCCGAAGACGATCCAACCAAGCTTTTACAAATTGGTAGCTTGCTTGATGAGGAGTCCAAGGTAAAATTAATTTCCTTTCTTCGAGATAATGCTGATATTTTTGCTTAGACAGCTTCGGACATGCCTGAAATTCCACCTGATGTAATCACGCATCGTCTGGAAGTCTCTCCCAGCTATAAGCCTATTCGGCAAAAGAAAAAAATTTTGCTCCTGAAAGGTAGAAGGTTATTGATGAAGAAGTTAATAAGCTACTTGAGGCTGAATTCATAAGAGAAGTCCAATATCCGAATTGGCTGGCAAATGTAGTCATAGTGAAGAAATCAAATGGCAAATGGAGAATTTGCATAGATTATACAGATCTCAACAATGCATGTCCAAAGGACAGTTTCTCTTTGCCAAAAATTGATTAGTTAGTTGACGGTATGGCTGGTCATCAGTTGTTGAGTTTTATGGATGCATTCTCAGGCTATAACCAGATCCGAATGGATCCTGAAGATGAAGAGAAGACTGCTTTCGTAATAGAGAAAGGGCTTTACTGTTATAAAGTGATGCCATTTGAAGAATGCAGGGGCAACTTTCCAAAAGCTCATCAACAAAGTATTCAAAAATCAGATTGGGAGAAATATAGAAGCTTATATTGATGATATGATTGTGAAAAGTCTTCATAAGTCTGATCATATTGCAGATCTAAAGGAGTCTTTTGATGCTCTTAGACATCATCGAATGAGGTTGAATCCATCCAAATGTGTCTTCGGTGTAACTTCTGGAAAATTTCTTGGATACTTGGTCACTAAGCGAGGAATTGAAATCAACCCAGAAAAGATCCAGGCACTTCGGACAATGAGACATCCTACTTGCAAGAAGGAGGTTCAGAGGTTAATAGGAAAAGTTACTTCTTTAAGCCGATTTATCTCCTGCTCTACAGAAAGATGTTTACCCTTCTTCAAGGTTCTTCGCCAGACTCAAAATTTTGAGTGGACAGAGGATTGTAAAATTGCCTTTGACAAGTTGAAAGAATACTTAGAAAATCCTTCCTTGCTCTCCAAGCCCTGTGAAGGAGAGACACTTTACTTATACTTGTCAGCCACTGATGAAGCATTTAGTTCGGTGCTGGTATGAAGATATGCCAATCATTCGCAGAAGTCGATCTGCTACACTAGTAAATTGTTGCATGAAGCAGAAGTTTGATACCCCATAGTGCAAAAGATTATCTTTTCTCTAATGGTGGCAGCAAAGCGTCTTCGACCTTATTTCCAAGCCCATTCCATTATGGTTCTAACAGATCAGCCTTTAAAAACCATTCTTCGTTGTCTTGACACCTCAGGAAGGATAGCTAAATGGACTATTAAGTTGGAAGAATTTGATATTGAATACCAGCATAGGTCAGCAATGAAAGCACAGATTTTGGCTGATTTCATCGTAGAATGTACATGGAAATTCGAAGAGGACCAGCCAATAGCCGAAGAGGAAAGTATCGAAGATGGTCCAGAGTTTATATGGATATTACATGTCGATGGTGCTTTGAACACCAATGGTTGCGATGCAGGTCTAATTTTGGCTGGCCCAAATGGGCAAGTTATTGAATATGCTCTTCGATTTTCTTTCCAAGCTTCAAATAATCAGGTAGAGTACAAAGCACTCATTGCTGGACTTAAAATCTTCCAAAAATTGGAGATAAAAAGGGTCAAAGTTTTTTCTGATTCATAATTGGTGGTGAATCAAGTAAAAGGAGATTTCGAAGCCCAGAATCCAAACATGATCTAGTACTTAGAAAATGTCCGAAGCTTGACATCTAGGTTGGAGCATTTTGAGATTGTTAATGTACCAAGGATAGAAAATTTTTGGGCAGATGCTCTTTCAAGACTTGCAACCACTGCACCCGATTCTCTTGGAAAGACATATATGGAATATCTAGAAGATCCCAGCATATCAGAACCTACAATTGAAGTATGTCAAGTTGAGCATGAACCTTCATGGATGGACCCTATTCTTAAGTTTCTGAGAGAGGGCACCCTACCCGAAGACAAGCTTGAGACTAAATGGCTTCGGTGGATGGCCTCTTAGTATGTGATCCTGAATGAAACATTATATAAGAGGTCTTTCACGCAGCCTTTACTAAAGTGCTTAGGACCATCCGATGCAGATTATGCATTCAGAGAAGTGCATGAAGGGATATGTGGAGATCATATGGGGGGCAGATATTTGGCATACAAAATAATCCATCAAGGTTATTATTGGCCAACCATCCAAAAGGATTTTGCAGAGTTTGTCCGAAGATGTGATCATTGTCAGCGATACTCCAATATGCAAAGACGGCCTGCAAATCAGTTAACTCCATTGACAGCTCCCTGGCCTTTTGCATAATGGTAAATGGACATTCTTGGTCTGTTTCCTCCAGCTTCTGGGCAGCGAAAATTTCTTATAGTGGCTATTGACTATTTTACAAAGTGGATCAAAGCCGAAGCATTGGCACAAATCACTGAAATAAAGATTGAGAATTTTGTGAGAAATTTTATCATCTTCCATTTTGGAATTTCTTATTCCATAATAACTGACAATGGAAGGCAATTTGATAATCCAAGATTCAAAAATTTCTGCACCTAGTATCATATTCTTCACAAGCTTACTTTGGTGGGATACCCTCAATGCAACGGAGAAGTCGAAGTAACTAACAGGACTATTCTTCATGATCTTAAAACTAGATTGAATGATGCTAAGGGGTCGTGGGCCGATGAATTGAACTCAATTCTTTGGGCATACCGAACCACTCCCAAAACAGCTACTAGTGAATCTCCATTTCACCTATCTTATGGTACTGAAGCAGTCCTTCCTATTGAGGTCTCTTTATAATCTTTACGAATTGATCAGTATAAAGAGCTTAAAAATTTTGAACGCCGAAGAGTTGACCTGGATTTATTACAAGATACACGACTCCAGGCACAGTTGAAAATGGCTGCATATCAGTAGAAAATTGCAAGATACTACAACTCTCGTGTTAAAGAATGAACCTTTCATCCCGAGGATCTAGTTCTGTGAAAGTCTGAAGTATCCAAATCTATCAAATAGGGTAAACTCTCTCCTACATGGGAAGGACCATACCGAGTCAAAGAGGTCATTCGATCCGGAACTTATCGGTTGGAAACTTTAGAGGGTATTCCATTATCTCGATCTTGGAATGTACAAAACCTCTGCAAGTATTATCAATAAAGATTTTTATTGAAGGTCATCAAGATAGATTTAACTATTTTGTTTTAATCCTGTTTCGGAAAAAGTATTAGGATGATCTTCGTGATCCACCTTATGAAGTGTCGAGGTAAGCTTAACCAACCTATCTTAATTTTTCTTTTCTTAAAGGCATAAGGATGATCTTCATGATCTACCCTACAAAGTGTCGAGTTGGGCTTAACCAGTCCATCTTAATAAAAAAGGCACGAGGATGATCTCCGTGATCAATCTCACGAAGTACCGAGGTGGGCATGATCAGCCTGTCTTAATTCCATTTCTAAAAGGCATGAGAATGATCTTCATGATCTACTCTATGAAATGCCAAGGTGGGCCCGATCAGCCTATCTTAATCCTTGATCAAAGGGCATAAAGGTGGTCCAAGTGATCCATCCCGCAAAAATGCCAAAGGTTAATCAACCTTTCATTCATGATAAGGATGCAAGTGACCCATATGGTCTATTTTATCTTAAGTCCAAAGACTTAGTATAATTTCACGTCCGAAGACTTGATATTCTCATCTAAGATATTCTTTCTTGTCTTAATTATCCGGAATTCCCCTAAGTCTGAAGACTTAGTGTATTTTTAAGTCTGAAGACTTGATATTCTCATCTAAGAGATTCTTGTCTTAATTATCTGGAATTCTCTCAAGTTTGAAGACTTGGCTCTTGTTTGGAGACTTGGTATTCTTCATAATTATATGAAATCATTCCTAAGTCTGAAGACTTAGTGTATTTTCTAGTTTGAAGACTTAATATTCTCTTATCTCAATTCTATGGAATTATCTTAAGTCCGAAGACTTAGCTTATGATTGGAGACTTGGCATCTTGGATCAGATTTGGGAATTTTGTTTATTAAAAGATTGTTGTTCTAAGTCCGAGAACTTAATATTATAATATACTTCGGAGGTTTCAATTATGTTCTAATCCAAAGACTTTTTACTTGGAACAATTTTCATTCACACATACATTTACAAAGAAACATCTTACCGAAATAGATCTTCATTAATGAGATGTTTACATTTCAAAAAGAGGGAAAAAGAAAAAAGATACAAGTTATCCCTTGTTGAGGTGTCATCGACTTAAGTAAGATCGATTGGACTAGCCACCTCTTCGGCTGTCAATGGTACTTCAGGACCCTCTTGTGATTCGGGCTCATTCGGACCTTCAGGATCGAACAATTGAATCCCTGAAATGTCCAAACCTGGATAAAGGTTTTGCACCTCCTTCATCCCATCATTGAAGCCTCCTTTGTAACTGGATCCCAGCTTCAATCATTTCGCCCTCAAAAGTTGGGGATGCCCTGTAATCTTCTATCGCCCTTCCCAACTGATTTCTTAGAGACCGAATCTCTTCAGCAGCCTCTTCAGTCTTCTTAGAAGCCTCTTCGGACTTCTGATGAGCTTCCTTAAGAAGAGCTTCCAGAGACCGAATTTTATTTTTTCTCTTCTTAAGTCTTGCTTCCTGTTCAGACCTTTGTGATTGGATTTTCTCCATATCAGCTTTCAGGCTCTGAACCAAGGCATCACTTTGGACAAGCTTTTCCTCCATAGCTTGCCTTTGTTCTTCAGCTTTGATCTTCTCAGCTTCAGCCATTTTCACCTTCTCCTTTATCTTTTTGTAATTATCTCTGAACTCAAAGATGCCTTCTTCCATGACGGTAATGTCATTCATCATCTGCGTTGGCAAACAGAAAGGTTAGTAACAAGTTCTATACCTTACATAATATAGAATTTCGATGCTTACCCTCAGTGCAGATGAGTATACCGAATTAGAGACGTCTTCAATACATCGGGACTTAGTTTTGTCTCAGTCCTTGGGAAGGAGCATGTGCTTTAGCAGCTCTCTGGCCAACTCAGGATTCTCCAACCCCTGGCCTTCTGAGAAAATTATGAAGTCCACATTGCAACCTTCTTCTGTGTAGCCTTTCCTCCTAGGATTGTCCTCGGAGCAATATCTTGGTTGCCCTTTTCCCTTTCCCTTCGATGGAGCAAGGAGAGACTCTCTATTGAATGTTGAGTCGCGTTGATCCGAAGGGGGCATTGGATGAGGACTCCTCGGTGGGGATCTACTCGGAGATGGACTCCTGGAAACTTCAGGTAGACTTGGCAAGGAAGTGGGCGGTATCTTTTCGTCCGATATGGGCCTCATCAGAGGAGTGCTCGAGCCATCTTCGGCTCTTCTCTTCTTTCGGACTTCGGATGTCGCTGGGGCAGGCACTGCCTTCTTCCTGGAAGCCTGCCAAACTTTATCAAGTTGAGGCTTCATTGGTTCACCTGCAATCAAAAGATTTCATTATATATAAAAAAAAGGGAAGAAATAAGAAGGATAGAGAGAAGAAAAATTCGAAGACTACTATTTCTATACCTAATACCGTGACTTCACTGATATGGGCTCGGTGAAGATTTTCTTTCTTCAGCAATTCTTTAAATGAAGGAATTTTCGGCTTTTACAGAGTTCAAAGTCCTTGAGATTGGCTTTCAGAACTCTTTTTCCAGCATTTGCGTCCAAACACGGAGCCTTCCAGTCAGCGTTGAACCCCCAGTTAGTATAGTATATGAAGAAAAAGCAAGGTTTCCACCCATGTATTGCACTGGGAGTCCCTTTTATCAGTCTTCGGCCTGGCCAAGGACCTATGACCCACCACCCTTTACCATGGAAGTCTCTTTTCAGCATAAACAAGGAAGTGAATAGGGAAGTCTTCGGCTCTATATTCCTAAGTTTACAAAGGACTAGGAACCCACAAATGTTCCTAAAGCTATTAGGAGTTAATTGAGTCAGAACTATTTGGTAAAGGTTAAATATTTTTGTGAAGAAAGGGTAAAGTGGAAGCCGAAGACCAGCCTTGAGGTGGTCTTCGTATATAGCAATGGAATGCATGGGAGGTTTATCTACCCTTTCTTCGGATTTTGGAAGGATTATTTTGAAAGTCCGTGGAATGTGAAAACGTCGCCTAACATCTTCTATTTTAGCCAGTGAAAAAGAACTAGCGACGGAATCAGGCAATCTTTCCGGGCTTCTCTTCCTACCGGAACTCCTCCCCCTACTGGTTTCGCCTTCCGGCGAACCCCTACTAGTCCCACCTCCCGGTGAACTCCTATCGGTTTTCCTTTCCGGTGGTTTCCTATTGGTTTCACCCCCTGGTGAACCTCTACTAGAAGAAGGGTTCCTAGCAAACCCAGACATTGTAAAGAAGAAGAAAGGAGGAAGGGAAGAAGGACTTCTAACCTCTGAAAAAAGAAAAATGGCGGATTGTAGCATGGGATGAAAGGAAGATGGAGCGCGAATGCGAGGAAAGCTTTCATTCTGGAATTCTCTTTCCTTTTATAGCTGAGAGTACGGGATTTCGAGGTGCTTCGAAAATCTCCTCGATCGTGCACTATATCAATGGCCTCGATCGTGGGTACGATTTCCTAATAATTACCCATTAATGAAGTGGTGGCTACGATCCGCGTGAAATGACATGAACGTCTACGATGGCTTATCAACTGTGATTAATCTCCAGATGGTTGCCAGGTATCTGCCTTGGTGAAATAAAAACCCTTTTCTAAAAAGATTTCTTAGAATTTTTCAGATTTGAAACGTCTCTTTTGAAACAACAAATAAGATAATGACATGTGTCTTCTCCACGTCTCTCGTGCCACCAAGCAGTTATTGCAAAAGCCGTGCTAGGGTTTAGCGCCATTATGATATGTCAGTTACCACTAAACGACAGATTTCAAGTACTCTCATTTTTCGAAATTAAATCATTTCTAACTTAGAAGTAGGGGGCAGCTGTTATGATATCCCGATTTTATTTCAATTAATTATTAGGTCATTCTTTGAACCAATTTCAAATTTTGGTTTATTGGTCAAATCAGCATACAAAGAAAAATGTCTCCTGGGCTTGATGAAGATTCTGACCTACAAAAGGATATTCTATGTCTTCGGCTTCGTATCTTTATCCAAGCTTATTAATTCTGTCTTCGGCTTCGTATCTTTATCTTGGTCCGAAGACCATGCCTAATATCTATGGCTTTGTATCTTTATCCAAACTTATTAATTCTATGTCTTCGGCTTTGTATCTTTATCTTGATCCGAAGACCATGCCTAATATCTTAATATCAATGACTTCGTATCTTTATCTTGGTCTAGAAACCAAGTTTATTAATTCTGTCTTTGGCTTCATACCTTTATCTTGGTTCGAAGACCATGCCTTTCAATTGGATATCTTCGACTTTATTCCTTCAACATAATCCAAAGAGCATATTATCTCGTATTCTGAACTGTAAGTGTTTATCTTTTATTGTTTGCAAAGAAACTTAACTGAAGTTTATTACTAACATTCTCTTTAGGAATGCTACTAAAGAGAATGTTAATCTCACCTCGGATCTATTCTAGAAAAGAATGACATTTTGAGCATGTGGGCTTTTCTAACCCCAAAACAGTTGAAGTCTGTTTTGGTTGTTGCAACCACCCACATGGTCGAAACTCTCAGATTGGATAAGCTCCAAAATAACTGATTCTCCGACAGCCACTACTTACAGCTATGTGGAGGTTGCACTTGCCAACTCCTATAACTTTAAGTAGTTGCGTTGGAGCCTATAAATACTGGTAAGAGGGGATACTCGAGAGGAGTTCTAAGCTAATTCAAACATTTTGAATTCTTCTCCTTTCCCTCCCTGCTTTCACACTCTCCATTCTGCTGCTACCTGAGTTTCTTCTGACTTTAGCATCGGAGTATCCCCCGCCAGAAAATTTCGATCAGGGATCTATTTTGCAGGTTCCGGTCGACGGTGATCCAGCAGAAGAACCACTCCATCCGGTTGGCGAAGATTCAGCGTCAACAAGTATCTTTGTATATTTCTCTTATATGCCTTAATATAATGCTGGCTACTACCTTTCTTATCAAAAAAATAAAGATAATGAGTAATATCAGAATGTTGAACCATAGTAAATTTCACCACAAACCTGGCCCCCTCCCCCTTCCAAACCATATCCTCTAACTTTCTCTCCTCTCCCATGAACCCAACTCCAGCTACTACACCTCCCCCATCCATGACTAGGGTTAGGGGTGGTAATTTATAACACAACTTCTAATTAATTGACTTTAAAAAATTAGATATAGGTTTGGTACAAAACGATTTGAGTAATAAACAAGTTCACCCCACTTGATCTGCCTATCAAATAAATAAAGTTTAAATTTAGGATTCTAATATATTTAAACTTATTTTTTTAACTTCTTAACATATTTTGAGCTTTGTTGGAAAAAAATTATGATGTTGAATGCGTCACATGATTCCAAATAAATATTCTTATTGTATGATAAAGTTGAGATTTCTTTTTGTTCAATTTTAACTATTTATTTTAAAATTTCATATACGTGACATGGACCTTACTCAGACCTAAATTAGATCTAAATTTTTTGGATTGGAAACATAGATCCTATTTGATTGAAATAATCTACTTGGCCAAAAAATTCAATCAGTTCTAATATAACTTTTATTAGGTTGGGTTGTATTTAATATTAGAATTTGAACAAGCAATTAAATCATGTTAGATTCATTTATAATCCATTTTAATTTGGCTTGTTATAGCATAATCTTCTATTAGTTTAGATCTAGATTTAATATTAGAATTTAAATAAAGAACTTTGTAATCAGTTATTGTTCAACTTAGCTTGATCCATCTGTACTCTTATTTAAGAAATTATTCTTTTCACATTTTTGTTGCGTTGCGGGGATAGCTCAGTTGGGAGACCTTCAGAGTGAAGGTCGCGTGTTCGATCCACGCTCACCGCATATTTTTTATAATATTTCTTAGAAATAAAACTCATTATTTATTAAAAAATATAATAACTTCATTTAAAAAAATTTTAACAAAATCTTAATATTTATTCCATAAAATTTTAAAAAATATTTTCTTTTTTAAATTATAATATAAAAGAAGTGATGGTTTAAGTTTATAATTATTTTTTAGAATTTTATTGGTTTGACCCATGTGCACACTATGAAAATAATTGTTTAAATAAAAAATCATAAACTAATAACTCCAAATTTATTATAATATTCCTTAAAATATTTTCATATTATTTTTTTTGATAGAAAAAGTGAGGGGGATAAAATCCTGGCATAGCTTTCCCATCAAGTCTCATCCCATCAGGTGATTGTTCGATTCGAGTCACAAGTTTTACCCGTGCCTTTCCCACCGATCGATGAGTACGCTAGCCTGGCACCGCTACGATGCTAAAGTAGCAGCCGTTCCGTTCTTTCAGAAATCTGAAATTTAATCGAATCATCCATGGATTCATATCTCGAACCCGTAATCGAGGAGAGACGGGGTGCACCTCTACCAATTGCACTACCACCATAATGATATTTTAATATTATTTCAAAAAATAATAGTAGTTCAAATAAAAGTCATAACGATACCTCACTATTCATTAAAAAAAATAATAACTTTTTAATTTCATCGTAAGAACTTTTAACAAAATCTTAATATTTATTTCACAAAATTTAAGAAAAATCATTTCTGATTTTAATTAAAATATAAAAGAAGCGATAGCTTAAGTTTATAATTATTGTTTGGATTTTTCTACATGAATATTTTTCTAAAAATTTAAATTTACATGAATACCTTTTTTTTTAATCACTAATTACATCTATGCCCCTTTTAAATATTATTTTTGTATCAATATTCCTGATATAACAATTCTTTTGATACAGTTAATAAAAACCATAGTTATTTAAATTAAAAATTAATTAATTAAAAATATTTAATTTTTTAACAATGTTGGATGGTATGGGTTCATATACAAAAAAAATAAAAAAAGGGTAAACATATAAATCTGGTATTTAAGAAGGGCATACATGCAAATATCAATTTTAGAAGGGTATTCATGTAAAATCTAATATTTTAGAGGGTATACATGCAAAAATCCTTTATTTTTTAGTAATTTGTTGATTTGACCCATGTGTACGTTATCTAAAAAAAATAACCTCTACGGGGTAGTGCGGTTGGTTAAGGTTTGGCTCCCCCTTGCCTAGTCACGGGTTCAAGGAATGATCCCGTAGGTGACTCGATTAAAATTTTAAAATTTCTGGATGCACGTAATTGGGAGGTGGACCAGCTGTAACTCCGACGTCGTAGAGGGACTAGGCTGACATACCACCGGTTCGGATAAATTCCGGAGGATGAAAAAGGTACGCAGAAAACTGCGGCTTGCATCGAACAAAGGCCTAGTAGGCTGGGAGCCAGAATAGGGCACTACACCGGGATAAAACCCCTCGTACTCTTTTTTTTTTTTTTATATATAAAAAAAAACAAGAAAAAAAAATGTTTAAATAAAAAGCCATAAACTAATAACTCCATATTATCTAACATCATAACAACCACAAATTTTTCATCGGTGGACTCGTAAACTCTTCTTTTATTTGAAGTAAATATGACAATCGGTACTCCAGTCCAAGAGGAAAGTTTTTTTTTTTTTTTTTTTGCCAAAAGAGTGAGATCTTTATTAAATGAAGCAAGAGTAATTGCAGAAGGAAGAAGGGCCTAAAGTAAAGAGGCCCAAAAGATGGCCCAACAGTAAAACAGAAGTGGCATCCAAAAGAAAGTTGAAAGGGACGACAAAAGATGATCACTGAAAGTAAAAAATAAATAAATAAATTAATTAAAAAAATTAAAAAAATCATTTCTGTTTTACCAGCCAATATCTTTGTCCGGTTAACGTTCTCACCTATAAATAAAAAAAAAAAATTTACCTTATGTTAATTTTATTTAATTAGGTCCAAAATTTTTAAAGTCATATTCCAACAACAACGTCTACATGATAGGAGAAGAAGATGTTGAAGTCGGCGACAAGCCATGTAGTTGCGGTGCATCTGGGAAAATAATTGGCTCATAGCGTCACCGAGGTCAAGCATGCCACCTCCTTGAATGATAGGAAAATGGACAGCTATTTATATGAGGATATGGAGCAATCCCCATTACAAATCAACCATGCCACACCTATTATAAACTCAGATGCTATTTTGTGGGCACCTCTCTCTTTCCCATCGAATGGATGCTTCATCCCTCTTCTAGCCCTCTTCCATCTTATCATGTTTCAGGTCTGCATTGTTTCAGATTTTCATCATCTCATTTTTGATGGCCTAGTCCATAAAATGACGTCCAATCTTTTAATAGGAATACGATCTTCTACAAGATTACCCCCATGCTCATCGCTTCATACTCAAATATCATTTGACTTTTTTTCCTTCAATGAACACCAGCAGGTTGTTGAAAAAACATAATCCCATGCTAGCAGCTCTCCTTTGCTTTTAATTTGAGTTCTGAAAGTCGTCCACTTTTCATGAACTGTGAGGTGGAGGGGGCATCAAATCTTTCCTACTAAACTTGTGCCAAATCGAGGCCGCATACCTGCATTCTAGGAATATGTGATTAACCGTTCCTTCTTCTGTTCCACGTAATGAGCATGCTATTGGTGCATTCAATTTTCTTTTCTTGAGATTCTCAGTCACTAAAATTTTGTTGTAATAGCTTAGTCAATTAAAAGCTTTGATTTTTTTCGGAAGGGGGAGTCATCCAGTTGATTCATGCAAAGTGAGAAGCAATACCACTGCGTTCGAGAAATTGATAAACTTTTTGGCATGGAGAAAATTAAACCAGCATTTCATTTCTATTTTGTAGTGTCTTAGAGGGTGTTACTCTGCTTAGAAGGTTTTGCAATTCAGCTATTTCCTTTCTTCCTCTTCTATTTAGCATCAGCAACATTGTGTTCCGGTCGTCAGGTTGTTATAGATATATATATGATGCCATCGAGACATCCGATTTTCTGGTTAATATAATTGAAAGGGATTGGGAAGATTGCCTTCAATGATTCTTTCAGGCATCATGCCGGAATACAATCTGATTACCACTCCCAAGTGTTGGAAAGGTGCTCAAGAAGAATCACACTTTGAGTTTTCATCACAGTTTTCCATACTGGAGAGGCCTTCTTGATGACATTTCTGATGCTTAGCTTGGAGTAATGCGAGTGAAATATAGATGTTGAATGAGCTTCCAACAAGGCCTTTGTGTTTCGGTGTAGAATCCTCCACCACTATATTGGGAGCATGCAGTGGTTCATCAGAAACATGTTAAGAACTCCCAAAGTCCCCCCGAAGCTCTTTGGTCTACAAATCTTATCCCATTCCACCAAAAGGTGTCCTCCTCCGCATGTTTTATCCCCCTCCATAGAAAGCTTCTTCTTCTTCCTTTTTTTTTTTTTTTTTTGTCAATGCTTTCTCTGGCACCTGCAAGTAACTAATATTGCAAAATATAGAGCTGTGCTATCATCCGGAACAATTCTAATAAAAGAGTTGTTGCAAAAATTAGCCGTTAGACCTGTTAGCAGTTCAAATGAGTAGATGAAAAAGCTTCATATTGTCTGCATGCTGTAACGATGTGTTACTGAAGGTTAATGTCTCAACCACTACGGTGGTAGCGCGGTCGATTAAGGCGCGGCTCAGCTCTTGTGTATAATTCACCGATCACGGGTTCGAGAAATGATCCTACGAATGACTTGATTAAATTCCATATTAATTCTAGAGCACGTGACTGGGAGATTGAGTGGCCGAAACTCCGGCGTCGTAGTGGGACCAGGCTGACGTACTCGCCTAGTTGGCGGAAAGGATACGCGAAAATTTGTGATTCGAATCGAACATGGTCTAGCGGGCTGGGAGCCTGCTACGGGAAGCTACACCGGGGTAAAACCCCCATACCCTTTTTTCTATCAAAAAAAAAAGAAGAAGGTTAATGTCTCATTGGCAGGGAGATCGAGGCCGGTGCATCCTCTCTTCCGCAACATCGCTTTCCTCTTTCGTGGGTATTCAATCCGTGTTGTCAGACATGTTTACTAGGAAGCTAACTTTGCAGCTGACTGTGTAGCCTCCTTCGTTACCCATCACTCGGATCCTATTTTGTGGACCGACCTGGGATATGCCCCAAGATCGTTTCATGACATTATCCTTTCTATTTTTTATTTTTGATATATTTATATTAGATTTTTTAATTGAATGCACTGGTTAAAAAAAAAAAGAAAAAAAGAAAAAAAGAAGAGGTTAATGTCCATTTGCAAACTTTAGACAAAAACATTTCCCAGTGATGTTCGGTTGTCCTATCCCTTTTACAACACTGTTGCTTGATGCAAATTCCAAAAATATGGTTGAGAACATCTGAAACCAGAATGAAGAGAAACGGGGACATTGGATCCCCTTGTTTCAGTCCTCTTTTAGTTGTGAACCACCTAGTCGGTTCATTATTGTAGTGCCATTTTGTCAGAGATGAGTAATCTTTTGATCCAAGAGCATCATTTACTATTAAATCTTCCTACCCTTAATGATGATAGCAGAAATTTTCAGTTAACATAATCAAATACTTTTTTAAAATCCAGTTTTAACATCATCCTTTGAGTATTAGACTTTTTTACAGTGAGAACTGAGAAAGGCTTTCGGATGCCATCAAAAGCTGTCATTAATCTGTCTGCCTTTTATGAAAGCTGCTTGTGATTGAAATATAAGTTGATCCATTTGTTGAGAATCTTGTGATATCCAAAATAAGGTTATTAAATTAATTTGTAAAAAATTGGTGTTTCATAATTATATTTGAACTACAATATGGGTCCTACCTTTTTAATCTTTAATAAAGTGTCCCTAGCTATTCTGTTCCTTTTTCACCCATTGGTCAACCAATATCTTCTATTTATTCAAAACCAGGAGATCTCTCTCCACCCATACTCCTATCTGGTTGAAGGTCATCCTTGGATATTCCAGGGCATCTATGCAATTCCTCTTCCTATCATCCTTTGTGTTGGATCCAAACAAAAAGATGACACACCTGCGGATCGATGCCTGCCAAAACTCAGCCAGGCCAAAAATAAGTCATTACTCCCAACATCTTACAAGTAGTTGTACACCATCAAAATCTATCCAACGATTCACTAACCACCATTAGAGGAAATTCAACAATAAACGTTTACCGTTCAAAACCCTCTCTTCAAACCATGCTCCAATCTAGACTTGGGTCAAGCTTGACAAAAAACTGTTGATCTTCCATTGATCCAAAATGCCATAACCTGGAAGGACTCCAGCAGTAGATAGGCCAACGTTGGAACAATAATTCCTTTAGAAGGTGAGAGGAATGAGATAATTTGATTTAATTAATTTGAAGTTTTTTTTTTTTTTTTTTTTTTTGGTGTGTGTGTGTGGGGTGGGGTAGAAGAAGTTGTTTTTCGCTGATACATAGCTTTGTAAGAGAACCCAGTGCCCATAAATATCCACTTTTGTACTTAATTTTATTTGTTAAAAAATACAAATATTTATTACCAAGAGGTAGCTTGGTTGGTAGAAGTTTTGCTTTATTACCAACATGTCATGAGTTCAAGATGGGATCCTCCAGGAGCTTGTGGAAGTAGTTCAACCCCTTTATTTATTTTTATCAAAAATAGTTTTTTTGTTTTATTTATTTTAAAAAAATTATCTCCCTTTATTTTTTTATTTTTTTTATGCAATTCTTGTTTTCATTTTAACTCGGAATAACATTCACCGCAATAGCCAATATTTTATTTTTATTATATCGTATTTAAGTTCAACTTGACAGGTAACGATTGTTAGTTTATCCTTTTTTAAGAAAGTGAGTATTATCAAAATGATGATTCATAGAAAAAGTAAATCCCCTCTTTCCCCTCTTCCTTCCAAAAAAAAAAAAAAAAAAACCTAACTTTCTATTATCTCCCACGAAGGGTGGACCGCACCCAACATTTTCAAGAAAGACCAAAAAAATAAAAAATATTAAAATATTAAAATTAATTTAAATATTTTTATAAATATTATTTAAGTTGTACTTGATATTATTTTATAGAATTAAATTCATCAATAATAGAATTTATTATAAAACTTTTAGCTATCTCTTTCTTGATGTAAGTTACTAAATAATTGGTAAGAAAGTTATCTTCCATCTTGTTGTACAATCTAATCTTGATAATCTTTATTACAAAAAATGCTTTACAATTAAAACAGGAAAAGACATAAGTATTCCAGACTTGTGGAGGATGCATGCGCATCGGTTATAGTGGCAGTGGCATCACGCAGAGTGCCATCGGTGTGGCATGGCGGGATCAAACATCCATCGAGCAACGAGACTTGAGGCAACGAGACATGAGTACAATGGTCTCGATGCGAGCTCGGAGTGGTATGCGGCTCCATCACACGCAACGTTCATCGATGTGGTGAGGCTAACATAGCCGCTCAGTCATGCCATAGAGAGATTTTTCACTGGTCGTACCGCATGATATGTCCGGTCATCATGGAATCCATAGGTGGACGGTGCCGATCGCATGCAGTGGCTTTAAACATGGCAAGTTTCGAAGATGGATGCTGATCGAGTGATAAGAAGGGAATTCTTGGTCTCTTCCTAAATAACTATAAAAAAAAATTTAATGAAAAAGAAAATAAAGTTGAAAGTGATCCAAAGAAAGTTGATTTATGGTTTTCGTTTTCTTCAGAAACTTTTTTTTCTAAAATTTTTCTAATAATATTTCATACCAACCAATTTTAGAGAGAGCTAAATAAATAAATACCAGTATATTTAAAATTTTATAAACAAATAAACTTATAAACAAAATTTATAAAAAAATCAAGGGGCCAAAGCCCAGGCCTCCTACAGCCACGACTTATAACCTAACTTTTAGCTGACCTTAGATAATTAGGTTTAGATTTGATATTAAAGTGTATAACTCATAAATGAGTTCACCTAATTACATAAATGGACCAAGTTCAAAATTAAAGTTACGACATATTTAAACATATTTTTATCCTTTAACCCATTTCGATCTATTTAGCTTGCATGATTTATATGAAATATATTAAATGATACATGCAAGTTGGGTCAGGTTACGTATTTACTAAGCATATCGAGCTTGGTATTAAATTTTGGCCTGTTCAATTTAGAGTCAGGATGACTTTTCTTTTTTCTTTTTTAAAATGTATGTTTTAACCTGGTGAGACCTGACCCAAGACTAACCTGCTGCCAACATAATCTAGCACAAGCCCACAATGTGAAAGAGGTAGGAACACAGGCTAGCTGCTGAAAAAGCCCGTTTGAAAGGGGTGATCGTTGAGGGTTTTTCCATTGGTGTGCTTGGAGATTCGTGTGAGCATCTTTTCCTGTATGATCGCGTGACTGCCTAGGGTATGGAAGTCACCATTGCCTGCAAGGATGAACTGAGCAAGTAATAGCTGGAAGAAGCATCCAACCAGTCGGGCGATGTGGGTTTTGATGGAGCCATCACCGGATGAGGTGGAGGAGCTGGCTCGCCGCTATATGGAGGTGGTGGAGCTTTCAAATGAGGAGGTCAGGGGGGAGATGGAAGAATGGCTGACCAAGGGACTGTTTGCTAGGACTCTCGACCGGAAAGTCTCAGCGAAGGTGGTGGCATGGGAGTTCCGACAATGTGCCGATTTGAAGGATGATGTCATTGTTTTCAACTTTGAACAGGGGTTTCTGATATTTCGGTTTCAAGAGGTAGGGGAGTGGGACACCATCTTGGGCTAGCCATGGATGGTCAGCGGTCAGGTGATGGCGATCGAACTGTGGCAGTTGCATTTCTATCCTTTGGTGACTGCAATCCGGACTGCTCTGATGTGGGTGTGGCTACCTAAGCTTTCGATAGAGCTATGGGGGTTGGTGGCACTCCGGAGTATCATCAATTTGGCCGAAGAACTAGTGGCCATGGACGATTGTACGGCAGAATGAAGAAGAGTTGGTTTTGCTCGGATCTATGTTTGAATTGATCTCTCCCGACCGTTGCGGTCGAGGGTTCTGATTAATGGTTCAGAGGGCAATCGGTGGCAAAGATTTGTCTACGAGGATCTCCCAGCATCTATTTCTGGTGTGGTTTCTTCCATGGCTCGGGAGAGGCCTGTTCGAGTAGTGGAGACGACGAACTAGTAAGGCTTTGATCGACAAACATGGTTAGGGCCGAAGAGGTGGCGGTGGATGGCTCGGGCGGGCAATGCCTAGGTTTCTTGGCTTGTGGTAGTATGGCAATGGCTGCCACAGGCGGAGAAGCCAGGTAGCTCGGGGAGGAAGGAGACTGGTCAGGGAGATTCCGATTTGGGCTCGAGGAGACCGAGAAAGGAGCTAGTTCACTTGGGTGGAGGGAGGCCCGAGATGCACTGCACATCGATGGGTGGTCCAAGACAGCGAAGATCGTCATGGTCTCCCCTCCAGCCCTCGATCTCTTTGCGAGGTGAAGGCATTGCTACTGGATCCCGGTTGATAGGCTAGTTTGGGCCATTGGATATGGGACAGTAAACATTGGGCCTGGGCAAGGAGGAAGATGGGCCCAGGAGAGAGGTGAGCATGGGTTTGGGCCACTCTAAGCGAGCCCGATCTCCTAATCATCCTTTGGGCCAGGTGGGAACAAAGCCTGGATCAAAAAGATCTAAGACTGCATGAATTAGCAAGGGGCTGGGAAGGAAAACCAAGGCAGTGGCCAAGGATTCGAGCATTCCTGCAACCAAGGAGCTACTAGCGGTTGGCATGGGTGATCAAGGGATCTTTATTTTCTCAGTGAGTGGTCCAGGGGAGGTGGTGACTATCCTAATTCAGGAGGCACTTTATGATATTGGCTCCCAGGTAGAGGCCGGATCGCCTATATAGGAGTCATAGATGATTGTGGAGCCACAAGGTTTGAGTCACGAGGATGTTGTCGGGAGACTGAGATAGGCCATCCAGGGGCAGGTGACGGGCCCTCAATGATGGTCGAATTATCAGATGGGATTGAAGTGGATTAGGTTGAGGGGAGTTCGGGAGTGGAACCCCCTCCATACTAGATGTCATCATGAAGCTCTTGATTTGGGACTCTCGGGGTGTATGGAACCTGCATTCCAGACTTCCTTTAGCAGATTGATCCATTAGCATTGTTTTGATGTTAGCGTGCTCCTTGAGACTCGTCTTTCTGGGAGGAGCTTGGACCGGGTGAGATGGCGGTTTCAGTTGATGTGGAGCACCTATGCTATCAAGTCCAGGGGCTTGTCAGGAAGGATTTTGGTGATGTGGAGGCGAGGCTCTATGAGGGTCGATGCTTTTTAAGGTACGAGCAGCAGGTTGTTTTGGTCATCTCGGAGCAAACGGGCAGCCCCTGGCTCCTGACTGGCATGTATGCGAGCATCGAGTATAGGGAGCGGAGGAGGCTTTGGCACAAGATCTCCAGGTTGGTGTCACAGGGCATCCCTTCTCTTGTTGTGGGTGACTTCAATTGTATTGCAAGGTCCCATGAGAAGATTCGAGGCAAGCAGTTTGTGAACAGTATTGATTCCAGAGTGTTCAAGGAATTTATGGGCAACACTGGTATGATTGATCTATGTTATTCCGGTCCTTGCTTCATCTGGTGTAACAACCGGTTTGATACTGCCATAGTTTGGGAGAGGATTGATCGAGTGCTTAGCTCTACTAGCTGATGTAGTTTTTTCCTGGGCACCATGTCAGCATCTTTCAAGGATTGCATCGGATTACATCTCGCTTCTTATTACTACTGATTCATACATGCTTACCCAGACCTCCATTTCACTTTGAAGTTCTAGACCTTCTACCCAAGATCTTGGGAGCTGATCATGATGGTTTGGAGGATGTCGATCCATGGGAATGCGAGGTAGTGGATGACCCAGAGATTGGACCTAACTAGGTATAGGCTCCTTCAGTGAAACTGGATTGAGGTCAGCGACCTCTTCAGATGGATTGAGGAGGTCAAGGCTGATATTGCCGATCTACAGAGGCAAGATGATCAATAGGGGGGTCTCTAGGAGGCTAACTTGGGAATGCTATGCTGCAGTTTCTTGTCCCACCACTCTTTATCAAGGCAGCAGGAGACTTTGTGGAAGCAGAAGTCTAGGGTTCAATGGATCAAGGAAAGAGACCAGAATATCAGATTCTTTTACCAGATAACTATGATATGAAGGTCAGCCAATCGAATCAGGTAGCTAAGAGAGGATGATGGCACCATGGTGACTGACAGCGATCAGATAAGCAAGCAGGTTTTTCAGTATTTCAGACCCACAGGGACCCTCCCTTGGGAGAGGATATTCCTCCAGGGTTTCCATCTGATGGATTATGTTTCTGATCAGGAGAACTCACACCTAACTCGTCCTGTGCCTTCTATGGAGGTGCGAGAAGTTCTTTGATCCCTCAAGGAGGACAAATCCCTGGGCCCGAATGGCTTCCCTTTCCTGTTCTTCTAGTGCTACTGGTCCATTATTGGGGGTAAGGTTGTCGAGGTGGTGTAGGCTGTCTTTGCTTCGGGCATTCCTGCTGAGGGAGAGAAAACTTTGATTACTTTGATTTCTAAGAAACATGATACTTCTACTCCTAGCCACTTCAGACCGATCAATCTTTGTACCACCTTCTATAAGATTTGTGCGACGGTTCTGGTCAGGCGACTATAGTTGATTGTGCCTCGTCTCATCAATCCTGAGTAAGGTACATTTATCAGTGGACACTGTATTATTGATAATGTCCTCATTATCCAAGAGTTTATGAATGACCTTAGGCGTGCCTCCTCTCGACGGAGTCTCATGGTGATCAAGCTAGCTATGGAGCGTGCTTATGTCTAGATGAGTTGGCACTTGTTTTGGTGGACTCTTCATGATTTTGATTTCTAGCACATATGGATTATGGACTATGTGGAAGGCCCTAGCTTCACCATTATGGTGAATGGTGCACCGATGGAGTACTTTTATTTGATAGTCGGGCTTCACCAAGGTTATTCTCTGTCTTCTTACCTATTCATTTTATGTGTTGATGCTTTATCTCGTGCTCTGAAGGGTGTGGTCTAGGGATCATTACTAGAGCCCTACTGGCCTACCCTTGGAGCCCAACCTCTTTCTCATCTTCTATTTGCAAATGACTGCCTTTTGATTGGGTGGATTTCATTCCAGAATGCTAGATGCTTCGCCACCATTGTTGAGTCATATTGCCATGAGTCCGACCAATTGGTCGATTAGCAGAAGTCTATTATTTTTAGCCCCAGAATGAAGGCCCAAACGAAGCAGACTATCCTGGCTAGACTAGGAAGTTATGAGCAGTCTAGGATCCTTACCTACCTTGGTGTTCCTATGATGGGTGGGAGGCTATGGAGGATGGAGTACAGGCCCATGGTGCAGTGAATCCGAGATTGTCTTGAGAGATAGTAGGCCACTACTCTTTCTATGATGGGCAGGCTTGAGTTCTATCCCTGTTTACCTCTTGGCAAATACCGTGCTACTCGGTTCCTGCATGAGGGAGATGGTGCAGTTCTTCCAAAATTTCTTGTGGAGCTCTAGACACGATAGTCATGGACTTCACTTGGTATCGTGGGATACTGTCTGGCAGATCAGGGATGGAGGCCTTGGGATTTAGTCCCTTTTAGTTAGGAGGGAGGTGCTAATTGCCATACATATAGTGAGATATCTTATTCAGTCTAATTATTTGTGAAGCATGGTGATAAGGGCTCGTTATGGAGCTTAGAGCCAAGGATCCCAGATTCAAACCACTCAGGCTGCTCTTTTATTTGGAGGGAGATCTGTGCCCTTGGTCCTACTGTGCTAGCCCATGTTAGATGTTTGATTGGTAATGGGTCCATGATTGATGTCAATCAGGATGCATGGATCTCCAGCTTATCTTTGTCCAAGTGGCTGACCTATGTTAGCATGGAGGTGGTCAATAACCTTCAGTTCCATGACTTGCTGACGGATGACGGTAGGGCTTGGAGAGTTCAGGAAGTTACCAGACTCTTTGGGAGCCGGCTGGCTAATTGGATTCTTGCAATCCCGATTCCAAATCACTACTGTCACAATCTAAGGATGTGGGGTCACTTTTGCTGCCCCAAGGTTTCTTCCAACACCTTTATGATTTGTGTAGTGCCCTTTCCGATTTGAGGATTGCAGTGGCCTGGATCTGGAGACTGCCCATTCACCTGAGAATGCACCTCTTGCTTTGGAAGGTGTCTTGGAGTCACCTCCCTACAAGGACTCTACTTAGGTGCAGAGGTATAGACATGCCGATGTTTTGTCCAGTTTGTAGCCTAGAAGATGAGTTCCCTGAGCATGCATTCTATGCTATCCTAGAGCGAGGTTGATTTGGAGGCTGGCGAGGAAATGGCCTTGGGATGAGGACCAGGGATCATGGTTGTGTTCTTATTCGACATCATCCAGTAGTGTTCAGTTGAGAATGGTCGCCATTGTGCCTACATCGCCTATCAGATTTGACTGTCCATGAATGCAATGGTTTTTGAGGCTATGGCCACTCTAGCTCATCAAATTTTTTAGAGAGCCATGTTCATGGCTATGGAGTATCACCACTTTGATACTATTACGTCTGTTACCGCCAAGATCGTCGTGGTCCATAGCTACTGCTGGTGTCGGAGTGCACTCCCTTCGCTGTCTATCGGCCCTCTGCTCCTGGACCTGCGAAACAGAGATTAGTGACCCGGGCCGGGGTTTCCGGCGGGAGCACTCCGACGTCAAGTCAGTGACGATTCAGGGAAACATATCCTCCTGGTCGGGTCTCTCTTGATGGACTCTGCATTAGGAGGAGTAAAAGGTGTGTGGAGGCGAAAATGTAGCAGGGGAAGATTAATAGCGGGGACAGAGGGGTTCCCTGTAACTCCACTTCTCCTTATTTCCCTTGTTTTCCCTCAGCTATGATTTTGGTGGTGGTGCTTCGCCCTCTTGGTCGAGCTTGCGCTTGTGTTGGTGATGGATTGTAGTTGTTTTCGTTGTGGTTGTTGTTTATTGTTTGTTGTTACCTTCCCCCTTTCGGGGGTGTCGACTGTTCTTTGTAGTTGAAAATTGGCTGTTTGGAGCTTGCCTCGGGATCCTCGCTGGATTGGCAGGCGCGCACGATGGGATTCCGTGCCGTAGACGAGATACCTTTCCTGATAGGTGATGGGAGAAGCTTCCATCCGTTTTGACATCCTCTCCGGTCGCTCCATTCCGGGAAGCCTGGCAGAGCCTCGATCCAGGATTCGCCGCCCTGGGGGTGCGTGCTCTCTGGCTGGCCCATCCCCTAGAAGTACGGCCGGACAGGTAGTTATGGCGGCATGGGGGGCACCATCCCGTGGTCCTTGGGTAGCTCGCCGGCGTCCTGGGATGGCAGGGCTTGCTCCGATCTGAACGTTCCGAGCTCGTGCGGTCGTCTTGGTGGAGGAGGGGAGAGTGTAGGGCTGGTCTAGAGGGCACGCGCTCGGAGAGGCTCGACATCGGCGGGTGAGCGCTGAGCTCGACCTCGACTGCAGGGTGCTAGCCTCCGAGGGTCTCGCTCTGGAGGGCGGAGGACGGACCTGGTCTAGAGGGCGCACGCTCGAAGAGGCTCTACATCAGCAGGTGAGCGTTGAGCTCGACCTCGATCGCAGGGCACTAGCCTCCGAGGGTCTCGCTCTAGAGGGCGGAGGACGGACCCGGTCCAGAGGGCGCGCGCTCGGAGAGGCTCTGCATCGACGGGTGAGCGTTGAGCTCGACCTCGACCGCAGGGCACTAGCCTTCGAGGGTCTCGCTCTAGAGGGCAGAGGATGGACCCGGTCTGGAGGGCGCGCGCTCGGAGAGGCTCCACATCGACGGGTGAGCGCTGAGCTCGACCTTGACTACATGGCACTAGCCTCTGAAGGTCTCGCTCTAGAGGGCAGAGGATGAACCCGGTCTGGAGGGCGCGCGCTCGGAGAGGCTCCATATCGGCGGGTGAGTGCTGAGCTCGACCTCGACCGCAGGGCACTAGCCTCCGAGGGTCTCGCTCTGGAGGGCGGAGGATGGCTCTGGCCTAGGCATCCCGAGCTCGCGGGCGTGACTTGGCGGAGGACGGAGCTCGGCCCGTTGCCTTGAAGGGGCTCAACTCAGCTCAGCTCGGCAAAGTGGTCCAGGCTGGAGTGTTGCCTTGGCGTCCGTTGTGGCGGTCTCCTTTAATGTGGCGCTTGTCAGCTACCCACGTCAGCGATCTTGCCACATCATTTGCCCCCCACTCCCGAGGCTCGTTAGTGCACGGCACTCCGGGTGAAGGGAGTAACTATGGTGCAAACATGGAAAGGCGAAAATTCAGTGTAATGATGGCCGCGGTCGCCGGCGCTTCGAGGGACGGTCCTGCCGGCCAGTGCGGGGGTCCACGTGGCCATGTCCGAGGAGCAGTTAATGCTGGCACAGAATTCTGAGCAGCTAGGACTCCTTTTTTGTCGATGGGCAGCACGTGGCGCAGATCCATTGGCGAGGGGGTCATAACATCACGGATTTGATGTGCCTTTTCGAAGTGAAAAGAAATAATTTCTTACTCAAAATTCTCTTTCTTTCAAATCTTTCATGCTTGTTGCAGTGCCCAGACCCTTCCTTCTCCGCGATCTGCACCCGTTCTTCTCTTCTCTAGGTGTCCAGACCAGCTTTGTTCTTCTCCTTTCTTTCCATCTGGAGCAGGCTCCTTCCTTCTTAGTCCTGCATGTCTCATCCTGAATCTTTCACCCGAAGGGTAGTGCTCTCCTCCTCCGACGAGGAGTCGGAGGGGGCACAGTTTAGGGTTAGCATGAGATCGGCCCTTCCTGCCCCGCTTTGTCCGTTAGGGAGTCGGGGGTCGTTCCTTCCCGTCCTACCAATCCTCCTCTCCTGCTTGAATCAGCTCCTGAGTATGTCCGGTCAACAGGTCCGAGCGGGGTCGTCTCGATGATTTTCGCCGCGGAGCTGGGGGCCATCCGGGATGCCTATGGCATCCTGTCTTCTGTTCGTCTCATGATCCCCAGCTCCGGAGAGCGAGTCACTTCCAGTGGCCCGGGCCGTCTCGCCTTTTATGAGGAGACCTTCTCCGGGGGTCTCCACTTCCCCTTCCATCCCTTCTTCTTATCTGTCCTGATAACTATCGCCTGGTCCCCGCCTAGTTGGTGCCGAATGCTATCAGGGTCATCTTTTCCTTTATTATACTCTGCCATGTCCACGGGTTCGTCGCCCGGTTCTCCTTGTTCAGGGCATTTTTCATCCTGAAGCGCCACCCGACTGAGGACAGGTGGTGGTCTCTATCTTCTCGGCCGAAGGGCATCAAGTTCGAGCTCCCCTCTTCCATCAAGGGATGGAAGAGCAAATTTTTCTTTGCAGACTTCGAGGGGGTCGACTGGGCCTGGAGTGAGCCGGATCGATCCCCCAACCGGATCTCCACGATCGACGCAACTGATCAGGATGATTACGATCAGCTTCGCACCGCTCAGATCCCCTCTTTGGAGGTCCTACTGTCGGAGCATAACCTTCTCGACGCTAGGGTCGACTCATCTACAGGGCCAGGTGAGTCCAACTCTTTCTTCCACATGCATTTTCTCTTTTCTTCCCCTTAGGTTGACCTCCTTGGCACCTGTGTGCAGGGTTAACCCTTTCGGAGGGCGAGCCATTGCCGATTTCTAGGAAGAGGCCGCCCACCGAGATGGCCGCTAAACCTCCTTCGAGGCAGGCCCGGGTTTAGGGAGTGCCGACATCCGCTCCCGCCGTGCCGGTCGCCCTGAAATGAAAGGAGGCTGTGGGAGCTCCCACGCGATAGGCGAGGCCACAGGCAGAACTCTCTGCTCTGGAGCCTGAGGTGACTGTCCGGGTCGATGCTGTTGCTGCCGCCGCGCCACCCCGCTCTCCGTGTCCGAGGGTGGTCGAGGCTGAGGGAGGAGAGGCGCACCCTAAAGATCCTCCGGCGACGGGGGTTCCGACCATGATAGTGCCGGGTCTTCGACCGGTTCCTGGGGTCCCACCACTAGAGGGATGGCGCACCTGCTCCCCGGGAGAGTAGGAGAGACGAGGCGAGGCGCCGCCTTCTGTTCAAGCTGGGGCCGGAGAGCTCCTTAGCCGACAACCGCGCCTTGGCTTTACCGCATGATGGACTTCTCCATTCAGCCATGCGACCAGGAGGAGATGGATGGGCTACCGGTTCGGGCTGTGATCGACAGCATCTTCCCCCATCTTTACACGATAAGCAACCTCACCCTCTTTCTCTCTCTCCCCTTTTTTTTTTAACTCCCCAGGTGATGCAGATGGGTGTCGAGGTCCTTTTCATTAGGAGCTTCTTCCAAAACTGGGAGCAAGCTGAGCGGCAGCAGGCGACCGAGATCGAGTCGCTGAAGGCCGACCTGGAGAGGAGGGCTGACTCCGTAGGGGTGCTTGGCCAACGGGTCAAGGATCTCGAGAAGCAGCTCGCCGATTCTGAGGGGCGAGCGAAGGAGATCCAGGAAAACCTCGATCGCGAGCAGGGAGAGTCGAGGAAGAAGACTGAGGGGCTTGCCGATGTCGAGTAGAGGTTGGGCATGGTCATCGCTGAGACGGCCCGACAAAAAAGGACCGTCCAGTCCCTCCAAGCCTGATTGACGGTAGAAAAGGAGAAGTCAGCCGCGGCTCAGAGGGTAGCAGATGAGGTGGCCAAGTCGGTCGCGGATGCCAGGCACGAGGTGGCCGCAGCAAAGAAGGAAGCCGGGGAGGCAGTGGAAAGGTACAGGGCCTCGGAGGAGTTCCTCGTCGAGATCCAACAGATGGTGTCGGACTCCTTCTTCAAGGGCTTCATGTACCTGCACTGTCTGCTCGAGGAGTTCGTCTCGACCGAGGGCCGCAGCCATCTTGACTATCCCGGCACTTCAGACCAGGAGGCGGGCATTGAGGAGGCCGTGCCACCTGAGCCCGAAGCCGTGCGGCCAGAAGCCCCTGCTGATGTGGACTCCCAGCCCGGCGATCCAGCCAGCGAGTAGCCATTTCTTGCTTCTGTACTTAGGAGGGCCACTCGGCATGTCGGGGGCCCGCGGGATACTTGTAATTGACATTTAATCAATGAAGTGCAAACTTTCTTGCAATCATTTTTCTTGTCTGGCTCTTCTTCTCTTTCACTCCCCTTCTTCTCTTTCCTTTCTTTTCGATGTATGGGGAGATCAGAGAGGGTGCCTCACCTTGCGTGGAGTTGAGTTATTAGACTTCAACATCAGCAAGTTGGGTGCAAGTTGATGGCACTTGAGAGCTGCTGAGCTCGGAGGTCTCTTGGCCGGAGATCTAAGCTCCGGTCTTGAGATGGCATCCTGGAGCTGGGCTCGGGGACGTGGATGGTTGAGAGCTGCGTGGCTCGAAGGTCTCTTGGCCGGAGGTCTGAGCTCCAATCTTGAGCTGGCATCCTGGAGCTGTGCTCGGGGACGTGGATGGTTGAGAGCTGCGTAGCTTGAAGGTCTCTTGGCCGGAGGTCTGAGCTCCGGTCTTAAGCTGGCGTCCTAAAGCTGGGCTCGGGGACATGGATGGTTGAGAGCTGCGTGGCTCGAAGGTCTCTTGGCCGGAGGTCTGAGCTCCGGTCTTGAGCTGGTGTCTTGGAGCTGGGCTCGGGGACGTGGATGGTTGAGAGCTGCGTGGCTCGAAAGTCTCTTGGCCGGAGGTCTGAGCTCCGATCTTGAGTGTGGAAAGTGGTAGCTTCGATGCTGTATTTCCCTCTTGTTCTCTCTTTCTCTTTCTTCCCCTCTCTTCTTTCTCTCTTCTTTTTTCTCTCTTTTTTTTTAGAGTGGGAAGATCGGAGGAGAGGATGCTGGTTGTGCCCCCATTTTGTTCTCTTTCTTTCCTTCCCTTCTCATCTTCTTTTCGAGTGGGGAGATCAGAGAAGGGGGTTGCCGGGCTTCCCCTTTCGTTCTTTTTCTTTCCTTCCCCTCTCGTCTTCTTTTCGAGTGGGGAGATCAGAGAAGGGGTTACCGGTCTTGATTACCTTGGAGCTAGGCTCGAGGCCTTCCTGGACGTGGAGCTAGGCTCGGGCCCAGGGGTTGCCTGAGGTCTTGGCTTAGGTCTTTGGCACCTTGGAGCTAGGCTCGAGGCGTTGATGGGAGCTACGTGGCCTCATGATCTCTTGGCATCTTGGAGCTAGGCTCGGAGACGTTTGAGACAGAGAGCGACTTGGCTCGAGGTTCTCTTGGCCGGAGATCTGAGCTCCGATCTTGAGTTGGCATCCTAGAGCTGGGCTCGGGGACGTTGTTGATGGAGAGCTGCTTGGCTTGAGGTTCTCTTGGCCGGAGATCTGAGCTCCGGTCTTGACTTGGCATCCTGGAGCTGGGCTCGGGGACGTTGTTGATTAAGAGCTGCTTGGCTCGAGGTACTCCTGATGTCTTGGAGCTGGGCTCAGGGATGCTTGGAGTTGGGAGCTACGTGGCTTGGTGATTCTTTGATGTCCTGGAGTAGGGCTCGGGGATGCCTTGAATTGGGAGCTATGTGGCTCGATGATCCATTGGCCGGGGATCTGAGCTCCGGTCTTAGATCAGCATCCTGGAGCTAGGCTCGGGGATGTCGTTGGTTAAGAGCGGCGTGGCTCCATGATTCCTTGGCCGGAGGTCTGGGCTCTGGTCTTGGATCAGCATCCTGGAGCTAGTGAAGGAAGATTTTGTTTTTTTTTTTTTTTGTGCCTACACTAAGCATAGAATAGGAACAGGTAGATATTTTAAAACAATTTTGAAATTAATTGCGAAAAAACTTGTCCCAAAACAAGGATCAAAAAAATATATTTGCATAGAGAACATTAAAATGCATGGCATATATTTCTTTTTCATAATTTTTAGACATGTATAAATGCATATAAAAATTAATAAAGAACTTATTCCAGGCTGGAATAAGGGAGGAATGGGGTGGAATAGCTATTCCCGCTATTCCACCCTTCTTCAACCATGGTTCAGAAATTCCTTACCGTGGAGCAATGTTCAGACGCCGACTGCAGAGCGCACAGGCCTCCAAACTTCGAGCTTCAAGGTCCGCTGGAATGTGCTCTTGACCGGCTACAAGGAACTGAAGACCAATCGCCAAAACTCCGACGTTTGCCACCTCAAATCAGGGCTCAAAAAGGCTTCACGGCCACGGTTGCAGCAGGGAGAATAAAGCTTCAAACTTGGATTTCTTTGCACTGGAGCGAAGAACTGCTCCCAGGATCTCAGGCGAAATCCCTCTAGAGGGGATACACGCCGTGGGAACTTCTGATCGGAGCTCCGGCGTCGCTAGCCACCGGATCCCAAGCTTTCACGGTTTTTGGAAAAACTCCGAGATCTCTCTAATGGCTACGAATGAAGGCTTCCAAAAGGTCTCTCTGGATCCGTATCGTAGAGGAGAGCAAGCTGCTGCTTTATGGTATGAAGGGATGAAGGATTTAAAAGGAAAAAATTGGGATTTGAAACGCCCTGCTACGATTTCAAAAAACCAAAAGTCCCAGGCGTTCCAAAACGATAAAGACGATGGTTCAAAAGGCGAACCGGCAAAGGACCAAAAAGCCCTTCGGTCCAAGGTCCAAAGCAGGGTCAATTCGGTTCAGGTCAAAACCCAGTCAAACGAAGTCCAAAACGAACGAAACTGGACTCAAAACGAAGCTAAGAACGAACCCTATCTTTCTACAGTCCAACCTCACTGATTTGAGTTGAAATCGATTTGCAACCGATTAAAACAAAATCAATTAGACTTAGAAACATTCATCAAACCATTTGATGAACACAGGTTCAATCCTAGTCAGCCAGGAACACATTCCTGGTCGATCCAGAGAAGACCTGATTAACCCAAGACCAGGTCAATCAGAAGAAAACTCAACCAAAAACCGTGACAAAATACCGAAACGATTCCCAATCGAATCGGTTCCTGATCAGATAGAAATCCTCTGTGGCGTGTGACCTCATAGGTTCGAACCTAAACGGTAGTACTGGAACACTTCCAGTACCAGCACAAGATACCACCTAGCAATGGGTCTCGGCGTCCGGATAGGTCGAAGATGCGAGAGCAATCCATCGAACCTCTGGCATATGGTTACCGCATAATTCATCCCTTTGACCTCCAATGCTCAGGATGACCTAGGGTTGAACTGCCAATCCCAGCTATGTCAATCCACTACGTGTCTCAATCTCGCATGTCCAGTGACTCTTCACTGGGACCACCCCGGCCGACGATTTGCTAAATTGAGACACTGCGAGATATTCAATCCAAACCATTTGGACAGGTCAATTCCATCTTGGTCCACTACTGCTCCACAAGTACTTGCCTGTACCTAGAAACCTTCCGTCACCGAATTAAAAATCCGGGTAGTCCGGCACCAAAGCACAGGGAGTTGCTTGCAAGCTACCAAAGTGACCTCAGGTCAGAGGGACACTTATGCCCATATCCATTCACGAGCAATCCTTAGGCAGATAAGGTGCTACGCGGAGTCACGTCTAATGAGATATCAAATATCCCACTTGCAGATCACATCAGTGTCACCACACTCCTTTGGTCAAGAGGACAACCAAACAATATGAACCACAACAGCCTATGCTTGATATGTTGCTATCCAGGTACAACATATCATTTGGCTGAGAACCCTGTTTAAGGACCACTCGATATATCCTCTCTATATCGATGTAATAGTAGTCCTAAGGATATCATCACTAAAGAATTCATTATAGGAAGATGTAAAGTGATGAGAAGCCAGAATAACTTTTATTCATTATAAAAATTACATAACAATTAGCTCAACCATCTACAACCTAGATGATTGGCTTTGGGATATAACTCCCAACAAACTCCCACTTAGACTAAAGCCAATCAGAACAGTATCGAATACCCATCTTCCATTTATAACTGTCAAATTCTTTAATTCCGATGGCTTTGGTAAAGGGGTCGGCCGGATTTTCCTTTCCATCGATCTTCTGAAGGTCGATGTCACCTCGTTCCACGATCTCTCGTACAAGGTGAAAGCGCCGCAGAATATGCTTGGTGCGCTGATGTGCCTTCGGTTCTTTGGCTTGAGCAATCGCCCCTGAGCTGTCACAATGCAGAGGAATAGAATGCTCCAGGGAAGGTGCCACTCCCAGCTCGCCTATGAACTTCCGCAACCAGACAGCCTCTTTTGCTGCATCAGATGCGGCAATATACTCTGCTTCACAAATCGAGTCTGCAACAGTATGCTGCTTAGAACTTTTCCAGCAGATAGCTCCACCATTCAGGATAAAAATAAATCCTGACACACTCTTGCTATCATCATGATCTGACATAAAACTGGAGTCAGTATACCCCTCTAGTTTTAGGTCAGAATCTTCATAGAGTAGCCATTGATCTTTAGTATTTCGCAAATACTTAAGGATGGTCTTTACCACCTTCCAATGTGCTTCTCCTGGGTTAGATTGGTATCTACTCACTACCCCTAGTGAGTATGCCACATCAGGTCTAGTACACAACATAGCATACATAATAGAACCCACTGCCGAAGCATATGGTATTCTACTCATACGCTCTCTTTCCTCAGGGGTTGTCGCATAATCCTTTTTGGAAAGAGTAACTCCATGGCCTATCGGGAGATAGCCTTTCTTGGAATTTTCCATGCTAAACCTTTTTAACACGGTGTCAATGTATGTCGATTGGGACAATCCCAGAAGCCTCTTTGATCTATCTCTATAGATTTTCATACCTAATATGAATGAGGCTTCTCCCATATCTTTCATGGAGAATTGTGATGAAAGCCAAACTTTTATTCCCTGTAATGCAGGAACGTCATTCCTGATTAAGAGAATATCGTCCACATACAATACAAGAAATACAACTACAGAACCATTAGCCCATTTATATATGTAAGGTTCTTCTCCGTTCCTAACGAAGCCATACGATTTGATATACTTATCAAACCGCATGTTCCAACTCCGAGATGCTTGCTTTAGCCCATAGATAGACTTCTGAAGTCTATACACTTTTGACTCGTCTATGGAAGTGAACCCTTCAGGTTGTGTCATATACACTTCCTCCTCCAGCTCTCCATTTAGGAAGGCTGTTCGGACATCCATTTGCCAGATCTCATAGTCAAAATGTGCAGCTAAAGCTAGCATAATCCGAATGGATTTCAGCATTGCCACAGGAGAAAATGTCTCGTCATAGTCAATACCATAACGTTGACGATACCCCTTGGCAACCAGATGGGCTTTATAGGTCTCTACCTTCCCGTCTGCGCCTCTTTTCCTTTTGAAGATCCATTTGCACCCAATGGGTTTTATCCCTTCAGGTGCATCAACCAATGTCCATACATGGTTGATTTCCATGGACTCCATTTCGGATTTCATGGCTCCAAGCCATAACTCAGAATCAGACCTTTGTATTGCATCCATATAGGTGATCGGATCCTCGTTGTTCTCATCGAGTTCAACAGGATCGCCATCCTGGATTAGATATCCAAAATATCTATCCGGTGGACGCGATACTCTATCGGATCTCCTTAATGATTGCACAATAGGCTCAGGATTTGATCTTATCAAATCAGGTTCAATACCAGCCTGTGTGTGCCCAGGTTCTTTTACTTGTAGAACTTCATCAAGTTCTATCTTAGAAAATACAGTTCCTTCAATAAGGAACTCCTTTTCTAAAAAGATAGCTCTAAGTCTGACGAACACCTTTTGTTCATCAGGCAAGTAAAAGTAGTATCCTTTGGATTCTTTTGGATAACCAACAAAAAAACATTTTTCAGACCTTGGCCCTAGTTTATCTGTTTCCAAACGCATGACATAAGCCGGACACCCCCAGACACGAAAATGTGAAAGGGTTGGCTTACGTCCTGTCCATATTTCATATGGAGTTTTGTCAACGGATTTACTAGGAACATTATTAAGAAGTTGACATGCAGTCTCCAATGCATATCCCCAGAAAAACATAGGCAAAGTAGCAAACCCCATCATAGATCGAACCATGTCCAACAAGGTCCGATTTCTCCTTTCAGACACTCCATTTAACTGAGGTGTCATAGGAGGAGTCCATTGAGAGAGAATCCCATTCTCCTCAAGATATTTCAAAAACTCACCTGAAAGGTATTCACCACCTCGATCTGATCGAAGTATTTTGATTTCCTTTCTGGTTTGTTTTTCAACTTCATTACGATATCGTTTGAACATTTCAAATGAATCAGACTTATGTCTCATAAGATAGACATAACCAAACCTCGAAAGATCGTCTGTAAAAGTAATGAAATATCTAAAACCTCCTCTAGCACAGATAGACATAGGTCCACATACATCAGTATGTACAAGACCTAGGATATCCGAGGCTCGCTCACCTTTTCCTTTAAAAGGTGATTTGGTCATCTTTCCAATAAGACAAGATTCACAAGTTGGCAGTGATTCACAATCACTGACATCTAGGAGGCCATCTCCTATTAACTTGTTAATCCTATTTTTATTGATGTGACCTAGCCTACAGTGCCAAAGATAGGCTTCATTGACATCATCTATTCTAGGGCGTTTACTAGAACTTGTACTCATTACAATAACAGGCTGTGATAGTAAATATATGCCATTAACTAAGCTTCCATTCATGATAGTCTTACCATTCAAAATGATAGAACAAACGTTTTTCTTTATTGAAAATTCAAAACTTTCATTGACCAGAAGGCCTACAGAAATAACATTAAGCATGAAAGAAGGACTATAATGACAGTCACTTAGAGTGACATTACAAGACTCATAAGACAACTCCAGAACACCCAACGCCAGAACTGGAACAGCATTTCCATTCCCTACGTTCAGGTACCTCTCGCCATCTTCGAATCTTCTACTAACTCGAAGTCCCTGTAAAGAATTACAGATATGAATAGGACTTCCGGTATCTAATACCCAGCTAGTAGTATCACAAATAGTAAAGTTAGGATATATCATATATATACCTGGTGCAGCTACAGCTTGCTGCTTCTTCTTCGGCCTGTTCGGGTCAAGTGAAGCGATGTAAAGAGGACAATTCCTCTTCCAATGACCCTGCTTCTTGCAAAAGAAGCACTCTGCCTTGCTCTGGGCTAACTTTTTCTTGGTCTGACTTGGACCAGGAGCAGACTGTACCTTCTTGCTCTTCTTCTTCTTCTTTTTCTTAAAGGGTCGAGGAGCACCTGCCAAGGAACCTCCTACATAATTCACCAGCCCTTTGTTGAGCTGGTGGTCCTTTTCATAGGCTTGCAGTAAACCTAACATCTCATGATAGTTTACTACCGGCCTATTCAATCTCCAATGATCGAGAAAGGACATGTAGGATGGAGGCAGGGAGTTCAGGATCGCATCTTTCCCCAACTGTTCATGAAGGGGACAACCGAGCTTGCCCAGGCGCTCGAACAACTCGATCATGTTCATAACATGATCAGTCACAGAAGCACCTTCACGCATACATGTGTTATAGATGGCGCTGGAGATACGGTATCTCTCAGCGTCATCAGGTGTACCAAAAGACTCCTTCAACCTTTGAAGGATATCCTCAGGCTGGGCCTCCTCAAACCTGCGACCGACCTCATCGTTCATCGCAGCCAGCATAATACATCGGACAGTGATCCGATCAGAGATCCACTTCTGGTAAGTGTCTCTAACCGGTCCCCGAGTATTGGCAGCGGGAACTACAGGTGCCGGATCTGTCAGAACGTACAAGATCCATTCATGCTCAAGGACTATCCTCAATCTTCGATACCAGCTATCGAAGTTGGGTCCAATCAATTTTTCATTGTCCAACAATGGACGGAGCGACAGATTGGTTGACATCTGAAAGAAAAATATGACCAAAATTAGTTTATGTGATTTTCAAAACCCTAAAGACTTGGACTTTAGTCAAAAAGGTTCTCCCACTAACTTTTCAGAATAGGAGCCTCTACCTCCAATTCCGTGAAGTCATAATTCAAAGTGGGTACTAGAATCCAATAGACCACGTACAAGCCCGTCTAGGGTACGGCTCACCCATACGTGTCTAAAGGTAGGTTCTTATAACCAATTGCTGCCCTTAGCAATTTCTAGTAATCTATTTTGTCCCAAGATGCACTGTAATCGACCTAGGGGCCTCCTATTACAGGCTCTCGATTAGGTCCAACCATTAACATGCCGAATTCAGTGTTTCCAACCAACAAATGACCAAGCCCGTCTAGGGTACGGCTCACCTGATCACTGTTGAGAAGGTCACACTGAACCTTCATATTAGGGAGAGTAATCCCAATAGCGTGATATACACCCGTACTATGGAACTGCCGATGCATACCCAACTAATGGACATATTACAAACCCACTTAATGGGAGGCAAAGACTTTGTTAACTCCTTAACTAGGTCTTTTTAAGGACCTAATAATTTAGAGGATTTTAAAATTTGTGACATATAAAAAAAAAAATCATGAACCTTGATCCATAAACTCCCACTAAATCTTAGATGGGTTTATGGTTAGGTTCATGGGCACCTAAATCAGTCAGACTGATAACCTTAAATGGCATGGGTTGATCTAACTCAATTATCTTTTCTAATGCAAATCAGGTTAGCCAATTTGGCCAGGTAAGTGCGGTCGAGGCATGATTTACGGCATTAACCACTTTCCTTAGACACCAATTACAAGAACTGGCCAGGAAAGGGTACCCTCAAAGCCAAGGACCATAAGGCTGCTTACCTTAGACACCAAATTGATTTACCGTCATCAATTAGATTAGAAAATTTGAGTTAGGTTAGCCTCTGAGCCAGATTAGATCCATTTAGATGAATAGACACAAGCTTCTAACTAATTAGAAACTAGGAAAAGATAATCCTTAATCAACTTTTGATTAAAATTATTTTTAGAGTTCATTCAACTAAACCTAGGTCTAACCCAATTAGGATCTAATCCTAGCCCAACCATTTAACCCAATTGGCTTATCAAATGACTTAAGGTTTTATAAACCCTAATTTGCATTTATCATTTAATTATTTCAGATAATTCATAATTATAAGAAATCAAGCCAATTATTTAATTAAAACAATTTTAATTAAATCTTGTAAAACTCCTTTTACAATTAATTCTTATTTACATTTAACATATCAAAGAATAAAAATAATACATGCCATCATTAATTCTTAATTAAAACAATTTTAATTAAAAATTAAATAATTCAACTAATTACCAAATTAGTTAATTAAATAATTTTAATTAACTAAAAACATGCAAATATAATTTTAAATTGAACCTGGCTCTGATACCACTTGAAGGAAGATTTTGTTTTTTTTTTTTTGTGTGCCAACACTAAGCATAGAATAGGAACAGGTAGATATTTTAAAACAATTTTGAAATTAATTGCGGAAAAACCTGTCCCAAAACCAGGAACAAAAAAATATATTTGCATAGAGAACATTAAAATGCATGGCATATATTTCTTTTTCATAATTTTTAGACATGTATAAATGCATATAAAAATTAATAAAGAACTTATTCCAGGCTGGAATAAGGGAGGAATGGGGTGGAATAGCTATTCCCGCTATTCCACCCTTCTTCAACCACGGTTCAGAAATTCCTTACCGTGGAGCAATGTTCAGATGCCGACTGCAGAGCGCACAGGCCTCCAAACTTCGAGCTTCAAGGTCCGCTGGAATGTGCTCTTGACAGGCTACAAGGAATTGAAGACCAATCGCCAAAACTCCGGCGTTTGCCACCTCAAATCAGGGCTCAAAAAGGCTTCACGGCCACGGTTGCAGCAGGGAGAATAAAGCTTCAAACTTGGATTTCTTTGCACTGGAGCGAAGAACTGCTCCCAGGATCTCAGGCGAAATCCCTCTAGAGGGGATACACGCCGTGGGAACTTCTGATCGGAGCTCCGGCGTCGCTAGCCGCCGGATCCCAAGCTTTCACGATTTTTGGAAAAACTCCGAGATCTCTCTAATGGCTACGAATGAAGGCTTCCAAAAGGTCTATCTGGATCCGTATCGTAGAGGAGAGCAAGCTGCTGCTTTATGGTATGAAGGGATGAAGGATTTAAAAGAAAAAAATCGGGATTTGAAATGCCCTGCTACGGTTTCAAAAAACCAAAAGTCTCAGGCGTTCCAAAACGATAAAGACGATGGTTCAAAAGGCGAACCAGCAAAGGACCAAAAAGCCCTTCGGTCCAAGGTCCAAAGCAGGGTCAATTCGGTTCAGGTCAAAACCCAGTCAAACGAAGTCCAAAACGAACGAAACTGGACTCAAAACGAAGCTAAGAACGAACCCTATCTTTCTACAGTCCAACCACACTGATTTGAGTTGAAATCGATTTACAACCGATTAAAACAAAATCAATTAGACTTAGAAACATTCATCAAACCATTTGATGAACACGGGTTCAATCCTAGTCAGCCAGGAACACATTCCTGGTCGATCCAGAGAAGACCTGATCAACCCAAGACCGGGTCAATCAGAAGAAAACTCAACCAAAAATCGTGACAAAACACCGAAATGATTCCCAATCGAATCGGTTCCTGATCAGATAGAAATCCTCTATGGCGTGTGACCTCATAGGTTCGAACCTAAACGGTAGTACTGGAACACTTCCAGTACCAGCACAAGATACCACCTAGCAATGGGTCTCGGCGTCCGGATAGGTCGAAGATGCGAGAGCAATCCATCGAACCTCTGGCATATGGTTACCGCATAATTCATCCCTTTGACCTCCAATGCTCAGGATGACCTAGGGTTGAACTGCCAACCCCAGCTATGTCAATCCACTACGTGTCTCAATCTCGCATGTCCAGTGACTCTTCACTGAGACCACCCCGGCCGAGGATTTGCTAAATTGAGACACTGCGAGACATTCAATCCAAACCATTTGGACAGGTCAATTCCATCTTGGTCCACTACTGCTCCACAAGTACTTGCCTGTACCCAGAAACCTTCCGTCACCAGATTAAAATCCGGGTAGTCCGGCACCAAAGCACAGGGAGTTGCTTGCAAGCTACCAAAGTGACCTCAGGTCAGAGGGACACTTATGCCCATATCCATTCGCGAGCGATCCTTAGGCAGATAAGGTGCTACGCGGAGTCACGTCTAATGAGATATCAAATATCCCACTTGCAGATCACATCAGTGTCACCACACTCCTTTGGTCAAGAGGACAACCAAACAATGTGAACCACAACAGCCTATGCTTGATATGTTGCTATCCAGGTACAACATATCATTTGGCTGAGAATCCTGTTTAAGGACCACTCGATATATCCTCTCTATATCGATGTAATAGTAGTCCTAAGGATATCATCACTAAAGAATTCATTATAGGAAGATGTAAAGTGATGAGAAGCCAGAATAACTTTTATTCATTATAAAAATTACATAACAATTAGCTCAACCATCTACACCTAGATGATTGGCTTTGGGATACAACTCCCAACAAACTCCCACTTAGACTAAAGCCAATCAGAACAGTATCGAATACCCATCTTCCATTTATAACTGTCGAATTCTTTAATTTCGATGGCTTTGGTAAAGGGGTCGGCCGGATTTTCCTTTCCATCGATCTTCTGAAGGTCGATGTCACCTCGTTCCACGATCTCTCGTACAAGGTGAAAGCGCCGCAGAATATGCTTGGTGCGCTGATGTGCCTTCGGTTCTTTGGCTTGAGCAATCGCCCCTGAGCTGTCACAATGCAGAGGAATAGAATGCTCCAGGGAAGGTGCCACTCCCAGCTCGCCTATGAACTTCCGCAACCAGACAGCCTCTTTTGCTGCATCAGATGCGGCAATATACTCTGCTTCACAAACCGAGTCTGCAACAGTATGCTGCTTGGAACTTTTCCAGCAGATAGCTCCACCATTCAGGATAAAAACAAATCCTGACACACTCTTGCTGTCATCATGATCTGACATAAAACTGGAGTCAGTATACCCCTCTAGTTTTAGGTCAGAATCTCCATAGAGTAGCCATTGATCTTTAGTATTTCGCAAATACTTAAGGATGGTCTTTACCACCTTCCAATGTGCTTCTCTTGGGTTAGATTGGTATCTACTCACTACCCCTAGTGAGTATGCCACATCAGGTCTAGTACACAACATAGCATACATAATAGAACCCACTGCCGAAGCATATGGTATTCTACTCATACGCTCTCTTTCCTCAGGGGTTGTCGCATAATCCTTTTTGGAAAGAGTAATTCCATGGCCTATCGGGAGATAGCCTTTCTTGAAATTTTCCATGCTAAACCTTTTTAACACGGTGTCAATGTATGTCGATTGGGACAATCCAGAAGCCTCTTTGATCTATCTCTATAGATTTTCATACCTAATATGAATGAGGCTTCTCCCATATCTTTCATGGAGAATTGTGATGAAAGCCAAACTTTTATTCCCTGTAATGCAGGAACGTCATTCCCGATTAAGAGAATATCGTCCACATACAATACAAGAAATACAACTACAGAACCATTAGTCCATTTATATATGCAAGGTTCTTCTCCGTTCCTAACGAAGCCATACGATTTGATACACTTATCAAACCGCATGTTCCAACTCCAAGATGCTTGCTTTAGCCCATAGATAGACTTCTGAAGTCTACACACTTTTGACTCGTCTATGGAAGTGAACCCTTCAGGTTGTGTCATATATACTTTCTCCTCCAGCTCTCCATTTAGGAAGGCTGTTCGGACATCCATTTGCCAGATCTCATAGTCAAAATGTGCAGCTAAAGCTAGCATAATCCGAATGGATTTCAGCATTGCCACAGGAGAAAATGTCTCGTCATAGTCAATACCATAACGTTGACGATACCCCTTGGCAAGCAGACGGGCTTTATAGGTCTCTACCTTCCCGTCTACGCCTCTTTTCCTTTTGAAGATCCATTTGCACCCAATGGGTTTTATCCCTTCAGGTGCATCAACCAATGTCCATACATGGTTGATTTCCATGGACTCCATTTCGGATTTCATGGCTCCAACCTCAGAATCAGACCTTTGCATTGCATCCATATAGGTGATCGGATCCTCGTTGTTCTCATCGAGTTCAACAGGATCGCCATCCTGGATTAGATATCCAAAATATCTATCCGGTGGACGCGATACTCTATCGGATCTCCTTAATGATTGCACAATAGGCTCAGGATTTGATCTTATCAAATCAGGTTCAATACCAGCCTGTGTGTGCCCAGGTTCTTCTACTTGTAGAACTTCATCAAGTTCTATCTTAGAAGCTACAGTTCCTTCAATAAGGAACTCCTTTTCTAAAAAGATAGCTCTAAGTCTGACGAACACCTTTTGTTCATCAGGCAAGTAAAAGTAGTATCCTTTGGATTCTTTTGGATAACCAACAAAAAAACATTTTTCAGACCTTGGCCCTAGTTTATCTGTTTCCAAACGCATGACATAAGCCGGACACCCCCAGACACGAAAATGTGAAAGGGTTGGCTTACGTCCTGTCCATATTTCATATGGAGTTTTGTCAACGGATTTACTAGGAACATTATTAAGAAGTTGACATGCAGTCTCCAATGCATATCCCCAGAAAAACATAGGCAAAGTAGCAAACCCCATCATAGATCGAACCATGTCCAACAAGGTCCGATTTCTCCTTTCAGACACTCCATTTAACTGAGGTGTCATAGGAGGAGTCCATTGAGAGAGAATCCCATTCTCCTCAAGATATGTCAAAAACTCACCTGAAAGGTATTCACCACCTCGATCTGATCGAAGTATTTTGATTTCCTTTCTGGTTTGTTTTTCAACTTCATTACGATATCGTTTGAACATTTCAAACGAATCAGACTTATGTCTCATAAGATAGACATAACCAAACCTCGAAAGATCGTCTGTAAAAGTAATGAAATATCTAAAACCTCCTCTAGCACAGATAGACATAGGTCCACATACATCAGTATGTACAAGACCTAGGATATCCGAGGCTCGCTCACCTTTTCCTTTAAAAGGTGATTTGGTCATCTTTCCAATAAGACAAGATTCACAAGTTGGCAGTGATTCACAATCACTGACATCTAGGAGGCCATCTCCTATTAACTTGTTAATCCTATTTTTATTGATGTGACCTAGCCTACAGTGCCAAAGATAGGCTTCATTGACATCATCTATTCTAGGGCGTTTACTAGAACTTGTACTCATTACAATAACAGGCTGTGATAGTAAATATATGCCATTAACTAAGCTTCCATTCATGATAGTCTTACCATTCAAAATGATAGAACAAACGTTTTTCTTTATTAAAAATTCAAAACTTTCATTGGCCAGAAGGCCTACAGAAATAACATTAAGCATGAAAGAAGGACTATAATGACAGTCACTTAGAGTGACATTACAAGACTCATAAGACAACTCCAGAACACCCAACGCCAGAACTGGAATAGCATTTCCATTCCCTACGTTCAGGTACCTCTCGCCATCTTCGAATCTTCTACTAACTCAAAGTCCCTGTAAAGAATTACAGATATGAATAGGACTTCCGGTATCTAATACCCAGCTAGTAGTATCACAAATAGTAAAGTTAGGATATATCATATATATACCTGGTGCAGCAACAGCTTGCTGCTTCTTCTTCTTCGGCCTGTTCGGGTCAAGTGAAGCGATGTAAAGAGGACAATTCCTCTTCCAATGACCCTGCTTCTTGCAAAAGAAGCACTCTGCCTTGCTCTGGGCTAACTTCTTCTTGGTCTGACTTGGACCAGGAGCAGACTGTACCTTCTTGCTCTTCTTCTTCTTCTTTTTCTTAAAGGGTCGAGGAGCACCTGCCAAGGAACCTCCTACATAATTCACCAGCCCTTTGTTGAGCTGGTGGTCCTTTTCATAGGCTTGCAGTAAACCTAACATCTCATGATAGTTTACTACCGGCCTATTCAATCTCCAGTGATCGAGAAAGGACACGTAGGATGGAGGCAGGGAGTTCAGGATCGCATCTTTCCCCAACTATTCATGAAGGGGACAGCCGAGCTTGCCCAGGCGCTCGAACAACTCGATCATGTTCATAACATGATCAGTCACAGAAGCACCTTCACGCATACGCGTGTTATAGATGGCGCTGGAGATACGGTATCTCTCAGCGTCATCAGGTGTGCCAAAAGACTCCTTCAACCTTTGAAGGATATCCTCAGGCTGGGCCTCCTCAAACCTGCGACCGAACTCATCGTTCATCGCAGCCAGCATAATACATCGGACAGTGGTCCGATCAGAGATCCACTTCTGGTAAGTGTCTCTAACCGGTCCCCAAGTATTGGCAGCGGGAACTACAGGTGCCGGATCTGTCAGAACGTACAAGATCCGTTCATGCTCAAGGACTATCCTCAATCTTCGATACCAGCTATCGAAGTTGGGTCCAATCAATTTTTCATTGTCCAACAATGGACGGAGCGACAGATTGGTTGACATCTGAAAGAAAAATATGACCAAAATTAGTTTATGTGATTTTCAAAACCCTAAAGACTTGGACTTTAGTCAAAAAGGTTCTCCCACTAACTTTTCAGAATAGGAGCCTCTACCTCCAATTCCGTGAAGTCATAATTCAAAGTGGGTACTAGAATCCAATAGACCACGTACAAGCCCGTCTAGGGTACGGCTCACCCATACGTGTCTAAAGGTAGGTTCTTATAACCAATTGCTGCCCTTAGCAATTTCTAGAAATCTATTTTGCCCCAAGATGCACTGTAATCGACCTAGGGGCCTCCTATTACAGGCTCTCGGTTAGGTCCAACCATTAACATGCCGAATTCAGTGTTTCCAACCAACAAATGACCAAGCCCGTCTAGGGTACGGCTCACCTGATCACTGTTGAGAAGGTCACACTGAACCTTCATATTAGGGAGAGTAATCCCAATAGCGTGATATACACCCGTTCTATGGAGCTGCCGATGCATATCCAACTAATGGACATATTACAAACCCACTTAATGGGAGGCAAAGACTTTGTTAACTCCTTAACTAGGTCTTTTTAAGGACCTAATAATTTAGAGGATTTTAAAATTTGTGACATATAAAAAAAAAATCATGAACCTTGATCCATAAACTCCCACTAAATCTTAGAAGGGTTTATGGTTAGGTTCATGGGACCTAAATCAGTCAGACTGATAACCTTAAATGGCATGGGTTGATCTAACTCAATTATCTTTTCTAATGCAAATCAGGTTAGCCAATTTGGCCAGGTAAGTACGGTCGAGGCATGAGTTACGGCATTAACCACTTTCCTTAGACACCAATTACAAGAACTGGCCAGGAAAGGGTACCCTCAAAGCCAAGGACCATAAGGCTGCTTACCTTAGACACCAAATTGATTTACCGTCATCAATTAGATTAGAAAATTTGAGTTAGGTTAGCCTCTGAGCCAGATTAGATCCATTTAGATGAATGGGCACAAGCTTCTAACTAATTAGAAACTAGGAAAAGATAATCCTTAATCAACTTTTGATTAAAATTATTTTTAGAGTTCATTCAACTAAACCTAGGTCTAACCCAATTAGGATCTAATCCTAGCCCAACCATTTAACCCAATTGGCTTATCAAATGACTTAAGGTTTTATAAACCCTAATTTGCATTTATCATTTAATTATTTCAGATAATTCATAATTATAAGAAATCAAGCCAATTATTTAATTAAAATAATTTTAATTAAATCTTGTAAAACTCCTTTTACAATTAATTCTTATTTACATTTAACATATCAAAGAATAAAAATAATACATGCCATCATTAATTCTTAATTAAAACAATTTTAATTAAAAATTAAATAATTCAACTAATTACCAAATTAGTTAATTAAATAATTTTAATTAACTAAAAATATGCAAATATAATTTTAAATTGAACCTGGCTCTGATACCACTTGAAGGATGATTTTGTTTTTTTTTTTTTGTGTGCCAACACTAAGCATAGAATAGGAACAGGTAGATATTTTAAAACAATTTTGAAATTAATTGCGGAAAAACCTGTCCCAAAACCAGGATCAAAAAATATATTTGCATAGAGAACATTAAAATGCATGGCATATATTTCTTTTTCATAATTTTTAGACATGTATAAATGCATATAAAAATTAATAAAGAACTTATTCCAGGCTGGAATAAGGGAGGAATGGGGTGGAATAGCTATTCCCGCTATTCCACCCTTCTTCAACCACGGTTCAGAAATTCCTTACCGTGGAGCAATGTTCAGACGCCGACTGCAGAGCGCACAGGCCTCCAAACTTCGAGCTTCAAGGTCTGCTGGAATGTGCTCTTGACAGGCTACAAGGAATTGAAGACCAATCGCCAAAACTCCGGCGTTTGCCACCTCAAATCAGGGCTCAAAAAGGCTTCACGACCACGGTTGCAGCAGGGAGAATAAAGCTTCAAACTTGAATTTCTTTGCACTGGAGCGAAGAACTGCTCCCAGGATCTCAGGCGAAATCCCTCTAGAGGGGATACACGCCGTGGGAACTTCTGATCGGAGCTCCGGCGTCGCTAGCCGCCGGATCCCAAGCTTTCACGATTTTTGGAAAAACTCCGAGATCTCTCTAATGGCTACGAATGAAGGCTTCCAAAAGGTCTATCTGGATCCGTATCGTAGAGGAGAGCAAGCTGCTGCTTTATGGTATGAAGGGATGAAGGATTTAAAAGAAAAAAATCGGGATTTGAAATGCCCTGCTACGGTTTCAAAAAACCAAAAGTCTCAGGCGTTCCAAAACGATAAAGACGATGGTTCAAAAGGCGAACCAGCAAAGGACCAAAAAGCCCTTCGGTCCAAGGTCCAAAGCAGGGTCAATTCGGTTCAGGTCAAAATCCAGTCAAACGAAGTCCAAAACGAACGAAACTGGACTCAAAACGAAGCTAAGAACGAACCCTATCTTTCTACAGTCCAACCACACTGATTTGAGTTGAAATCGATTTACAACCGATTAAAACAAAATCAATTAGACTTAGAAACATTCATCAAACCATTTGATGAACACGGGTTCAATCCTAGTCAGCCAGGAACACATTCCTGGTCGATCCAGAGAAGACCTGATCAACCCAAGACCGGGTCAATCAGAAGAAAACTCAACCAAAAACCGTGACAAAACACCGAAATGATTCCCAATCGAATCGGTTCCTGATCAGATAGAAATCCTCTATGGCGTGTGACCTCATAGGTTCGAACCTAAACGGTAGTACTGGAACACTTCCAGTACCAGCACAAGATACCACCTAGCAATGGGTCTCGGCGTCCGGATAGGTCGAAGATGCGAGAGCAATCCATCGAACCTCTGGCATATGGTTACCGCATAATTCATCCCTTTGACCTCCAATGCTCAGGATGACCTAGGGTTGAACTGCCAACCCCAGCTATGTCAATCCACTACGTGTCTCAATCTCGCATGTCCAGTGACTCTTCACTGGGACCACCCTGACCGAGGATTTGCTAAATTGAGACACTACGAGACATTCAATCCAAACCATTTGGACAGGTCAATTCCATCTTGGTCCACTACTGCTCCACAAGTACTTGCCTGTACCCAGAAACCTTCCGTCACCGAATTAAAAATCCGGGTAGTCCGGCACCAAAGCACAGGAGTTGCTTGCAAGCTACCAAAGTGACCTCAGGTCAGAGGGACACTTATGCCCATATCCATTCGCGAGCGATCCTTAGGCAGATAAGGTGCTACGCGGAGTCACGTCTAATGAGATATCAAATATCCCACTTGCAGATCACATCAGTGTCACCACACTCCTTTGGTCAAGAGGACAACCAAACAATGTGAACCACAACAGCCTATGCTTGATATGTTGCTATCCAGGTACAACATATCATTTGGCTGAGAACCCTGTTTAAGGACCACTCGATATATCCTCTCTATATCGATGTAATAGTAGTCCTAAGGATATCATCACTAAAGAATTCATTATAGGAAGATGTAAAGTGATGAGAAGCCAGAATAACTTTTATTCATTATAAAAATTACATAACAATTAGCTCAACCATCTACAACCTAGATGATTGGCTTTGGGATACAACTCCCAACAAACTCCCACTTAGACTAAAGCCAATCAGAACAGTATCGAATACCCATCTTCCATTTATAACTGTCGAATTCTTTAATTCCGATGGCTTTGGTAAAGGGGTCGGCCGGATTTTCCTTTCCATCGATCTTCTGAAGGTCGATGTCACCTCGTTCCACGATCTCTCGTACAAGGTGAAAGCACCGCAAAAATGCTTGGTGCGCTGATGTGCCTTCGGTTCTTTGGCTTGAGCAATCGTCCCTGAGCTGTCACAATGCAGAGGAATAGAATGCTCCAGGGAAGGTGCCACTCCCAGCTCGCCTATGAACTTCCGCAACCAGACAGTCTCTTTTGCTGCATCAGATGCGGCAATATACTCTGCTTCACAAACCGAGTCTGCAACAGTATGCTGCTTGGAACTTTTCCAGCAGATAGCTCCACCATTCAGGATAAAAACAAATCCTGACACACTCTTGCTGTCATCATGATCTGACATAAAACTGGAGTCAGTATACCCGTCTAGTTTTAGGTCAGAATCTCCATAGAGTAGCCATTGATCTTTAGTATTTCGCAAATACTTAAGGATGGTCTTTACCACCTTCCAATGTGCTTCTCCTGGGTTAGATTGGTATCTACTCACTACCCTTAGTGAGTATGCCACATCAGGTCTAGTACACAACATAGCATACTTAATAGAACCCACTACCGAAGCATATGGTATTCTACTCATACGCTCTCTTTCCTCAGGGGTTGTCGCACAATCCTTTTTGGAAAGAATAATTCCATGGCCTATCGGGAGATAGCCTTTCTTGGAATTTTCCATGCTAAACCTTTTTAACATGATGTCAATATATGTCGATTGGGACAATCCCAGAAGCCTCTTTGATCTATCTCTATAGATTTTCATACCTAATATGAATGAGGCTTCTCCCATATCTTTCATGGAGAATTGTGATGAAAGCCAAACTTTTATTCCCTGTAATGTAGGAACGTCATTCCCGATTAAGAGAATATCGTCCACATACAATACAAGAAATACAACTACAGAACCATTAGCCCATTTATATATGCAAGGTTCTTCTCCGTTCCTAACGAAGCCATACGATTTGATACACTTATCAAACCGCATGTTCCAACTCCAAGATGCTTGCTTTAGCCCATAGATAGACTTCTGAAGTCTACACACTTTTGACTCGTCTATGGAAGTGAACCCTTCAGGTTGTGTCATATACACTTCCTCCTCCAGCTCTCCATTTAGGAAGGCTGTTCGGACATCCATTTGCCAGATTTCATAGTCAAAATGTGCAGCTAAAGCTAGCATAATCCGAATGGATTTCAGCATTGCCACAGGAGAAAATGTCTCGTCATAGTCAATACCATAACGTTGACGATACCCCTTGGCAACCAGACGGGCTTTATAGGTCTCTACCTTTCCGTCTGCGCCTCTTTTCCTTTTGAAGATCCATTTGCACCCAATGGGTTTTATCCCTTCAGGTGCATCAACCAATGTCCATACATGGTTGATTTCCATGGACTCCATTTCGGATTTCATGGCTCCAAGCCATAACTCAGAATCAGACCTTTGCATTGCATCCATATAGGTGATCGGATCCTCGTTGTTCTCATCGAGTTCAACAGGATCGCCATCCTGGATTAGATATCCAAAATATCTATCCGGTGGATGCGATACTCTATCGGATCTCCTTAATGATTGCACAATAGGCTCAGGATTTGATCTTATCAAATCAGGTTCAATACCAGCCTGTGTGTGCCCAGGTTCTTCTACTTGTACAACTTCATCAAGTTCTATCTTAGAAGCTACAGTTCCTTCAATAAGGAACTCCTTTTCTAAAAAGATAGCTCTAAGTCTGACGAACACCTTTTGTTCATCAGGCAAGTAAAAGTAGTATCCTTTGGATTCTTTTGGATAACCAACAAAAAAACATTTTTCAGACCTTGGCCCTAGTTTATCTGTTTCCAAACGCATGACATAAGCCGGACACCCCCAGACACGAAAATGTGAAAGGGTTGGCTTACGTCCTGTCCATATTTCATATAGAGTTTTGTCAACGGATTTACTAGGAACATTATTAAGAAGTTGACATGCAGTCTCCAATGCATATCCCCAGAAAAACATAGGCAAAGTAGCAAACCCCATCATAGATCGAACCATCTCCAACAAGGTCCGATTTCTCCTTTCAGACACTCCATTTAACTGAGGTATCATAGGAGGAGTCCATTGAGAGAGAATCCCATTCTCCTCAAGATATGTCAAAAACTCACCTGAAAGGTATTCACCACCTCGATCTGATCGAAGTATTTTGATTTCCTTTCTGGTTTGTTTTTCAACTTCATTACGATATCGTTTGAACATTTCAAACGAATCAGACTTATGTCTCATAAGATAGACATAACCAAACCTCGAAAGATCGTCTGTAAAAGTAATGAAATATCTAAAACCTCCTCTAGCACAGATAGACATAGGTCCACATACATCAATATGTACAAGACCTAGGATATCCGAGGCTCGCTCACCTTTTCCTTTAAAAGGTGATTTGGTCATCTTTCCAATAAGACAAGATTCACAAGTTGGCAGTGATTCACAATCACTGACATCTAGGAGGCCATCTCCTATTAACTTGTTAATCCTATTTTTATTGATGTGACCTAGCCTACAGTGCCAAAGATAGGCTTCATTGACATCATCTATTCTAGGGCATTTACTAGAACTTGTACTCATTACAATAACAGGCTGTGATAGTAAATATATGCCATTAACTAAGCTTCCATTCATGATAGTCTTACCATTCAAAATGATAGAACAAACATTTTTCTTTATTGAAAATTCAAAATTTTCATTGGCCAGAAGGCCTACAAAAATAACATTAAGCATGAAAGAAGGACTATAATGACAGTCACTTAGAGTGACATTACAAGACTCATAAGACAACTCCAGAACACCCAACGCCAGAACTGGAACAGCATTTCCATTCCCTACGTTCAGGTACCTCTCGCCATCTTCGAATCTTCTACTAACTCGAAGTCCCAGTAAAGAATTACAGATATGAATAGGACTTCCGGTATCTAATACCCAGCTAGTAGTATCACAAATAGTAAAGTTAGGATATATCATATATATACCTGGTGCAGCAACAGCTTGCTGCTTCTTCTTCTTCGGCCTGTTCGGGTCAAGTGAAGCGATGTAAAGAGGACAATTCCTCTTCCAATGACCCTGTTTCTTGCAAAAGAAGCACTCTGCCTTGCTCTGGGCTAACTTCTTCTTGGTCTGACTTGGACCAGGAGCAGACTGTACCTTCTTGCTCTTCTTCTTCTTCTTTTTCTTAAAGGGTCGAGGAGCACCTGCCAAGGAACCTCCTACATAATTCACCAGCCCTTTGTTGAGCTGGTGGTCCTTTTCATAGGCTTGCAGTAAACCTAACATCTCATGATAGTTTACTACCGGCCTATTCAATCTCTAGTGATCGAGAAAGGACATGTAGGATGGAGGCAAGGAGTTCAGGATCGCATCTTTCCCCAACTGTTCATGAAGGGGACAGCCGAGCTTGCCCAGGCGCTCGAACAACTCGATCATGTTCATAACATGATCAGTCACAGAAGCACCTTCACGCATACATGTGTTATAGATGGCGCTGGAGATACGGTATCTCTCAGCGTCATCAGGTGTGCCAAAAGACTCCTTCAACCTTTGAAGGATATCCTCAGGCTGGGCCTCCTCAAACCTGCGACCGACCTCATCGTTCATCGCAGCCAGCATAATACATCGGACAGTAATCCGATCAGAGATCCACTTCTGGTAAGTGTCTCTAACCGGTCCCCGAGTATTGGCAGCGGGAACTACAGGTGCCGGATCTGTCAGAACGTACAAGATCCGTTCATGCTCAAGGACTATCCTCAATCTTCGATACCAGCTATCGAAGTTGGGTCCAATCAATTTTTCATTGTCCAACAATGGACGGAGCGACAGATTGGTTGACATCTGAAAGAAAAATATGACCAAAATTAGTTTATGTGATTTTCAAAACCCTAAAGACTTGGACTTTAGTCAAAAAGGTTCTCCCACTAACTTTTCAGAATAGGAGCCTCTACCTCCAATTCCGTGAAGTCATAATTCAAAGTGGGTACTAGAATCCAATAGACCACGTACAAGCCCGTCTAGGGTACGGCTCACCCATACGTGTCTAAAGGTAGGTTCTTATAACCAATTGCTGCCCTTAGCAATTTCTAGTAATCTATTTTGCCCCAAGATGCACTGTAATCGACCTAGGGGCCTCCTATTACAGGCTCTCGATTAGGTCCAACCATTAACATGCCGAATTCAGTGTTTCCAACCAACAAATGACCAAGCCCGTCTAGGGTACGGCTCACCTGATCACTGTTGAGAAGGTCACACTGAACCTTCATATTAGGGAGAGTAATCCCAATAGCGTGATATACACCCGTACTATGGAACTGCCGATGCATACCCAACTAATGGACATATTACAAACCCACTTAATGGGAGGCAAAGACTTTGTTAACTCCTTAACTAGGTCTTTTTAAGGACCTAATAATTTAGAGGATTTTAAAATTTGTGACATATAAAAAAAAAATCATGAACCTTGATCCATAAACTCCCACTAAATCTTAGATGGGTTTATGGTTAGGTTCATGGGCACCTAAATCAGTCAGACTGATAACCTTAAATGGCATGGGTTGATCTAACTCAATTATCTTTTCTAATGCAAATCAGGTTAGCCAATTTGGCCAGGTAAGTGCGATCGAGGCATGATTTACGGCATTAACCACTTTTCTTAGACACCAATTACAAGAACTGGCCAGGAAAGGGTACCCTCAAAGCCAAGGACCATAAGGCTGCTTACCTTAGACACCAAATTGATTTACCGTCATCAATTAGATTAGAAAATTTGAGTTAGGTTAGCCTCTGAGCCGGATTAGATCCATTTAGATGAATGGACACAAGCTTCTAACTAATTAGAAACTAGGAAAAGATAATCCTTAATCAACTTTTGATTAAAATTATTTTTAGAGTTCATTCAACTAAACCTAGGTCTAACCCAATTAGGATCTAATCCTAGCCCAACCATTTAACCCAATTGGCTTATCAAATGACTTAAGGTTTTATAAACCCTAATTTGCATTTATCATTTAATTATTTCAGATAATTCATAATTATAAGAAATCAAGCCAATTATTTAATTAAAATAATTTTAATTAAATCTTGTAAAACTCCTTTTACAATTAATTCTTATTTACATTTAACATATCAAAGAATAAAAATAATACATGCCATCATTAATTCTTAATTAAAACAATTTTAATTAAAAATTAAATAATTCAACTAATTACCAAATTAGTTAATTAAACAATTTTAATTAACTAAAAACATGCAAATATAATTTTAAATTAAACCTGGCTCTGATACCACTTGAAGGAAGATTTTGTTTTTTTTTTTTTTTTGTGCCTACACTAAGCATATAATAGGAACAGGTAGATATTTTAAAACAATTTTGAAATTAATTGTGAAAAAACCTGTCCCAAAACCAGAATCAAAAAAATATATTTGCATAGAGAACATTAAAATGCATGGCATATATTTCTTTTTCATAATTTTTAGACATGTATAAATGCATATAAAAATTAATAAAGAACTTATTCCAGGCTGGAATAAGGGAGGAATGGGGTGGAATAGCTATTCCCGCTATTCCACCCTTCTTCAACCACGGTTCAGAAATTCCTTACCGTGGAGCAATGTTCAGACGCCGACTGCAGAGCGCACAGGCCTCCAAACTTCGAACTTCAAGGTCCGCTGGAATGTGCTCTTGACCGGCTACAAGAAACTGAAGACCAATCGCCAAAACTCCGGCGTTTGCCACCTCAAATCAGGGCTCAAAAAGGCTTCACGGCCACGGTTGCAGCAGGGAGAATAAAGCTTCAAACTTGGATTTCTTTGCACTGGAGCGAAGAACTGCTCCCAGGATCTCAGGCGAAATCCCTCTAGAGGGGATACACGCCGTGGGAACTTCTGATCGGAGCTCCGGCGTCGCTAGCCGCCGGATCCCAAGCTTTCACGATTTTTGGAAAAACTCCGAGATCTCTCTAATGGCTACGAATGAAGGCTTTCAAAAGGTCTCTCTGGATCCGTATCGTAGAGGAGAGCAAGCTACTGCTTTATGGTATGAAGGGATGAAGGATTTAAAAGGAAAAAATCGGGATTTGAAACGCCCTGCTACGGTTTCAAAAAACCAAAAGTCTCAGGCATTCCAAAATGATAAAGACGATGGTTCAAAAGGCGAACCGGCAAAGGACCAAAAAGCCCTTCGGTCCAAGGTCCAAAGCAGGGTCAATTCGGTTCAGGTCAAAACCCAGTCAAACGAAGTCCAAAATGAACGAAACTGGACTCAAAACGAAGCTAAGAACGAACCCTATCTTTCTACAGTCCAACCTCACTGATTTGAGTTGAAATCGATTTGCAACCGATTAAAACAAAATCAATTAGACTTAGAAACATTCATCAAACCATTTGATGAACACGGGTTCAATCCTAGTCAGCCAGGAACACATTCCTGGTCGATCCAGAGAAGACCTGATCAACCCAAGACCGGGTCAATCAGAAGAAAACTCAACCAAAAATCGTGACAAAACACCGAAATGATTCCCAATCGAATCGGTTCCTGATCAGATAGAAATCCTCTGTGGCGTGTGACCTCATAGGTTCGAACCTAAACGGTAGTACTGGAACACTTCCAGTACCAGCACAAGATACCACCTAGCAATGGGTCTCGGCATCCGGATAGGTCGAAGATGCGAGAGCAATCCATCGAACCTCTGGCATATGGTTACCGCATAATTCATCCCTTTGACCTCCAATGCTCAGGATGACCTAAGGTTGAACTGCCAACCCCAGCTATGTCAATCCACTACGTGTCTCAATCTCGCATGTCCAGTGACTCTTCACTGGGACCACCCCGGCCGAGGATTTGCTAAATTGAGACACTGCGAGACATTCAATCCAAACCATTTGGACAGGTCAATTCCATCTTGGTCCACTACTGCTCCACAAGTACTTGCCTGTACCCAGAAACCTTCCGTCACCGGATTAAAAATCCGGGTAGTCTGGCACCAAAGCACAGGGAGTTGCTTGCAAGCTACCAAAGTGACCTCAGGTCAGAGGGACACTTATGCCCATATCCATTCGCGAGCGATCCTTAGGCAGATAAGGTGCTATGCGGAGTCACGTCTAATGAGATATCAAATATCCCACTTGCAGATCACATCAGTGTCACCACACTCCTTTGGTCAAGAGGACAACCAAACAATGTGAACCACAACAGCCTATGCTTGATATGTTGCTATCCAGGTATAACATATCATTTGGCTGAGAACCCTGTTTAAGAACCACTCGATATATCCTCTCTATATCGATGTAATAGTAGTCCTAAGGATATCATCACTAAAGAATTCATTATAGGAAGATGTAAAGTGATGAGAAGCCAGAATAACTTTTATTCATTATAAAAATTACATAACAATTAGCTCAACCATCTACAACCTAGATGATTGGCTTTGGGATACAACTCCCAACAGCTAGGCTCAGGGGCGTGGGCGGAATTCCCCTGCAAGACAGATAGACACTTGCGCAAGGAAAAAACCCATTGTTATTATCATTGCTGGGAAAGCTTATATTATTGGTAGTATTTTCGCAAGTTGTAGGCATTCCACGTTCTGGAAAACCTGACACCACCAAGATCTTCGAGATAATATGCCCCTTGTGAGAGGGCTTCAGCTACCTTGTAGGGGCCCTCCCAGTTCGGGGAGAGCTTGCCGCATTTCCTAGGCTGGGACGCCTCCACCCACCGAAGCACCAGGTCTCCGGGCTTGAAAGCTTTTGTCCAGACACGGGCATTGTAGTATCGGGCCACTCTTTGCCGGTAGGCCACCATCAGCAGGCGGGCTTTATCCCTTGCCTCTTCAAGAAGGTCCTAGTTGAGCAGGAGATGCATCGAATTCCGTGCTTCATAATACTGCTGCACCCGCAATATGGGTACGCCGAGCTCGATTGGGACGATCGCTTCGGCATCGAAGATGAGGCTGAAGGGCATTTCATTGGTCACCGTCCTGGGCGTTGTATGGTAGGCCCACAGGACGCTCGGGAGTTCTTCTACCCACATGCCCTTAGCTTGGTCCAGCCTGGTCCGGAGTCCTTGGAGGATGGTCCAGTTGGTCACCTCGGCTTCCCCGTTCGTTTGGGGGTGAGCCATCGAGATGAACCGATGTTGGATGCCGTGCGCTGCGCAGAATCCTTCGAACTCATGGTTGTTGAACTGTCGCCCGTTGTCGGTGATGATACAATAGGGGAGCCCGAAGCGGTAGATAATTGACTTTCAAAAGAACTAGCGGACATTGGCTTCCGTAATCCGAGCTAGCGGCTCTGCCTCGATCCACTTGGTGAAATAGCCGATTGTCACTAGCAGGAACTTTCGCTGCCCTGATGCTAGGGGGAACGGTCCCAGGATGTCCATTCCCTACTGGATAAAAGGCTAAGGGACTGAGAGCTGGGAGATCGACGCTGCCGGCTGACGCTGTATGTTGGCATGGTGCTGGCATTTATCGCATCTCTTGACGAAGTTGGCGGCGTCCTCCCTCATATTCTCCCAAAAGTATCCCTGGCGGAGAGCCTTGTAGGCCAGCATCCTCCCTCCCACGTGGTTCCCGCAGAGGCCTTCATGTATCTCTTGGAGCACAAAGGTCGCCTCGGCAGGCCTGAGGCATCTCAGGAGTGGGTAGGAGTAGGATCGGTGGTAGAGTTGGCCCTCCATCAGGATGAACCAGGAGGCTTTCTTCCTGAGAGGGCGGCTTCTGCGCGGTCTTCCGGCAAGGTGCCGTCATTGATATACCGGATGTACTTATCCATCCAGCTCGGCTCGAGGGTGACTTGATATACTTCCGTCGGGTTCTGGTAGCTGGGACTTTCAAGGTGCTCGATCTAGGCGCGTCCCAGCGACGAGTCTGGCAGAGTCACGAGCCTAGACAGCGCATCCGCACGCGCATTCTCCCCTCGAGAGATGTGGAAGATGCTGAAGCGTCGGAGGCCTGCCGTGCTTGCGCGGACCTGCTCCAGATATTTCATCATCTAGGCATCCCTCGCTTCATATTCTCCGGAAACTTGTCCGGCGACCAGTTGGGAGTCGGTGAAGACTTTCAAGTCCTGTACACCCAGCTCGTGGGAGACTCTCAGGCCCGCGAGGAGTGCCCCGTACTCCGCCTGGTTATTGGTTGCGGCGCATTCCGCCACAACCCCATCATAGTTGGTTAGGATGAGGCCTGCTCTGCTCCCGCCGAAATTGGATGCTCCGTTTACGTGGAGGATCCAGGGCTCTTCTCCTGGCTCGGGCTCCGTTGCTGTCTATTCCGGCTCCTCGGCGAACTCGGTGCACTCGACCACGAAGTCGGCCAAGACTTGGGCCTTTTGTGATGACCTCGATCGGTGTGCTATGTCTAATTTGCTTAGCAATAGGGACCACTTAGCCAACCTCCCGGATGTCTCGGGTCGGATGAAGATAGTCCTCAGCGGCTGGTCCATCACGACCACTATTCGGTGTACTTGGAAATATGGCCTAAGGTGCTTAGCATGCATTATTAGTATAAAAATGAGTTTTTCGGAGCGAGTATACATGATCTCCATGTTGCGAAGGATCTTGTTGGTGTAGTACACCGGCTTCTGAGATTTGTCCTTGTCTGTGTGGATGAGAACTGAGCTGACAGCTCTTGGTGTGACCACCAGGTACAGCAAGAGCTCCTCTCCCTCCTCTGGCCTGGAGAGCAGCAGAGGAGAGGCGAGGAAGTTCTTCAGCTCCTCGAAGGCTGTCCTGCACTCCTCGGTCCAGGTGAAGTCGTGCATCTTGCGCAGCACCTTGAAGAATGGCAGGCAACGATCGACCGACCTCGAGATGAATCTATTGAGGGCGACGACACGTCCCGTCAGGCGCTGGACCTACTTCTTGGAGGTCGGGTGTTCCATGTCGATGATGGCCCGCACCTTCTCCGGGTTCGCTTTGATGCCCCTCTAGGTGATCATGAAGCCGAGGAATTTTCCTGCCACCACCCCGAAGGCGTACTTCACCTGGTTAGCTTCATCTGATGCTACCACAAGTTGTGGAAGGACTCGGCGAGGTCAGCTACATGGCTCGAGCCATACCTGCTCATGACAAGCATATCATCCACATACACTTGCATGTTGCGGCCAATTTGGTCCTTAAAGACCTTGCTGACCAGGCACTGATACGTAGCCCCCGCGTTCTTCAGACCAAAAGGCATCATCCTGTAATAGTATGTCCCTTGGTCGGTGATGAAGGTAGTGTGCTCCTCATCTTCTGGATGCATGCGGATTTGATTGTATCCGGAAAACGCATCCATGAAGGAAAGCAATCGTTGGCCCGAGGTGGCATCCACCAGTTGGTCGATCTTCAGGAGAAGGAAGTTGTCCTTCGGGCAAGCTTTAATGAGGTTGGTGTAGTCTACACAGATCCTCCATTTGCCATTATTCTTCTTGACCATCACTACATTTGCCAGCCAGCTCGGGTATTAGACCTCTCGAACGAAACTGGCGACCAGGAGTTTGTCAACTTCTTCTTTGATGGATGCTTGTCTCTCTGGGGCAAAACTTCTCTTCTTCTGCCGAACTGGCTTGTGCTTTGGGTCGATACTCAATTTGTGAGTAATGATGTCAGGGGGGATACTTGGCATGTCCGTCGCCGTCCAGGTGAACACATCCGCGTTTGCCCGCAGGAATCCCAGTAGTTGAGCCCTCTCCTCCTCGGGTAGCTGGGCTCCGATCTGCACCATCTTTGTGGGATCGTCTCCGAGCAGATAAGAAAGTAGATGCTTGACTGGGCCTCCTCTGGGATCTTGGGCCCTTTGGTCGAGGTCGTCCGTGCTGGGGTCGTCCTGAGGGACCTTGGCCTCAGGGAGAGTTTGGAAATAATGCTACACCGGCTGGGGCGTTCCTCTCATCTCCCTGACACCGTAGAGAGTTGGGAACTGTACAAGTAGCCTCTTGGTAGAGACAATGGCATCGAGTAGATTGAGCCCGGGTCGATCCAATATCACGTTGTAGGCAGAAGGAAGCCTTATAACTGTGAAGGTCATCATGATGGTGCTCTACCGAGGTGGGGTTCCAGCAGTGACTGGGAGAGTGATTTCTCCATCTACTCTCATAGAATCACCCGTGAAACCAACAAAGGGTGTGTGCACGGGCCTGAGCTGATCGGGGGAGAGATTCATTATGGAGAAGGCATTATAAAAAAGCACATCTATGGAGCTTCCACTATCAACCATGATGCGCTTTACAGGGTGCTTCGTGATCATCATTTCGATGACCACGACATCATTATTTATATTTTTTCCCCCGTCTTTCCCTTCCCTCATAAAGGAGAGTACATTCTCAGAGTCCCCTACCCCCTGGGCCCTCTTGGACGCGCGTGCTACTCCCCAGGAGATCATGCCCACCTGCTTCTCGGTGGGGTGGTTATCGATGGCCGGAGCTGGCGGGAGAGCGACGAGCGCCTGGGACTCCACTTGAGGTCTAACCCCCACGAACCTCTTAAGGTAGCCTCTCTTGATGAGTTCCTCAATCTCTCACTTGAGGTTGTGGCATTCCTCAGTATCATGGCCGTGGTCATGGTGGAAGCGGTAGTACTTCGTCTTGTCACGACCGGCGGTGGTCCTCAATGGAGGTGGGCGCCTCAGGTAGTCCTTGCCCTCAATCTCCATAAGGATTTTTGTCCTCAGGGCGAGGAGAGGGGTGTAGCTTTCCTCAGGAACAGGGGTCCCCCTCAGTCTTGGTCGGTCCCTCCAGGCGCTCGGAGCCTGGGATGCTAATTTCCGGCTTCCGGTTGCTTCAGCGGGGGCCGACTTCTTCAGGGGTCCTCCGTCAAGCTCTCATCTCGTACGGTCTGTCTCCTCGATGCAGATGTACTTTTGGACCCGGAGAAGGAGCTCGGAGTAGGTCTTGGGGGGCTTTTTATCCAGCGAGTAGGTCAGGCGGGAGGTCCTGAGCCCTCGCTTCAGTGCCAGCATGGCGACTGGCTCTTCAAGATTGTAGATCTCCAATGCAGTGGCCTTGAAGCGGGCCACGTAGTCCCGCAGGGGCTCGCGGTCCTGCTGCCGGATGGAGAAGAGGTTGTCTGCCTCTCGTGGCAACTTCTTGCAAGCATCGAAGTGTGCCACGAACTTTTGCCCTAGCTGGGCGAAGGAGCTAATGCTCTCCGGCTCCAAACGGGTGAACCACACCCGGGCTACCTTCCGGAGAGTAGCAGGGAAAGCGATGCAGAGAAGAGTGTCGGTGGGCCCCTGGATCCTTATTAGGGTCCGGTAACTTCCAGGTGGTCCAGGGGGTCGGTGGTCCCATCGTAAGGATCCACCTGCAGCATCCAGAACCGGTATGGGATCGGCTCTGCTTGGATTTCTTGGAAGAATGGGGGACGGGCGTCGTAGCCCGCTGGCTCACTAGCGAAGCCCTGCATGCTGGCAAACCGGTGGGCAAACTCCGCCAGCTTGCATTCATGTTCCTCCAGGCACCTTTTCGCTGCGCGCCTGACGGCTTCATCAGTGGACCCCTCCGTCGAAGGAGACGGAGAAGGTGACGTGGATGCATGGCATCCATGGCAGAGGGTCTTGCTTTTCTTGCCTCGGTGGGGTCTGGGCACCTCCCACCCGAGGTTCGACGAGCGGCTCTCTCCATCGACAGAATCGGCTCGTTGTCTCTTCGCTGGAGCTTGATGACTGCCCCGGTTGTCAGTGGTGGCCCGCGACTACGATGGCCTTCCTTGGAAGGAGTGCAAGCTATCATGGAGGGCTGCGGCATGGGCCACCGGGGTCCCTCGCTGCTGGTGGGTAGCCACGGACCGGTGCTGGTGTTGAAGCTGGCGCACTGCCATGGCAAGGACTTGCATCTGCTGTGCAAGTGTAGCCATTTAGGCTTCTGGTGGAGGTGGCTGGACCGGAACGGGTGGCTCCGCTTCTTGGCGGTGTGAGTTTTCTCGAGAGGGGGAGTCCCCGGCACGGCTGGTGGAAGCCTCCCTTGCCCTTGTCATCACCATCCTCTCGTTTGGCTTGTCTGTGAAGAGATGGAGGGTTTGTCCCCCTTCCTGATGCGCCAATCTGTTGCCGCCAAGACCGTCGTGGCCTGTAGCTGCTGCCGGTGCCGGAGTGCTCTCCCTTTGCTATCTATCGGCCCTCTGCTCCTGGTCCTGCAAAACAGGGATTAGTGACCCGAGCCGGGGTTTCCGGCGGGAGCACTCCGATGTCAAGTCAGTGACGATTCAGGAAAACAGATCCTCCTGGTCGGGCCCCTCTTGATGGACTCTGCACTAGGAGGAGTGAAAGGTGTGTGGAGGCGAAAATATAGCAGGGGAAGATTAATAGCGGGGACAGAGGGGTTCCCTGTAACTTCGCTTCTCCTTGTTTTCCTTGTTTTCCCTCAGCTATGATTTTGGTGGTGGTGCTTCGCCCTCTTGGTCGAGCTTGCGCTTGTGTTGGTGATAGATTGTAGTTGTTTTCATTATGGTTGTTGTTTGTTGTTTGTTGTTACCTTTCCCCTTTCGGGAGTGTCAACTATTCTTTGTAGTTGAAAATTGGCCGTTTGGAGCTTGCCTCGGGATCCTCGTTGGATTGGCAGGTGCGCGCGGCGGGATTCTGTGCCGTAGATGAGATGCCTTTCCTGACAGGTGATGGGAGAAGCTTCCATCCATTTTGATATCCTCTCCGGTCGATCCATTTTGGGAAGCCTGGCAGAGCCTCGATCCGGGGGTCGCCGCCCTGGGGGTGCATGCTCTCTGGCTAGCCCATCCCCTAGAAGTACGGTCGGACAGGTAGTTATGGCGGCATGGGGGGCACCGTCCGGTGGTCCTCGGGCGGCTCGTCGGCGTCCTGGGATGGCAGGGCTTGCTTGGGTATGGACGTTCCGAGCTCGTGCGGTCGCCTTGGTGGAGGAGGGGAGAGTGCGGGCCTGGTCCAGAGGGCGCACGCTCAGAGAGGCTCCACATCGATGGGTGAGCACTGAGCTCGACCTCGACCGCAGGGTGCTAGCCTTCGAGGATCTCACTCTGGAGGGCGGAGGACGGACCCGGTCCAGAGGGCGCGCGCTCGAAGAGGCTCCACATCGGCGGGTGAGCGCTGAGCTCGACCTCGACCGCAGGGCACTAGCCTCCAAGGGTCTCGCTCTGGAGGGTGGAGGACGGACCCGGTCTAGAGGGTGCACGCTCGGAGAGGCTCCACATCGATGGGTGAGTGCTGAGCTCGACCTCGATCACAGGGCACTAGCCTCTGAGGGTCTCGCTCTGGAGGGCGGAGGACGGACCCGGTTCGGAGGGCGCGCGCTCGGAGAGGATCCACATCGATGGGTGAGCGCTGAGCTCGACCTCGACCTCAGGGCACTAGCCTCTGAGGGTCTCGCTCTGGAGGGTGGAGGACGGACCCGGTCCGGAGGGCGCGCACTCGGAGAGGCTCCACTTCGGCGGGTGAGCGCTGAGCTTGACCACGATCACAGGGCACTAGCCTCCGAGGGTCTCGATCTCGAGGGTGGAGGACAGCTCCGACCTAGGCGTCCCGAGCTCGCGGGTGCGACTTGGCGGAGGACGGAGCTCGGCCCGTTGCCTTGAAGGGGCTCAGCTCAACTCAGCTCGGTAAAGTGGTCCGGGCTGGGTTGTTGCCTTGGCGTCCATCATGGCAGTCTCCTTTAATGTGGCACCTGTCAGCTACCCACGTCAGCGATCTCGCCACATCAACGTCCCTTGCGATCCCAGATTTCTGGAACTTCCATGCTATCTCGGCAGTGATCCGGAGGGCTATCTACATTTCTTGGAAGCCCCCTTCTATGGAATTTATCAAGGTAAACTTTGATGGCAGTGTCTATGGTGCTCAGGCAGTGCTAGGTATATCATCCAAGATGTTGACGGCAAGCTTTTGATAACTGGGAGTTTTTTTTTCATGAGCTTTCGATTCTAGAAGCCAAGCTTAGAGTTGCATGGATAGGCATTACCTGGGCTAGACAGCAGCTGTATGCTGAGAGGATTTTTATTAAGGGAGAATCTACGATTGTGATTGGATGGTTTTAGGATAGGTCGGAGCAGTGCAAGGTCCACTATCTACTTTACAATATCTGGCACTCCCTTGGGCCGCCCATGATGATGTCAGCTCGCCATATCTACCGGAAGGTGAACAGTATAACTAACTGAGTTGTCTCGTTCATTACCGAGCATTCTGGTGATTGGTCCTGAAACTAGGACGACAGTATCCCTTTACCTCTTCACGGTTAACTTACTCGTGATCTTTTGGATTGCTCTCACACCAGACTTGTATGACTGCCCATCTATATCAAAAAAAAAAAAAAAAGGAACATGGTCCATATGACCACATCTAATCAAGAAGTCAATTATTAAAAGGGGTGTAGCCTGTTGTTTGGCCCAATGTTGAGGCTTAGGCTCGCTTCCAACCCTAGACTACTTGGATGCTCAAAGAAACTCGAAAACAAGTTTGATTGCAATTTGGCTTGGATCAGAAGTCAATTGCTGGAATAGTTGCATTCCTAGTATGCTAGAGTAGCCAAAACGAGGTATAACAAAGGCTGAAAGTCAAATGGTAAGACGAGAGTTTTGTCGGCACAATATATATATCAAATTTAGATGAAAGTTAATTTGGTAAGACAAGAGAGTTTTGTCGGTATAGTATATATATCACATTTAGATGCATCTAGAAACACCTTCCCAATTTTTAATGTCTCGAACTATTTCTTCTAAGTTTTTAAACCATCCAAAATGATCCTTTCGTTCATTTCCATTATTAGGGCGATGGCATATGACTACTGCTCTAAAGTAATTATAGGACAAAAATACCCTTATATGTTTTGAAAGTGGAGCCTAAAAAAAAAATCTTTTACTCCAAACATATCTTCTAAATTTTTAAACCATTCCAAAATGATTTCTGGATAGGTCAGATGAAGAAGACTGGTTATGCCAAGGTAAGGGTAGAGCTCGATGCTTCTAGGCCTCTGCTTCCAGGTGTTCAGATTTAGGGGCAGCGGTCGATTTTCTGGCAGCAATTTATTTACGAGAACATTCCATCGGTTTGCTTCCACTATGGCCAGATAGGTCACATGGTCGATGGTTGCCGATTCTCAGGCGAAGCCCAGCAGGTCAAAACGGCCTCCTCTGGTCTGTCTCCAGAGAACTTTGTGAATGAAGCTGGGGGGAAGGTGGGAAGATACAGGGTTCGGAGATTCTACAGGAAGTGCAGTCGATTAGCGGGGGTCGCCTCATGTTTGGACCATGGATAACCACCTTGAGGATTTGTCAACCTCGTATGGCGGGTGCCCCAATGAAGGGGAGTCAGGAGTTAGACAAAGGTAAGGGCCCTGCTTCCTCCTCTAGCCCTTCTTCCTCTTCCCCACCTCGATCGTCTCTGGCTCCTTGCTCTTCATCTCCCAATTCGCCACCAGATTTGAAAGGCTGGCAGAAGCCAACGAAAGTGGCCCATCGTTGCTCTCCAGAAGCTGGATCTTTCGATCAGTCAAAGAGTAACAAAGCTTCTCAGGGGATGGAGGGGATCTTCGGCCCGCTTGCTAATTGTATGGATTTGGTCCCGGTCGAAATTGGCCATAGAGATTAGTAGATGCTAGAGTATGGGTCAATCTCATTGAAGTGAACTCGAAGTCCTTCGAGGGCTTCCTCTCCTCCAACTCTCAAGTCAGCCTCGATCTCGGCTGCTCAAGTTAGCATTACTAAACCTTGCATGTTAATAGACAAGGTGGGGAAAGCATCCAAGGAGGGGAACCAATCTCTGTGTTCTAACGCTTCTCCTGTAGTTGGTTCTTCTTCAGTATTGTGTAAAACAAGGGAGTTGAAGAGGGAGGTTAGGAGGGTTGGAGGGAAGTCAGGGATGGTAGGGTTGGATCTAGTTCTTTTGGTGGCCAAGGGGATATGAAGGGGAGGGCCTTGGCTCGGGTCTCTAGGGAGGGAGGGTTTCTGGGTTATCTGGGGTTTCTAGTGCTACAGTGGTTGTTGGGGCGGTGGGTGTGGTTTCTGGGTTGGGGGTCGTAGTATCTGGAGGTGTAAGGGCTGCTGTGGTTTCTAAGGTTTCTGATGCTTCAGAGATGTCAGGGGATTCTGGGAGGCTTGGTAGGGGGAAAGGGTTTCTGTGATTGTGGGGGCTCAGGCTTGGCTGGAGGATTCGATGCTTCTAAGAGGGGTTTTGTTCATGCTTTGGGTCCTACTACTGTTGACGGTTTGGAGGGTGCTGGGGGCTCTGGGCCAGGGGATATGCTGGGGCATAAGGGTATCTATGTCAAGCTCAAGGGTGCTCTGGAGGCTATGGGTGGGTCTTCTAAGGACCCGGGTCTAGGGGTAGACTCTGCGAGGGAAGGAGGACAGGGGTCTAGTATAATAGGGTTCAAATCAACCAAGTGTGTTGGGTCAGGAGATCAGGCTGGTCAGGGGCCTGGTTCTCCTTATGCTTGTTAACTTTGTAATGAATGTTTTTGTTTGGAATGTAAGGGAGGCAGCAAACCCTTCTTTTTATCTACATATGGTAGGTTTCTTCAGTTACATCACCCTCAGATTTGTATTCTGTTGGAGACGAGACTTTCTGGGTCAAGTCTGGAACGAGTGCGGTGCAGAGTCTCCTGTGACTGGGGCTTTTATTCTGTTGATTCTCATGGACTAGCTGGGAGTATCATTGTGACTTGGGATCAGGGAGTTGCTAAAATTAAGATCTTCCATCGATCTCCTTAGTTGGTCGCTATTGTGGTGTCCGAACCAAACTGTCCTATATGGCTCTTATGCGGCGTCTATGCCAGCACATCATATAGGAAATGTAAGGTGGTCTGGGAGAAGGCTTCTGCTCTAATTAATCAAGGTGTTCCCACTATTATTGCTGGGGATTTCAATTCTGTAGATCGGGCCGAGGATAAGCAGGGGTAGACCCTTCTCGGAGGATGTTGGCACTATGGAGTTTATACAATTTATTCATAATAATGGTTTGGTCGATATGGAGTATGTGGATCCGCGCTACACTTGGTGCAATAATCGATCTAGTCCTTCCAGAGTATGGGAGTGACTTGACCAGTACTATGCTACCCCCTCGTGGCTCACTCTGTTTCCGGAGCACATTGTTCATCATCTCAGTCGTATAGCCTCATATCACTGCCCTATTCTCTTATCAATTGATCATGCAGTTCAGAGATCCACTCCTTTCAGATTTGAAAAATTATAGCTCTCTTATCCGAGATCTAGAGATATTGTTAGGGAAGTGTGGAGGATTCCGATCTGAGGTGATGCTTTCTACCAGATTTCTCGGAGGATGGAGCTGCTCAGGAGGCGTCTTCTCAGGTGGAATAAGGTTGAGGTGGGCAATGCGATGATTAAGATTAAGTCCATGGAGAGTACTATTAAAGTTCTGCAGGACAATGAGGATAGGTTAGGGTATTTATCGCAGGAGGATATGGAGGTTCTTCGGTCCCACCTATCTTTGCATCATGCCCTTTTACAGAATCAGGAGGTTATCTGGCATCAAAAGTCCAGAGTGCAGTAATTGAAGGAGGGTGACAGAAACACCCATTTCTTTCATCAAGCTACTATTATTTGCAGACATAGAAATAGAATCAAAGCTCTTTATTCGGCTGATAGTGTTTGGCTTGAAGATGATGAAGCCATAAGAAAGGGAGATTTTGTTATATTTCACTTCTAGGTGCACGGCCTATAGCCATCTCACTCACTCTTTTTCTTCTTATCCTTTTATGGTTTCTGTTTTAGCTTTCCAAAACTATGTGCTCCTGGCTCAGGTGCTTGATGAGGAGGTTAAATCTATCCTTTGATCTCTCGAGGAGGATAGAGCCCCCGGTCCTGACAGGTTTTCCCCATTTTTCTTTCGGTCTCACTGGGAGATTCTCCGTGCAGATATTGTTGCAGCCGTTAACTTATTTTTTGCTTCTGGAAGGATGCCTAACACCTGAAAGCAAACTTATGTTACTCTTATACCTAAGCGCTCTAATGCTTTTGAGCCTAGTCATTACGACCTATTAGCTTGTGCAACACTCTTTACAAAATTTGTGCTAAATTATTGGCCAACAGAATGAAGGCTATCCTTCCTCATTTGATCTACCGGGAACAGGGTGCTTTTGTTGCTGGTCGAAATATTTCTGATAATGTGCTTCTTGCCTAGGAGTTTATGTATGATCTTCGTTGTGCTCCTCCTCGTCATAGTCTGGTGGCTATTAAAATTGATATGGAAAGGACTTATAAGTGCGTAAATTGGGTCTTTCTGTTCAGAGCTATGGACGATTTCGGCTTCCACCGATCTTGGATATCTAAGATCAAGTCATGCATCATCAAGACTTCTTTTTCTATACTGATTAATGGCACCCCCACGAAGTTCTTTTCATCGACTTTGGGTCTCCGTCAAGGTTGTCCCATCTCTCCATACCTATTTATTATCTGTGCTGATTTCCTATCGAGAGCAATGTGAGCAGCTGTGTGGGATTCGGTGATTCAACCATATATTCCCGTTCCTACTGCTCCTCCGATCTCGCATCCTTTATTTGCAGATGATTGTTTGCTCCTCGGATGTGCCTCGATTATCTGTGCTTAGGGTTTTCAAAGAGTGATGAGGACTATTGTTTGGCCTCAGGGTAGTGGATTAATCTTCAAAAATCGGTTATCTATTTCAGCCCCGGGACTCCTACCAGATTGCATCGCAGGATCAAGAATATTCTTGGTATTGTAGAGCAAAATGGTTCGCTCTCTTATTTGGGTGTCCCCATATCTGGTGCCAGGTTGAGCAGGACGAAGTGTGCCCCGTTGGTGTCTGCTTTGAGGGACAGGATTGATGGCTGGCAGGGTAGATTTCTCTCTTCTATAGGATGGATCACCCTCATTCGATCAGTCCTTACTTCTCTTCTGATATATCTTCTTTCTAATTCAGTTATTCCGAAGACTGTCATCCTTAATTTGGACCAGATGATCCATGCTTTCCTTTGGGATTCATCTACAGGCCAGCGGAGGATCCATTTAATCAGATGGGAGATAGTTTGTCAGCCGCTTCAACTTGGGGGCTTGGGGATTCACTCTCTCGTTTCCATGCGAGAGGCTTTCATGACTAGGCATGTTGCCAGATATTTTCTGTCTCTTGATAGTTTATGGTCTACCTTTATGAGGCCTAGGTATGGTGATATTTTTGTTGATCCCGATAACCTATATGTTCCTCCTAGGCATTGCTCGCCTATTTGGAGGGAGATGGTTGCCAGGACATCATTCATTATGCCTCACTTTTCCTAGGTTATTGGGGATGGCAGTTCGATTAGATTCATGCCGGACCCCTAAATTTTGGAAATTCCTCTGATACGGTGGCCGACCTTTATTTCAGTGCTCGCGCTGCAGATGATTTCTATCTTTGATCTATTGGTTCCTAGGCAGTCCTAGTGGGATCAGGGTGCTGTTGCTTCGATCTTTGGAGACATCCTCGGTCACCGGGTGTTATCTATCATCCTACCGATCTTTCCTTGCCTGGACACTAGAGTGTGGAGACAGTGACTTTATCTCGGGTGCCGATGCCTAGTCTGATGTCTATTTTTGCTCCATAACCTCTGATGCCTCGGGACTTTGGGTGGATTTGGTCTTTGCCAGTTCATCCTAGGGTCTCCCTTTTTTTATAGAACTTGCCTGGCATTGCCTTCATAATCGGGACTTTCCATCATCCAGAGGTCTTACATTACCTTCTTCCTGCCCTGTCTGTGGAGCTGAGTATGAAACACAAGCCTATGCTCTGTTTCAGTGCAGCCGGGCAAGGTTTGTATGGCGAGTGGTAGGATTTCAGGACATTATCTGTTAGGCTAATGATGCGGATGACTCTTTTATGACCCTACTGAGCTCGGGCACTGTTTTCTCTTCTGCCTCTCTTCCTGCTTATTTAGCTTATCATATCAGGCTCTCTCGTAATCACCTGGTTTTCAACTCTATCAGATGGTCTTCCAGGATGATTGTCGAGAGAGCTCGGGTCAGTGATGGGGATTACCGCAGTTCGTCTGTGAGGTCTTCGGAGATCTGGGGTTCCTTTTCCACTCTTCGAGCATCCCCTCAAGTGTTCATCTCCTGGGAACCACCTCCTCCACTTTTCTTCATAGTCAGCTTTGATGGGAATCTCTGGAATCGGCAGGGAGGTGCAGCTTTCTTTATCCGTGACTCTCGCCTTGGTTTTCTTGCTACAGATAGTTTCTTAGTTCATGATTCCTCCATTCTTGGAGTGGAGTTATATGCAGCCTGGGCAGGGATCAGGTTCGCCCGTTAGGTTCTCCATCTGGACTGCCTGATCATTGAGGGTGACTCAGCGATTGTTGTATCTTGGATTAGACAGACGTTGAGAGCGTCAGCGACTCACTCTATTATTCGGGACATTGAGCTCCTCCTGCAGGGTTGTACCCATGTTGCGGTGTGTCACATTTATAGGGAGGCCAACTCGGCTACGGACTGGATGGCCTCCTTTGTGGCTTATCACACTGGTTCTTTTGTCTGGTCCAATTAGCTCTCTGCTCTTCTACAGTTTAGGAATGTTTTACTTTCTGACTATTTGGATTGTATTTATTCTCATTTCTTGTAATAAATATACCGTCTTCACCAAAAATTAAAAAAAAAATATTCCAAAATGATCCTTTTGTTCATTTCCATTATTAGGGCGATGGCATATGACTACCGCTCTAAAGTAATTGTAGGACAAAAATACCCTTATATGTTTTGAAAGTGGAGCCTCAAAAAAAAATCTTTTACTCCAAACATATCTTGATAGTATCCTTAGCATATATATCCCAGGTCACCCACCTCATAGAATTCAAAGGACTCCAAACCTTTTCATTCATTTACCTCTGCATATCTTAAAGAATCCCTAATTTATGACCCATAATTAAGGATCATTCACTCCATGGATCTCAAAGTCTTATGTACTCGTTCTTTGGTCTATCTATATATATCTCACAACATCCTTGATGTTGCCGTCCTCGTCGCCGTGCCTGTGACTTCGGAGCTGCCGATCCGACTAGACCGTCTCGCCCCTAGGGTCTCCTGGCTCGATCAAACCTACAAAGCAAGGTCAGAAACCCTGGTCGGGGGTCCCGACGAGGGAGCTCCGACAGTCAAGTTAGTAGACGGCGAGGGGGAACAGAGTCTCTGAGACGGGCCCTCGAAGGAGTCCCAGACTTAGAGATCGTGCTAGCAAGAAAGGTCCTAGAAAGAATGGAAACCCGGCCGAGTCCCTTCGCCGAGCACATGCCAAAGGTCCCCTCTCGGGATCTTGGATCTTGCTCTTGGAACGGAGTCTCCAGCCTTTGTTTCTTGCTTACCTTGTCATCTATTCTCTCCTTCCTTTTATCTCCTCCTGTTGCCCTCTCGTTTTCCGCCCCTGGGAGACTCCTTTGTCACTTTCACCTCATCCCCTCCGTCTCTTTCCCTTTTCCCTTCTGGATCAAAGGGCCAGGCGGCTTCCCGGCCTTGCTTACCGAGCCTAGCGAGGAAAGAGTAGGGGAGGGGGGCGTCGGTCAGACCGCCGACCAGACCTCGGGCCGAGCGTGAGCGCTCTCCTTCCCAGGCGCCAATGCTGTCCGTTATCGGGTCTTGTTTTGTCAGGGCCTCGCCTCTCGACTGCGAAACCTGTCGAGCCGATGTAAATGATGTTTCGCGTGTCGCCGCCGACCGTACGGGGTGCCTTTCTCAGAGTGCGGCGCGCATGGCTCGAGGGGCAACCTCGGAGCTCGCGATCCCGCTCTTCGGAACCTTCTCTGCACAGGTTGGCCCGCGTCAGCCAAGGTGGACCCCTCCTGGGAAGGCACCTGGCGGAGCGGCAGAAGGTCGCTCGACTTCGGCCGAGATGGTCCCGTCTCCGGGCGCCACCCAGCGAAGGAGCGAAGGAGCCCGGCTCGACCTCGACCGAGGTGGGACCGTCTCAGGGTGCCACCTAGCGAGGGAGCAGTGGGGGCCGCCGGCTTCGGCCGAGGTGGACCTCTCCTGGGTGGACACCTGGCAGAGCGACAGAAGGTCGCTCGACTTCGACCGAGGTGGTCCCGTCTCCGGGCGCCACCTGGCGAAGGAGCGAAGGAGCCCGGATCGACCTCGACCGAGGTGGGATCGTCTCAGGGTGCCACCTGGCGAGGGAGCAGGGGGGCAGCTGGCTTCGGCCGAGGTGGACCCCTCCTGGGTGGACACCTGGCGGAGCGGCAGAAGGTCGCTCGGCTTCGACCGAGGTGGTCCCGTCTCCGGGCGCCACCTGGCGAAGGAGCGAAGGAGCCCGGCTCGACCTCGACCGAGGTGGGACCGTCTCAGGGTGCTACCTGGCGAGGGAGCAGGGGGGCAGCCAGCTTCGACCGAGGTGGACCCCTCCTGGGTGGACACCTGGCGGAGCGGCAGAAGGGCCTGGACCGACCTCGACCTCGGCCGAGGCGGATCCGCATCTGACTTTGCTGAAAAAACTCCACGTGGCCCGAATCACGTCTAATGAAATCTGAGACATGCCACATCATCGATACGGCCGTAACACATGGTTCATAGTTAAAAATTATTTATTGTATGGATCTCAAAATACTCTAAATACATTTATTCATCTACTTGCATATATCTTAAATATACTTGTAGTATACACCCATGATAAAGGTTACCCACCATGCAAATCTCAAAACATTTTGATCCTCTTTGTTCATTCATTTATATAAATTTTAAAACATCTTAAGTATATGGCACATATTAAAAATCACTAATTGCACAAATCTCAAAGTACCACAAATCTCATTCATCAATTTGTATAAATTTTGAAGTATTCTTAGTATATGATCCATAATTATGGATCACCAATCATGCAAATCTCAAAGCAGGCCAAACCTTTCATTTATTTACATGTATCAATCCATGATTAATGATCACCTATGACATAAATCTCATAGTGCTCTTGACCCCTTCATTCATTCATCTACACATATTTTACAGCATTATTAGAATATTTCCATGCTTAAGGATTACTCATTACATGAATCTCACAGCATTTTGAATTCTTTGTTTTATTCTCATATCTCAAAACATTTTTAGTAGATAACTTATGATTAAGTATCGGTTATTATAGAAATCTTAAAGTACTTTGAATTTCTTTCTTTCTTTTTGATAAGACAAGAGATAGGGGGTACATCCAGTGTAGATATTCTCAAAGCCTTCCATCTTGCTGAAAAATGTTAGATACGAGAGATGCTGGATTTACGGTCTCTCTTCACCTGAAAATGAGTACATCAATTTGATACTATCTAAGAATTAAATGCATAATATATAAAATAAAAAAAGATTCTAGCTTCGCATCCATCCTACATGGCATGGATTCCATGAATTAATTTTAAATTTAATCAAATCAATCATAGCATCCTTCTTTGAACTTGCATCAAATGGATATAAGGTAAGATTCTATTTAACTGGACTATAGTCTTAATGATTTTAAATTTTATTTTTTATTTATTGCATAAATTTTGTTACATTACTACTTTTATTTTTCATTCACATGGTTAAAAGAAGAAGAAGAAGCATTCGTAGATACGAAGAGGAAAAGATATTTCAATGATTTGAATGACAGGCTAGCGTTGTCGGTTGGTTTTGGAGGCCAAGGATCATTTTGAAACCATTTGGATGCTTGCAGGTTCGGTCTAAAATTTTTTAAACGTAAGGGGGTGTTTATGGGAAACATCCAAAGATGAGTGCGTGTCAGTATTAACAGCTGGGGTCCCCACTTTACCGATCGGTTCCGGTTCTCATCCTGCAAACCCCTTAATGGCAAATTCGCAATTTGAACCGGGATCGATTCCCTTTATTAACCCTCTGCGCCCATACTGCCGGCGCAAACGCCACGATTGCCTCCTTCCCCACCACCTCCCATTTCGTCTTTGATTTCTCGAAGTTTCGCTTTTTTTTTTTTGGTTTCCTTCGATATATAACGAAAAGAAAACCTTCCGATCTCTTCCCCTTCTTGCCTCTCTCTTTCTCTTCGATACCGGCCGGCGGCGCCTTGCCCTCTTTCGACGGTATTTATTCTATTCTTTTTCTTCTTGATTTAAATCCAAATTTCGTTGATTTCTTGGATATTTGATCGTCATCATCGTCTCTATTTTTGGGATAAGGTAGGGAACGCTATTAATGTGGGATTTTTGATGATTTCTTGGATAGTTTTGATCCTTTTTCTTTTATCATCTTTGGCTTTTTTTTTGCTCGTACGACTGTCAGAAGCGTTATCCTGCTACAATTTTTTTTAGATGTTCTGAAGGTTTTTTTTGGTTCTGCTCATCTGGGATGATTGCGGTCGAGGTTAAATTGTTTTTTTCTTTTTGTATTTTAGATGCTGTACTGCGCTCTGGTTCCGATCGTTATTGGAATTAGGGTTTTTTGCGGTTGTGATTTTTTTTTCGTTTTTCATTTTTTTCCCTAACGTTTTGGTTTAGGGGTTCTTCGGATCATTTGATCTGGTGCAGTATATCACTTATTTAGTTTGATTGGTTTTGTTCCATTAATGCATTGATTTGATGCTTTGATATAGGTGGTCCCTTTCTGTTTTATGGAAAAATCTCTTAATTATTAAAGGAAATTTGTATTGGAAGCTGGTTTGGTTATTATTGGAAACATGGTACCAGAATAGCTTAAGCTTAAGTCCTCTAGGGTTATTTGCTTTGTGATTCGCATATTAGTATGTCGACCATTCGTTGGGCTGTTTGTAGTCGTGGGATTTTGGGCTGTAAAAGTTTTACTAAATTGCCAACAATTGTTAGCCCGGTTGGTTGGCACCTCTCCTAAGGGTTTGCCCTTGGTGGAATTCTTGGGTGCAAATTCCATGTGCTGCTCAAAGGAAATGTTTAGCATTAAGTTCATGTTTCAGATGATAGCCTGTAGTGGTCATCACCAACAGTTTCTGTCAAGAATATAGATTGGATTAGTGTTTTTGACATTGTTGCAGTTATTACGTTTTTTTCTTGTGATATTTATTCATTTCTGTCTTGTTGTATGGTATAGGTGGAGTGGATGGTTTTGCTTTCTTTACAGCTGTAAGATTCACGTAGTGCAGTACCATTTGTGTCAGTTTTCTTAGTTCCCCTCTACTAGAATAGTGACATTAATGTTTTGTTCTGTAACATACTGCGGAAGGTATGCCTTTTAGCTTGTCCTGCCCCAGTCTAGTTGTTTTCAACTCTGCTGTGATAAATAGGGAAGAATATGATTTGTTGGACCATGGAGCTAATGAGTTTGTTAGAGGATTTAATCAGATTCAAGTGAGGTTGTCAATGGGTAAAAAATCAGATATTCTAAGCACTATATATTTATGTGTATTCCTACTCTTAATATAGATATATTATTCCAATTTATCATTCACATATTGTAGTTCAGTTTATATTGTCTCATATGCAAGAACATTTTTGCAACTCATGACAAATCGTGGACACCTGTTTCTTTCCTTTATGCTTGCTTGCCTAAAGATCTTGCTCCACAAAATGTTCTCTCCCTGTGTTTTTTAACGAGTCATCACCACCATGTCTTGAAACTTTTTCTAAGACTTCTCAATATTTTCCTCTTATTTTTATGAGATTAGGAATCAAACAAGGGTAGAAGACAAAAAATCTAGAGAATGGCTTCTCACAAAAAATTAAAAAAAGCTTTTTTTTTTTAAAAAAAAAACACAGATCAAATGGAAGAGGAATTCAGAGAAATGGACTGGAAAAAGTGGCCATTCGAATGCTTAAATTTTAATGCAGGGACAAGTGGTTTAAGTGGTCAATTGCTTAGATTTCTAAGCACCTGTATAAATATTTTGACATACTTTTAGTTTTCTTAACTGTGATTAATGCTCTAGTAGTTGATTGCTTGATTTTAGAACTTGGTTTATGAAATACTTGTAAAATTTTTCTTTTGGCAGGCTTAAAAAGAATTCCTTTACTATTAAATAATTTCTACAAAAGGTCAATATTTCCCTTCATATGTGCTCCTAATTTATACAGTTTAGCAAGCATAAAGCCTCTTATCAATGTTAGTGGAGAAACTTCAGCTGCTTCTTGGAATTATTGAGCACAAATATCCCTATAGGGAAGAAGGTTGCTCATTCCTACCCATCTAAATTTTATACTCCTGAAGTGCCCGCTGCTTTATGGTGTTGTTGCTGTTGTCATTTGCTTTTGCATCCATTTTAACCTTATAATTTTGACTTTTTCAGTTCACATTTTTCTTTCGAGAATGCTCCAAATTAACATCCATATAACTTAGAAGGGCTGCCCACTCCCAGCAATCAAACACTTTCTTCCCTAATATTTAAGTCCTGTTCCAATGACAATGGTTATTTTCCCTCAAATTCAATTTTACCTTATGATTTTGGTTATGGTTGTCTTTGTTTGTCCTTCCATTTCTCTTGTCCAAAATAAAATGTTTCATATGTATTCACATAGAGCTATGTTGACAACCTGCTTTATCACCTTTTTGTTTTTTGTAGAATTGCTTCCATTTGCAAAACACATGTTGCATTCAAGTTTTAGTTTCTACATCCAAATAAACAGGCGTAGAGAAAATAAAGATTTTCCATCAATTTCCCTCTCTTGAGCAGACATGAAACAAGTCAAAATTACTGCCTCTAGCCCTGTAACATCTTGAGTAATCCATATTATTCTATGAGTTGCTCTCTTTACTGGAATGGGTTGCTTTGGGAAAGTGATCTTTCACTCAACTAATTTGATTCAAGGCCAATTCAAGGAAACCAGGTCATTCTCTTCTATCCAATTATAGAAAATATTTCTGTTTGTCATTATACTTTATCAATGTATGACATAGATTCTATTATATGATTTTATCCTGTGAGTACGTGTTCTTTTAGGTCCTGTTTGGAAAGGATATGAATGGCCCAAATTCTATAGGATCAATGGATTCTATGGGTAAAAATCCTGTTTTTTTTTTCTAGCTACTGTTTGGGTGATTGAACCATGGGATAAAAGAACTACGGGAAGTGACTAATCCTATAGGAAAAAAGAATGACCGTGGATGGTCATTTTTTTCTACGATCGTCAGGCTCTACCTTTACCCCCCATATTCTTTGACCCCTTCTTTGCCCGTCCCATCTCCTCCTCCCCATCCCCTGTTGCTGCCCTCACCCTCTTCTGCCTCCTCATCTCCAATTGCCCCTCATGGCCCCTCTCCTTCCATGCCTTCCTGTGCCTCCTCCTCTCCTTCCCCACCATGCTGCGACGCCTCCCTTGATGCCCCTGCCCTCAACCTCCTCGTCACCACCCTCTATCTCTTACACCGCCACAACTTGCACAAAATCCCTTGTGCTTGAGAAAAAAACCCCAAACAGAACCTAGGAAAGCCCTCCAACCTCTCTCTGGTGGTCTCCCCACAAATCTCCGAAAAAGAGAATGAAATGAAAAATAGGAAGCAAAAAGGGTCTACGTGGGAAAAGGTAAGTTTGTTTTCCATCTCGCCTTTGTTTTTCGTTGATTGTTCGTATGTTTTCCCCTAGTATTTCTTCTGTTTTTTCTGTCCTCAGGAGTTTCACTTGGGTGGGAGGCTTGGAGCAGCCGAATAGGGAAGATTAGACGATGGCTAGGGTTTTGTGTTGGGTATTTATATATAATACTTTAAATGGTATAAATATATTATCAATCAATTTAAAAAGTAGATCTCAACTATGGTTTATTGGTTAAGATAGTGGTTAGGCCATCTAGAGATTTGGAGTTCAAATCTTCATTCCTCCCATCATATATATTTTTTTATAAAAAAATATTATATATATATATATGTAATCGGATTCGGGTAGCGGGTATCAGAAGGGCAAATTCCAAATCCATCCCAAATCCAAATGGATTTTAATTTTAAATTCAAAGATACACAAAGATATATTAACTTTTTTCTTGATATTAATTATTTTGTAATTATAATGATTAATATGATATTTTATAATGATAAGTTTATTATTTTGGTAAAAGAAGGGGTAGAGAGAGGAGGGGAAGAGGAAGAAGGGAGGGAAGGAAATACTAATTTATCATCCAAACTTAGAATATAATTTGTTTTATGGAATTTTTCTCCTAATAGGATTTTATGTATAATCCTATAGGATTAAAATTTACATCCCATCATGAATTTTATCCTAAGTTAATAAATCATAGAGACAAACTGGTCCTTAATATTTTAATATTCCTTCTTTACAACTTACAAGCTGTTACATAAGTCAAAATGTATTGTATGTCTGGTCCATTCCAGCAGCCCCATTAGTGAAGAAAACTTCTCTTAGAAAAGAAAAAGAGGAAAAGAAAAGAAAGTCCTTCATTTCTTTCCATGACTATATTATATTTTTCTTTTGTTCTCACTTTCCATATGTTTGTTCCCCTTTATCCTCTTTTTTATACTTTAAATCTTTCTTGATTTTAACAAAGGCTATATTTCTAAGAATTGACAATATTGTAAGCTCAATATTATTAAAAATAGTTTCTATTAAAATTTTTGCTTTCGTTTGTCGGTTTGTCATTTCTTAGCAATTATTTCAAAATAAGTGATTTTCAATCAGCATCTCTTTGACTGCTTAATATTTTTCAAGTAGTTCATTTTGATGTATAGTTACAGCCAAGGATAATAGAATAATGAACATGCAAAATGATCTTCTTTTCATTTTGATGACTATGTTTTGGAGATCGTTATAATATAATTTCTATTTGATTTGTCAATCCCTTTGTTGCCGCGGCATGCGGAAGTTAAATGAACATGCAAACATTTAGGAAATTGCCTTATTTCGCTGTCAGTGTCTTGGAGCTTTTGCATGGCGATAGGCCATGTAATGTGCTTCTGGATGACTTTATGCTCAATCAGCACCAAAAACATGCATGGAAGTTGTTTCACTTGCAGGTTTTTCCATGTACTAGGAATTGTTCTGTATGTCATGAAGTAAAAATGACTAATCCAAATTTTTTTAGACACATGTAGTTATCCTTTTGCCGAAGCACTTCCAATAAATTTGATGATTTTGACTCAGTACAACCTCTAACACGATAAAATCTGATTTTAGACCTTTGATATAATACCTTTGTGGGAGATGAGGTGAAAAAGGAAATCTGGATTAAACATTTTCAGAAGTTTTTACAATACATTCTGCTAAATATGGATCTAGAGGGAGATATGGTTTCATGCCAACCACAGTGAAATCAAGGAAACAAAAAACCAGAGAAGAACTTCATAAAGTGAAATTAATGACATTGAAATCAACTTTGGAAAATATATGGACAATATTTGGCCTCGTTAAGAACCCTTTTCAAGGGTTGAAACTTGAAAGAATGAGAAAATGTTTGAAACATGATCAAGCCTTTTCTATCCATTTGATGGGCAGATTTGTATAATAGCAAGATGATCTAACAGCTGTTTCATGATGCAAAAGTTTTTCAATTTGATTCTGTGATGTTAAGAAGGAACACTAGGATGTTTTTCTTGAGAGTCTAAATGGAATGCTATTATAAGTAAACATTGACATGCAAGTCCTCATTTTGAAAGGTCTGTCATAATCATGTGGGTGTAGATTGCATTTATGTTTTATGATTTTAAAAAAATGTAGGCTGTATGAATGTAGCAACAACAAGGACGAATAACATTAAAAGATTTACTTTGAAAGAACACCTGAGGGTCCAAGCTTAATGTTGAATATTGTTAGCTCTGCTCAACAAGAACCTAATTTCCTGATTTTGGGGGCTGTACATTGGTCTGAGGAGTAGGAAGACTACTGGAAATTGTGATTACTGAAGAAATGTAATTGATTATAGTTGGTAGGTGTATGGGCGTGCCTTTACTACTTATCCAGTTGATGTTATGAGGTTATCAATGGGGCAGTGCTCTCTTGCTGTAAACATAAATTTTTCTTTTTCGCTGTGTTAATAAGAATATCTGTTGTCAAAAGCAGTAATGGGATCGGTATTGGAGTGAAATCTAACGGAGTGAGATTAAATAAATATTGTTAATGGATTGTTGTGGCAAGATGTGTAGGAATATGGCTGTCTAATATGTTTGACAACATATGTGGCGACTTTCCTATGGGGATTTTGAAGAGAGAGGGAGGGGTCATAATCTGCAATAAGGACTTTTATCAACTGGATAATGAACTAAGTTTTTATAGGATACTTAAGTTGATTGGAAAGGATCTTATGTAATCAAGTTAACACTTAAATCGCATGATTTTCGGAACTGGGCCAAACCACTTGGTTTGGCCTATACTGAACCGTACCAGGCCTGATTTGGGTCAATTCGGTGGTGGAATTTGGTTCCACCATCAAACTAATAGGAACTGGGATGAACTGGCAGTTTGGCACGGTTCTAGGTTGAATCGGGAGGTTTGGCCCGGTTCCTCCTTTTTTCTTTTTAAGGTGGCTGGGATGAGAGAAGGCCCAAGACTTCTCTCATCTTCCAACTTGTTTCCATAGTGAAAAAGAAGAAAACGTAAAAAAAATATGAAAAAATCAAAAATTAATTATAAGAGAGATTTTTTTTTACTTTATCCTTGTAAAAGTTTATAAATATCTTGTTTCGTCCATATGAATCTTTTGAAGTACTTGATTTTGAATCATCAATATATCAAAAATCTCAATAATATCCTAATCTAAATTTACCAAACATGATTGATTCTATATCTTGGCTTATTTTTAAGTTAATTTTTTATCAAATAAAGAATTATTTAATAATTCCTTGGGACAACATTGATGAAGGTTAATGTGTCTAGAAGGATTTGCAATATTGCTTGTTTTCACTTAAATTTTTCAGTAGACTTTTCAATCATGAGTATGATAGTTATCAAAATTTGCAAGGTTTTTTTGCATAAAAAAATATTACTCAAGATTTTTTTGCTTGAATTGGCTAATAGATGCTTATGAATATCCCAACCTAGCTATTATTTTAGAAAAATAATGTGCCACCATGGTTATTATATGAAAATGGAGAAAAGTACAATTATGGTTATATAAAGATAGAAAGACATCAATATATTTAGATGAAAAAGGGTTTGCATGAGAAAAAAATTATATTAGCTATTTCATATCATAATAGTTTATTTGATAGTAATCATCGATTCAGCTATAGCTATTATATGAAAATAAAGGAAAGTACATTATATAAAGATGGAAAGATATCAAGATATTTGAGAAAACTAATAACACTAGCTATTTTTTAGCATAATAGATATTTAGAAAAATAAGTAACCATGTTTTTTCTTATGCTATCATATGAAAATGAAGAAAAATATATTATATAAAGATGGAAAGGCATCAAGATATTTTAAAAAAAGAGACTACGAGAAAATTATATTAGTTATTTCATACCATAATAGTATATTTTATAGTAATCATCTATGATTTAGGACGATTTAGCTATGGCTATTATACGAAAATGGAGGAAAGCATGTTTATTAAAGATAAAAAAAATATTAAGATATTTGAGAAAGCTAACCACATTAACTATTTCATAGCATAATGGACATTTAGAAAAAATATGTAGCTATATTTTTTCTGGCGCTATCATATGAAAATGGAGGAAAGTACATTATATAAAGATGGAGCATCAACGCATTTGAAAAAAAAGATATTACGAAACAATAATATCAGTTATTTTGTACCATAATAGTATATTTTATATTAATCATTTGTGATTCAGGATGATTCAATTTTGGCTATTATATGAAAATAGAAGAAAGTATGCTATATAAAGATGGAAAGGAATCAAGATATTTGGAGAAACAAGTAACAAGATGGAAATGCATCAATTTAGATTTAAAATCATTAAAGAAATTTTAAAAAATTGATTATGTATCCTAAGAAATAAAAAAACTGAAAAATCGGAAAAAAGAAAAATGGTGTACTAGTCAAACTAGCATGCTTGTCTGTATCGTGCCCTACCATACCAGCTAGTGACTGATATGGGTATCAGCATTGGTTCAGAAAACCTTACTTAATAGTATAGCTTTGAAGAAAATTGTAACATAATAATCTTACTATTAATCATCTTATGTTTCCGAAAGGATTATTGATCCAAAATCCCAATTTCTGATATTCAATATGAGCCAATGATGTTCAGATTTTCACTATTTATGGCCATTTTGTTTCTTCACCGTGTCCCAATTTCTAGCTATCTTGGTGAATAGCTTGGAATACTGAGCTAACATATTTAGTGTCAGATAGTTACTTGAAATTCTGCCAATAATATATTTTTCTCTTGTGATTTCATTGTAAAACTGTCTCCCTGAATTTCCTGCACATTCTTATGACTGTTGACAATTTTAACATTTTTGCAAGGAAATCTATGGATTGCGGTGAGGCAAATGCCTATGGCGCACAGCATTCTGCCCTTATGGGTGCAATTTTCATGTGCAACCGGATGACAAAGAAGGAATGCCTTGAGCGAAAACTTTTTGGCCTTCCCTCTCGCCTAGCAGGTTTTCTGAAGAAAGTTAAAGCTGGCATGGTGTTATTTCTCTTTGAGCATGAAGAGAGAAAACTATATGGTGTGTTTGAAGCAACTTCTGATGGTGCATTGAATATTATTCCTAATGCTTTTCTCGCATCGGGAAAGTCTTATCCTGCTCAGGTATAGGAATGCAATCAAATTTATTTCTTTTTTTTAAGATTTGAGTTGAAATATTTTTTCCTTTAGTTTAGGTAATCCTCTTTATTTGCTGTATCATGTTGTTTGCATTCAGATTCTTTTCAAGCGGATTTGGTTTTGTAAACCACTGTGTGAAGATGAATTTCGTGATGCGATTAAAGAGAACTACTACCGGCCCTACAAATTTGAGTTTGGTTTGTCATATGATCAGGTTTGCTTTCTCATCATTTTATAAAGATTCGAGAAACATTTTGACATCATTTATAATTCAAGTAGCTGATTTTCAACTGATATTCTTTTTCTTAATTGAATTTAGGTTTTAAGGCTTATTCACTTGTTTTCCTTGAAGAAGATTAGAGTATCTCAGTTCCGGAGAGGGATGCCCAATAAACTCATAAAACAGTTTGAAAACTCATATTTGGGCAAGGAGAGGGCATGTGGAAAACCCGGGTCTAGATTTGATTCAAATGAACATAAGCCTCTTCTAACATCAGATGATTCTGTAGTTGTCTCTCAACATGGATTGGACCCAACAGTACCTTGTGCTACCGGAACTCTACCTGATTTGACTCGTTCATCATCTCAAAATGATTATGCTCTGAGGAGAACCTTTCCTGTCACTTCTTCCTATGATCACCGTTATTACCAAACTGTCCCAGGTTGTGGGGCTGAACCTCCCTCTATTGATCTAGGCATGAACTTTCCTTCCATGGCTGAAGAATGGAAGACTCATGCCAGATATTTTTCAGACACTCAAGTCCCTTATCCTAGAAGTCAACTGTCATTACTGTCAGATCCGAAGACCTTTGAGCCTTCGTCTAAGTACCGGAGTGTGGATGTCTCTGCCAGTGATGAAACCTATGAAGGGTCATCCTTCACTACTTGTGAGCCTTCCAGGGTCAGTTTACCTTTAATAGGTTCTGTAGGCTGTCATAAACTTTTCATAGGTTCTGGAGGCTGTACCGATCTCCTAGACTACAAACACTCATCATTCCTTGACCACCATGACTCATCTGCCAGTAAGATTTCAGAAACACCCGGAATGAATATGACAAAAGGTTTAGATTCCAGGCCCTCCTTGCACAGTTTGGGTGATGCTCATGATGATCCTAAAGCAACTTTACAAGATGATGGTCTAAGATGGCAACGGCTCTGGGTCTCAGGGCCTTCTTCTGAATTGGTCCCTTTGTCAGAAGATGACTCCTCCCAGTTCCATAGAGGTCTCTTAAAGGATGCATCTGTTATAAGTAATGATTCATTGGAATCTGAGGAAGGCAGTGGCTATGAAGAATTGAGGCCTTATCAATTAATGCACGATGATGGTTATGATGATGAGTATTATCCAACTTCTGTGAGCTCCAGACTCCATTCAGATAATTATCAAAAGAGAACCAGTGTATTTTCTCGCCTGTCAAAGGCTCCAGAAACACGTAGGCAATATAAGGTGGTATACGAGCCATATAGAAATCTGTCGTTGGATCAACTTTTAAGTGTCTTATCACGAAGGAAAGATCTGTTGAGCGACGTGGACAAAATGGTGCCACAAAAATCAAGCATTCAGGATGATGACCAACAATTTGAGAAAATAGCTGATACAGAACCAATGTTATCTACATCAGTTGGTGAGTTTGAAACAAACAGCGAGGAAGTTGCTGAAGAGATCAGTGAAATTCCTTTCTTGAATTTTAAACGTAGGAGTGAAGTTCAGAAGGTGGAGGGTGGAAATGAAGCACGTCCTGATATAGAGGGCCATAGGGGTGAGGGATCTCTGAGAAAGAGGACGAGACTGGTGAGGCCATCCTTCTGTGAAGATGAATGCCAAGATGTGCAAAAACCCTCTCAGGAAATTGTTAGAGGCGGTGTGTTGGTTAAAAATGGTGAGGCTGCGAATACGGTAGATGGTGATTCATCAGTCAGAATCTATGAAGAAAGCCGAAATAAAAACAGTTCATCAGCAGCTGAATGTACTCTTTCTTGTGTTACTAATACATTGAAAATCGGCTCTAATAGCTCAAATACTTGTGTGAATGACATATTGATTGACACTGCAGGAAGATGTTTTCTGAAGTCTCTTGCTGACCACTCAGTTGTGTCAACCGGGAATGCTAAACATGAAGAAAAAGCAAATACTGCCTTACATGCGGGTGGCGTTGATCTTTCTGTATTGCAAGGTTACAGTGAATTATGCGTTCAAAAAGTTCGTGAAGTGAATGCAGCATCGTTGGTTAAGACTGATAATATCGAGTCCGAAGATTATCTCGCACTCCAGGTTGGAGAAGATTAGACTTGCCAAGTTACCATGACAAGGTTGGAGAGTTGGTTTTGAAGTCCTTGATGCTAAGTGATTGATCCATCGTTGGTTCATCATGGTTTGTTGTTTTTGGACAGCAGTTATTCTAAACTACTTATACAGCTTACCGGTTTCTGTGGAACACCAGAACTTATGATTACTATTTTCGTTTCTTTTGAAACCTCAGTTTCCCGTTGTTGTAGGACATGTTTTTAATAGGTGAAGGGCAGTTTTTTTACCAAATGGACTGGATCACCTGATATTGTCATAGCTAGGTCATGCATGCGAACCTGTATATTTTTGTAGACCGTGATGCTGTTATTAACGGAATGAAGATGGTATTTGTTTATCCCTTTCTGCATCTTAAAATGCTTGTATATTGTTTTGTGATTTAGATATGTTAAAGATTGTGGAACCCTGTGGAATGCCTGATGCTCATAAGGAGTTGTTTTTGGTGGATGTGTGAAATGATCCAAGCAAGAAGCGGATGTGTCTAGATTGAGGTGCATGCTTATTCTTTCTCATGTTAGATTAATCTTTCATACAAGCCTAGTATGAATATAATAAGCAAAATATCCTACAATAATATCAGTGCTGCCCTCATTGACAGCTCTTTTGCATGATCAGCAACGGACGAGTCAACTTGGTCTGCGGCATTATTTGTCTCGTGACAAACATACTTGATATCTAGAGGGACATCCACTCGTCACCTGTCTCCTGGAATGGTGGTATCAAAGAGGTGGCTAGTTGGTATCAAAGAGATGGCTTCAACTAGCCATCACCAACCTCGAATTATGTCCACCAATGACCAAGGAGATGGCTACCACCAGCCATTACCAACCCCGAATCATGTCTACGAATGATGAAATGAACTTCACCTTTGCTGCTGCTTATATTACTATTAAAGTTGATCTCAAGAAAATTTAGGGGGCGGGGGAGGAAGAGGTTTCTAGGTAATGAAAACCAAAGGGGTCATTGCATGAGCAAGAAAAGAGCCTTAGGGGTTTGAATCCATCAAGGCCATTGGTGAGAGAGATGGGTGGGTGATTTCAATAGCTTGTTCAAGGCTCTCTCCAAGTCAAGATGAATCTTGTTGGCAGTTTCCTTAACTTAAAAATAATACTATTGCTGATTAGCTAAATATGGTAAGCAATATGGGTAGTCTTAATGCCCGACAATTTCGAAATCTAGGTATCATTGCTTCAATGCAAGGCCTCAAGGAATGCCTTGACCAATGCCACTGGCTGTATAATTGTTTGAAAGAAGCTGGTCAAATATTAGACCTTTAAAGCTCTCAAGCATAAGAACAAGATGTGCTCAACAGTCTCAACCTTCAGGGTAGACAGAAGGTTCATGTCTCTACCGCTTATTACCATCTTGGTTGGAAGGTGACTTCAAGTGACGTTCCAGACAAATAAGCTCACTCTTGGATGAACCTTGATTCTCTAAATCATGCACCCTCCAGCCTCTTGATTAGTTCCCTCGACCATAGAGGTCTCTAACTGTTGCCCTCAAGCTATAAGTGGAACTTTATACCCTCACTACCATGAATGGGGATCGCTTGGAACAAGACCCTCTCAACCAAATGATCAACAAAAATTGGGCACCGATGTAATGTTCCAACCCCTCCCCTTGGGGGGTGTAGCAAATCACAAACCTGCAAAGACTCCCCAACTCTATACCGATGAATGTTGGCTAGTGACTCAGCAATAGGTTCACAATCCATGGGTTACAAAGAAAGTCAATTATTTGTCCATTCCCTATCAGGTTGAGCCTTCACCTTTGGAGTGTGGACACAAATTTCCTTCCATATGAATGAGTTACATTGATTAGCCTTAATATCATCATAAGATGTCCACAAACTATACCTAACTCTCATCATCATACTCCAAAGATTTTTAGATTAAAGAAGAAATGACAAAGCATATTTGGCGGCCAAGATATCACGTCTAACTTGCAAAGATTGAATGCCGAGACCTCTCTCCCAAGTTAGTCGATAGATCACGTCCGAAGCCACAAGATGCTCTTTATCCCCACCCGATCACGAGGACCATATGAAGCTTCTAAACAACTGGTCGAGCTTAACTAGTAGGACTTTGGCAGAATAGCATTGATAGCATATAAATAGGGACAGAGCTAACAATAGACCTCATCGGTGTAAACCTGTCCATCATGGACAGCGATCTAGCCTGCCAACCCTTAATACGGTCTTGGATCAATAGCTCTACTCCCGAATACTCTATCCTTCATCATCTCTGATCGGTGATAGGGACACCTAAATAGCATAGCACTGCCTCCTACTCCATAATACCTAGCCGTGCCCTTGATCGCATTCTTCAATCGGAGCTTGGTTTTTTGACTGAAATTCATGGCAGATTTGAGGAAATTCACTTGTTACATGGAGACGAGACAATACTCTTTGAGGATCATCTTAGAGCCCACAGCATTCCGGATCAAAGCCTGGCTTTATTCTAGAAATTAGACATTTGAATTGCTTCGTGAAATGGTTGCTTGAAGACAGTTCTATTAACGCTGTCCTTATATATATATATACATAAACATTATATCAACGCTGCATGTTGTTTCGCAACTTAGATCTAGATACCAGTTCTCTGTCGGGAGGGTATGGATTCTTTCTTTGTTTTTTTTTTTTTTTTTGATGAAAGAAAAAATAGCGATGTGATAGGTGAAGGTACTCAAAAAGGCGATGATTGTATTATAGACCTAAAATATGTGCATCATGCCTCGATCCCAGACCCGAGCCGGATGCACAACAGACGGTCGTATGTCCTTGGGTTCATTTTTCTCTCGAACACATAAGGCCTGTATCATACCATAATTTCAACAACAATTATTCAACCAGGCAAACACAAATTTTTATTGGATAATTAATTCATATGTTCATAAACTAACAACCACACACTTAAATTTATTAAAAATAAATAAGCAACAGTGTGCACTAGGTCCTAAACCTCGCTGACCGGTTTCCAAGTCCACATATTTCTATGGTCCTGAAAAAAAGTAAGGGAATAAAATAAGCTCTCTAAACTCAGTAAGTTATCATACATCTCGAATATAAATCTATCATGAATCAAGAGCAAAATAACTTGAATAAATTAGTGCATACAAGTAACCAAACATAAAAATAAAATAGAGCCAAGTCAGTTAAGTTTCATTATTAATCTCCTTTATTACTTTTCTGACAATACACTCCTTAAGATGGCCATCCACACTCACTCACCTAGTCTCTATGATTATGGCCACGATCGGCCCATGGCTAGCCCCAAAAGAGACTAGATACTGTGTACATATATCGCTCTACGATCATGCGCCAGTGATAGCCCTACTTGAGGTCCAAAAGAAAAACTAGCTCTGAAATTACACGAGAAACATGCATCTTCTGCATGTACCAGCGATCGCCCCGCTGGCTAGGCTCACAAAAAAATAAGCTCCTGTATACACATACCGATCATCGATCATGCACCAATGATAGCTCCACTGGAGGTCCAAAAGGAGACTAGGTCCTAACTCGTGTAATCATAATCGGACCAGAGAGTAACAAAAATCAACTCAATCCATAATACAATACATTTTAATCATATATGTTTAACCTCATATCAAGTCATCGACATACAGCATAAATGTATATAGAAAAATTCAGTAACATATTAAATAATAGGCTCACATCATGCATGGAAATTATAGTAGAGAGTGATAACTTACAATAGAGTTTTCACCAAGTATAATTCAACACTAGACCTGGTCTTCCAAGGACAACGACGATCCTGTACCATAATTTTTTTTTTAAATTAATCATATAAATAATTTCTATATACATCTATATAAAAACTGAAAAGAAAACTAAATTTCCTGGGACACCCTCGAACATCAGTTCTTTTTTCACTTTTTCAGCTTTCCTTTCTCTCTCCAAAATTTGTTTCCACCGAGCCGGCCCATCCCTGTCAACCGAGTCAACTCAGTTCTTTCTCCCTTCTCCTGACACTCTTCCTTCTTCCTCTCTCTAAAACCCACTGCCATCTTCCCCACCCGAGCCTACCCATCTCTCCCTAAGGAAGCCCAAAAGGAAGAGGGGACCGGCGGCGATCTCGATGGCCATCCGGCCACCTACCGGAAACCCAAAAGCAAAAGCCCCCCAGTTGGTCATCTCTGCTCAAGCCCATGCTTGAGAGGAGATGGGCTCCCGTCGGCCGCCTTTGCTCATGCCCACGCTCGAGCAAAAACAGGAAATAGAGTGCTTACCGACGAGGTCAACGTCGGGTCTCGGTGGCCACCGGAGGAAGACAACCTTCGGAATGGGCATAGGCACATGAGGGGGGTTGTTCGACGAGATCGGCATCAATTTTTCGGCATCCACCAGAGGAAGAGGGGTTCGGATTGGGTTGAGGCACGCGAGGAACCCCTCTATCACAGGAAAAAATCCTTATCCCCCACGTCGTTGACCGCCCTCTCCAACCCCTCCGCCCAGAAATCCGGCAGTCGGTGCCACACTAAATTTGAATTGAAGTCGGTAACCCAGTTGCCGAGTTCAACCCAAATTTTGCATGGGTCAACCGGCTGGAATTGGGTTGGGGCCTCACATTCTCCCCTCCTAAAAAAAAGGTTCATCCTCGAAATCGACATACCTGGTTCATGGAAAAGTTGAGGATACTTGTCTTTCATGACTTCTTCAAGTTTCCAGGTGGCCTCTCGTTCTGAATGATTGTTCCACTGAACTTTAACATAAGGAATAATACGCCGCCTCAAGACTTATTCCTTTCTATCTACCACCTTCACTGGTTGCTCTTCATAAGACAAATCTTCTCTGAATTGAAGCGATCCAAATTCGACTACATGATTCGGATCAAATACATATTTTCTCAGCATAGAGACATGAAAAACATTATGCACTCCAGCAAGAGAAGGCGGCAAGGCAAGTCGATAAGCCACTACTCCAATTTTCTCTAGGGCTTCAAAAGGATCCACATACCGAGGGCTTAACTTTCCTTGCACCCCGAATCTCGTTACTCCTTTAGTAGGAGATACTTTAAGAAGTACATGATCTCTCAACTGAAATTCTAGTTCTCTTCTCCAATTATGTGCATAACTCTTTTAACGACTTTGAGCTACGAGAAGCCATCTCTGAATAAGTTGAATTTTATCCGTTGTCTGTTGTACAATATCAGGTCCCAAAAGTTTTCTCTCACCAAAATCATCCCAACATACCAGGGTCCTACATCTCCTCCCATACAATGCTTCGAAAGGTACCATCTTAATAATTGCTTGATAACTATTGTTATATGCAAACTCCACTAGTGATAAATGCTCATCCCATGATCCCTTCAAATCCAAAACACAAGCCCTAAGCATATCCTTCAGCGTCTGAATTGTTCTCTCTGACTGACCATCTATTTTGGGATGAAAGGCCGTACTAAATTCCAATTTGGTTTTCATAGCTCGATGTAGTCCTCTCCAAAATTGAGAGACAAATCTAGTATCCCTATTAGATACAATTGATGCAGGAATACCATGCAATCTAACAATCTCATCAATATATAATTTAGCTAGCCTTTTGTGAGGCCCAGTTTTTATTGGGCTGGTTTTGGGCTGAAGTCGGCGGCCCTTGCCGACTTCAGTTCAAAATTCCTACGGGTTCGGAAGATCGGATTTTCCGGCGAGAAATCCGGACAAATCCGACGACGCCGCCGGAGGTGGTGGAGATAAGGTTTTTCCTCGGGTTTATAGGGACTGGGGATACCACTGTCGATCCAGGAATATCTCCCTATGGTGCAGCGTCGACGGCTTGTTCAAGTGCCCTGCCCTCGCCGGAGCGCTCTTCGCCGGAGGTCGTGCGATCGGAGCCACCCTCGCCGGTAAGTCCTCCCTCCTTGGAATGGGTAGTAGGTGTCCGTGCGGCTAGACGGAGGGGAGAATCCGGTTGATTCTTCCTCTCCGTTGAAGCCGTGGGTTGTGGCCGGCAACGAGAAAGCCACCGCCGGATTCCTCCTCTCCGGCAACTGTCTTGGGCGGCCGATCACAGGGATCGCCGCCGTCCCTTCGCTTGTTTGGGGGGGGGGAGTGAGAGTGGGAGAGAAGGATTTTGGTCGACAGATTGTCCTGTTGCAGGCGGCAGTCATCGGCTCAGTGCTCGCCGGCTGTCGATCGAACGTCCACCGTAGGGGTCGCCGGACCTTCTTCCTTCTCCGGCGAGAACTCCGTGATGGTCGGACGGGAGGATCGCTGTCGATCCTCCCTGCTTCTTCCATGGGTTCGGGTAAATGCCATGGCCGTTGGAGGCGGGGCTCGGTTTGATCAAGCTTGGCTGGGCCAAGCCTGTTATGGGCCGGGCTTGGCTGGGCCGGGCCGGGCTGGGCCGGGCTTGGCTGGGCTGGGCTTGGCTGGGCCGGGCCTCGTTGGGCCGGACTTGGTTGAACCATGCCCTGTTGGGCTAAGCCTTTTATCTTGAATAGGCCAACCCAGTACCGGCAAGAAGGAAAGTATTATTTGGGGTTGCCCCAAGGGATTTATTTTATTTTATATTTTTTTAAAAAATTAAAGATATTAAATAATAAACAGAATAAATTGTGATGCAGGATCATCTTCCTCCTTGGAAAATCAGGATTAGTGCCGAGTTGGTGAAACAGTAAGTTATCACTCACCGATAAAATTTTGCCATGCATGCTGTGAACCCATTACTTGACTTGTTAATAAATTTTATTGTTTATGTTCATGCTACATACATATATCTTGATGCGTTATGAAATTTAACCTTAGGCTAAAATGTAACGAGTCATGGGGTAAGTTGGTTGTATTTGCTCCCTAGTCCGACTATGATCACACGAGGATCTAGACTCCTTTTGGGCCTCCAGCGGGGCTATCGCTGGCACATGATCGATGTGCGATATGTGAAACAGGAGTTGTTGTTTTATTCTAGCACATGCTGGGAAGCATGTTCCTCGTGTGATACTCAGAGCTAGACTCCTTTTGGGCCTCCAGCGGGGCTATCGCTGGCACATGACCGATGTGCGGCATGTGACACAGGGTCTAGACTCTTTTGGGGTGAGCCACGGGCCGATCGTGGCCATAGTATGAGGGACTAAGTGAGTGTGTTTGGATGGCCATCCTAAAAATTTGTATGATGTCAGAAAAATAAATAAAAAGGTTAATAATGGAAAATGGCTTATATATTCTGGTTGCTCCTATGTATGGAATTACTCTAGATTCATGGTAAATTTATATTTATGACATATGATGACTTACTGAGTTTAAGGGAAACTCATTCTTTTCCCTTGCATTTTTTTTTTTCAGGATCAGAGGAACATGTGGGCCAAGGATTCAATCAGTGAGGCATAGGATCTAGTGGACACTATCATTTTTTTTTTTTATTTTATGAAATTAGATCATGATAAATGTATGACGGTTGGCTTTATGACAATTGAATCTACTTGCCTACTTTTGCATTATTAATATAATGCCTGGTACTCATTTTTTTGTAAGAAATGGTTGGTACAGGCCTGGTATGTTCCTGGAAAATATTGAATTCCCAGAACATACGGCCGTCTGTCGCACTTCTGGCCCTGGTCTTGGGTTTGGGGCGCGACAGTTTTAGTGGTATCAGAGCCAGGCTTGTCTCAGAAACTAAAATGTTTTAGATAGTGAGAGCGGGGTAGAGATAATTAGGGCAAGTTTAAGTAAGGTCATATTATTTAACTAACTAACATTTGTGCTATAGGTTTAATGGCTCGGACCCGATCCATGAGGACATCGAATCAAAATGATCATGCATCTCAAGCTCATGATACTTCGCAGGCAGCGGGTCCATCTCGGGCGGCCGGCGCTTACATGACTCGTAGCCTATCACCTGATCAGGGCGAGAGTCGAGCAGTTAGTCCTCCTCCTCTGCAGCATGATATGAGGACAGCCAATTCTGATGGTCAGGTGGTAGGTCTTATCCAGGCTCTAACTGGACTTGTGCAGGAATTGAGGTAGCAGGGGAATAGGGGTGGTCAGTCATCTAAAATGGATCGGGGGATCACTGAATTTAAGAAGTTGGCACCTCCTACATTTGAGGGTTCTACTGAACCTACTGAATCTTTGAAGTGGCTGAAAGAAATGGAGAAGGTCTTTGTCAGCATGGACTGCACGGATCGGGAAAAAGTTCGCTTTGCAGCTTATCAACTGCAAGGCGAAGCTTCGGAATGGTGGGATGCTGTTAGAAGACAATATGGCAATGAAGAGCCGATAACTTGGGATATTTTTCGCCAAGAGTTTTTGGATATGTATTTTCCTGAAAGTCTCAGATTTGAGAAGGAGAGTGAATTTACCAGATTAATACAAGGAGGCTTGACCGTGACACAATATGAAGCCAAGTTTATTGAACTGTCCCGCTTTGCTCCGGAGTTGGTGGCCACGGACTATATCAAGGCACGGAGATTTGAGAAAGGGCTTAAACCCAGGATTCGTGCTGGAGTAAGACCCATGCAGCTGGCCTCATACCGGGACGTCGTTAGTAAAGCAAAAATTATAGAGCAAGAGGTTGATAATATGCAACAGGAGAGGGAACGGCAGCTGAGGAAGAGATCCAGACCTGATGGGCAGCGAGGGAACCAACACTCTGGCAAACAACCTAGACAGAGGGGAAATCAAAGGCAAGATCCAGATCCTCTGCAGGGTAATGGTCCTCGTTGCAGAAGATGTCAAGGTTTTCATCTAGAGCAGGATTGTCGTTGGTTTTCTGGGGCTTGTTTTAATTGTGGTCAGCAGGGCCACAAAGCTATGAATTGCCCACGTTCTCAGAATCCTGGAAATCAGTATACCTTTCAGAATGCACCGCGACCGCCAGCACCTCCTCCTTCAAATGTACCAGCTTTTATCCAAGGACAACCTATAGCTTATGGATCTGGTGAGCGCCAGAAGCAGAAGACCCAGGCTCGTGTGTATGCTCTAACTCAGCAAGATGCTCAGGCATCGAATGCTGTGGTGACAGGTAATTTCACATGTTTTTTTTAGTTAATTTAATTGAGTGCATATAATTATAAGTAAGAATTATATGGTAGGTACCATCAAAGTAGTCTCTTCTTATGCCCGTGTTTTATTTGATTCCGGAGCAACACACTCTTTTATCTCAACCGGATTTACTAAGAAGGCTGGTATGGAACCAGTACCTCTAAATTTCGAGATCGGAGTGTCCGTTCCAAATGGGGGCATTATCATGGTCAACATGATTTGTCCGTCCTGCACTCTAAGTATTGGAAACCATGAATTTTCATCCGATCTAATGGTATTGGAAATGGAAGAGTTTGATATTATTTTGGGAATGGATTGGCTAGCTTCTTATCATGCCACAGTAGATTGTTTCGGGAAGAGAGTAGTTTTCTACCCTCCAGGTCAGGAACCTTTTGGTTTCTTTGGCAGTGAAGGGAAGACCCCTACTAGAATGATTACAGCTATGCAAGCTATACGGATGCTGAGGCAAGGTTGTGCAGGATATTTGGCCAATGTTATGGATCTCCAGCAAGAAGGAAAAGGGTTGGAAAATATTCCTATTGTGAAAGAATTTCCGGATGTATTTCCAGATGAATTGCCGGGATTACCTCCTGACAGAGAGATAGAATTTTTTATTGATCTCTTACCTAGTGCAGAACCCATGTCTAAAGCTCCCTATAGAATGGCACCAGCTGAATTGAAAGAACTCAAGGAACAACTCCAGGATCTGCTCGATAAGGGATTCATCAGGCCGAGTGTTTCACCATGGGGTGCTCCGGTACTATTTGTCAGGAAGAAGGATGGGAGTCTGAGGTTGTGTATTGATTATCGAGAATTGAACAAGTTGACAATTCGAAATAAGTATCCCCTTCCCAGAATTGATGATCTTTTTGACCAGTTGCAAGGCGCTCAGGTGTTCTCAAAAATCGACTTGCGGTCCGGATATTATCAGTTGAAAATTAAGAATGAAGACATATCCAAAACAACCTTTCGAACTAGATATGGGCATTATGAATTTCTGGTGATGCCTTTCGGACTGATGAATGCTCCGGCAGCTTTCATGGACATGATGAACAGGATATTCAAATCATATTTGGATCAGTGTGTAGTAGTTTTTATTGATGACATTCTAGTTTATTCCAAGAACCCGGAGGAGCATGAAAAATATTTAAGGAAAATCTTACAAATACTAAGGGAGCAGAGATTGTATGCAAAGCTGAAGAAATGTCAATTCTGGCTTGATAATATTTCTTTTCTTGGCCACACAGTCTCTAAGGAAGGAATATCTGTTGATCGAGCAAAAATTGAAGCAATTGTTGAATGGAATAGACCAACTAATGTGACAGAAGTCCGTAGTTTTCTGGGTCTAGCTGGTTATTACCGAAGGTTTGTGGAGGGATTTTCCCGTATAGCCTTGCCACTGACCCAGCTAACCCATAAAGGGATTAAATTTGTTTGGTCTGATGATTGTGAGAAAAGCTTCCAAGAGTTAAAGAAGCACTTGGTATCAGCTCCTATTCTTACCTTACCAACTGGAAGTGAGGGTTTTTCTATTTACAGTGATGCCTCCAGAAAAGGGTTAGGATGTGTTCTTATGCAAAAGGAGAAGGTGGTGGCCTACGCATCTAGGCAGCTTAAAACACATGAATTAAACTACCCTACTCATGATTTGGAGCTAGCTGCTGTAGTTTTTGCCCTGAAAATTTGGAGACATTACCTGTATGGTGTATCTTGTGAAATTTTTACTGATCATAAAAGTCTTAAGTATTTATTTACTCAGAAAGAGTTAAACTTGAGGCAAAGGAGATGGTTGGAGCTGATCAAAGACTATGATTTGAAAATAAGTTATTATCCGGGAAAAGCAAATGTAGTGGCTGATGCGTTGAGCAGAAAAGTCGGAGGTAGCTTGGCAACCTTAATCACTTCTCAAGGAAAAATTCTTCAAGATCTTGGAAAGCTGAATTTGGAAATCCAGATGCGTAACTCTACATTCTCACTTGCTACTCTTAAGATACAATCTACCCTGATTGATAGAATTAAGGCATCACAGATGTGTGATTCAGAATTTCAAAAGATTAGAGAGAAGATACAATCTGGGATAATCTCAGAATTCCGGATTCATGAGGATGGATCCTTAAGGTTTGGAAACAGGTTGTGTGTTCCAGGAGATGCAAGTCTAAAGAAGGAAATCTTGATCGATGCCCACAATGCTATTTACACTATTCATCCTGGAAGCACAAAAATGTATAGAGATCTTAAGGAGAACTTCTGGTGGAAAAGGTATGAAAAGGGAAATAGCCATGTTTGTGGCTCAATGCTTAACTTGTCAGCAAATAAAGGCTGAGCATCAGAGGCCAGCAGGACCTCTACAACCCCTAGCTATCCCTGTATGGAAATGGGAGAATGTCACAATGGACTTTGTTTCAGGATTGCCGAGGACTCTCAGAGGATTTGATGCTATTTGGGTTGTTGTAGATCGATTAACAAAGTCAGCTCATTTTCTACCTATCAAGGTCAATTTCTCCATGAAAAGGCTAGCAAAATTATATATCGATGAGATTGTTAGATTGCATGGTATTCCTGTATTAATTGTATCTGATAGGGACACTAGATTTGTTTCTCAATTTTGGAGGAGTTTGCATCAAGCTATGAAAACCAAGCTGGAGTTTAGTACAGCCTTTCATCCTCAAACAGATGGGTAGTCAGAGAGGACGATTCAGACATTAGAAGATATGTTGAGAGCATGTGTTCTTGATTTAAAAGGGTCTTGGGATGATCATCTGTCACTGATAGAATTTGCATATAACAACAGTTATCAAGCAACCATTAAGATGGCACCTTTTGAAGCTCTCTATGGGAGGAGATGTAGGACCCCGGTATGTTGGGATGATGTTGGCGAGAGGAAACTTTTGGGACCGGATATTGTGCTGCAGACCACAGATAAAATCCAACTTATTAGGAAGCGACTGTTTACAGCTCAGAGTCGACAAAAGAGTTATGCAGATAATCGGAGAAGAGAACTAAATTTTCTGGTGGGGGACCATGTGCTTCTTAAAGTGTCCCCTACTAAAGGAGTTATGAGATTTGGGGTGCGAGGGAAGCTAAGCCCTCGGTATGTGGGTCCTTTTGAGATCTTGGAGAAAATTGGAGCTGTGGCTTATCGGCTTGCTTTGCCACCATCTCTTGCTGGTGTACATAATGTTTTTCATGTTTCTATGCTGAGGAAGTATGTACCTGATCCAAATCATGTAATTGAATTGGGACCACTTCAATTCAAGGAAAATTTGTCTTATGAGGAACAACCAGTGAAGGTGGTGGATAGAAAGGAACAAGTCTTGAGGCGACGCGTCATTCCTTATGTTAAAGTCCAGTGGAGTAATCATTCAGAACGATAAGCCACTTGGGAGTTAGAAGAAATCATGAAAGTTAAATATCCTCAACTTTTCCAGAACTCAGGTATGTAAATTTCGAGGGCAAAATTTTTTTTTAGGGTGGGGAGAATGTGAGGCCCAGTTTTTATTGGGCTGGTTTTGGGCTGAAGTCGGCGGCCCTTGCCGACTTCAGTTCAAAATTCCTACGGGTTCGGAAGATCGGATTTTCTGGCGAGAAATCCGGACAAATCCGACGATGCCGCCGGAGGTGGTGGAGATAAGGTTTTTCCTCGGGTTTATAGGGACTGGGGATACCACTGTCGATCTAGGAATATCTCCCTGTGGTGGAGCGTCGACGGCTTGTTCAAGTGCCCTGCCCTCACCGGAGCGCTCTTCGCCGGAGGTCGTGCGATCGGAGCCACCCTTGCCGGTAAGTCCTCCCTCATTGGAATGGGTAGTAGGTGTCCGTGCGGCTGGACGGAGGGGAGAATCCGGTTGATTCTTCCTCTCCGTTGAAGCCGTGGGTTGTGGCCGGCAACGAGAAAGCCACCGTCGGATTCCTCCTCTCCGGCAACTGTCTTGGGCGGCCGATCACAGGGATCGCCGCCGTCCCTTCGCTTGTTCGGGGGGGGGAGTGCGAGAGGGAGAGAAGGATTTTGGTCGACGGATTGTCCTGTTGCAGGCGGCAGTCACCGGCTCAGTGCTCACCGGGTGTCGATCGAACGTCCACCGTAGGGGTCACCGGACCTTCTTCCTTCTCCGGCGAGAACTCCATGATGGTCGGACGGGAGGATCGCCGTCGATCCTCCCTGCTTCTTCCATGGGTTCGGGTAAATGCCATGGCCGTTGGAGGCGGGGCTCGGTTTGATCAAGCTTGGCTGGGCCAAGCCTGTTATGGGCCGGGCTTGGCTGGGCCGGGCCGGGCTGGGCCGGGCTTGGCTGGGCTGGGCTGGGCTGGGCTTGGCTGGGCCGGGCCTCGTTGGGCCGGACTTGGTTGAGCCATGCCCTGTTGGGCTAAGCCTTTTATCTTGAATAGGCCAACCTAGTACCGGCAAGAAGGAAAGTATTGTTTGGGGTTGCCCCAAGGGATTTATTTTATTTTACATTTTTTTAAAAAATTAAAGATATTAAATAATAAACAGAATAAATTGTGATGCAGGATCGTCTTCCTCCTTGGAAAATCATGATTAGTGCTGAGTTGGTGAAACAGTAAGTTATCACTCACCGATAAAATTTTGCCATGCATGCTGTGAACCCATTACTTGACTTGTTAATAAATTTTATTATTTATGTTCATGCTACATACATATATCTTGATGCGTTATGAAATTTAACCTTAGGCTAAAATGTAACGAGTCATGGGGTAAGTTGGTTGTATTTGCTCCCTAGTCCGACTATGATCACACGATGATCTAGACTCCTTTTGGGCCTCCAGCGGGGCTATCGCTGGCACATGACCGATGTGCGGTATGTGACACAGGAGTTGTTGTTTTATTCTAGCACATGCTGGGAAGCATGTTCCTCGTGTGATACTCAGAGCTAGACTCCTTTTGGGCCTCCAGCGGGGCTATCGCTGGCACATGACCGATGTGCGGCATGTGACACAGGGTCTAGACTCTTTTGGGGCGAGCCACGGGCCGATCGTGGCCATAGTATGAGGGACTAAGTGAGTGTGTTTGGATGGCCATCCTAAAAATTTGTATGATGTCAGAAAAATAAATAAAAAGGTTAATAATGGGAAATGGCTTATATATTCTGGTTGCTCCTATGTATGGAATTACTCTACATTCATGGTAAATTTATATTTGTGACATATGATGACTTACTGAGTTTAAGGGAAACTCATTCTTTTCCCTTGCATTTTTTTTTTTTCAGGATCAGAGGAACATGTGGGCCAGGGATTCAATCAGTGAGGCATAGGATCTAGTGGACACTATCATTTTTTTTTTATTTTATGAAATTAGATCATGATAAATGTATGACGGTTAGCTTTATGACAATTGAATCTACTTGCCTACTTTTGCATTATTAATATAATGCCTGGTACTCATTTTTTTGTAAGAAATGGTTGGTACAGGCCTGGTATGTTCCTGGAAAATATTGAATTCCCAGAACATACGGTCGTCTGTCGCACTTCTGGCCCTGGTCTTGGGTTTGGGGCGCGACACCTTTCTAATAAGAAATTGACCTTGATAGGTAAGAAATGAGCTGACTTCATCAATCGGTCTACAACAACCCAAATAGCATCAAATCCTCTGAGAGTCCTCAGCAATCCTGTAACAAAATCTATTGTGACATGTTCCTACTTTCATACTGAAATAGCCAGGGGTTGCAGTGGTCTTGCCGGTCTCTGATGCTCAGCTTTTATTTGTTGACAAGTTAGATATTGGGGCACAAACATGGCTATCTTCCTTTTCATACCATTCCACCAAAAGTTCTTTTTAAGATCTCTGTACATTTTTATACTTCCAGGATAAATAGTGTAAGTAGAGTTGTGAGCTTCAGTCAAAATTTTTCTTTTCAAACCTGCATCCCTTGAAATACATAATCTATTCCCAAACCTTAAGGATCCATCCTCATGAATTCGGAATTCTGAAATTGCTCCAGATTGTATTTTTTCCTGATATTTTGTAATTTTGTGTCACTCTCTTGGGATGCCTTAACTCTATCAATTAAGGTAAATTGTATCTTAAAAGCAGCAAGTGAAAATTCAGAATTATGCAGATGTATCTCCATATTTAACTTTCTAAAATTCTGAAGAATTTCTTTCTGAGAAGTAATTAAAATAGCTGCACTACCCACAGTCTTCCTGCTTAATGCATCAGCCACCACATTTGCTTTTCTCGAATGGTAACTTATTTTTAGATCATAATCCTTGATCAGTTCTAACCATCTTCTTTGTCTTAGATTTATCTCCTTCTGTATCAATAAGTATTTGAGGCTTTTATGATCAGTAAAAATCTCACAAGATACCCCATATAAATAATGTCTCCAAATCTTTAGAGCAAAAACAACTACAGCTAACTCCAAATCATGAGTAGGGTAGTTCTATTCATGTGATTTAAGTTGCCTGGAGGCATAGGCTACCACTTTCCCATTTTGCATAAGTACACATCCTAACCCTCTTCTGGAGGCATCACTATATATAGTAAAACCTTCACTTCCAGATGGTAGGGTAAGAATAGGAGCTGACACCAAGCATTTCTTCAACTCTTGGAAACTCCTCTCACATTCTTCTGTCCAATCAAATTTGATCCCCTAATGAGTTAGCTGAGTTAGTGGTAATGCTATGCGAGAAAATCCCTCCACGAATCTTCGATAATAACCAGCTAATCCCAGAAAACTATGGACTTCAGTTACATTAGCTGGTCCAATCCATCCAACAATTGCTTCAATCTTTATTAGGTCAACAGCTATACCTTTCTTAAAGACTGTGTGGCCGAGAAAAGAAATACTATCAAGCCAAAATTGATATTTTTTCAGCTTTGCGTATAATCTCTGTTCTCTCAATATCTGTAAGATCTTCCTCAAATGTTCTCCATGTTCCTTCTGATTCTTGGAATATATCAGAATATCATCAATAAACACTACTACACACTGATCCAAATATGATTTGAATATCATGTTCATCATGTCCATAAAAGATGCCGAAGCATTTGTCAATCTGAAATGCATCACCAGAAATTCATAATGTCCATATCTAGTTCGAAAGGCTATCTTGAGTATGTCCTCACTTCTAATTTTTAACTGATAATACCCAGACAGTAGATCAATCTTCGAAAATACTTGTGCACCTTGCAATTGATCAAAAAGATCATCAATTCTGTGAAGAGGGTACTTATTCCAGATCATTAACTTATTCAGTTCCTGATAATCAATACACAATCTCAAGCTTCCATCCTTCTTTCTGACAAAAAGCATCAGAGCACCCCACGATGATACACTCGATCTAATAAAACCCTTATCAAGTAGTTCTTGGAGTTGCTCTTTAAGCTCCTTCAATTTAGCTGGTGCTATCATGTAGGGAGCCTTAGAAACAGGTTCTGTACCAGGTATAAGATCAATAGAAAACTCTATCTCCCTATCAGGAGGCAATCCCGGCAATTCATTTAGAAATACATCTGGAAATGCATCTAGAAATTCTCTCACGATCGGAATGATTTCCAATTTCATTTCTTATTGCTGAAAGTCCATAACATTATCCAAGTATCCTGTACAACCTTGCCTCAACATCCTGCCAGCTTGCATAGCCGTAACCATTCTAATATGGGCCTTCTCTCCACTGCCAGAGAAACTGAAAGGTTCCTGTTCTAAAGGGTAGAAAATTACTCTCTTTCCAAAACAGTCCACAATGGCATGATAAGAAGCCAACCAATCAATTTTCAAGATAATATCAAACTCCATCTCCAAAACCATTAGATCGGATGCAAAATCATGATCTCCAATACTTAGAGTGCAGGATGGACAAATCATGCTGACTATGATGGTGCTCCCATTAGGAGTGGAGACATAAATCTCATAATTCATAGATACTGGTTTTATACTAGCCTTCTTAGTAAATCTATTTGAGATAAAAGAGTGTGTTGCCCCGGAATCAAATAAAATAAGGGCATAAGAGGAAACTATGATGGTACCTACCAAACAGTCAAAATCTAACTTGGTAATTATATGAACTCAATTTAATTAACTTTAAAAGAAAAGATCTTTGAAATTACCTGTGACTACAGCATTCGATGCCTGCGCATCTTGCTGAGTTAGAGCATATACACGAGCCTGGATCTTTTGCTTCTGGCGCTCTCCAGATCCATAAGTTGAAGGTTGACCCTGAATAGAAGCCAGTGCATTCCAAGTAGGAGGTGCAGGCGGTCGCAGTGCATTCTGGAATGAATGTTGATATCCATAATTCTGAGAACGAGGGCAATCCATAGCTTTATGGCCTTGCTGACCATAATTAAAACAAGCTTCAAAAAACCAACGGCAATCCTGCCCCAAATGAAAACCCTGGCATCTTCTGCAAAGAGGACTATTTCCCTGCTGGGGTCCTGGATCCTTCCCTTGATTTTCCCTTTGTCTAATCTATTTGCCAGAGTATCGACTACCTTGCTGTCCATCAGATCTGGATCTCTTCCTCAATTGTCATTCTTCTTCATGTTGCATGTTGTCAACTTCCTGTTCCATAATTTTAGCTTTACTAACCACATCCCGATACGAAGCCAATTGCATCGGTCTCACTCCAGCACGAATCCTGGGTTTAAGTCCTTTCTCAAATCTCTGAGCCTTGACACCATCGATAGCCACCAAATCTGGAGCAAAACCGGATAATTCAATAAACTTGGCTTCATATTGTGCCACCGTCATGTTCCCTTGTATCAGTCTCGTAAATTCACTTTCTTTCTCAAATTGAAGACTCTTTGAAAAATACATATCCAAGAATTCTTGACGAAAATTGTTTCAAGTAATCATCTCTCCAGTACCATGCTGCCTCTTAACAGCTTCCCACCATTCAAAAGCTTCATCCTGCAATTGATAAGTAGCAAAACAAACCTTTTCTTGATCTGTACAATCCATAATGGCAAAAACTTTTTCCATTTCCTTCAACCATTTTAAAGGTCTGTGGTGCTAATGTTTTCATTAAAAGATTTGGAATCATTAGGCTTGTGCTCATATGTTCAATTGACACTTGTTGATTCTTTATGCTCTCTCTTACCACAAAATATTTAATGTTAATAACCTTTGATGTGCTTAATTTTTGTTATTCTTTGAAAAGAAATTGTCAATGGAATTGTCACAGTAAACTCTTAGCAACCTAGAAATGGAATCTAAGATATCAAGTTGCAAGATTAAATTTCTTGGCCAAAGCATATGAGAAGTTGTCTCATAATAGCATGCAACAAATTCTGCCTCCACAGTGGATGAAGCAATTATTGCTTACTTCAAACCTTTTCATAACAAACTTTTCCAATTATTGATTACTTTTAACTCATATATGGACTTTTTTAATTTGCATTTTAGATTTTCCTTTTCCTTGTCCTCAAATCCATTTGGTTGATTCATGTAGATTTCTTCTTCTAGATTTCTATTTAAAAAAGTTATTTTTATATTCATTTGATGTAATTCTAAATTATAATGAGCTATTAATGTCATGAGAATTATAAAAGAGTCCTTTTGAGATATAAGAGGAAATGTTTCTCTGTAAACAATTCTTTCCATTTGAATAAATTCCTTTGCAACTAGTTTGACCTTATTCCATTATGTTCTTCCCTTAAAGTTCTCTTTTGGTTTTAAAAATCTATTTAATTACAACCAATTGTTTTAGACACTTTAGGTAATTCAACTAATTCCCCGACATCATTTTTACTGATGAATTCTAACTCTTCTTTCATGGCATTAATTCATTGAGTGGAATTCTTACTTTCAACGGCTTGAAAAATATAATTGGATGCTTTTCAATGCCAATATTAAATTCATGTTCCTGTAAATATACAAAATAATCATAAGGAATTGCATATCTCTTTTGTCTTCAAGATTTTCATAAAGTTCTTGAATTTTTTTTATGTTTTCTTGATGTATATTTTCACTAATAACAGTTTCTTTATTAGGGATTAGTTTCAACTTGTTATGCTAGATTCCATTATGTGGAATCTCTCCCTTTATTGACATATCAAGTAATGGAACTTGTTGTTGCTGCTTTTTGTCCAAATGTTGGAGGTCGCTAGAGGGATAGTGCTCATAGGCTGTAACTATAAGAAAGTCCGATCGGAGGTAGGTTCGGCGAGGATCCTCCAATGCTTAAGTCAGATGATAGGCATCATAAAAAAGAAAGGAGAGTAAAGTCAAGAGAGATGTTGCATACCTTAGGGGTTCTTAGGGAAACCACTTTTATAGGCTAGAGACAAGAATATTTTTAGAAAAGAAAAACTCTTAGTGAGTTTGGTAAGAAGTGACAGGTTTGAAGATCCTGCCAGGAAAATTATCAGGGGATCATTCTATTTGACCAGAATGTCAGCTTTGCATTAATTGAGATTGTATCTCTTATACATAGCTAGCCACATTTTTTAGTGATGACGTGAACATCTACATGGAACTAGTCACGCTCTCTTTAATTGGAAGGATTTGCTAAAAATTACGGAATTTAGTCTCCTAATCATGTAGTTGGATGCTTGGGGATGAGTGTTGGTTTATTCCTCCTTTGATTGTCTTGAAGAGGGCTGCCAGAAAACCTGTCTATCCTTGGATGCAAGGATCCAAGGTCGGTCAGGTACCCTTCTAGGATCAAGGGTAAATTAGGGCTGAGGGACTTAAGACACAGCTTTGGCCCATCTAAAGGATGTCGAGCCTTAGTCTTTGGAGATGGAATGCACCTTTACCGAGGCCAAAGGATAATCAGGCCAAGGGGGCCCAGGTCGAAGGTTAATCAGGCCGAGTGGGCCTAATGGTATGGCATTACTCTAGCCGAAGGATCATGTGAGTCCTGACTATCAGAGATGAAGCCTAGCCTGCATACCCTTGGGATGCCGAGGGTGAGGGGCTAGCCCCCACATCAGAACTTTTACCTTTTATTCTTCAAATGCCATCCATTGTGATGTAGTATTCCTATTATCATTATCATTTTCGAGGAACTTGGCCTTTCCAGTTTTAATGAATCTAATAGTATGGTTAGGACAATAAAATCTATATCCTTTAGACCTTTCTGGATAACTAATAAAATAATAACCTACTATTCTAGAATCTAATTTCTTTTCATATAGATTGAACATCATTACTTCTACTAGATAACCCCTGACATGTACATGATTTAAACTGGACTTTCTTCCTGTCCATAACTAAAAATGAGTTTTTGGGACAATCTTACTAGGAACTCTATTCAATATGTACATTGTAGTTTTTAATGCTTCCTCATATAAAAATATAGGCAAAGGTGTATTACTTATTATTATCCTAACTATATCTATAAGGGTACGATTGCTCCTCTTAGCTACACCATTCTATTGAGGTATTCCTTGTAATGAATATTGCCTAATAATACCATTCCATTCTAAGAATCTAGAAAATGATCATGGATTATGATCAGTTTCATTATATCCATCATAATACTTTCTATCTCTATTTGATCTCACTATTATTTTTTTATCTAACTAATTTTCAACTTCAGCCTTGAATATTTTAAAATATTCTAAAGCTTTAGTTTTATCATTCAATAAGTAGACATGAGCATAATTTGAGAAATCATCGATAAAAATAATAAAGTATTATTCACTAACTATACAAGGATTGGCAAAAGACCCATAAATATTAGTATGTATGATCTCTAATAGTTCTAAGCTTTTAATAGCAACTTTTTTATTATTATTTTTAGATTTCTTGCCTTTTATTCAATTAGTAAATATATGAAAATTAGTAAAATCTAGAGTTTTTATGATTCCATTATTTACAAACCTTTGAAGCATGTTTTTAAAAATGTGCCCTAGTCTTTTCTACCATAATATAGAGAAATTTTCATTCAAGAAACTATGTTTCAAACCAACATTAATGTATAGGGTCAAAAGGGATTGAGCAAACATATAGTCTAAATTGACTTTATATTAACCATCATATAAATTTTCAAAACCAACTAAAATAGAATTTTGATAAATTTTGAGGGAATGATTGACAAAAATAAAGATATAACCCTCCAAATCAAGTCTAGAAAAAGAAAGAAGATTTATAGAAATAGAAGAAACATAAAAGATATCATGAAGATTTAAAATGTAGCCAGCATCCAAAATAAATCTATAGGTTTCAATGGCTTCAACATTCGATTTTAATTAGTTTCCTATTATTATGGACCTTTCTTCCTTATTCAGTCTCGGGTTGTAAAAAATCCTTGCATAGAATTTAAAACTTGAATCGTAGCACCAAAGTCAAACTACCAACTATTAAAAGGGACATTAAATAAATTGATTTCAAAGTATACGAGGGATAAGTAATTATCTTTCTTTTCAAACCAATGCTTCCTTTTTAGGCGGTCCTTCTTCATGTATCCTTTCTTTTTATGGAAAAGTCACTTCAAATTGCTTCCCTTTACTTTGCTATCAGCTATTTGTTTGCCTTTCTTTGGTGGTCCTCTTTTATATCAATGGGATGGATTACTCTGATGTGATACCAAATAAATACTTTGTAATATCTCCTTATGCAATTTCTCTTGTTATAGTCTCACTTCTTAAACATACATAGCAATCAATTAATTAATAGTCCATTTATCTTTATATGTGTTATAAAAAAATTTAAAATGATTATATTTAGAAGGGAGAGAGTTCAGGACAAACTACACAAAAAAGGTTTCTAAAATGATCATTTGCAAAGTATTAAGTTGACCAACTATATTACGCATTTTCATTACATGTTCTCTAATTTCACTTACTCTATTATATTGCATTGTGGTTAATTTCGCAATCAATGTACTTGCTAAAGCCTTGTCTGAAGCTACAAATTATTGCTTTAATAAGGCAAAGAATAGTTTGGCCTTGGTGAAAGTAGGAATTAAGTCTCAGATATTTTTGATAATATTGTAGGATTTTGTGGTGCTCCCAAGTCTTGGAGAGACTTGGGAGGCCATGGCAGGGATGTTCGAGGATCCCTGGGAATTATGGGCATGTCCTAAACAGGTCCTGGAGGTGTTCCAGGAGATACTCTGAGTCTGAGATTGAGAGAACATGTGAGTCAGTTGGGTCAGGGGGCTTGACCCAGGTTTGAGTGTTTTCTCATATATGTGACTTAGGGAAGAGTTTTTGAGAGATTATAACATAACCCGGTTTGTGGATTATGGGATTTTAGGTCTAGAGGTGTAGTCGGTTTCCTTTTGATTTAAAAGGGGTGTGCATGATCTCTCTTTCTCATCGTGAGAAATCAGTATGAGGATTATATCACGTGGAACAGGGGCTTGGGACGTGGGTGTTCCACGGGCTTGAAGAAGGAAACCGAGCGTGAGGGAGTTCGCAGGTTTGAGAGTTTCTTCTCGATTTCAGAGAGGAGGCTGGTATCTTGTGTCTTGTATCAAGATCTTTTCCAAGGATAATAATACAATATCTTTTCTCCTAATCTCTTCTGTATATTTTCTCTTGCTTCTTTATGAATCAAGAAGGATGCCATCATCTCGTCAAGATCTCTCTCACGGTGCTTCCGCGGCATATACTCTGATCCAGGATTTCTAACAAGTGGTATCAGAGCAGGTTCGAGCGTGGGAGAGGAGTTTTCTAAACCAGGATCCCATTGAGGTGTTCTCGATCAAGATATTTTTTGGATCAGGTTTCTCTAGGATTTTGGAGAAAGGTTCATATCTAAGATTTTCTCAATATGTTAAGAGGAAGGATAAGATATGGGACTGCTGTCTACACTCTCTTTACATCAGGTATCTTTTTCAAGGCTTTTGTCAATCTTTCGCTATTTATGATTGTTTTGTCATGGAAGGCAGCAGGGTGAAGATTGGTATGGAAAAGTTAATGAGAAAGAAAGTTTCACCATGTGGAAGGTTAGGATGGAAGACTTGCTAGTTCAAACGGGATTAGATCTGGCTTTGGAAGATAGGCCAGGAGGTATGAATGACAAGGAGTGGATGTCCTTGGAGAAAAGGGCATGTGCCATGATCAGGACTTGTCTGGCGGATGAGATTTTGTATGGCATGTTAGAGAAGAAGACATCCAAGGGATTATGGTCGAGGTTGCACACCATGTATATGAAAAAGAATATATGCAATAAGTTGTTACTGAAGAAGCAACTGTACAGCCTTCGGATGCAAGAGGGTGAGGATGTTGCGGGACACATTCAGCGATTCGACCGGATGAGCATGGATTTGCTCAACATTGGGATGGATTTAGAAGAAGAAGATAAGAGTCTGCTGCTTTTATGTTCATTACCTGGGAGCTTCAATCCGTTGGTGACTACACTGCTGTATGGTAAGGAGACGCTGGTGTATGAGAAGATCATATCAGTGCTAAGGTCCAATGAGCAGAGGGAATGGATGACAAAGAGGGAGGTCTTCTAGGAGGGTTTAGCTGTGTCAGAGAGGCCAAGAAAATGAAAGAAGAAAGGTGAATAGGTATGATGGGTACAGTCCATGAAAGGCAGCATTGCTGGCAAGTGCTACAGGTGTGGTGTAGCAGGGCACTTTAAGCGAAAATATCCGCTTAGGAAGAAGTGCAAGGATAGAGAAAAGAAAAGCCCGGATTTCTTAGGTTCAATCGCTGGGTCAAAGGAAAAGTCGGATGAGCTCTTGGTTTCGGAGGAGCCTGCGAAAGGCAGTGTATCCGAAACGGTCTCAAAGGGGTCTACGGGATGCGGAGGATCCGAGGAGGCGGCGACGGGGCTCGAGGTGCAGAGACAGGCTCAGCAGGGCAGTGTTGAGTTGCTGACCTCGGGATTTCATTCTGTGGCATCAGGTGGACTTCGGTCTCAGGTGAAGCACCGGGGAGAGGTGGCTTCACGGGTGGAGCAGGGTTCGACACGAGGTCAGAGTGGAGGGGTGCACGGGGAGGAGTCATATCCCAGCACCAGCGCCAGGAGTGCACCGAGGCATGTGGAGCAGCATGCACAGGTAGTAAGGCATGGCTATAAAGAGATGGTGTCAGGTAGAGCTCCAGTTGTAGTGAGTGCCGGTTCAAGTTCGCTGGGTTCTCTCCAGAGAAGTCCAAGAAAAAGGCTAATGCAGGTGCCAGGCAGAAGGAAGGCTACAATGATGGTGCCTGGGTACAAGCAAGGATTTTTAGCTATGGAGGCGGTCATTCGAAAGGCCTTCAAGGGCATGCAGCAGCGAAGGGTATTAACAGAGATAGGAAGATCCGCACAAGGGGCTATTAGGACATGCAATTACAGCGGGATTGTGCAGGAGGACATTGCCGGGTTTGCCAAGGCTTGGGGGCACCAAGGTGGAGACTGTAGGATTTTGTGGTGCTCCTAAGCCTTAAAGAGACTTGAAAGACCATGGCAGGGATATTCGAGGATCCCTGGGACTTGGGGGCGTGTCCCAAGAAGGTCCTGGAGGTGTTATAGGGGATACTCTGAGTCTGAGGTTGAGAGGACATGTGAGTCAGTTGGATCAGGGGGCTTGATCCAGGTTTGAGTATTTTCTCATGTATGTGACCTAGGGGGAGTTTTTGAGAGATTATAACATAATCCGGTTTATGGGTTATGGAGTTTTAGGTCTAGAAGTATAATCGGTTCCCTTTTGGTTTAAGAGGGGTGTGCGTGATCCCTCTTTCTCACCGTAAGGAATCAGCGTGAGGATTACATCACGCGAAACAGGGGCTTGGGACATGGGTGTTCCATGGGCTTGGAGAAGGAAACCAAGCGTGAGAGAGTCCACAGGTTTGGAAGTTTCTTCTCAAGTTTCAGAGAGGAGGCTGGTATCTTGTGTCCTGTATCAAGATCTTCTCCAAGGATAATAATACAATCTCTTTCTCCTAATCGCTTCTATATATTTTCTCCTACTTCTTTATGAATCAAGAAGGCTGCCATCTCTCATCAGGATCTCTCTCACAGTGCTTCCGTAGCATATACTCTGATCCAGAATTTCTAACAAATATTACCTTTTATAATCATAAGACTTAATTTGTTTGAATGCTCTCACTTTTCAAAGAATTTCTTTTCATCAATTGTGCTATTATCAAATGGCTTAGAAGGTTGAAGATCCAAATCTCAGTTTAAGCATCCCGATGTAATTCTAATATAAAATGTTAGAGCTATTTAGCTCTAGTATACTAAACAAGTGCCCAGGAAGCAAAGCTAGTGTCATTATTGCAATAGAGAAACATGCTCACAAATTATCAATTATGCTATGAGTTTAAAAACTATAATCTAGAATCACACATAATCCATTACAAAATTCTAGTGACCAGCCTAATGCATCATTACAATCCCTCCTTTGGATGGAAATCACAACATGCCATTAGTTCACTCATAGGGCTAAGAAGTTAATATAATATAATCAAGATTGTCCTATACCTTTGGATATAAGTCCAAAAAATAACTAAGTTATATCTACTTATTATCCTATCTTGTTAATGATTGTAAAATAATAACCATCCTTTGGATTGATTATAATGCCACAACCCAAAAATGCAATTGATATTATATTGAACTATATTAACCTTAATAAAATTCATAATTGCTCTTAGTAAGACTATTTTGGTAGCCATACCGGCCAAGTTATTAATTTCTTATGAAGATTGAATAACATAAAAAAAAAAGAATAAAACTATCATATCCACAAATTTTATACCAAATCAATAATTTTGGTTAACTCAAGTTTAATGATACAGAACTACTGATCTCTTTATATGGAGAAAATAATATATCATATTAACAATTTTGTTTTTCAAAATTAAACACCCGATTAAGCAATACTAACTCTGATACTAAATGTGATGTATTTTATGATGTTTAGGAACAAAAAAGTTTAGGATCTAACAAATATATAAAACATAGCTTAATTCATAGAGTTTTGCTTAACTTGGCACCATCCTTTGAGTTCTTTGAATATCTAAAGCAAGAAAATCTAGGCTACATTGATCTTACCTCTCCAACTCTCTCTTTCTTTTATGATGTCCTTATTGACTAATCTAATTGAATAATGTATGAGTGGAGAGAGAGAGGGACCAAGAGCCCTTTATATAAGCCTTCCATGATTTCTCCCATCGAAGAACAAACTAAATAGGTACTCTCAATCTTCCTAATTTATATTTAATTTTGGAACGTAATCTAAATGTATTTGTGTTCTTCAAGATGAATCTAAGTCATTCATTGAATGTAAAATGTGTCATTCATATGAATGCGTGAACCATAAATGCATTTAGTAAATCAAGGATGAATTTTGCAAGCTAAGAGATGATGAATGTTGAAAGTCAAGGGACATACAGCAAAGGAACAAGATGCATATAGCTAAGGCATGATGAATGTAGAAAGTTAAAGGAACACGATGCATATAGGTAAGTTCCAAGAAAAAACTTAACGTGGTCAACTAGATCACTTCAATTCCCAACACACTAGTCTGTAAACCTAACATGTTTCAACCCTTTGAACAAGAAATCTATCTAAAGTTATTATTGTTATCAAAACCCAGAATGCATTCTTAATAGAAGTCCATGTTGCAGATATTTTCAAGAAAAAGAAATCTAACTAAAGTTATTATATGAATATTTTAAGTTTTTAATGAAGTAATCCAAGTAGGATTTTTTTGGGAAATAGAAGATTGAAAATTTAAGCTGCTTTTATATGGTTTAAAGATTAAAGATAGAATGGGGTGCTACGTCGGGATAAAATCCCCCTATCCTTTAGCTCTAAAAAAAAAATAAAAATAAATAAATAAATTAAAGATAGATATGAAACAAGAAGTAGAAATCTCATATTTGCATGGAATATGGTTTGCCCGTCCGTCCAAGACATGAGTACAAGTATGGGCCCTATCTTAGGGCAGCTTGATGCTTTGATGGCAAGACAAACATCTAAAATGTCGATCTCTAAAGGATGATAATCGGGTCAGGTTGGATATAAATGGGTCGGATCAAATTCAAATCGGATCAAAATAGATTCAACCTGAATCTAGCCTATTTATCAAACATGTCAGATTTTAAAATTCGAATATGATCTATTTGTTAAATAGATTATCTGATCCAATCTATTTACAATCCGTTCATAATTTAATTTAAAAAATTTGATCCATTAACGACTCATTTAAAATTTAATTAAAAAAAAAAAAAGGCAAAGGGAAACTTGCCACGATGACACCATAGTGCCATCCAGCCACCCTCTCTTGCTCTCGATCAAACCGCCTCCATCGATCGATTTCGTAGCTTCAACTCAACAAATCTGGAGGTTCTTCACTTTCTTGGAGAGGCCATGTCCTGCACTTCGGTATTCAGTAGAAAGGAGCAATTCTTCGACTTCTTTGGAGCAGGAAAACCAGAGACTGCTATCTTTACCAGCGAAGCTATGGGAGTCATGTATTCAGAGTGCCACCATCAAGGGAAAGGCGCGGGCTTTCTTGGTGTTTCTCCTAGAAAGATGGGTTCTTGAGGGATAGAGATGATGGAGGTCTCTGGCTCGGGTCTGGGGTTTAAGGGGATGGAGAGGATTTGGGGGTTAGGTTTTTCGGGGAGATGGGTAGGGATTTGAGGCGCTTCACGGGCTGAAACTCCAGTGGGACTGAGAAAGAAAACAACAGAGGAAAATCTAGGAAAAGAAAGCTTCCTTGTTCGGTTGCTCCAAGCCATCTACCAATTAGGACTAAGGAAAAAACAAAGAAAAAACGAGGGGAAAGAACTCCTCTATACACTATCCAAGCTTCCATATTCATGGCACCCCTACCTCGCTACCTCTCCAGCTTCACCCTCAACCCTCCACCCTCATTGCCTCTCCGGTTCTTGACATGGCCGATAGTGTGGAAGGAAGAAAGAATGAGAGCGCCGAGGGTTTTAACATTTAACCAGAGCGGATGAATGGGATGGCCGTGAGAACTAAAAAATCGGGTGATAAAATTTCACGTGTGCTCTGCAGCAAATCCAACGTGGCCTGCACCGCACGCATCATCCTAATTCAAAATTTACGATATCCTAGTTTAAAAATAACCTGAAATGGTATTACGATATCCTCGTTCAAAATTTACGATATCCTAGTTCAAAACCTACGACATCCTTGTAGAAAATATAAATTAAAATCAGAAACAGTATTACGAGATCTTAGTTCAAAAGCTACGACATCATGCAGAAAAATATAAATTAAAACATGAAACAGTATTATGACATCCTATTTCAAAAACTACGACATCCTAGTTCAAAACCTACGACACCCCTGCAGAAAAATATAAAATAAAACATGAAACAGTAATACGATACCGTAGTTCAAAAGCTACGATACCCTAGTTCAAAACCTACAACATCCCTGTATACAAATATAAATTAAAACCTGAAACAGTATTACGACATCCTAGTTCAAAAGCTACGACATCCTAGTTCAAAACCTACGACACCCCTACAGAAAAATATAACCTGAAACAGTATTACGATATCCTAGTTCAAAAGCTATGGTACCCATGCAGAAAAGGGATCGGAGTGAAGAATATTTTGGTCTGGATGAAAATTTCAAATAAAAGATAAATGGTAATTAATGCTGGTCATGCTCAACTCCCATCCCGTCATGCTACAGTGGATATATTTGGACTAATAAAAAAAATATGGTATGGGCCACGATAGATTTACAATACCGCATGCATGCGGTGCACAAGAGACTTTTCCCTTGTTACCAGGCTCCAAGCACAATCCATTAGGTTCCCGGTCCAACCCATTTAAATCATTCAGGTTTAAGCAACTTAAATGAATTACATAAGTCAAGAATACTTGGCCACTTCCTGTCCACCCGTCGTCCATATTCTCTCAAGCTAGAGGCAAATGTGAAGGCGCCCTCCTACCGTAATGGACATCTTTAGACGAGTGACACGTGATGGGACCTCAATTGACGTGCTCCATGATCACCGGCTATCTACCACTTCCCTCGTCATTCGTCAAACAACCTACCCCAGGTAGGTCTGGATGGTCTGAAATGGTGGATCTCTTAAACTTGAATGTTGTGTTGATTCAACAATTTGTTGTTGAACATCTGGTCACATTTGTTCTGTAGTGCTTAATGATTCCTCGAGGTACGTGGAATGGTCAAGTTGGTCAAGGTACTACTCCTGGTATAACCAAAACCTAAACTAGTGATATTTACACTCTACGCCCATGCTAACTAATCTTCTTCTCATTTTACTTGCGTTAAGGAGGGCCAACATACATCTGAGAGTGGCTCTGTCTTTGTTGATAGCTCCATATCATTTTTTGAGGTTGATTCGTTTGCTAGCATGGCTTGGAACCCAAGTTTGTTGGAGGTAATAAATTTGAAAATGTTCTCTTCTGCTGCTCCTGCATCGTATAAAGAAGATGCAGGTTCTGGAGGAAGTCATCGAGCTACCATTGATGTTTTCCATGGCGGAGCTTGGAGGTGCATGAAAAGGGCTAATCCACAATTTCTAAATTGGCTCGTGCCCGCCACTACCCGTTCGGATCATACGTGGAAGATAGTCCAGGAACACTATTTATAAAGTCACGGACAAACCAGTAACATCATGTATTCTCTTGAATTTACTTCCTTTGATTTGGAAGATTTTTTTGTAAAATTTTTTTTAAAATAATAATGACAATGGCTACCTTTTTATTTTCAAATTTATTACTCGAAGCGAATATATATATATTTTTAATATTATTAACCGGGTTCATGATAGGATGGAATATTTGGATATCCATTATTTTTTACATGATGTTTAAATTCATTCCGATTATTTTTAAATATTTTTATTTATTATATTTATTTGAAAATAAATAATGCTGTTAATTGGATTACCTTCTTTTATTATCCGGTATCCGATTGATTCTGAAATTAAAGTAACGGTATCCTTGATCTTTTGGCTGCTCTGGTACTGGCCGTCCGACTATATATATATATATATATATATATATAATTATTAAAGAGTCATAAACAACGTTACCGTTGGAAGGGCAACTGGCCGTCATCCGTGCACCGAACCGAATAATCGATGTTCGGCAGCGCTCCAATGTCAAAATTATCAAACCCGATTCGATCGACGCATTCTCTGCCGCTACCTTATTCCCGCTCCCCCACTGTGACCGACTCCCCGCCGGCGATGCTCCGACATCACCCGGCCCGGCGGCGCCACGCCTACGGCCCCCAGCTATGTGCCGCCTCTGCCGCCCTCCTCATCTTGCTCTCCCTCTTCGTCCTCCACTCCCGGCTTTCCTCCTCCCCCTTCCCCCTCGGCCTCGGCCTCCGCTCCGTTCTCCCTGGGGGCCCCGACCATTCCTCCTCCTCCGATCGTGCCCCGCTCTTCGATGATGCTGACAACGACGCCTTCGACGGCGCCGCCGACGACCGCATCGACGAGCTCGACGTCCTTGACGAGGACGACGATCAGCAGCGCCGCCTCTCCGCCGGGAAGGAGGACGAGATCCTCCGCGCTGTGGGCGCCGGCCTCGACGACGACGGCGACTCCGACGAGGCGGACCTCCCCCGGTCCCCCCGATCCGGCCTCTTCTGGGACCACGCCCTAGGCGTCGCCCGCCAGTCCTTCGGCAAGCCGGATCCCCGCCGCTCCTACGATCCGTGGGGTGACGACGCCCCGCCGGAGGAGCTCCGGCCATCCGACCGGAGCAAGATCGCGTTCGGATCGGATGACCAGCCGGTGGATGAGGATCTCCGGCTGAAGATGGACTCGATCCGGAGGATCGAAGATGCCCTATTGCTCAAGGCGAGCTCTGACAGCGGCGGCGTCGTGCACGGTGAGTCCCCGCTCCGGGAGGGGTGGGCACGATGGTTGGAGGGTAAGGGAGATTTCCTGCGGCGAGATAAGATGCTCCGATCGAACCTCGAGCTATTGAATCCCAAGAACCATCCTTTGCTACAAGATCCGGACGGGCCGGGACTCACGGTCCTCACCAAGGGGGATAAAATGATGCAGAGAGTGCTCTTAATGGAGATGGAGAAAACTCCCTTTGGAAAGGGTGGATACATGGAAACTAATAAGGGAGCGGAGAGGAAAACTCTTCATTTGGAGGAGACGAAGAGGCCGAAAGGGGTTCCAGAGGGACGGAGAAAGAGGAATGCTTTGAAGGAGGACCAGTATTATGCTGATGGTCGGCGATGGGGGTACTTTCCGGGATTGGACCCGCATTTGACGTTCTCTGAATTCATGAATCAGTTTCTTCAGGGCGGAAGGTGTGCAATGAGGGTTTTTATGGTCTGGAACAGCCCACCTTGGACATATGGCATCCGTTGCCAGAGGGGGCTGGAGAGTCTTCTGCATCACCACAAGGATGCTTGTGTTGTGGTGTTCTCGGAAACAATGGAACTGGATTTCTTCAGAGAGTTTGTTAAAGATGGGTACTGCACTCTTACCTCCAAAGTCCATGTTATTTAGCAGTTCTCCAGTTAATTATTAGCTGGTAGTTTGGTTGAAATATTTGCATTGTGGTTACTTCTTTGTTTATGGGTAAAATATTCTTAGAAGAAGAGGGTCATTGTTAAACAAAGGATAATAAATCAGTTCAACATATGAAACAGACAAACATTAGAGTAAATTCACATTAAGCAATGTTAAACAATGAAGGAAAGCTGAAGAATTTCTTTGTTATTTAAGTTTAGATAGTAGCTGCAAAGAACCATACTCAGTTAATCTATTCTATGCCCCTATTCTTCTTCATGTTGTCATGGATATTGATGCTTCTATAGTGTAAACTAGTTCTCATTTATTTTTCTGACTGTATGAATCTTTGCATGAGTTAAATAATATGTATATGAGGGCAAATTTAAGGATATAATATTCACTATCGGTGCTTACCTGTTCAGCTGGTCATTGATATGCATGTTTATTAGTTCTCATCAACTTTCTTCAACTTTACTAACATATACCATATTGAGAGGATAGATTTCTATATCATTGGAAATTTCAGGATATAGAATTGCAATAATTTCCCAGTGATTCCTCACTGCATATATTATCATTATTTCTCTCTTCTTCATTGGTCACAGATATTATGCTCCAACAAGTTTAAGGGTTTTGTCGATTTCTTTGATTCTGTGAATCTATATCGTGTGAAAGAATACATTCCTGTATCATCTAAATTTCAGGGCATAGAATTCCAATAGTTCCATGGTGGTTACTCTGTTGCATAAATTATCTGCTTATAATGTTGCTGCATTTCATCTAATTATGTATATTTTGTTTCATTTTTTGAAATATTTGAGATTTATATGTTATGACATGCTGATTGAAGTAACGAGCTTTGCTGCAACTTCTTGATAATTAAAGGTTGCGATCCTTAATTTTATACTTAACAGTTTGTTATCTGCTAGACAAGGTTTTGCTTGTTTTTAGTGACTGTCAAATATTAGAAGAAATATCTTCAATAAGATGCATAATGGATTAGTTTTCAGTGAAACTCAGCAGTACTTTAAAGCATGGTATACTTGTGAATGTTTTGGTTCGATGACTTTCTACTTCTACAGATTCAAAATTGCAGTTGCTATGCCAAATCTGGATGAACTTTTGAAGGATACTCCAACCCATATTTTTGCTTCTGTATGGTTTGAATGGAGGAAAACAAAATACTTCCCAATCCATTATAGTGAGCTGATACGTCTTGCTGCTCTGTACAAGTAAGTTTTCATTTTTGAGTAAAAAATTGATGTTCTTAAAAAAAATTGAAAAGATCTATTCTTTTTTTCCTTTTAGTGGTCAGTAACCGTTTAACTATCAGTGGTTTCAAACATATGTTACAAAATGATGACCATTAGAAAAAGATCCATTCCATTTGAAATTTAATTAACCATCTTTCATCCATTTGAACTATATTTAGTTAATATATATCTTCTGGTGCATCCATCTTTTCTAATTGCCCTAGCCCTTTTCTGCTGGATGTTCTTGATTTTTATTACTTTCTTTAAGAATATTGGTTTATATTGGCTGTGCTGTTCTATATTGGTATGCCCCTCAATACCCACCCATACTGATGCACGGTACATCACCTCTTTTTACCTGTTCTGGCATCAGGTGACATATCATGTATGAGTATGGTAGAGGTCCTTATAGTACCAGTAATGTTCCAATATTGGTGCCTCAACCCTTTCTTGACATTATCTGCTAAGATTTTGAGCTATAACGAGTATGTTATCATCAAGCATTTAGGTCATTCTGTTTTGTTTTAACAAGAATATGTGGGCTTTCTCTGAAATTCCAGATATGGTGGTATATACCTCGATTCTGACATTATAGTTCTAAACCCTTTACATTCACTTGAAAATTCTGTTGGTGCTGAGGATCAAGAAGCTCGGATTCCAGTATTTAATGGTGCAGTGATGGCATTCAGAAAGCACAGGTACTTGAATGGTATCTTGGGATTTGCTTATTGGTCATATGCTTTTTCATTGCCTGTCATCATGAAATTAATATTTTGATACATTATAGGATCTTTTATGAGTTTATTAGATGAAAGAGTTAACCATGATTACAATTAGTTCATCTTTATTACAAGCTTAGTTTTGATTTTCTATTCCAATTTTTAATGTTTTATAGATCCCATTGTGCCCAACCTTAAGTAGATGTGCCAGGGCTTTTTTATGGATCTAGAAGTCCATGTTGAATGTGCCATTATTTTATATGTTAAACAAGTCTCCATTATGTTGAATATTAGGGTATGCCATGATTCTTTCAAAATATTGATTTTTCAGCAAAGGTGGAGAACTAGCTTGATCATGTTTCATATTTTGATTTTGTTTCAACCTGTCTGGGACATTCATCTGGTGTATGGGAGAAATGCTGTATCACAGCATACTGTAGTGGTCTACCTTGATGGTGTTCCAATGCATGCTCTGGTATTTCACGGTAATTAAGTTTTTTTCTTTATTTGCATCTAATCTTTGCATTGAAAATTAGGATTTACACCTAATTTTCATCACTCTATTTGAAGCTTGTTAAATGCTTTCTTGGTTAAGCATCTTCTATCAAGATTTGGTGTAGGTATCTGAACATAAAAGTTAATCTGTTTAAATTTCTTTCTAATAATATTTACACAAACATCAAGTGCAAAATTTATGCATGCATCCAGAATTCATAGTGAGAAGTGACCACACCACTGTAACTTATCCAACGTTTAGGTATCATATTATGATGCTTACTCATATGTATGTATCAAATGTCAGATACCCATTATAACAACCATATGCATAAAAAATGATAACAATGGAGGAGAAAATGAACCATGTTGATTACTGACCAAATTGCATGAGCTCCAAAAACATTCTGTTCTTTTATGATAGTGAGAGAAGCAGACATTTTGTTACCGTTCCCAGTTGGTTACTGGGGAAAACAAGGCTTGTCAGTTTGATTATGATTAAGCTGACAAAGGAACATCAGTAACCAATTTTTGAAGAGTGAAATGAATGGCATGAGTGCAGATGCTGGTCACAGGACTTACTAGGGAACAAGATAAGTGACAAACATAATAGATGAGTTTGAATTGCTTGCTTTGTAAGAAATAAAAGTTGCCTCCACAAGAAACTTTACCTAGGAGCTCTCCTGACAAAACATACTTATTGGACAAGATCAGATATTAGCTAAACTTGATCAAAGAATTGAAAGACTATGTAACTTCTGTAAAAGATCAGGCACACTTTAGCTATCCATAACCTGAAGCTTATCAGAATAGAGTGATAAATGATGATGCCGTAAACACTGGTAGGTGGCCATATTTTCATGAAGAGACAAATTCTGTTGCAGTAGTTTCAACAATTCAGGAGTTAAAGAAGGCTGCTTACTCTGCATGGTGTGCTGTAAGGTTATCATCATTATAGGCATGACGTTACAGTGCATCTTGCATTGCCACAAGAAGTTGCTGATAGGTGGAGAAAGAAATATGACCCAACACTTCTTTTCATGGTGGATCAGTGGTTGCCAGTGGCTTGTAGCCATTGTTCATGGGGTTGCTTATAGAAGGCCAGTCAGTGCAAAGAATGGACAGTTGCTACCCCAACCACACAATCAACCATGGCCTTGACCATACCTTCAATCATCTTCCACTTCCTTGGATAGCCTCATCTGGCAGAAGGGTGAACAAGAGTTGATGTGTACACTCTGAAAGAACTGACAGACTGATAGCATTATCTTCTGAAGTATCAAAACACATACTATTATTCCAGAATGCATCACTGATAATTTTATAAGGGCCTTACTCTAATGGCTAAAGTACTTTACCTGGGTGCAGATTTATGAAAAATTTATAAAAAATATCTAGATCATTGAAATTAGGATGGATCGTAGATTTTGTTTACCGTGTCACCAGCTCAACTGGTCACAAGCCACTGGTGTTATTGTGAGTTCCTGAGAAAAAGATTGGCTTTTTAATTTAACAGAGAAAAGACCCATCTGCTTTTTTCCATCATTCTCCTCTACTTCTACTCTGCCTCTGCTGAACTGTCCCCCTGTTCCCACCCTACTCTCTTCATCTTCCTCCACCTCTCCCTCTTTCAATACCAGATCCTACCTTCCTGATCCACTATCATTCTATGCCATGGTCGATTTGCCACCATGCTCCAATGAGTTCTGTTTATTGGCTGTGGTCTTCAACTAGTAGGTCCTCCTGCCTCTCCACCTCTCGTTCCACCTCCATTTGCTGACACTCTTTGTCTGCCCAGGCATCTGGTCAAATCAGTATTTGGTCTTCAGTTCCAATTCTAGCGCTTCTGTGATAGATGGTTGATATGTGGAGAGAGAAGGCTGGGTAAAGAATCTTGGGCACCAAAGAAAAATCCATTTGCAGAGTTCATACATCTAGCTATGTGAAAATTAACTAGACAAAAATTACATTTTGACCTCTGAAAGAGAACATACATTCGTTGGCAGTTAATTTAAGCTTTGCTTTTGCCTGCAAAACCAAGCAGTGTGTGCATTGTATGCATCGAAATTTTTTTTTTTTTTTATGAATAAGCTTCTGGTGCTTCTAGTTTGAGCTGTTTTACATGAAAAACAACACTACTACCCTAGATCAACATTATTTACTCATGGTCTTACGATTAATTTCAATAGAATGTTTGTGTTTGTTCTGACATGAACTCATTAAATGTGTTTGCAGTCCCTTTGTGATGGAGTGCCTGAGAGAGTTTTATTTAACTTATGATGATGCCCTTTTAAGGTGGAATGGAGCTGATCTCCTGACAAGAGTGATAAACAAGTTCTCTGCAGCTAAATCAAACAGACAACTGGACGTAAAGATAGAACCTACTCTTAAATTTTACCCAATAAGTTCCTTGAATGTTACAAGGTATATTTCTTTTGGCAGCATTGATATATGTTGAACCTTCTTCTTTGCACCTTTTAGTTTGAATTATTGAGTCAGGGTCATAATATGCCCTGGTAATAGCTTCTAGTGGAGCAAATAGAAGGATGGGGCTGATTATCATGCCTCACTTCCTGCTGCTAAAATCAAAGCCATAACCTTGACATTAACATGCGAATCATGATATAGGCTATGTGGTCGACACCCCGAGGAGTTGTGAATTGCATACAACATGTTGCAGCTTAGGGTTGCCCCACTTATTCTGAGAAAGCCAGGCACTTCCACTTTATGCCCCTATATCTTTTAGTTGTCAGTTGCACTTTCACCTAGTTATGCACGGTCTCTGGGCCAGGGCTACAGGACCTGTAACTCGTATTTTGTCCATCTGCACTCCTCTGAACCACTGTTGCCGATACCAAAGCTTTTTTCATCAAATATTATAGCTCAAAACCTGTTCATCCCCCTCTCCCCCCTTCCACCGGCCCAAAGCAAGACCTGCAATGTTTTGTCATCTCCATTTAACTGAATTAAGTTTTGTGCAGGTATTTCATGGCACCAACTGATGATTCTGAGAGATCCCAGCAAGATGCTCTCCTTACAAGGACGCTGAATGAATCAATCACATTTCATTTCTGGAATGGCTTAACATCTGCACTGGTTCCTGAACCAAACAGCCTTGTAGAAAGGCTTCTAAACCATTACTGCCTCCATTGTTCTGAAGTGTTGTGACTTTTAGTGGACAACCCGATGTTTGGCCTCATTTTGCTTCGGCAAGTGGCTGCCCATTATACATAACATACACAAAATGAAGTTGTTCCCTGGGTGGTGAGATGGGTTTTTTAGGTTTGATACATGAAAATCAGTGGGCAGGTCTCTGTTTACATTGCTGAACCAAGGAACTCAGTGGCAGCAAATTAGATGAAATTAAGGAAATCAGTGGTTCAGCGCTTGGCACCAGTTGCTGGAAGTTGTAAAAGATTCAGGAATTATGGTGTATCATAGTTTTTCCTAGTCAAAGAAGCTCTTGGCTTGATCCTGATGAACATCAGCCAGAGAAAACTGTCAACACGAAACATGTCGGTTGAATATTGTATGTGATGTGATAGACATGTCGGTTGAATATTGTATGTGATGTGATAGGCTGCTTGCCCAGTTAGATTCAAGAGGAAGTCAGTGGAGCATCTCGCTAACTATTCTTTTGTGTGATTTGTTGACTGCTATTGTATTGTGCCATGAGTCTATGCCCAGTTAGAAAATTAGATGACTGCTAGTCTTATTTTATTAGATAGTCTTGGGTTGAAGAACTTTCTTATAAATTTGTTATTCAAAATATATTCATTTCCTTTTTAGGATATTTTCGGTGGAGTACACGTTTGTAAACTCAAATTGGCATACCCAAGGTTTCATTCTTGAATACTGATTTGCATACCTTGTATCCATTAGAATATCTTTATTTTTGTATTCGGAAAACGGAGATTCTCCTAAGACATGACATTGGCTCCTGTAATTTCTATTTTTTGTGGTGTATGTTGAATTGCTTTCTAGCTGCTTCATGTAAAAGTTTAAAAAAAAAAAAAAAAAAAAAAAAAACTCAGGATGTGCATGTCAGATGATTAATTATCGGTTAGGCGGACCAGAAGCTCGGCTTGTAATTACCACCCTAAACATATTGTATACGAGGTCCGTCTTCAGGGTTATGGGTAAAGATTTGGTCGCACTTGAACCATGAGGTGAACATAACGCACGGTGCATGATCCTTGAGATTCCATGTGGAAGGGGTTTTTTGATGTGTTTGACCATCAATCATGGAGCAATTAAACACTGGAATATGCTATCTTGGTTTGATAACAAATTTCGAGAAAAATGTTGAAGTTATTCCCTCCATTTGGCATAGCTCATAATATTATATTATTCGCAATACATGCTGACGATAAACAGCAACAAGCACTATCATATGGTGGCTGTGGTAGATGGTATCAATTAACGATGCTAAGATGGGTATATATGCTATCGTTTCTGCCACGGTATAGCACAAGAATTGGCGAATCTCGCTCGACCATTGAACTGTTTGTGTGACCGACCTCCGACCTGAAGCATATTCCACATCGATCATGCATTCACCGTTGGTTCAAAAAAGCGGGCTTTCATTCCCTCCATTCCCATCTGCAACTTTTCTTCCGAATCACCCTATGACTTAGCTGTTAGGCAGGCTTAATTATCCAATGTGGGCTTTCACTCAGCGGCATCCTGTCCTGCCTTGGTATTTGGGATGCAGACTGCTTCCTAATTGAAGGTGTTCCTCAAATATTGTTTGTGTGAATGACTTGGGTTGAAAATCAGAAACTCATGCATACTGCTGAGAAAAGGGGGAAAACATAAGCTGCATATCTCAAAGACAACTTATTTCCATTATATGGTGTCTCTAAGGAGGGCCGATAAAATACAACCAAGAAGAATATCATTCAGTTGCTTTACAGATAACCAATATCAAAAGATGTAGAACGTGCAGAATTTACTCTCAGATTTGTGAATTGTACTCATCATCTCCATGTTTGCTACTAATATTCAGCTTAATGCCCGAGAAGGCTGAAGGTGCTGAAAAGGTAGGTGAAAACATATATATACAGGTACCCAATAAAAAGACCTATATCCATTTATGATTTTTCCAACTTGGCATTGGCCAACGATAGGAGCTCCCCTGTTAGGTTCTTGTGCAGCTTGTCAACTTGTTCAAGATCTACTCTAAGCATTTGGGCCTGCCCAATAGAATGGTTGTAAGTTACTAATAAGAGAAATTGATAGAATGGTTGTAAGTTACTAATAAGAGAAATTGCATAGTGCCAACGTATGATAAACACAAACTGAACTGGCACATATATTTCATGAAGCATCAATATTCAGAAGCTTAAAAAAGAGTTTGAAGAATTTATAGGTTTGATCTTGTCAGTTCAAAAGAAGATGCAGCAAAATGCTGGCCCTTCTTCACAATCTCTCTTTCCCTAGCCCAAAAGCTGGATCATGAACATCTCAGCTTAACACAAAGTATTGATTGTCAAGCATACCTTGAAAGAAAGCTCTTTCTGCATCTTCTCATAGTGCAAACACCTGAAGGAAAAAGTGACAAGCGAACACGAAAATTAAAATCTCACAGTTAAATTGAGAGAACATGCATGGCAAACAGCTCAAGAAACTTTGACATGTAACTGCTTCTACAAGAAAAACTCTACATAAACAACCGTTAGTGCCATGAGCTAGCATTGGCACTGACAGCCTTACAGGTCGACTAGGAGTGCTAGTATCCTCTAACAAATTCTTTGATCTACAGAAAATTAGCTATATCAATTATGAAACAAGCAACATATAAATAAGAGAATATAAAAATCTAGGAGAATTGCTCTCTCAAGTCAAGAAACAAAATGTCTTCTTTTTTACTCACTCTGCCTGAATCTTCTTGTTTTCCTGCATCATAGTTAAAATTTGAGCTCGCAGCTGTCCAACATCATTATCAAACTGCCAAAAAAATTGATAGAAATCAGCAATGTTATTCTTGGCTTCCAAAAAAGATCCATTATTTTTCTTCCTATCATGCATGCGTGCTTTTTTTTTTTTGTTTGTAGGTAGGTGCCTACAAAGTTATTTTTCTTCCCTCCCATCTGGAAGTCTTATAATTCAATTTCAAGGCCGAAGTTGATGAACAATAGTTCAAATAACCATGAAAGGAAGTTTCTTGATCACTTCTATGTTGAAGTGGAACCAACATACTTTCCATATCATCAATACTAAGTTTTTTTGCTTCAGAGGTTCAAATTATTTATTTTTTTCCCAATCAAAGAATATTTTGCAAGGCAAAATTCAATTACTGATAACTCAGTAGGCAATTAAAATTTGCAATTATTGGCAAGGAAAACCATTTTGCAGGACATTGAGAAGATAAATGGTCATGGCCATCACCATACCCTGTTTTGCCGACTAGAATATTTTACAATCCCATCATCCTTTTCACAAGACAAGGCCTGCCTTTTGATGGTTCAAATCCTGCAATACTCTCAACTCTCCTTTTGTCTATCAAACCTGTTTCTTATGTCACAACCAGCAATAAGTTTCGTTCAACAAACATCTGTTTATAAAGTACAACGTGTAGGAGGCACCTGTTGCAGAACTGGCACTACGGTTGCGCATATATTCTCCCTGTGTTGAGCATGATGCAGCACATGGTCCACTCACAACCTGGACGGTTGCTGATAGGTTAGACGAATTGTCTCTTGGAACTTGTGGAGCTCTAGGATTCACTATTACTCGTCCTGCAGTGCATCCTAACGGAGGCAATGGATGGAGAGCAGCATTAGGAGCTCGGGCTATACGGGAAAAGTTTTTGGTGTAACCCACCAAATGGCAATGACACTCCCTGCCAATATCAAAAGAAAAGTAAAGAGTGTGTGAGAGCAAGTGAGAGAGGGGGGGATGCATAAGGCATCTCTGCCAGGATATTGATAATTAGTAAAACAATCTTCTATGAATCAAAGAAGCTTTCATTTTTTTTTAATAAAAAAAGAGATAGAAGGATATAAAGTAATATCTCCCATATAAGGTGAGGAGGTACAGAGAATGAAGTTATAAACAATTAGCAACATAAACACTGATATTCTGATATCACAATAAGTGTTGGAAGCTTGACATTTTACTAATTCTTAGACAACACTTATAATTTGTAATGTGAAAAAAAAAGTTCACAACCACATTTAATTAAAAAAGGTTCTAGCCATTTTCTTCAGTCTAGCTTCTACAATGCTATAGTTCATTTTAACAATAAAAGATAGCAATCATCATGACTTGAAGTCGGGGATTTTGCAATAAACCTTCACCAACTGCCCTTGTGCTAAAGTCAACATATGCCATGAGGTTTCAAGAATAAAGCAGTCAAGTCATGCCACTAATTAATCAGATATGACATTGCATGAGTCTTTTTATTTTCATTCAATGGTTATGATCTGATCCAGATTATGGTATACTACAAGCTCAATAAATGCATGGTGTGATCTCTAAGTGTTGTCAATTTAGAAAAACAGATAAAATTCTTTTAAGAACAAGAAATGAAGAAAAAGAGTGGTTTACTGACAGGATATGATTTTAAAAGTGGGCATTAGAGGTTTCAATTTTCAAATCAAGCATGTAACCCAACTAGCCTGACATAATTGTGTCCAAGGTAGGTCATGTTATTTTAAGTTCAGAATATGCTCAGGCCTGATTTTACATTTTTAAGTTCAGGTCAGAGCCGCAACTCAATTTTGGCCATGAATATAAACAATTAAATTAATTAGGGAGGTCAGTGACAATATATTCTTCAAGCCATAGGAGTAGGATTAGCAAAAAATTAAACTTGGCTATAGTATAATAATCAAACAGCCAAAATAGACTTCTCAAACACTCCAGGGAATCAAAATTAAAAATCAGTCAAATAAATCCCTATATAATAGTGATCTATAACTAAATAACTGCACCCTTTTCTTTACTGGTACCTCATTGCCATCAACTCTCTCTTCCCATTTCCCACCCCTCACACCCTCTCTGTAACATTCTTCGGGAAAAATTAGAAAGTGATCTACATGGCCCATTGTACTCTACCTATCTCAGAACATATCTGGAAAAAGAAAATCAAGTCCTTTGGGTAGTCTAAAGTCATACAGTCTCATAGATTAAACAAATCATTTGTTCTTTCTTTATAAAGCCCTTCAGCTAGTTACAAAAATGCAAATGCAGCAAGCCTCTGATACACTTGAAATTTTGATTGTAGACATTTACGTTGTTTTAGCCATGATGAATGATGCCGATCATCTGTTTCGATGTCTCACCTAGCATTTTACTGGCAACTAATCACAAGTATAGCTTCTTAGGGTCCACTCACCATCTTCGTCCATGGCCACAATGTTTTATCAGAGTTTAGTGGTGGGGTTATTCTCCCAAATTTTCTGTTTCAGCTCTTGACAAGTTGATTAGGTCATGCGAGTTAACATATTGTCTTAGGTACAGAAGTGCCAGATAGGTTTCCGAGCCAACCCCCTGGTGGATCTGGTCAAGGTCAGGTTATGATTGAAACTGAGAAGGTAAGAGGATCACTTCCAACCCAACCCAAATGATGTCCAATCTCTACTCCCATTGGACATGCAACCTGAAAACCTGATTATGTTTTCCATTCAATTCTCCATATTTAACAAAGATGAAAACAACGTACTATTTACAAATAACCAACAAGCTCATAGATGAGGTCAAAGCAGCGGTCATGATGTACTGAGACATGTATTAGATGTTATAGAAAAATAAGGTCCAGAGGAACAAGAAGCACTTGAATATAAAAGTGATAGCATTTCAGTAGACCAACCAGATTAAATTGAACATGTTATTTCTCATTTGTTTTATTAAGACCCTAATATCATTCATGGTGTGTTATTTGGATGGGATAATAAGATAGACTGAAATACATATCATGAGTACAATAGTGGAATGGTCACCAGAGTAGAATGCAAGCTAGAGCTTAAAGAATAGAAAGGATGGGTTAGTTTTTAACACTGTAAAACAGTAAGTATAATAAACACTTCACCAGCACATGGACACCTTTTTCACAAGGAAAGTACCATGCAAACACTTCATAGAGAAGATGCAAATCGATAAGATAAAAGATAAGAATGTAGAGATGATGATGTTGACAAACAAATGGGGTGCATCCCCCTCAAACATATCATAGAGATCACTGGTAAAGTATTTCTTAATAAAAATCAGAAGCACTAGTTGGTACGAGTCTTTATTGAGAGGTTATCATGATAAATAGTAGATTAGATAAAAGCTAGAGCTTCAGGGCAGATAATATCATTGAAGAAAATCACAATCATCTTTTGAATCCTAGATATGCATAGAGACTCTTGATTGTTGGAATAATCACATTACTGTTGTCACAATATGCGATGGTGGGTGTGACAGATGTAACCCTTTCATGAGCAGGGAATCATAACAAGGCATTCTTGGGATATAATGCCATCAATTATTGCTTTTATTATTCTCCTTCCCAAGTAGATACTTTTCAGCTTTCCATGATTATCTACTAGCATGGTAATCATATTAAGAAGCTATATGATGTACACCAGAAAAGCACTGCAAGTTGCAATAATTAGCATGTTCCCAAATTCACAGAAGAGATAAGTTTTACATGGAAGATGTGCATGTTAAAAATCCTACATTCCCATCATAAATATACTCCACGGGCAATTAGTTGGAACTTGGAACAACAGCTTACCAATACTCATACGTCATTTCCCTCAAGCGTGAATCAAGTTTTTGATAAAGGATCGACTTTTCAAAACTTTGCTTGTCATGTGTAGGTTTAATAAAGTTTGCCTCTAGTACACCTGACAAACCCAACGATTTAGAAAAAATCGATTAATCAGGATGAGTTCAAACAGAAGAATGAAAACAGTAGTACCCATTTGACCAGTTTAGGCAAATTTCAACAAACAAACTTCATATGAATAGAAGCTAAAGCCTTGATGAAAAAAAGCATAACCTAACGCTGACATTGTCAAAACATTTATTATTTCAAACACTTACCAGCAATACCTCTACCTTTGCTGCCTGTAGAATTAGCAACTTGGCAGAAAGGCTGAAAAGAAAAAAACACATGATTACAAGGAAAAAAAGATGAAAAGAATATAGATTCAGAAATAGCAAGATAAATTGAATATACAATCATTATCCCATATACATAAACATTGAGCAAAAAATTTGAACAAATGTTCATCTATAATGGTTTCATGGCAAGCGAGATGGTCCCCTAATGATGAAAACCTCAAATTAGAACTATCATAAAAACTTTCTTTTCATGAAATTGAAAAAACATCAAGAAAGTGAAAAGATATGCACAAAACCAAAATGGAGGAACTAACTACAATCTGAGGCTCAAACCCAGAAAATTAATTATAACTCTCAATGCACAGAAGCCTATGCTACACTTGCTCCCAACCCTTCTTTGGATGGGGACAAAGTGCTGTCATTGTCTTTCCTCAAAATGTGACCATTTATAGAAATTCTTTGACCATAAGCTACTAAATGCCTTGAGTACTGCTATACTGTTAAGTGTTAACTTATACAAAAGCCATTTATGATGAAATTTCACGCCAATTTTAAGCAATTAACTGATTAGAATGTGAAATTAATCATGTAAAACCTGTTAAGTCTTGCTAGCTGAGTTAGCTAAAGTAGATAGCAGATCTAGATGCATCTTAAGAGCGTATCCCAGCAAGAAAAAAATTAATTAATTAATTAAAATGACAACTTAACAACCTACTGAGTAAATCAAGGATCAGACTTAAGTTTTCACAATTCACATCAAACCTACAAGTTTTGTCATATAAATTGTTCAGACTTCAAAATGTTATTCGAATTGAATATATCCACAAGTGACAAACATTGAAACGGGATGGTCAAACAATCAAAACCACAGAGAAAATACGGAGAAAAAGTAAATAGATTACGGATATAATATATAGATGCACCTTTCGCCCCCTAAAATGAGGCTGAGTTAGAAATTCAAATAAGATAGATGGTACAAACCAAAGAAAGCAAACAATAACGGAGACTAAAGTAAGGTTTTAAATCCTATGGGATAGGGCCATCCTAGTTTTCCTATATAACAGGACATGCCACCATCCCCCCCTGTCCAACACTTCAGACATGGAATGCCCAAGACGTACCAATCAAGACATTGGGATGGTGCCAGGATGGCATTGTCCTGATATATGGGATGGTACCCCATCCTAGTATCCTACCGAATGTCCCGCCAGGACATAAATCCTTGGGCTAAAGTACATCATTGGATTACATGCAAATACCTAGTAGGCATTAGGTGAATATTAAATACTAGAGGTGCACAGAAGCATATGCAATTGGCCCTAGCATCCTAATGCCCTTATGAAACTCAAGTTTGACTGTATGCCAATACTTCCACCAGAATGATGGTATGGTTCATCCATCAATAAACAAGGAGACAAGTAAGCAACTCAATGTATGGTTTAAATGTGATAATATAAGGGGATGCAAAATTGCAGATTCAAAAGTATAAATAACAAAATCCACAAGGATGCTTAACTAAGATGAAGGGTCCGTAAGCATAAACAAATGTCAATGGAGTTGATGAATTAAATGAATAATGCTGGAGATAAGGCAAGTCCCTAAGAAAAATAAAATGGCATGACAAAACATAATGACACCGACATGGTAGCCATAGATGTCAAATGTGTCAACGAAGATGATTTTGTCGATGTCCTGGTAAGCAAGTGCAAACCCCAAAATAAGCCTTAAGCTGTAAATAGACATGTTGAAATGATACTCTTCACTCTTCACAAAGTTATACTGTGAAACGAAGATAACTTGATGATGTCAACTGCACATTGGGAAGATATATGCCATAGGCTACTTCCTGGTTTAGTTGGCTGACAAAGCTAACTGGCAATGGAGCATGCCAGTTAACAAAGTAAATTAACACTGCTGTCTGATCAAGTGAATGAGAAGCAGTGGACATATGAAGTGATATTGCAACCACATGCAGATGATGTTAAGCATCTGCATGCAGCAATCAATGCAAAGCATGGCCAAAGAGGATAAGTTCTAAAGCAGCCAAAGCTGAGCTTGGAGAAGCCACCAATGGGCTCCTGAAGTGACCAGAAAACCAACTGAGACTCAATGCAACCAACTAGTAACTGATGTAGGTTTGATGGCAAACCTACATCAGTTACTAGTTGTTGCATTGAGTCTCAACTTCAGGAGCCCATTGGTGGCTTCTCCAGCTCAGCTTTGGCTGCTTTAGAAGCTTTGGCTGCTTTAGGCCATGCTTTGCATTGATTGCTGCCAAGCGTGCACATGATACTAACAAATCTTTTACACAGGAAGAATTTTGATCAGCTGTTACAACCACAACACTGAGAGCACTTTCAAAATAAATTAGCAGAAGCTAATAAAATTGTTGGTGCAATTCAGTTCAGAAATACAATGTAATTTTGACTCACAATCCAATTAAGGTATTCATAGCTATGAAGCTAAAATGAAAGAGCAAGTCTCACCAATATAAGACGATTTTTATGGTATATGTTAAATCCATGAATGTTAACTTCTGGGGCATCCTCCAAGAATCCAATGGTTGTGATGACCTCAGCCTGAATTAAGGGGGAAAAGAAAACAGTAAATTTTGAGAATTAGAAACGTAGCATATATATATATATATATATATATATATATTATATAAATAATAAAGCAACAAGAGGATACCAGCAATGTACTTTTACAACCTTATTTTTACCAGTAAAAGATGTTTATTGTTATACCATAGAAAAACACATTCTCCATGGTTGAACCAAATGTGGTTGTCTGATTCAATGGTCAAAATCATGTATCCATGATCCATTAAGGCTTTCTTTGACTCATGCTTCTGATATTCACAAGATACTTGTCACGCCAATGGATGGACGTGGAGACTGGAAGTGGAGAAAGGAAGACCATGTGGGACTAGGACAAGCTGCCAATTACACAATCCTGAATTTTATGGAATACTAAAATCCAAGGTTTGCGGTACCATCCTGTACCACCCGGTACAGGGCATACCATACCGTACCAACCAAAAGCCGGTATGGTTCATATATAAAAAATGGTCCGGTACTCCAGACCGTTAAAAAGATTTTAAAAAATTATATTCTATACAGTACAGTACGGTAATGTACCTTATCGTACCGTCCGGTTCGGCCCGGTCCGGTTCGTGCCCAATTCAAGTTAAACATTTTTTAATAGGGAGGGAAGGAATTTTTTAAGATTTTGTAGACCCGGTACAGGACTGGTACGGTACGGCACGGTACCATACCATATCGTACCGGTTAGTGACCAGTATGAGGCCCGATACCGGTTCCGAGTTCCTTGCTAAAATCCCAATTGAAGACAATTTACACCATCCCTAACATTTTGGAATTTCAAGATTGATGGCTCCCCACAATCAAGTATTTTCTTCCTTTTTTCAAACCCTTTTATTTTCTCCCCACAACTTCATGATATCCGCAAATAAGCAACACCAACATCCAAATAGAGTCCATGGATTATAGATGATGCTAGCTTACCAAAACAGAAGGGAATGAGAAGTTTACTACTTAAATTACCAAGGTGAGCCATGTTGGAGCAACTTCCCCAATAAGATGGGAACAAATGGAGCTGGCTTCGATGCAGTCTAGGGTGGTCAAATTGCATATGTTGCTCTTGGCTCCAAGTTTATAAAAAATCTGGCAGATGGAAGAAGAAAAGCCTAGCAGTACAAATGTTACATGCATATCCATACAATACATTAAAGGAGAGTCTAGAGCTCTCCCAACATGCCACATGTTGAGCTCTGGACCCTCATTTTTTTCTTTCTCCAAAGCATGAGGGGGCGAGATGGTTTCCATGTCTGGTCGAATCCCCGCCTCACCACCTTCCCTCACCTTGCCCCCAACTTCTGCCTCACCGACTCGATTCTTCCACCTCGCTATCTTCGCAAAAAGAAACAAAAAACAACCGATCATAAGGGAAAAGGTCTTACCTTTCAATTTCCTTGGTTTTCGCCTATTTTTTCCATCCTCAAAAATCTCAACCAGGTGGGAGGTTGAAGCGACTGAATGGGAAGTGGATGATGGCTAGAGGAGTTCTTTCCTCTGATTTTTCTCTGTTTTTTCCATCCTTCGAGTCTCAATTGGGTGGGAGGCTAGGAGCATTCCCCAAATTTTCCTCTCCTTTTCGGTCGATCTCAATCGAGTGGGAGGCTTTGAGCGGCAGAACTAGGAAGTTTAAATGGTGGGTAGGGATTGGTGTTAGGTAGGCATAGCAATTGAGAGGGGAGGAGAGACCAGTGAATTTTATTTTAATTTGTAAATATTTATTTTATAAAATATTTTAATTTTAATTTTATATATAAATTTATCATAGTTTGGATGTGTCAAATGCCATGTCAACAGCTACACCAACAACAAAATCAAATCCATGATTTTACAAAAAAAAATCATAGATTCAACCTACGATTTTCTACTGAAGGCCTCCGGTCTTGTGTTGCATGGCTTGGTGATGTTTTTAAGCATTGTGCACAAGTTGCGTGCATTAGATAGCCCGTGCTTGCATATGACTACACGTAGTTATCCATTGTACAATGAAGACATGTATGATGCACCATACGGAGCAATACATTGTGGACCACAAAGAATACGTGCCCAAATAAATATATAGGCAACAACATCCCTTACCCCCATAAAAAAATTTGACTATGCATGGTTGTCCATCGAACAATGGATGGTGTGCGAACCACACAGTGCAATGTATTGCAAGCACTATAAAGGATACGCATCTAGATAGATATATATATATGTGGCAACACATTTTAATCGTGCGTAGCCATCCATTGCACGATAGTCCAGTGCATCGCATGCATCGCTTAAGATACAACTCAAGATTGATATATTTGCAACACCCCACACCACCCTAAAAAACAACTACTCATAGCCGTCCATCGCATGATGGATGGTACATGCGATGGACGGTACATGCGATGCATTGCATAGTGCATCCTATATACTATGCACGATACACTTAAATGTGTAGTGCATCGCATGCGCCATCCACAAAGTCAGTTTTTTTTGAAGGATGGGGAGGGTGTATTGATGCATATATATTTATCTAGACATGTATCCTTTGTAGCTCAGGTGATATATTGCACTGTGCATTGCATCGCACGCACGACAACCACACACGATCAAAAAAAATTGGGAAGGGGGTGGGGTGTGTTGCCACATATATATCTATTTGGATGCATATTCTCTGATTTGCATGTATATACCATACAATGCTATGCATCGCATGCTACATCCATCGTGCAATGGATGAAAACGTGTGGTCTTCTTTTGGCGTAAGGGTGGGGGGTGTTGCCATATATATATTTATCTGGATGCATATCCTCTGCGATGCGCAATGCACTACACGGTCTGATGCATCGTATGGGTCTTTATCATGCAATGAACAACCACATGCAGCCGAATATGAGCATGAGCCATGCAATGCATGCCACTCACACCCGATGCTTAAAAACATCGCCAAATCGTGCAACAAAAAATCGAAGGCTTTCAGTAGGAAATCGTGGGTTGAACTCACGATTTCATTGTTGGCAAGGCCATTGAAATTGTGGATTCAATCCACATTTTTTTACTTGGCATCAAATGCATCAAAACTATGGTAGATCCATAAATAAGATGAAAATGAGAATATTTTGAAAAATAAGTATTAAAAAATTTGGCTTGGAGGAGGATTTTGTATTAGATTTTTATATATGAGTTTAAAGGATATAAATATATTATCAATCAATTTAAAAATAAAATTATACTATACTTTATTGGACAAGAAAATGCTTAGGTTGAACTGCTCATCCTCCTATTATGTACATATTTTTATAAAAATGTATCTCACTATATACATATTTTTTTATAAAAAATATTATATATTTATATAATCGGGCTTGGTAGTAGGTATCCAAGTGGCAAATCTCAAATCCGTTCTACATTTGAATGATTTTTAATTTCAAACAGGTTCTAATAAAGTTCAAGATTGATCGGTTACCAAAAAAACTTGTCCTACCATCCCTAAGCTTATTGTAACATTAGATGCGAGATTAGTCCATTACATTTTTAGATCTAGGTATTGTATTTTAACATAATTTTTCTAGAATGTTTAGATAAATTTTAAGAATTTGTCCCAACATATAATATATCTGATTTTATTATATATAGATGAAAAAATATTAAAAGATTTTTAAAAAGTTGATTGTATTATTGGATTTTACTAATTCATCAAAAAAAATAATTTTTTAAGATTAATCATAGGATCCATGTATTGAAATGTATAAAAATATTTAAATTTATTATATTTATTTATTTATTTGAATCATGTTTTAGTATATTATCAATTCAACTAGCGGTCAATTTAGGCTTGGACTAATAATATTTTATATGTTGAATAATATTTCATTATGTCCAAAAACTTGCATATGCAAGCAAATTTTAAATTATTTAATTATTTTTTAAGAGATGAGATTTACATATAAGGTAAATTTAAAATCAATTGACATCTTGGTATAAAATATGTTATAGGGCTGCAGTAAAGATTTATAGTACTACTTTTTCATTCAATCAACGTGGTAAAAATAATCAACTTCTTTTATCATGGTAAAGTTGCAATACATTTTTTAACACTATTTTATTTACTAAAATAAATATTATTTGTATTTAAAAAATAATGTTAATACATCTTTTGCTTCAAGGTATAAATTAAATAGTACTATTGACAATGAAACCGGTACAACAATTTTTATAATTTTTTTAAAAAATTAGCTAAACAATTAATTGGTCTCTTACCACTTAATCTTATAATCAATATACTTAATCTACCGATTGTTATCAAAAATATTCTGATGATACTTATGTATTTCAAATTATAATTGGTTGATAAAGTTTTAATGATAGTCTTTATAATTTCAAAATCACCAACATATTTTCAGAAAGTAAATTTTGGTTTGATAATTTGCCAAAAAAGTTCTAGCTCCAAATATTTTTCATCTCAGGTTCAACAAGAATATATTATTGCAAGAACTGACAAACAAATTCATACTGAGTTTTTTCCAAAAATACCTCTGAAAAATCACCAAGCACAACCCAGTCACATACCTTGATTATTAATATTTTTCTCTTTTCTTTTTTACTTTTCTGGGACAATTTAATTTCAAACATTATGACTTATTTTTTTAATCATTTTGATTCATATTTTCCTATGGAACTCAATTCAATAATAACATGGATGTAAATCTCATTAATTAAATGAAGAGATTATGATAGATGAAGATTAACACAGATGTAATTTCATTAATTAATAAAATAATATATAGAATATATAAAATTTATATATCAATAAATATTATATTTTATTTTTTTATTCAAGCTTAAGCCAGCTGCAAAGCGTGGGTTACATGCTAGTTTACATGGAGAGGGAACTTATTTTAGCATTTACTGAACCTCCCATATAATAGACAATCATGTATCAACTTTCTTTGCAAAGAAAGCCAGCTGCAGATAACAGCACAGATGGTAACCAATCATGACATGCAATATCCACAATCAAATTTCAAAAGTTTCTTTGATGAGTCTAAACCTAGAACCTTGAATCCTAAGATAAGTCATGAGGTTGTGGTTAACCTAGTTAAGGAGGTTATTGGCCTTGGTAAGGTGCAAGTTTGGTTCCAAGAGGAATGATGAAGCCACTTCTTACTGCCTCGATGAGGAAGAGGGCATACCACTCAAAAGTCATGTTTAGCAGTTCTCAGGGTCAATCAAGTTCTGCTTTCTTTCAGGGACTTCTACTGTCACTTCAGAGTCCCACATCCCATGGAATACTAAAACTGATTTTCTATAACTTAGCTAAAAACTTATGTGCACATGATTCAGTACAGGATATTGCAATAATGTGGTGGTTGCAGTTGTCGTTGAGGTGGTTAGCCTTTCACATGTTCTAGATTAATTGCAGATCATCCTTGCTAGAGTAGTTAGAAATGTATTTTTCCTATTTCTTGCTGAATAATTTCTCTACATGTCTCCAAAACCTTGTCAGATGGATATGTCAGGAGGTGTTTGCTTTAAAGTGGCCTGTAATTTTTTATTACCAAAAAAATCTATGATTGTTGAAGAGCATATGAAAGCCAGCACAATAAATTGAATTTTTGGAATCTTTCTAGCCCTACAATATCCACTCTCCAAATAAAAAAATGGCTGAAAGGTGGAACCAACAAACTTTAGAATCTTCTGCACATTCAAGCTTGGGTCCTTGATAACATATTCTCAGCACTTGAACTAGGTATCACATAAAAGAAACTGACAATATCGACTGAAGTGTTACAAATAAGATAGTCTGTGTATTTCATTCCATTACTTTCCATCATTATGAAAATGCTATCTGATTTTGCAATTTCAGTCATTTCATTTCAAACACTATTACAAAGAAGAGAACAAAAGAAGAACTAGGTTTCAAAAATGATCCACTGTCGTTGTGGACTTGAGCCTAGTAAGTGAGATGAGACCATAGTCCTGATTGTTCAACTTCATCATAGATAAGAGTTTTATTTGGAAGAAACATGCAGACAGCAAAGTAGTATCCCTTACTAAATAAGAATGGCAGATAAAGACATGTACATCCACAACAAATAATTTTGATCAGCATGATTATGTCTATGGATACTCTGGGATGGTTACTACCCACTTTCAGCCAAACAATATAACTGAAGAAAAAGTGCAAGCATTAAGAAAAATACTAAAGTCAAGGGCAAACCTCTGTCCTTCCCCCAACTTGTGGCTTATACTTGATGCATTCACAATATCTAAGATCACTAGCTATATGGTCAATTGATGCTCTAGAATAAAATATTCAGGCAATAAATATAAGGAGTAAGAAACATGCAGACAGCAAAGTAGTATCCCTTACTAAATAAGAATGGCAGATAAAGACATGTACATCCAACAAATAATTTTGATCAGCATGATTATGTCTATGGATACTCTGGGATGGTTACTACCCACTTTCAGCCAAACAATATAACTGAAGAAAAAGTGCAAGCTTTAAGAAAAATACTAAAGTCAAGGGCAAACCTCTGTCCTTCCCCCCAACTTGTGGCTTATACTTGATGCATTCACAATATCTAAGATCACTAGCTATATGGTGATGCTCATTACTCTCCCACGCAGAATAATTTTAAAATATTCAGGCAAGTGTAAATATAAGATGGAGGAGTATGCCTGTAAGATTTTAAAAGCAGAAGGTAAGAGAATTATACAAAAAAAGGTTTAGAAAAATCCAGAATTAAATTAAAAGTATAGAACTTACTCGCAGGGAGAAACGAAGTCGATTTGCAATATGATTTTGGGTTAGCATCTTTGAAATGCTATTAGTTCGCACAGGCTTTGTGCTCCCCGATCTAATATCCTGGAACCGAAAATAGTAGGGCATTTTAATAAAACAACACTAAGAGACACAATTGAGGAAGAAAGTGCTACTTCCCTCGAATCCTAGATGGGATAATAGATACAAAATTGTGTTCAACTATAGGCAAATGACAAGAAAACAAAAGATTTGTTATATTGAATGTCAAAATGCTGATGACAGCGTGTGAATGTGCATGTGTACTTGCTTAAGTGCATGTATTGCATGCAAGTCACATGCGATGTGTCTGCGAGCAGGGTATATTATCCACAATAATTCCATTTTCACAATAAATTAGTGTATAAAAATTCCAGTGACTTTTGGCATAATCATTGCATAAATAAAAGCACAAGCTTGACCAAATAGAGTCATCCTGAGTCCTAACTATTTATAGCAATGCACATGTAAAGGCAAAATAAATTCCACTGATTAGAAGGTAACCAATATTTGCTGACCTCCGTATCAGAATCAAAATCAAGCTCCATCTTCCCCTCATCATTGAACCATAAATTGTACACAATAATTTTTGTACCATTGTGCCCCATGTCATTGAACTGCACAGGAATATGAAGGAACTGCAATATTAATATTGGACAAGAAAAAAGGAAAAGCAAGAGATAATTTAGAAATTTTCATCAGGAGAACATGGCATAGAATGCAGACACAGTATTGCAACAATATATAAACCCTTCATCACCTTCAATAATATGATGTATAAACTCCAAAATCCCTATGATGTTGTTAAACATAGATATAAACCGCTGTCAACTTAGTTAGGTTGCATCTTTACTAGGCACCCTTTTTGTGGTTGGCCCAAGTGTGAAGACATTGGATATGGGTCAAAGTCCAGGTTTAAGAGCACTACAAACCACTAACAGTGGATCTATTGGTCCCTAATTGGTGTTTTGCTTTTACACATACAAGTGGATACAAGTGAGATGAGTCAGTGCAGTCATTCGAGACCTAATCACTTTCAAAAGATTTGATTCAGAAGCAAGATGTTTAAGGCACCATTAAGAAGTACCCTGCAGCAACTCTGATTTTCTTCTTCCTTGTGTGGACCTTTTGTCATCCACTTTTCATGTGGTTGCAGAACACCGTACTCCTCTCTATGTTACCCATCTTCCTCCTTTTCTATTTGTTTCTTTTTTCTTTTATCTCTTCCCCCCAGACACCTGGGACTTGGCACTTTCAAGAGTAAAGTTGATAGCTGAATAAATCCATATCAATAATAACTAAACATTTCAGCAATTAATATTTTTAGATTTATTATTAAACATCCTGGATCATCTCTGTTTGTTATTGCATGATTTCTAATATTTCATTTTCCATGTAACATTATGAGCAAGATGTTTCCATGTGTTGATAATTTAGAAAACATTTGACATTTATATGCTGCTACAAATGGTATAATGCTATGTTTCATGCATTCAACAGGTTAGATCCAAACAAAGAGAGAACATCTATGAAGCTTACATGCTTTAGGAGCTCATGTTCTGTAGCAAAAGGGGACCATTTTAAGAGCATAGACAAATTGGAGGAGAATTGCTTTTGACCATGTCGGAGTAACCTTTTAAATACGCCACTGGATGGATCAAACTTGTAATCCACTATGAAAGCAAAATAATTTTACTGTCAAAAAAATATCTTTCTAAAATCATCCTAATTTATAAATATATATTTACAAGATGTTGCAAGGGGAACGAAAGAAATTTAATAAGGACTTCAGTAAGGCTCTTACCAATGGTACAACTATATCATTGCAACCTGTCTGTCTTAGAAAGGTTATAGAAAGAGTGCAAAAGGTACAAATGTACAATGGTTTATACAAAATTACAACTTACAAGCTAAGATACACTGCTTTCCTTTTTCTTTTAACATGGACCAATATCACCTGCTCTATGATGGTGTAAGAAACATTTTAAAAAATTATCCTATTTGAAAAAAAAAAAGAAAATGCATTTTGAGGATCATGATCATTTTGAATATCTATGTTGATTGGTGTTTATTAGAATATTCCATAATCTAAATTGTCCATCATATAAGCTAACATTAGACAATAATATGCAAATCTGCAACATAAATAATCTCAAAATCCATTTTAGAAGCTGTGGAGGGGCATGGAAACTACCTTTTACACATTACAGCACACTGTTGCTGTTCTACACAAACTGTTTGCACTATGAGAAGAGTTTCGAACCTTCTCAAATACTAACAAGCATGAGTGGGATGGACAAGACGATACAGAACCATGACCTGACATATTAGTTGCACCTTTAAACTAGTTTGATGTGCATGTGAGCAAGCAGGGACAAAACATAGACATGCACACTTGTATCTTACTAATAACCTCACAAAATTATCTAAAAAGTTGCTAGCATATCTATTTGTGCTCTGACAGTTGAATGACATATTTGGATGAAAGAGTTGCACCAAGGCAGGCTGAAGCAGAGGAACAAGTGTTATAGATAAACCACATAAAGTAGATCCTTGACGTTAAAATAATTCAACAATATATGAATATAAATGTAAAATTGTCCTCCAAGTTTCTCCCGGACACATTTTATCTTACTCAAATACTTTATTGTTAATAAATCATTTCTTAGAGTTACAAAAAATATATTTTAGATTTTCTGAGATTGGGTTTGTAGAAATTTGTGATTCTTAAGTTAAATACATATTACTTTAGAAATTATATTAGTACCAAGGTCTCAATAATCAATATATCAATAGTATAATGACATCATATCAGACCGTTTGTCTGACAAGTAACAAATTTGTGCCTTAAAATAATACAGATATAAAGCGTAGTAGAATGAGACTTAAGGTTCTGAATTATGACCTTTCATGCTTGCAGCAGGTAAAAACAATAACATCTGCCCCAAGCCGCATGGTGCTAGTCTTGAAACCATTTCCATCTGGCCTACATTTGGACCAATTAGTATAACTACAAACCAGTAAAATGATCAAGATAACATGTAAGATGATTGGAAAATGATCCATACATTGTCCAATTGAAGAACATGTTTGCTTATCAGAAAAACCAAAGCTCATGCAACGCCGCAAGGATTCTGGATCCATCCCACCTCCATCATCTTAAAAACAACACCCATTAGATGTGGAAAATCTAGCTAATACACTTTAAAATACATAAGATTGAAGATATAAAAGTCATAAAAGTAATATAATGTTTTCTTGGAAAGGAAAAGCAAAGAGACAAGAACCTCGAATCAGCAAAGCAGGATTTCCATTTCTTGGATTTGCAATTTTATCTATAACGACAAAGGTAGCACCATTTTGTATCTATTCCATGTAAACAACATAAGGGATATTTAAGTAGATTATTGTAGTACAGAGTTGTAAGAAATAGTTAAACAGATTTTAGCAACCCTTGGGCAGGTAGATAAAAACACATATGGACATGCACACACGCGCACATGCACCCACACTCATGTGCACACATGCATAAACGTGTCCATGCAAGCTAGAGCTGTCAAAATGGGCCAGCCCAGCCCTAACCCACATGGGCTAAGATTATATGGGCCGAGCCAAACAAGGCCCCGTTTAATAAAGAAAATTCTTTATACACCACCCTAGTGAAGAAAAAATACACCGCACAACCAAATTGAGCCACCTAAGCCCCGCTTTTCAACGCACATTTAATGCCTACATATTTATCTTTTCATTAAAAACTTTGAATGACAAAAATGCCCCTCCCTTATGAAAAATTGACACCTATTGCCTAGGTTATGACACCCCCGTGGGCAGAGTTATGCCCTATTTACAGGATGTCATAAGGTTGAGAGGCATTTTTGTCATGACAAAAATATCCCTCAACCTTTTGGCATCCTATGAACAGGAGTATGATACCCTATTTACAAACTTGGACATAGGATATCATAAAAGGGAAGGACATTTTTTATCATTTTAACATGATTTAATACCTGCAGTTTACTTTTTCATTGAAAATTTTGAATGAGAAAAATGCCCTTCCTTTTATGACACCCAAGCCAAGTTTGTGAACAGATTGAGATTAATGGTATTTTCATCATTGAAAATTTTTAAATTTTTTTCAATGATAAAAATACCCCTCAACCTTATGATATCATGTGAACAAGGTTACGACATCCTGACCACGGAGTGTCATAATCCAAGCCAATGGGTATCATAATTTTTTCATAAGGAGAGCATTTTCGTCATTCAAAATTTTCAACAAAAAAATAAAACTGCAGGCATTAAATGTGCATTGAAAAGTGAGACTTATATGGCCCAATCATATTTGGCGGTGCATTTTTTCTACACCGCCTCCGATATACAAAGCATTACTCTTTAATAAATGGGCAATGAAAACCCAACCCAACCCTACATGGGCTGTGGGTTAGGGCCAAGCCAGCCCACCAAGATCGATAAAGAGAGAGGCGTAGAGAAGGCAAGACTAGCTTGTGAGGGGGGGGGGGGGGGGCGCGGAGGCCAAAGTCGCAGCAACCAGGAAAGAGGATCTCGGATGTGGTGGTGGCACCTCATTCATGATCAGCTACCAAGCATTTCTTGGAAGACCAGGAATAGCTGACAGCATCACCGACGACATCGAAGAAGCTCTCGTTGACGACGTCCCAGGCCTCCTCCATGAGGCCCTCATTCATGATCAACTTCGATGGCATCTCCACCCACTCCACCCAATCTTGGTAGAACTCCGATGCAGCAATAGTACCGACGACAGGAGCTGGACAACTGGCCAACCCGCTGCCTCCGTGAGGGAACAGAAAGGAAAAAAGAGGAAAGAGAAGGAGAGGGCTCCCATCATCGCTCAAAGTACAAGAGGCATCGCCAGGATTAAAGAGCTCTGGTTTTTAAAAAAATAATAATTTTATTTGCTAGCCCATGGACTAGCCTGATCCTAACCCGATTCAGTCCATAGGCTATAGGGGCCAAGTCAAAAAGCCCGATTACATAAATATATCATAATTTCTTAGCCTGGCCCGGTCCATTTATAGGGCCAAATGAGCTGGCCCATTGGCTGTAGCCCATTTTGACAACTCTAATGCAAGCATGCATTAATGCATGCATACATGCACACACCCAATCACACAAGCATGAGCACATGCAACAACACCTAAGTATGCATGCGCATCACACTCATGCACATATGCATGCACTTGCACCCACCATGCACATGGAAGTGCACTCACACACATGCGCATGTGCACATGCAAACACGTACTCACCTGACAGGTATGGATTATACCACATATGCCAAATGAGTATAATGTTTAGTTTGATATTCTATGATATGAAAACTTTTGGTGAAAATAATAAAAGTTAAAGATAAACTTAAAGATCTTTAGTGAAAATAAGAAAAGTAGATATCTACCTCATCAACTGCATTATCAAGAAGTTCAGCCATAGCTGGAATAAGAAATAAAAAAGGCAATACAATTTCTTGTCAGCAAATTTTGGTGCAATAAGATAGGCATCAATCAAGAAAATCTCAGTCACAATAGCTATACCACCAAAAGCCCACTTGTGTGAAGTAGCATTAGAATGGAGGAATTTGGGATGGACACATAAACGATTTTGAACATCTGTAAGCATAAGAAAAAGCACTCATATTATTAGTAAATGTCAACCAAGATACTCTGTGAAAACAGCAGCAGCGTAAAAGGCAAGTACAGAGTAAAAGGCAAGTGAAAGTAAAATACCTTGATATGCTAGTCCATGAGCTTGTCTGACTTCGTAATCACCAGCACTCCAGAATTGCCGGCTCAGTTGTGCAGAAATACCAGCAAAAGCAGATGTAGGATCAAAACCAATAATATTAGCAGAAAAACTCTGTTCGCTTGCCATTCTTGATTTATTTGAGACTCCATTTACAATATCTGGGGTTCTTTTTTCATCAACTCTTTGTATTACATCACAATTTGCAGGAGTTGATTCATCATTTGCAATAGTATAGTATTTTTTCTCTTGAACAACAGTTGATGCTAAATGAGGTTTATTATCTTTCACATATGCTACTTCAGTTTCCTTATCAATGCATATGTCTGGAAAGCTCATGTCCAACATCTGAAAACCAAAAAACAACAAAATCAAACAAAGGAAAAAAAACACTATGAAGATCAAAATTTAGAAATGAAGCAAATCTGTGGAAAATAACTATTTGGCAAAACATGGCACATTTCCAAGAAAACAATATCCTTGCAGAGAATGTATAGGCTAGCTATTCAATTTGAGCAAAGAAGTCAACAGTCAATACAACAGCCTTGGAAGGAAAAATAGCACAACTATTAAATGAAAAGTCAAAACTCTTAAGTCTCAAGCCTGAGAAAGGCACCACACAAGTCCAATATATGAACAAAATTAACCTAAAATAATATTTATTTAGCTATATGTACTTCGTAGCCTAGTGAATCTTGAAATAATAATCCTAGCTGATGATAAACTTTTCTCATCTCTTGGAACATCAAGGCAAGATTGACGGGATAACATATAGCCTTTACAACCCTAGATGTTCTTCATGTCTTTGCTTATGATAAAACAAATTAGCAGCAACCAAAACCCAGCTGGTTACATCTTAAGAAACAGTTTCAACACATCTCAGCCTCACCTTCACTAAAGGTAATAACCTTCCAAATATTCTGATCAGGAAAGATTTCTAAAACTTTGTGAATGTGCATGTTTAAAGTAAATTCTCAACTTAGCATGTTTAGAGGTTAAAAGGAAGATATGCTACACATCTTTTGACATAGTGTAGCTGTTCATCAAAATGTGGACATGTCAACAGATCAGGATTCATATTTTTATATAAATAGATATACATGCATAAGCACTTAGTTGAAAGAACTACAATCTCATTCATACATAACTATCATTACATTCATGACAACAGTTTGTCAACATGGTACAGAATAATGCATACATTTGCATCATCTGTGCCAGAGTTTATTGCTGCATATTGGCTTGTGCCCACATATATTGCTTCGATGCACATTGTTAAGTCAATACATAGCAGTATGAACCTATATTTCAGTTTCCCATTCCAAACATGTAGCCAGCCATAATAAAACATCACTAACTTACCATATCAAAAAGGTCAAAGATGTCCCTTTTTATTTTAGCTTCTTTGAGAATTTGAAAATTTCAATAGATGCTCTGGATATGATGGGCGTTTGTTTTAAATCAAATCAAAGACAAGGATCAAGGATCAAGGACACATAAGCATGAGTTCTTATACTACCAGCAGCATGTGAGATTCCCATGGTACTACCAAGTATATGAGCTTCTCATAAAACCAATATAATTCATAGAACGCTTACAACATGTTAACATGAAAACAGACACCAGCCCCTGTAGTTATTGCTAACAGTACTAAAGCTCATTTATGTTACTATTGTGTAATCATAGTTGTGCAACATTATTACATATATAAATTACCTGAAAAAAGTATGATGTACATTTTAAATGACAATCAGATATCTAGGACGATTTGTTACACTATATGCAAATGCAATAGCTAGAAAAAATTTTTATTGGTTCAAAATACATTCATTACATTTGTAAAAAGTGATTTAAATTAGTGTGTTAACTTGAAAAAATAAGTAGCATATTTAGCATGTGGATCTTTTTTTTGCTGGTTTAGATCAAGTACCAATGTCATACAACATGATACACATATCAAGCAACCACTTGTCCACTTAAGCATTTAGATTTCTTGGTTATTCAAAAACAGAAATCTCACAAGCATCTAGGTTCGCATGAGTCATATTGCACTGATGGATCACCTAAATTGATGATCCATCATTTATGATAATTAGCAATGTTTGAAGTACCTATACAAAATTACAAATAAGTTGAAAACTTGATGTTTATTTGGCAAATGATTCATAAAGCCAATTCTGAATAGTTGGAAAAAGCTTGGATGGTTATGTTATGTATTTGAAAACTTGATGTTAATGCACCAAATGACCAGTAGGCATGACCGCATGACAAAAGTTCTATATCCTAGATTTGGATATTCCATGATGCATTTTAGCACAACGCCTGACCAAGCAAGGATCAAGGTTTCAAATCTTGAGATATGCCCCTACACTTTTCATGTCCCAATAAGATAAGAGATGCAGTACACCACCTCTATCTACTCACAATTCACCGAACCATATGATGTCACCATGTCTATACAAGTTGATGCAGTACATGATACAAGTTGATATGACACAGTACAATCAAGATTTGAAACCTTGTTTAGTATCCCTAAAAAAATTAAAGATGTAATATATGATATATTTTCACTTCAGACATGATTCTTTTAACATTATAATCTTTCAAATTTGTAATTTTTATGCCAACCACTGAAAAACATTACAAACATATGTTAGAAAAAATTTTCTATATTTTAGAATGATGAATGGTTTATTTCCCTGACTTTTTTTCTTTGCATTTATAATCTTTATTGAAATACTTCTATTCATTTACAACTGCAGCTAGATACAGAACTTTTAAAACTGCCAAAACTGTAGAAATTGGATCCCATTTGGTCCAAAACTGAGTTTTTGGACCAAAATTCTGAATATAATACTTCATAGGAATATGAGCAAAGTCAAATATGATTAAACTAACAGATAAATTCCAAATTTCTAACCTATGTTTTATAAATTCCAAATTTCTAACCTATGTTTTACCAACAAAAAATACCAGGCACCATCAAAACAATATGAAGCAAGCACTCGTAAGCGGGGGTAAGCAAGGTTTTAAATACCAGTGTGAAAACCCATAATGCTTTTTTGACGAAACAATATGGTATTGGTAGGGTACCGGTACCGACAATACCCGGTGCCAACAATACATTCCAAAATTTGTAGTACTGAAAAGAATTAAAAAATATTAATGCTAGCCAATATGGTCGGTTGAGTGCTGTTTGTATGCACTGTTATTGATCAGTACAACCAATACACATCAGCATTGATGGTTTTGGCATCCCAACACTTGCACCTATGCTGGATTCGCAATATGACAGTACAGTATTAATGGTGCAACAAACTAGGACCTCATCCAAAAAGGCTAGTCAAGAGTTATTACTTAAATTCTTTATCCCTGTATAAGTATCCAAGATCTCTCCAATGTACAACTAATGCAACACTAAACATATGCTCTCATGAGCCCACATATACTCCCCTCATTTAACCTTTAGCATCCTCACCAAATTGCACACAAATCCAATCAGATCTAATGGCAAACACCACGATCGGCCTATAGTCAATCTTAAAAGGGCCGAGATGCTGTAGTCTCCCCAACTCTACACAGCCATGTACCAGTCCACTCAAATACCATTTGAAAAACAACCTACAATTCCACCTAAAAAGACAAACTAGAAGTCGTTATTTGGTTTCTTGGCCCCGTTTAAGCATCCAATATCTTCCCATTGCACAACAATGTTAGACTAAACTAAGGGTGGCAATCTACAAGTTGGGTTGGATTGGGTTCTGGTCAATTTGAGATCATATATCAAGGCCCAAAGGGCCTGACCCAAACCCAACACAACCTGCCAACAAGTCAAGAATGCCCAACCTAAACCTGACCCACAACCAACCTATTATCCCATTTTACTTGGCCCAAGCCCATCTAATTTGGGGTGTCATATTATACAGTAGGCAATTTTTTGATGGTTTGTGGACTAAATCACATGACATAACAAAATAAATAAAATAACAATGCAAATTACAAATCTCTAAATAAATATTACATACAATGGTGCACATTCACCCCACAAATCCACTGCCCATATATGTATGCATGTATATGAATGTGCACTGCCCATATATGTATGCATGTACATATACATATATACATACATATAATATAACATATACCCTCCCTGACCTAAACTGAAGCCAACCCATTGGCAGGTCAGGATTAGCTAACACATACTCAACCCAAGACTCAACAGGTCAGGTTCGGGTCAATTAAATAAGTCAGGTAAAAAATTTCTAACTAGACTAAACACATGGCTGCATGGGTCCCTGCAAACAGTACCATATTAACCTGCCAATTTCTATATCCCAACTGCTAAGGGACATCATGAAGTAAAAAGGTGAAGTAAAGAAATAATATGTGATATTCAAGCACTAATAATTTCGCATGACAATTATACAGAAACTTTGTTCTTTGGAAAGAATCATGACCCAAGATAAATAGCATAACACTAGTGTAGCAAAAAAATAGATATTTGGTACAGAATAAAAAATGTGTAAGACTTGTTTGTAGTTATTACAACTAGTAAAACTAAGATTAGCATCAAAAACTAACAAAGTTATGGACAACCATTTCACATGGGTTGAACATTCAAACTTTGGCTAGATATGACTCTTAAATAAGTAACTAATTGATTCAATTTACCAAACGAAAAAACAAGGAAGATTGTCACAAAGAATATGCTAAGTAGTAAAATATGAATTCACAATGTTATTAATGTAACAAAACTTTCACCAATACTTATCCCAACCTAGATGAAAAAGGTGGAATTAGTTTGACAACTAGTGCTAAAAAGCATGTCAAACCATGAAATGAATCCAAAGACAATATTTGTGAATGCCAAGCATACCTTGTTGAACTAACATCAAAAAGCAGCCCTATACATGAATGCTTGGTGAAGGAGGATTCAAAAAACCAACCTCAAGTAGTTGCGGCAAGGCTTCACAGTTTTGATATGTTTTGACCATGTTATAGGATTCCTTTACAAATATGAGACAACTTAGGCCCTACTTGGGATTGCTGTTGGTAGTAGAGCTTTTGGAGCTTTTAGATAGGGGTGTGCATTAGGTTTTTTCGGTTTAAAATAAACCAAAGTTTCAAAAAACTGAACTTCTGCATTTGCATTTAGTACAACCAAAAACCGAGCCAAAGTAGTCTAAAATCGAACAAACCAAACCAAAATAATTTCAGTTCAGTAATTCAGTTTTGAGCTTCTCTATGCTGGACTTTTGATTTAGTTTGGACTTATGAAGTTCTTTAATAATTTCATTATTTGGACTGCAGAATTACACTCGAACTTATTATTGTTATTCAAATTCAAATCAACAACAAACCATTTTAAAAAAATATAATTTAATAAAATTACCTCAGCTCTTCGCAATCTACCAATGTAATATTTATCATAGGTCTAGAAAGGGCAAAGGTGAGTTTTTATTGCATTTTATAATTTCAGTTTTCGGTTAACCGAAGTTATCAAATTAAATACCGAAGACCGAATCGATTAAAAAACTTTGGTTTGGATTTAAACCGAAAACAAAATTTTCAAGAGAAAAAACAAACCAAACACCAAAATAATTAATGGTTCAGTTTGGTTTTTAGTTAACCAAACCATTTGCATACCCCTACTTTTAGTTTTAGAAATAGAGCTTTTGAAAAGTAAAGTTTTTACAAAAAGTAGTTTACTGTTTGGTAACCACATTTATAAAGTGCTTTGAAACTCTAATATATGTTTGGTAACCAAAAATTAAAAAATTACTTTTGATATGATAAGATGATAATAAAAAATATTGCATAATATTATAGAATATGATATATTAAAATGTTATTATATTGTATAATATTATTATCATATAATATAATACAATATTGTAGTATAATATAATATTATTATAGTTATAATGTAATATAATATAATGAATTATAATCTAATCTAACAATAAATTATAATATAATAATATTATTAAACATTATTAATATTATATTGTATTTTTATAATATAATAATACTATAATAGATTATATTATATGTTTATAATACATCATAATATTAATTTCTTATCATACTATATTATATTTATAGTATAATAATATAATATGACATGATATAAGATGTAATTATAATATTTATTAGTAGGTATTTTGGTCAACAAAAAGATTTTATTTAAATCAAAACAACTTCCTAACATTGGTCAAAATGCACTTTTGAGAAAAAATCCCAAAATAGAGCTTTTCTCAACTAAACCTTATTCAACTTTCTAGCAAAACCAAAATAGCTTCCCAAGTTTTTACCAAATACCACTGTACCATTCAAAAATACTAAAAAGCTTAGCCAAACAAAAAATTAGTACTTGTCATTGGGACTAATAGCAAAGCAATTGTAAGAAATTGGGCATTGTTTTATGCACATATTATGCAAGAATTTGAAACTTGAGGGCCTATACCATATCGATAGCTAAATAGTATGATAGTATGATATGATCCTCATTACAAGAGTACTAAACCTTAGTGCCAATGAGCAAAGAAATAAGTATATCAAGATATACAGTGTCAATGTAGGGGTGATAGGCCTCGATACAAGACTACACCAACTAGACATGTTCAGGTATCACCAAGTGTTAAACACAACTTGCAAAATTCTAGGGGATAGAATATATGTGACCATGTGTGTATGTGTGTGTGTGTTGTGCACGTATGTGTTTTGATGACCATCTCAAAAAGAGATTATGAAAAGGGAAGAAGAGATATATAAATTATCTTACAAACAAATCAACAAAATAGCCATGAGTTTGTGAATTGTTTAAATTAGTTAGGTTCATTCAAAGTTTATTTAAGATCTGTTGAGACATTGAACCATAACCAACTTATGTTCAAAATATAATCACACTTAAAGTGTCCATATAATTGTGAAGATTTTATACTAAAATATAGGGGACACTTTGCTTAAGCTACCCATATAACCTTGAAAATTCCATATTAAAAAAAATAAGAACACTTCCCTGGAAGTGTCTACATAACCAAGATAACTTTATACACTTTGTTTGCAACGCTCACATGACCTTGATAACTTTATATTACAAATACAAGGACACTTTGCTTAAGGTGTCCAACACTTGAAATTAATAGTCCCTTGTAGCGATGGCAATGGGTTAGGCATAGGTTGGCTAGGCCATTACCCATACTTACCCTATAAATGCCTCGGGGTGAGGCAGGGCAGGTAGATTCTCGGGGCAAGGCGAGGCAAGTAGAGTTAGATGAAGGAAGTTGGACAGATCAGGTAGAGCTCTACAAAAATCTTTATTTTTAAGATATAAATCATATTTTTGCCTCAAGGAGAGGATTTGTGAAGAACAAATATATCCGGTTCAGGTTCAAGGCAGTTTTACCATTACCTATACCCGTCTAGGATCTGCTTCAGGTTGGTTAAAATCCACCCCACTACGGTCAGGTTGGTTACTTGATGGGGCAGAGTAAATTGCCATTCATAGTCCCTTGCATGACACTCCAAAAGAGAAGTTCCAAGTGTCAACAGTTTTTGCTAACATAAATAGGACACTTTAAAGTGGAACCAACCATGTCATGTTGTGTGGTACCATGTCCAATTTTCCAAAAGTGTCAACACTTATAGAAGCCTTAAAAAAGAAGTGTCCATAGGGCTGTATGAGTGGTTCAAGGCATGTTAGGCTTATTCTGAGGCAGACTGACCCCTCATATACCAGCTTAGGGTTGGTAAGCTCGAGGTTTTGCTATTAAGCAATGTTTATGTTTCAAAAGTAGAAAGATTCAATAAATAGTTATGCCATAACATACGCAATTTTGTTGATCCAAAACTAAATTGTGAAAATAATTATGACTGATGTACAATTAGTTAGCAGTATAGCAAACATGCGTCGGAACAAAAATAAACTTCCAAAGCTAGAGTAGCACAATAAGTATAAGATAGTTGCTAAGAAATAAAACTAGAAGAACCAATATAAACTTTGGGATTTCATACAAATTACATGGTACGTTATAATATTTAAATCATTAGTTTTGTGACAAAATAACATCAATTTTGTAGCTTATGGTCCATAAGTTTATCAATGCAAGCAAAAGAAGTTAGGAGTGCGGGCATATTAAAATGAATCTCTCAAAATCAGTCTTAGCGAACAAGTGCTTGGAATGCACAAGTGTAGCATCCTGAAGAAAATTAGAAATTGGTGTTGCACCTTAGTTCTACTCCGGCCAGGGAGCTTCAAATCATATTGGATAGTTCAACCAGCCTTGGCATATTGTCGTGCAACATAATTCTTCTTTTCTTTTGTTTTCTTCTTTTCTTTTGTTTTTTCTTTAGACATTGCTTATCATGAGCACACAATAGTAGTGAAGCATTTCATACAAGCATATACAATGCTCCCTATTTCAACATATAGTGGCCAAATAAAAACATTTATAATATAGCAAGCAATTCTTGAAATTCCAAAATCCCAAAGCACTTCTCAAATCTAGGGCATTTGACTTCCTTAGGATAGACTTTGACCAGGTTAAACCACCTTATAATCTAAAGTGATCCATTACGAATTCATGGAGTAAGCTTGCCAATAAGCAAGCAAAGAAAAGTATCACTCTATACATGATATGATAATTGAACTAACAGTTTTACTATGATACTTTGTGCAACTGCTAGCACAAAATCCACATTCATATCCTCCTTAGTAAATATGTTTTAGGATCGCTGCTATTTATCGCAATGCTTTTAGGACATCAGAATATGCACCAATTACACGTCTAGCACTGAAAAATTTCCTCAATTTTACCTCTCCCAGTGATACATGAGCTTAGATTTACAAAAAGAAACCGCAAAAAGGCAATCAAATTTAACCTCTACTGATTAAACATAAATCCACTAATGAGTTTTGAAGAAACGAATCAGCAACTTGGACAAATGAGAGGGGGAAAATAATGCAAGTAGGAAGTACATTTTGGAACACTACAAACTGAAAACCATAAAAATTGATGTCTAAGACAGAAGAATAGCTAAAACATTAAATAATATTTACCCTTGTTAATTTTGAATTTAAGTGAGATTTCATGTTGTTTCATGAAAAAAAAAAAAAAGTAAAAAGTGAAACAGTTGCAACTTGAAAATGAAAAGAAAGGGGAGAAAACGAGGGACAAAAAAACAAGAAAAGAAGAAGGAAAAAAAAAATCAATCCAAGCCTCATTAAAAAACCCAGAGAAAGCCTCATAAGGCAAGTCACTCATTGAGTCATGACATAAGAAGCAACCCTATAAGAGCCCTAAATAAACACAACGTTGCTATTAAATATAGTGTTATAGCTGTAATTCAATCTTGAATAGGAAAAGAATCCCGAGATTAACTGCGGCAGGTTCGGAGGCCCGAGATTTCAGTCGCCGTTAGCGAATCCCAGGCCCAAGAATAGGTTCCTCAAATCCAAGAAAGACATTGTTGGTGACAAATATCAACTTTTGAAGGTAAAACAAGGACGGGTCTTCTCTTTAGTACGAAGACCACAGATTTAAAGATCGAGGGTACCTAGTTGTCAGCCAATCCCCGTCCCATCGGCTCTTAACGAATTTGAGCCGCGGAATAGGTGCCACCGCCATGGATAGAAAGCATTTCTTCGGCGGAGAAAGGAACAAAGAAGACGAGACGGCCATTAGCGGAGTTGAAGGGAGAGAGATTGGAAACCCCGGGGTTGAGGAGAGCGAAGCAATGAGCTTCGCCTTTTCCGTTCAGAATAGGGTAATCAGTCCATCCGGATTCCGAGGAACTTCAAGGGTAGATATAAGCTAGCAACTAGCAACTACTGGCAACTAGCGACTCGCAACCCAGAATGATCGTACCAAATCAAGATTTAAAAATACATATTAAAAAATAATACAGGAAGAAAATATTGAAAAAATTTTAAGAAAAAATTTTGAACTATACAAAAATTCTTACTCACCAATAAGAGGCCTCTGATCTCTATTGCACAATGCTGACTCTCCTGGCACAATCTTCCACACAACAGATTCTCCGGGCACAATCTTCCTTTAAACAATATTTATAAAGATAGGAGCTAGACTCCTACTTAAACTAGGAAAATAAAATTTACTAATATACAAATTTTAGGTTAAATAAAATACTTCTAGGAATAGAATCCTATTTATATATATTTGGAAAAATAAATTTACTAATATACAAATTTTAGATTAAATAAAATACTTCTAGAAATAGAATAATTTTTATACATGTTTGGAGATGTGTTGGTATTGGTCAAGAATAATTTTAAATCTAAATATAAAATTTTGAGTATTTCGTTACAATCCAAATATAATTTTGAATTATGTTAAAAATTCAAAGTTTAGATAAAGATGACCTAATTTTTTTTTGATTAATCTTTATATCATGATTAATTTTATTATCCACATCTCCTTTTTCTTTTTAGATAAACATGCTTTTTTTCAACTTTCTAATTCTTTGTTTATTTATTAATCTCCTCTCTTCTCCATCCATGTCTTTGATTTTTTTTAATTTTTTTATCTATTAATTTTTTTGTTCGGATTAATATCCTTTCATCTTGATCCTTGTTAATTTTTTCTTTGATATATATCCTTTTTATTCATTTTATCATTCGAAATACTTTTTAGATTTATCAACTAAATATAAAACAGTTTTAAGATATTGATAACCAAACGAAAAACTACTTTATCTCACAATAATTTTTGATATCTAATGGTACTGTAATCCATTTGGACACCAGAGTGAGCTAAAGAGGGTATGAAGATGACTATATCCACAAAAGAATCCTGACCGGAGAAGGTTTCGATGAAGGCTTTCCGACGGTCAATTCAATATTTCAGAATACCTGATAAAATAAGGGTGCAAGTGCATGAAATATATATAATCGGGCGAGAGAGTGCATACCTCTTGGTGGTCAACTGAGAACTCCCTTTTTTATACTCAAGTAGCAGGAGTATTCCAAGGATATTCCAATGTGTCAGGAAGCGGGTAGAAAATGATTAGACTTAGGCCTTTACTAGAACCTTCAGAAAAAAATTATCCTTTGTTATCCGGAAAGTCTCCTTCCTATTAATGAAAGGTTTCATCTTTTACGTCTCTCGTCGTTTGCCTTAATAGTTCCAAGAAATATGACTTGAAGAAAGGCCATGCTTCCTTAATGATTGAGATATGTTCTAGATAATGAAACCTGATGATTTGTCTGTTGTGGTGGATATTTTAAGATGAGTGTCGGTAGATTCCTCATTTGGCTATTTGGCATATGCATTCATAGGAGTGGTTGACTGAGTTAGGACCTATATCGGAATTCAGTAAGCTTGAGGGCCTTCTATAACTAAGATCCTACAAAACTCGAGATTCGGGGGAGCTAGGTCCCCAATGTACCGAAGGTAAATAGGCATAGGCATTTTGTTCAGGAGTTGATAGGATAGTGATCTAGCCAGTCAAATATTTATTAGGATAGTTCGATCTAAACCTGTTAAAAGCTGGGAGGGCTAGAGATGGGTGCTGGAATAAAGTTGTAAAGATTTCTGGTTCGAAAAGGAACCAAGAAGCTGAATGTTGGGTTTGTTGTATATTAAAGTTATCGTCGATAAGACTGGGAGCCAAAGTATCTCTCCCGGTCTTCTCCTCCTAGGAAAATAGGACCGAATGACCAGCGAGGTATTTTGGGACAAGGTTTGTCCCTCTAATAAGTTTGATAATATACTACCTCGGTTGAATAGATTTAGTTTATCCGGATGTTCGCTCTGCTTATTCATATTTGAAATATCCTAGGTCTTGGTGCCCGAATTCGAAATAGCCAAACATGGCCTCCTTCTACCTTGAATCAGATCAAATTGAATTATCTTCGGTCCGGAAACTTTTGGAATCCTGGGTGCAGGGTTTCTTTCAATATCATTAGCCCCCCACTCAATCTAAATGTAGAGTATTCGGGTTGAGGAATAATTCTAGCGCCATACCTTAGAGATCCCGACAGTTATATTAGGTTTTGGATTCTCAAAAAGTGAGTTTATCCAAAAGTTTTTGTATGTTGCATTTATGATATCTTCAAAAAATGTGAGAAGCTATCATGGCTGGTCCCTTTGTAAAGAAATTCTAGTAATGGTTCATAGTCGTGGATGCTTGAACTAGGATGACCCTACATTCGATGTGCGGCAATTTTTGATTATTGTTTCGATAGCTTTGAGTACTCCATGGTCCGTGCGATGTTTAGGATTTACGAAGAGCTGTCCTGAAGCACCGTGGGGGCAATGCCTTAAGCGGCAAAGATTTCGACTTCCCCATTGGTGTCCCAGTGTTAAGGCATCAAGAAGCAATTCTAGTGCCTCCAATGTTTCCGGAAGTCTGTTATTTACTAAAAGGCGAGTCTAGACTTTCCTTCGGGGAGTAGGTGATAGGTTCGCGATATTGTCGTTAAAACATCATGGCTATCTGTTTAATTAATCAATTTTTAAATAAAATTGAAAATACTTAGAAAGGATAAGTCGGGTCGAAATCATGGAGAAGGCAATACTTAGGATAATTTGAATCTTTGATTTTTATAAAATAAAAGAAAAATAATTTGAAATTAGAAAAATGAAAATTAAAAGTGCAAAAGAAGATTAAAACTTGGAACATTCGTTCTGCTAATCATATCTTAGCATCTACTTATAATAAAAATAAATAATAAAAATTTAAATTATATAAAAATAAGCTTTGCATTAATTAAAATCTAATTACAAGAAATTAAAAATAAAAATTAAATAAAATATAAAAGATGGTAACAAAGTATTCGAAGTTAATTTATCGTAGTCTTATTGGGAAGTTGGTTGATGTCACTTCACCTTCTTCCATTGTACTTTATAGAGCGAACTTGACTTCCTCTTCTTTCTCTTTCAATCTTGATCTGAAATTGGTGTAGGCAAAAAGAAGGCATAGGAGATAGAGCTTCTCCTCTAAGAAACCTCACTCTTAGCGGCTATCCCATAATTCAAAGCTAAGTCTTTTACCATGTACCGTACTCTTCTATCCTGTACCATACTCTTCTTTCCAAGATGGTCTTCTCTTATGGGCTGGGATCCTTTGAATAGAAAAAAATAAGCAGGCTCCTTATGAAATATTTTTTCTGGAATTTTTGAATTTCAAATCATCTTGAGATCATGCTAGATTATCCAAATCATACTGAAATAAATAGAGGCCATCATATTAGAGTTTGAATTGTGCTCGGATCGCCCAAATCGGAGTTGGAATGCTGTAGATCACACTTGATTGCCTTAAATTACCATAGATCATGCTAAGGATCACTCATGGATATCTTCCGCAAGTTAGAACAAATTATGGTCGTAAGATCATGCTAAGGAGCTTGCATGGCTGTCCAATAGTGCTTAAAATAGTACCTAGATTGGTGCAAATCCATCGCATCACAAGCTATCATGCTCATCTTTCCTTCTTCCAGTCAATTGCAACTTCAGTAGTTGGATCCTCATAAAAGAAGCACACCAGCGATCCACCAAAGACATTAATTACTCTTGGGCATTAATCATCCAAAATAAATCAGCTTTCCTCTCCCAGCAAGCAACATATGAAAGACCACATCTCATTGTTCCCATGAACCATTTGTAGACCAATGGTCTATGTGGACCATATGAAGCTATGGACCACCATGGACCAAGGATTTTAAATTGGGTTTTTGGATCCATTTAAACTCTATTTTGGGTCCAGTATAGTTTCTTTGAATCCGTAGAACGAGCTCTTCATATTGATAAATATTTTAATCATTAGTCTTGCCAAAATTCTAGAGTTCCACTAATTTAATTATACCTACCAAAGAGGAAGAAAAATGATTAATTTTTTAATTAAAAATATAATAGGCGCGAAATCATCTTGGTGCTTAAATTGATCAGTCAGTTCGACATCTAATTTTCATAATTAAATTAATTTTATAAGAAAGTCCAGTTTAATTATGAAATTAGAATTTTTAGAAGATATTAGCACCAATAATTATTTAAAATATTTAAAATAAATATATAAATACATGATTTATTACATCCCTCAACTTGCTTATTGCTAGTTCCTTAGCAATGTAATAGTCATATAAGCATTAAATTATAATCATGTATCATTAAGAGAGTCCTTTATAAAAATAGATTTAGAATTGAAAGTAAAAAGATCTAGCAAGTATCACTAATTTTGTATAAAGTTTTAGAAGTAGCTTTCGTAGTCAATATAATTAGAAACTTTATTAAAATTCATCCAAAGATCTATCACACTTGTATTTATAATGACTAACTTAACATTTCGGTGCAAGCTTGCAAAGGACAAATGTTTCTTCGCTTATCACTTATTTTGGTTAATTTTCTATATACCCCCAAATTAATCTCATGAATGTAAGGTAGCTTTCACATTATATGATTTTTTTTAGTGCTGAGCATCGTAGCTTTCCCTTTATCATTTGATACAAACCTTCATACTTGACTTAGGTGTAGAGGCCCGTTACTAAGCTTAGGGCAATCCATATATACTCTATATTTTGCATTTTTTATTTTAGACAGGTAGCTCTTTCCTTAAATTCAAGTTAACGTTCACACCGCCTGATTTTTTTCTAGTATATAGCACTTTCCTTAAATTTAAGTTTCTTTAATTAAGAAGGATTTGATGTTATTTATAAACAAGTTAGAATAACATGGACTTCTATTTTATAAAATATCCTAAATCTAGACAGCTCCTAACTACCAAAGCCACCTTAAAGCCCTTCAAGTCAGAAACTAACTAATCAACTAGCCAAGTAAGGATAAGATCGATGGGGGTCCCCCTGCTGCTTTTCTTAGACACCAATTAGATTAGTTAGGTTAGTCAGTGGATCTAATTAAAAATCACCTTTCTTCAAGGCTATATCATCCTTGAATCCCTTTCCTAGACACCAGTCAATCAACCAATCCTGATCCAGTTTAACTCTTTCATGTGCCTTGTCCTATTGAGCTTAAATTTCTTAGGGACTGACATCTAGTTAATTTTAATTAAAAAGTCTAGGTATGTTATGGTGGTTTGTGGGCTAAGGAAGGGTGATCAAATCCCTACCTGTTGCCCAGCTAAAGCAATCCAAAAGGGAGATGACTTGGGTTTTGAAAATTTTTTGCAAAGATTAAAAATAAGTTCTAGTGTATTTGCAAGTGTTTATCTGCTCAACAAGAATATGCAGCAGAAGTAATAAGATAAATGCAAGAAAAGAAGGATAAACAATCACAAATACAAGAATTTATAGTGGTTCGGTGCACACCAAGCACCTACGTCCACTTTCCAAGATCCACTTGGATATTTCACTATAATCCTTCCTTGATTATAGTAGATTAGTTTTCCTAGGATCACTAATCAAAATTCCTTGGTTTTCACAAGACTAACCAAAAATCTAGTTGGTTTTCACAAGGCTCACCAACAACCTAGTTGGTTTTCACAAGGCTCACCAACAATCTAGTTGGTTTTTCAAACAAAGCTCACCAACAACCCAAATACTAGTTTCAATTCACTTGAAACTATAAATAATAAGATAAATCAAGTATAGTGTAAGAATACAATAAGCTTTCAAAATAAAAGCAAATATCTCTTTGAAGCTCTTTGAATGTTTTTGAGAAGTTTGTCTCCAAGTTGTTGAAGTCTTAATCAATACTTGAGAGTTGGACTTGAATGCCTCTTAAATGCTTGAAAGCTCGACTTCACTTCAAAGTAATGAATACTCAATGAATATTTGAATAATTTGTAATGAATACTAATGAATACTTTTTTCATGTGTTTGGTCCACTTTAAATACCTTTTCAAGCCTTAAATGATCGTTGGAGAGGAGAATATAGCTGTTAGACATAAAAAGAACCAATTCTGTGCTTCAAAAAACTAGCTGTTACTGTTCTTCCAAACATGCAAGTATCGATACTTCAGGTTATGAGTCGACTCATGTGTTGATACTTGAGTCGACACTAGGTCAAAAAAAATTCTAAAGCTCTCTGGAGTGCTCTGGTACGTCGATACTTCTTCTGGTGAGTCGACACTTGAGTCGATACTTCATATCCGTGAGTTGACACTTGGACAAAATCCAAAAATCAGCATGTTATGTCTTCATTTTGGTCTCGGGCCTTGAGTCAACACTTGCTTGACCATGAGTCGACACATAAGTCGACACTTTATGCATACCGGCTGAAACTCTTTCTACGTATCAACTCAGAATTCTATGAGTCGATACTTGATCTCCATGAGTCGACTCTTAACCGAAACTTTGTCAAATTTAAAATTGGAGTCTTTCAAGGTCATTCATATATACCAAGGTCCATATAATTTGAAATTTTATCATCATAGATGACTTCTTCAATAAGTTGGCAAGCACTTTGAGCTTTTACTACACTACAACTTTGACGAGTACCTTGTTCTGTTAAGCATATTTTTAATACAAAGTTAATACTCAAATATACTTAAGTATTTTGTTATTCATCAAAATCAAGATATGAGTCAACACTACCTTATGTTGTTTATGAGTTGTTGCCCTTAAGATGTCTTATAGGAATATACAATGTAAAAATAGAAAGATATCCCAAATAAGTAATAATCTTTTATGTTTTAATTAGTTACTATATTTTAGTTAAGTATTATGTGATGATTTTGTTTTCCTTTTATATTATATTAATTTAAGCAAAAAGAAAAAAGGTAGGTTTTAAGTTTGGTTAGTTAGATATGAGAGGAAGAAAATTAAATTAGGTTAAGCAAATAAAGCAGCTGGATAACATAAATTAAAGAAAAAAATCAAATCTAGTATTTAAGGCAGTTATTTGAAAGATTAAATGATTTTTTTTAGGTTCATTTGGAAAAGAAGGAACTTTAAAAAAAAAAAAAAATTCCTTCTTTTAAAGTTAATTTGAAAAGGAAGAAACTAACTAAAAGCAAACATTTTTTTTTAGATTAATTTGACAAAGAAGAAATTAAAAAAAATTCTTTTTAAGTTAGTTTGAAAAGAAAGAAGCTAATTAAAAGTAACTAAAAATATTTTTTTCTTTTTATGTTATGTTAATTTAAGCAAGAAGAATAAAATGTAGGTTTTAATTTTGATTAATTAGATGCGAGATAAAAAAAGACTAAAATAGGTTAGGCATATAAAGAAACTTTAGATCTTATAATTAAGGAAAGAAATCAAAATAGTATTTAATGTAGTTAATTAAAAAGTTAAGTATTTTTTTTCTTTTTAGGTTAATTTAAAAAGGAAGAAACTAAAAAAAAAAATTAGGTTAGTCTGAAAAGAAATAAACTAATTAAAAGCAACTAAAAATATACTATTTTTTTAATATTAATTTGAAAAAAAGGAAACTAATTTAAAGAAAGTAAATAAAAAAATAAATTTGAGATTTTGGTTGATCTCATCAAAATTGTGGAACTTTCCTTTTCCTCTTTTTTTTTTCTTTTTTGGTTTTTTTTGAGTTGCCAAAAAAAATGAAAAGTTAGTAAACTGAATTTACAAGGAATCAAAGAGATCAAAAATATTAGTATTCGTGCCTTTCCTGATAATGGTGCCAAAAACTTGATAGGTCCATGATATTATTGTTAAGATACTACGACTATCTATTTAATTAACTGATTTTTAAATAAAATTGAAAATACATGAAAGGATAAGTCAAGTAAATCCACGAAGAAGGCAGTACTTAGGATAATTTGAAATCTTTAATTTTTATAAAATAAAAGAAAAATAATTTGAAGTTGGAAAAATGAAAATTAAAAATGCTAAAGAAAATTAAAACTTGGTACGTTTGATCTGCTAATCAGATCTTAGCATCCACATGCAATAAAAATAAGCTTTGCATTAATTAAAATCTAATTACAAGAAATTAAAAATAATAATTAAATAAACTATGAAAAGTGGTAACAAAGTATCTGAAGTTGATTTGCCACAGCCTTATTCAAAACTTGGTTGATGTCACTTTGTCTTCTTCTATCATACTCCATGGAGCGAACTAAGCTTCATCTTCTTCTTTCTCTATGAATCTTGATGTAAAAATTGGTGTAGACAAAAAGATGACATACAAGACAAAGCTTCTTTTCTAAGAAACCTCACTCTTAGAGGCCAACCTACAATCCAAAGCTAAGCCTTCTACTCTATATCATACTTCTTCATCCCGTATCGTACTCCTCTCTCCAAGATGGTCTTTTCTTATGGTCTAGGATCCTTTAAATAGAAAAAAATAAGCAAGCTCCTTGTGAAAATATTTTTTATGAAATATTGAATTTCAAATCATCTTAAAATCATGCTAGATTATCCAAATCATATTGAAATAAATAGAGGCCATCATATTAGAGTTTGAATTGTGCTCGGATCACCTAAATTGGAGTTGGAATGCTGCAGATCATACTTGATTGCCTTAAATCACCATGGATCATGCTAAGGATCACTCGTGGATATCTTCCACAAGTTAGGATAAATTATGGCCATAAGATCATGCTGAGGAGCTTGCATGGCTATCCGATGGAGCTTAAAATAGTGCCTAGATTATCGCAAATCCACTACATCATAGGCTATCATGCTCATCTTTCCTTCTTCCAGTCGACTGCAACTTCAACTGTTGGATTCTTATAGAAGTACACCAATGATCCATCAAAGGCATTAATTGCTCTTGGGCATTAAATGCACCCAAAACAAATCAATTTTCCCTTAACAAACAACACATGAAAGACCACATCTCACTGTTCCAATGAACCATTTGTAGACCGATGGCCTATGTGGACCATATGAAGCTATGGACCATCATGGACCAAGGATTTTAAATTGGATTTTTGGACCCGTTTGAACTCCATTTGGGTCTAGTATACTTCCTCTGAATCCGTAAAGCTAGATCTTTATATTGGTAAGTATTTTAATCATTAGTCTTACCAAAATTCTAGAGTTGCACTAATTTAATTAAACCTACCAAAGAGGAAGACACAATGATTAATTTTTTAATTAAAAATATAATAGGTATGAAATCATCTTGTGCTCAAATTGATCAATCAGTTCGATATCTAATTTTCATAAATGTGCAGTAATCTCTTATTTTTCAAAATTAAATTAATTTTTTAAGAAAGTCCAGTTTAATTATGAAATTAGACTTTTTAGAAGATGTTAGCATCAATAATTACTTTAAATACTTAAAATAAATATATAAATATGTGTTTTATTAGTAGGTAACTATCAGGCTTGTAGAGCCAAGTCTGAAGAGCATGGGTGTGTGGGTTTCGAGGCGATCATTCAGGTATATAAAAGGTCTATTGCCTAAATCATTGTTGTCCGATTTTTGTGTCATCCTTTTTAATAATATGATGTCGTCCGAATCTAATGCAACTATCTCATCATTTATACTTCTTTATAACATTGGTTAAAATTGTTGAAGCAAAGGCTACCATGATGGAAGGAAAGGTTATTGATGCCAAAAGAAAGCTTGGTGAGGCCGAGACTCATATTGCTGAAGCAAAGAGAGAATTCTGGGAACAAAAGAAACACGTGAATGGTCTTTTAAAGAATGTCATCAATTCGACAGTAAAGCTAGGGAAAGTAGGCAGTCATCTTGCCTCAATGCATCAGAAGTTGGAGGCCATGTGTGAGGGTAAGGCCCGGGCAATTTTGAATGCCGAGACAGAGATTGCCAAATTAGAGAAAAATCATGAAGCGATAGTCAAAGATTTGAAGGCCGAAGTAAATAGCCAAATTCAATGATTTTGGAAGGAGGCTTGAAACCAAAACGAATGGTTATAAAAGAAACTTCGCCTTGCTCAAGGTCAAGTGCAAGATAATGGTTCCTTGAGACAGGATGATAAGATTCGTCAAGCCAAGCAAGCAAGGAGCAAAGCCATGGCTGAGATCTAGCTTCTTCGATAAGAGTTGGAAAAGGAAAAGAATAGGAATGCTGTTTATTTCCAATGGTTCCAAAACCACTAAACCATGGACATGGAGGATAACTTGTCCTTACAAAGCTAGTTAAAGATGGCTAAGATTATCATTGATAGCCGAGGGAAGGATAGTTGATTGTGGTGACGAGATCCTGAGGCTGGACGCCAGAATGACTTTAACCGAAGCATACATGGGGGCTACTGAGACTCGACTTCAACATGCCGAAAGTAAATGTATAGAGCTAGTTTCGAGGATTGTAAAACATTGGCAACCCAAATTCTTCTAGAGATAAGAGCACGTTTTCTTCAAACTCCCATCATAGTGCAGGCCATACAATCTCTCTATGCTAACCAAACTAACCAGGAGTAAGAGCAGAGGAACTGAAATTGTAACTTTTATTTCCTTGTTTCTAACTTGTAAGATACCTTTAAAATAAATAAAATGTAATTTTTTTCTAAATATCTTGATGTGGTACTTTTAAGGGCACCTTGTTTTTTTGGGTATTTTCAATCCTAGGGTTTTCATTCGATAATTCTTTTCTTTTAGAATAGATAGGAGAATGATTGATGTTCACTCCTAGTCAAATCACATTAATTTCTAGATTTTTTTGGTGCAATATAACATTTGAGAAGACATTTCATCATGGGTTGTTCAAGAAACGAAGAACATTTATGACTTCTTGATAATCCAAGGCATCGCAGTGCTCAAGAGGGACCATTATTTTCTTGCATAGAAGGCAACGAGATGATAGAAGTGGGCTTGAGATGCTTCGGTCCCAATGATCTATGGGGATATGTTTTAGCTTATCTCTGGGTGCCATCTGTCTCCTATCTAATGAATCGATTGTGGGTTAGCTTAATCTAGGTCATTGGCTAGATTTATAGATAGGGAAGCCTTTGATGTCCGGCTTGTTCTTGGCCTTTTGCAACTTTTTCTTCCTCCTACTCTCCTCCCTTTGGGTTCTTCTTTCTTCCCCCTATCTATTTTTGGTGAGCTCTTCCAGCATTCATCGCTATTTGCTTCTCCTTTTTTCTTATCTAGGTTTTTGAATTTCTGCATAGATTCGTTAAGGGGCTTCCTGTTCCTTTTAAGATAGCTTTTACATTAGTTCCAGGGATCTCTTATTGTCTGCTCTGGGGTTTGGGCTCCTAGAGTTCTTCTCATTTTCTTTTTAAAATAATTTTTCTATTTTTGAATATCTTGGTTTGATCTTAACTGTCGAATTTTGAGAAGATCTCTGAAATGGGGGGTTCATGGTCTTCAGACCATGAACCTGTTGATTTTGGGGTTTTCACTAAAGGGGCAGAGGTTGATTTAGCTAGCGAAGCATCGGCTATTGCAGCTTTATCATAGAGATCAGTGGATCATGAAGGACGATCCTTCACAATTCCTGCAAAAGAGCTTTTAGGAGACCCCGAAGAGGAGATTCTAGGGGATCCCAAAACTTTCTTCCTGGACTTATCCAGTCCACGATCTGGGAGTTGGATTTGGAGAGACTTTGTAAGAAGTTTCAAATCCCTCCGAATTTCTAGCTAGAAGTCTTGCTTGATATGGATCGACCATTCAATCTTCCTCCAAGATGGTTGGCCCATTACAAAGAGTTTTTCCTGGCCAAACTAAGACTACCTCTGGTCTCCTTCTTTATTGAATTCTTTAGGACTATAGATCTTCCTTCTTGTGTAGTCACATCGGATACTCTTTAATTTCTTTTTAGATTCTCGATAGTTTGTGCTTTATCCAGATTCATCCTTCAATCCCACTTTTTAGAGATTTTTTTGGCAAACACCATCAATATCATGGATGGTGTTTTGCCTATCCCTGCAAAGGGTAGTACCCTTTGATTCGAGGCACTCCTTCCTTTATACACTATTGGAAGAAATAATTTTTTTGTAAGGCACCCGAACGTTGATCACTTGGATTTCATACAGTGGGGCATCCAATCTTGACTATTGACCTATCTTTCCTTTTGTCCAAAGAGGAGGGATGGATTAGTGTTCTTCGATACTTTTAAATTTCTAGCTTGAAAGTTTTGTTGTCCTAGGCTATCCTTTTTAAGACAGGATTTAGCCAAATTCAACCAAAAAGTAAGAAAAATTATGTTCCATTCCTTCTATTTTTTAGTTTTGGTCCTTATATTTTTTCTTTTTCTAAATATTTTTTCTTTAATTTCAAATATGGATCCTTCAATCACTCATAAGTTGAGGAAGGCAACCTGAAGAAAATAAAAGTTGAGATGGCTCTTGCCACCAGAGATTCCTCAGGGGTTTAGGCCATGGTCACTCCCGGATTTGAAATCATCCCATCCGATGCTCCGAGGTCAGTCATCTAGCCATAGCTAAATGCTCCCGATTGTCCAAGGACAGGGGCTCTTCCTCCACCTCTTAGTCAGCTACTTCTAAAGGAATCTTGGGTAATTAAGCTCTAGGATTGAAAATCTATGCTGGGAGGTTGTCAGAGGCCTTTTCAAAAATTCATTCATCCCATCGATGTGGATCGAGTCATGGAAGAAAGAAATCATCAATGCTGCAAAGATATAGTTTGGACTGTCTTGAAGGTTAATTTTCCTTCCTTCTTTTGGATTTAGTATTAATGATTCTGTGATTTATCAATGAGTTTGTTGTTTTGTAGATATGCTATTTCATCAAGAATTATTACGATTTAAGAGGCTATTGGGTGGTCAAGGAAAAGAAGAAAAAATATCTGGTAGTGCACCTGAAGGAGGCGAAGGCTAGCTAGAAAACTGTCAAAGCCAGTCTCAAACACCTCGAGGCTGAAAGAGAATAATTGAAGGAGAAGCTTTCCCGGGAAAAGGGGGCTCTAGAAGCTACATGATGGAAAATCTTTGATTTTAAAGTGCAAAAAGAGGAGGATGCGTGAAAGGTGGTGGAAGCTTATAAGTCTTCTGAAGAATGCCACCAGAAGAAGCTACTCTTCACCCAACCAGCTATTACCAAAGGCATGGATGACACTCGAAGGAGGATCCCCCGACACCACCTGAAACTCAACCTAGACTTCTTGGATGAGGACAAGTTGGACAATGACATTCCAATTGAAGGTGCATCGACTTCGGGAGTAAGAGTAGCTGGGATCGAATGAGATGTTAGTGTGCCTCCCGTTTGAACTTCTATTATTACACAATTTTTTATCAACATAATTATCATTGGCTAGTCTTATAAAGGTGGCCCTTTTGTAGAACCTTTGGATTTTTTTTTGATATTATTAATGAAATAGCTTATTTTATTTTGACAAAGTGTTATGGTTCGGTATGTTTGATTGTAAATGCTTTCTAATGCCGTGTTTAATATTTAAAACATGCAGTTCATCATGTTATCATGATAAAAGCTCGATACGATTTTTATGATGAAATATACTATTGTCTCTATCCTTAAGTGGTGACTTGGATTATGGCATAAGCCGCTCTCATTAGGATAGACTGCCAATCATCGAATTTTTACTAGACTGAGCCCTTCTTATTATAAAATGATACGGGTCAGAACCATTTGGAAAGTAGAAAATGCCTAGTACTATTCTCATTCAGTTGTCAATCCACCAATGTCGATATTGCTCTTGAGCAAAGGCTACTTTATAGCATTGAATTTTTAGTCATGAGCTTTTCAAGACAATGTATGGGATCTGGCATTCGGCTTCCAGGTGCTCATCAACACTGGCTCAATTAAAATCTTTTTGGTTATGGTCAAGGGCTTTTAAGAGTTGAGCATCTGGCCATAGGCTTTCCAATTTTGGCCTGATCAAAGGATTTCAGATGTTGAATCTTTTTTTATCTCGGTTAAGAGCTTTTGGGAGTTGATCATCTGGCCAAAAGCTTTTCAACACTGGCATGACTGAAGGCTTTTGAGCATTGAATTTTTTTATCCCGGCCAAGGACTTTCGCAAGTTGAGCATCAGGTCAAAGGCTTTTCAATACTAGCATAGTTGAAAGGTTTCAGGTGTTGAATATTTTTTATCCTGGTCAAAGACTTTCAAGAGTTGAGCATCAAGCTAAAGACTCGATGGAAGGCTTTTGAGCATTGAATACTTTTATATCCTGATCAAAAGCTTTCAAGAGTTGAGCGTCAGGCCAAAAACTTTCTAACGCTGCCCAGTTGAAGGCTTTCGAGTGTTAAATCTTTTTTATCTCGATCAAGGGCTTTCAAGAGTTGAGCATCAGGCTAAAGGCTTTCTAGCACTGGCTCAATTGAAGGATTTAGGGTGTTAAGTTCTTTTTTATCCCAGCCAAGGGCTTTCAAGAGTTGAGTGTCAAGTCAAAAGCTTTTTAATGCTGACATAGCCAAAAAATCTCGAGTATTGAATTTTTTTAATCCCAGCCAAGGACTTTCAAAAGTTGAGTATCATATTCAGGGCCACATATTCAGCTTCATTGTTGGTAGAGAAAAACCCAAAATGGAGGGTGTATTGGATTTCTCACCCTTCTGGACTAATGAACATGAGCCTCGCTCTGGAACCATTAGTGTTTGAGGCTCATCTACATACAATATTCATTGATTCTCAGGATTTTTAGGCATTGGATCTCCTTCTTTTGTTCAAGATCCCATTTAGCAATCCTGCCCAAAGTGTCAGACCGATATAAAATCATTCAAAGGGGTTGGTTGATGAGGACTACGATCATGTGAGCTTCAAAATATGATCAAAGCTTTATGGCCAATATCACAAGAGATAAGATAAGCTTTTTTAGCTGGGTATATCTAGTTTTAATATTTTGTAAGACTCGACTGACATAATACACCAGCTTTTGTATTCGATCTTCTTATTGAACAAGAATGGAGTTGATTGCAAAAGGAGAGATCACCAAATATAGATACGACTCCTTGCCCTCCTTCGATTTACTAAGTAGCGATGGGGTACTGAGATAAGCTTTAAGCTCTTTGAATGCCTTCTGACATTCCTTAATCTATTCAAAATCCTTCAATTTTTTCAAGATTTGGAAGAAAGGTAAGTATCATTCGGCTAGTTTGGAAATAAACTGGCTAAGGACGATAATCCAGCTAGTAAGTCTTTGGACCTCTTTTATATTTTTTGGTATGGTCATTTGCATCAAGGCCAAGATTTTGTCTGAGTTAGCTTTGATCCCTCGGTCAGATACATAAATCTGAGGAACCTCTCGGAGATTTCTCCAAATATGCACTTAACCAACATATCGTTAACATAGTCTCCATGTTGTGGCTGATATGGTCCTTGAAGATCTTATTTACCAGCCATAGGTAAGTCACTCCAGTATTTTTTACATTGGATGGCATTATCCTGTAATAAAATAAGCCCTGGTCAATAATAAAAGAAGTCTTTTCCTCATTTTCAGGTGCTATCCAGATTTGATTATATTCCAAAAATGTATCCATAAAAGTTAGGAGTCCATGACCAGCCATCGCATCCACTAATTGATCGATGCGAGGAAGGAGGTAGCTATCCTTTGAGCAGGCCTTATTAAGGTCTATGAAATCTATACATATTTATCACTTTCTATTGGCCTTTTTTACCAATACTATGTTTGCCAGCCACTTGGGATAGTTAACTTCCTTGATGAACCTTACACCGATGAGCTTTTGTACCTCCTTTACCATGCCTCGTGGCATTCTGGTGCCAAACTCCTTTTCTTCTATTTCATAGGATGATAATTTGGGTCTGCCATCAGGTGACGCATCATCACTTCTGAGTTAATCCCAAACATATCTAGATGCATCTAGGTAAAAATATTGGCATTCTTTTGCAAAAAGGCTATTAGTCTCTATTTTGTATCTTTTTCTAGTATTAAACCAATTTGAACAACATGCCGAGGGTCCTCATCATGTAGGGGGCTGCTATAAGGTCCTCTGTAGGCCTCCCCTTTCTTCGGTTAGTTCATCCCTGGTATTCAACCCCTCTACTGGGAGACCATCTGGTACCTTGGCATACTTTATCTATCGAGCTATTAGGTAACATTGTCTTGCCAGGGCCTGGTTTTCTTGTACCTCTCTTATTCCTTTAATGTGGGAAATCTTATTAACAAATAATAGGTAGATGCTATCGCGCACAGAGCATTCAAACTCGGTCAGTCGAATATAACATTATAGACCGAGGGCATTTTTATGATTGTAAAAGTAAGATGTACTTGAAAACATTAGGAAACTTTTCCTGCTACTACCGACAGGGTAATAGTACCCTCAATGGGGACCGACTCTCTCGAGAACCCTAATATTAGTGCGTTACCTTTTTAAGTCATTCATGAGCAATATTTACTTTTAGAAATACATCATAAAATAAGACGTCTACTGAACTTCTACTATCAACAAGCACACGATAGATATTACAATCATCGATGTTCAGTGTTATGACTATAGGATTGTGATAGGGATACTGGGCCCCCGTTGTAGCAGCCTAAGTAAAGGTTATGGCTTTATCAAGACTCTCTTCATGGTTGTTATTTCTAGCCTCTTCTCCTAGTCCACCGGGATAATGTTCACATCATCTCTAGTAGGCCGGTTAGCGAGCTCTTCCACCCTTGGCAAAGGTTTAGCAAGCATGGAACTGGAGCATCACATCTCTCCCCTTGATCTTGGAGGAACCTGTTTAACCTAACATGGTGGATGAGCTTCTCAATCTTGTCCTGAAGTTATCTGTATTCTTCAATATCATGGCCATGATCCCAGTGGTATAAGCAGTATTTACTCTAGTTCCCTTTTTTAGATTTTGTTTGCATCTTTCGGGCTTTGAGCAGCTACTTCCAAATCTGTATTAAGACATGAGCACGAGGGACATCAAGGGAAGCAGCGGTATGATGCCCGATCAGTCAAGACTTTGAAGATGTCCAATTCTGGGGGTGACCTTTGGTGTCGGGGTGGTAACCAACTTCTTGGCCTTTTCCTCTGTTTCTCTTTTCTCGGGAAAGATCTGAAGGCCAGTGGTTGCTTAATGAGGACATTGGCAAGAGGAAGAAACTATAAACTAACAATCTTTGGTTTTAGTCCAATCTTTTTCAGGTTCCCATAAATGTATGAAAAAGAAATTCAACTTTATGAAGCACCTCTTGAAGACTCATAATTCCATTTGAATGAAGCAAGTATGGAGTGCTCAAGTCCACTTAGAGCCAAACAAATAAAACTAGTGAAGCCCCCTTTTCCAAGTCCATTGGCTGGTCAAGCTTTATTGAAGATCATCTACCTTGAAGCCTATCTTTGGACTGGCCAAGCTATGAAGCATTTATCTACTTTGGAGCCTATTGAAAGACCAAACTTAAAAGGACATATGGAACGATTGGATGAAGACAAATGTTTCAAGGAGATGGTGCCACATAGAGCTTCTAGGACTTTTTCTTGTTAGGATTAGTTAGACTAGGAACTAATCATGTAATTAGTTACCTATTAAATATGAATTAGTTGACTTCTTAATCCACCTTTTTGCCATCCATTATGGCTGCCCTTGACCTATAAATAGGACCAAGGCCTCCTCTTGTAAGGCACGATTTACTTGAGTTGAATGAAAGCTTGCTAGTTTGTATTCTCTTCTACCTTGCCAAGTTTATGAGTTCTTCTTGGAATTTTGAGTGTTTCTCTTGAAGTTTGAGTTTGAGTGCTGAGTTTGAGAGTGAGTTTGAGTGAGTGCCTTGAGTTTGAGAGATCTTAGTTCCATTTCCAAGCTCTTCTACCTAGGATCCAAGTAGTCCAAGAAGGAGGGGAAATGCTACCCAAAAAATTCAGCAACATTCTTCAAAAACTTTCACTTTCCTTGTTGAATTCATTCATTTTCTTTCATTCTTTCACCACCGCGACCTCACTTTGGATCATTTGCAGGTTTTTCTTGATGATTTGAAGCTGAAGATGAAGGCTCCATACCAAGGACCAAGCTTCAATGGTAAGTTCTAAGTAGGGAGTGTAGATATTGTCTCTAGCCTTCAATTCTTGAGTGATGAGAGCTTCCCTTCTATTTGAATCTTGATTTCTCTTCATTGTTGGGAAAAGATCTTCTTGATCTTTAAATCTGAGATTCTTAAAGATAGCTTAGCCTAGTTTGAGGGATTCTATATCCTTAGATCTTACTTTTGATTTTCTTGAAAGAAAGCTTGCACAAAGGTGTTCAAAATTCTGCTCACTTAGTTTTCAGATTGAAGTTCTTCATCACTTTTATGCATGATTTTGGCCATATCTAGAGCTCTAATGCTAGTATGTTGTTGCTAAGTAAGTAGATCACACCTTCACACACCCATTTCATCAAATTCGTCCCCCATCATTGCCCCTTTCATGTTTGGGTAGGTAGTGAGATAAAAGGTGGAGCAAGAACCAAGGGGAGTGAAGCAGTAGAAGAAACATGAGCACTATATTCTTTCTCTGTATGTACGTACATCTCCGCTCTATTAAGCATCTCAGAAACATCTATCTATGGCTTCTTCTTCATTGAAAAAAGAAAAGGACATGGCTGAAGACCACACTTCATAGCAGTTATAGCGACTAAATGGTCGAGGTTATATACCCCCAAAGTCACTTCATTGAATCAGGCCCTAAGGGGCTCTCTCTCCTTTTTCTTTATATGGATAAGGAGTCAAAACTTTGCCATGGCTTTTGGCTACTAGCTAAATAAGAAATAAAGGACCAACTTAACTGGTCAAAGGAATGAATAGAACTTCTTTTTATGCTAGAATACCAATATTATGTTGATTTTTCGAGAATTGAAAGAAAAGCACGACACAATACTGCATCAGTGGCTCCATGCAGGAGCATAATTATTTTAAAACCGTAGAGATGGTCTACTAGATTAGCAGACCGGTCATATGCCTCCAGTTATAGCATTTTGAAGTGTTTCAATAGTGGCTCTTACAAAATGCGAGCTTTGAAAGGCGGCTCAGTAGTAAAGCCCAAGTTATCATTCCTAGGCGATGCTAAGCCACGTAGGACTTCAAGACTTCGATTTATCTCTAGAAACTTATTATTTATCTTAGCATCTTTAACTGGATGTGCTATAGAAGGTTGGAAAAGTAAACGAGCTATAGTGGACCCTTCATCTGATTAAGGCAAAGGGGAATGCTTTCTTGTCTGCCTAGGATCCTCCTGAGCCATGGGGGGAACAGGTTCTCCTTGCTTGATGTTTTGAGAAAATGTAAGCCATCATGGCTCCAGGCATGTCGCTCCTCAAGGTATGGAGGTTTGTGGAAACAGGGCTAGTTATGCTTCTAGTTGCGGTGCAGCCATCGTTATTGCAAGTACCGCCGGATGTTGCATCACTCAAATGATGATAGTTAGCTCATGTACTTGTTGGGTGAGCCTTTTTAGGGTGTCGGATTGATTTTCCTATGGAAGGGGGTCAACCCGAACCCTTGGGACCGAGTTTCCAGTAGGTTGGCTGTCTTGTTGGAAAGTGGTGGTACCGGAGCATCGAGTAGACATGTCCTTCAGTGGCATACGATATGCAGCACATGTCATTTTTCAAATGATGGATGAAAAGTTGGCCCTTCTTCTATTTGATGGAGCTAAAATCTGCTCAGACACCAGAGCGGGCTGAAGGGGGTACAAAGATAGCTGAACCTGCAAAAGAAGTCATGGTCGAAGAAGGTTCGGTGAAGGCCCTCTGACGGTTAAGTCAATATTCCAGACCACTTGGTGAAAACGGGCACAAGTTCATGAGAATGCATGTAGAGTGGGCAAAGGAGTGCACACCTTTGAGGGGTCCGCCGAGAACCTCCCTTCCTTTTTTATACTCAAGCAACAAGGGTATTCCAGGGACATTCCAATGTATCATGAAGCAGGCAAAAAATGATTAGGCTTAGGATTTTACCAAGATTTTTGAGAAAAAATCATCCTTTGTTATCTGGGAAGTCTCCTTCCTATTAATGGAAGGTTTCATCTTTCATGTCTCTTGCCATTTGCCTTAATGGTTCAAGAAAATACAGCTTAAACAAAGGCCATGCTTCCTTAATGGTTGAGATTTGTTCTAGATAATGAGACCTAATGGCTTATCTATTGTTGGAAATATTTTAAGATGGGTATCAGTAGATTCCTTTTTTGGTTATTAGGCAAATGCTTTCATAGGAGTGGCCGACCGAGTCAGGACCTTATATCAAATTTAGTAAGCTTGAGAGCTTTTTGTAACCGAGGTTCTATGGAACTTGGGGTTCAGGGGAGCCGGTCCCTAATGTACCGAAGGTAGATAGGCATAGGCATCTTGATCAGGGGTCGATATGATAGTGACCCGGCTGGTCGAATGTTTATTAGGATAGTTTGATCTAAGCTTGTTAAGAGCTAGGAGGGCCAGAGATGGATGCTAGAGTAAAATATAGGGATCTCTGATTCGGAAAGGAACCAAGAGGCCAAAGGTTGGGTTTGCTATATATTAAAGTTATCATTAGTAGGACTGGGAGTCGAAGTATCTCTCCGGATCTTCTCCTCCTAAGGGAATAGAACCAGATAACTAGTAAGGTATTTCGGATAGGATTTGTCCCTCTAATAAGTTTGATAAGTGGAATGTATTATCATGTAATATTTATGATCAGTGGGGTGAATGTTGTTAAAGTATCTCATTTTGGATTGATCTTTTTTGCGGCATACATGTCGTTAAAGTATGTCATTTTATATTTATTGGACATTTATCTTTTCTATATGAATAATTTATGGGTTGGCATAAATATTTATCATCAAAGTGGTTTCTTTGTGTCAGTCCATTAAATTTTTTTATTATGAGAGGGTTTTGGTTATTGTATACAATCGCCTGTCCAAAGGGGGTTGTTGTGTATTTTAATCTGGAAATATAGCAAGGACATTGTGTTGCAATGGTGCTCTAGATTTCATGGACTTGTCTGCCCAAAGGGGATAGCTTCGTGACTGTTAAGATATTTTATTTGCTTGTGGCTTCGTGTGAGGAGTACTTATGCATATTATATGTTGTGCCCAAAGGGAAATATGTGATATTGCTTTTGGACTCTTGTATATCATTTATAATATATGCCCATTGACTAGTATTTAGCATTCCTGCTATTTTTTATTATACTGTCATTTATGTTAATAATAATGTTGTTATTCAGTTTTAACTGGGTCAAAACATCAAAGGTAGAGGTATATTGGGCTTAGAAAAATTGTCTGTCCAAAAGGGATAGATTTTCGAATGCCTTGTATCCTCATTATGTCAACCTTTTATTTTCTTTGAAAAAAGAAATATATTGGGTATAAGGAATTTGTTTACCCAAATAGAGACATTTTCAAAAATTGTATTGACATCATTTTTGGAGCTCAAAAGTACATATCATTCTCTGCCTATATGAGAGTTTTATGATGATGCACATGGTACATTTGTTGAAAATGGCTTATTATATTCAAAGCTTTTATTGATTTATTGTTTGTACCTCAAGTATGTTGCATCATATATGAGCTTGATTAATGTTATATGCCATCTTAGAGGTCATGACTTAATGATCCCTCTTTGGAAGGTTAATGATTTTCGATGGATGGTAACCACTAAAGTGGCCCGTTCATTGAGATTTACTAGGTCATTCTGTGAGCTTTTTAGAAAGGATTATGTAGCATTATATGTTGAAGTAAGATTTCTTATGTGAATCATTTTCTTTCTAAAAAAGTTTTATTGCATTGGACCAAAGGCTCACATTAAAATAATGCTTATAAAGTTTTTATGAGATATATTGTTATATTTTTCTAGTGATTAACTACATAGAGATTATTTAGCAGTTAATATATTTGTATTCAATAGAGTTAATGATCCTATTATGATGACTCTGACTGAAATGAAGATATGAAAATTGAAATTATGCTAGCACTAAGTATGATAGAATATAGATATTACATTATATAATGATCTTCCATCTTGGTTATCTTATTAGAGTACTCTGAAATAAAGCTACTTATAAAAGTAGTAAAGAGTAAATCATTTTGAAATATATTTATATAATTGATTTCATTCTGATTGTTGTATTTTAGAATAATGATTTATTTTGATCTCATTTGTGATAGATATGTAGAATATGATAAAAGAAAGTCTGGATAGCTGATGGATAGATAAATTAATATGTAAGTTGAATGATATGATGATGTTAAGATTTATATCTTGAAACTTGAGAAAATTGTACCTAAAATTAGTATTATGAGATTTCTATCTCTAATACATAGGCTGCTCATCATATTTAGTTTTTCTGTTGTGTTGTTTAATAATTTTAAAATCATATATGTAAAATAATTAATGAATTATATCCTATTTTATCTCAGAAGTTTTATGATACTTTTAAGAAAAAGATAAGGATATTGATAAAATATATCAGCCACATTCTTAGATCACATATATAATAAATAAATAGTATTATTAAACATTTATATAAGTATGGGATAGTTGTTTGATACACCATGATTGAAATTTTTAAGTAAAATGATGTGACTGAGAGGCAAAGTACACTCTGAAAGATATGGTATGAGTATGATGAGTAGATGCAATTCACTTTGATATCTCTAGTATATAATCCTAATGATTACCATATACATTTTGAATAAAATTCTTGATAAAAGGTTATACAAGATACCTTTAAGTTAAAGGTTGGTAGGAAGTCCAATATCTTTCATCTTTATTGTTGCCGATCTTACCGCTGTGGCCTGTAGCTTATGCACTAGCGCCGAACCTTCGACTCCTTCGCCTCGGGATCTCCAAGCCTTCGGACATGCAAAATAAGGTCAAAGACCCGGGCCGGGAGTTCCGACGGGGGTACTCCGACGGTCAAGTTAGCGAGCGGCAAGATAAAACAGATCCACTAAGACGGGTCTCGCTGGATTCCCATGCTTAAAGGAGGTTTTTTATGAAAGAAGTGTGGGAACGACAGGGATTGACACCCAGTTTCCTACACTGGACTCGCCGGGCTTGCGTTTGGGAACTTCCGTGAGCCCAGAATCGTTATCCCTTTCTCTAGGTATTCTTTCCTCTCGGTGGCTTACCTTTTCATCCGCTTTCACCGTCCCTCTTATACCACTGGACCACCTTCAGCTTTTGTTTCCTCCCCTCTCGAAGGCTCCCGGAGGTCCCTGGCTCCTTCCCCCCTTCTCCCCTCCTCTTCGAGTCTGGGAGTTAAGCGAACAGCTTGCCTCGTCTGTCGTGCTATCACGAAAGGAGGAACCTGGCGGGATCTCGAGCCAAGCACGGGAGCCCTCATCTCGGGGCATTGACTGTGGATTTTCTGGGTTCCATGCCCCTATCTGCAAGGATTCAATACCTCGATCGTGGGGCCCTCCTTAACTGGTATAAATGAGGTTCCGCGCACCGTTGCGGACCATACTAGGCACCCTATACGGGACTCGACTTCAGCCGAGGTGGACCCATCTTGGGGTGCCACCTGGCGAAGGAGCATGAGCGCCTGGCTCGACCTAGGCAAGGTGGACCCGTCTTGGGGCACCACCTGGTGAGGGAGCAGAGGCTGCCAGCTTCGACCGAGGTGGACCCCTCCTGGGTGGACACCTGGATAAGTGGCAGAGGAAGGCTTGACTTCGGTCAAGGTGGACCCATGTTGGGGTGCCACCTGGCGAAGGAGCAGGAGTGCCTAGCTCAACCTTGGCGAGGTGGACCCATCTTGGGGCGCCACCTGGCGAGGGAGCAGAGGGCGCCAGCTTTGATCGAGGTGGACCCCTCCTGGGCGGACACCTGGAGAAGTGGCAGAGGAAGGCGCAACTTTGACCGAGGTGGACCCATCTTGGGGTGCCACCTGGCGAAGGAGTAGGAGCGCCTGGCTCAATCTCGGCGAGGTGGACACGTCTTGGGGCGCCACCTAGTGAGGGAGTAGAGGCCGCCAGCTTTGGCCGAGGTGGACCCTCCTGGGTGGACTTGGCTTGGCGAAGTGGCAGAGAAAGGCTCGACTACGGCCGAGATGGACCCATCTGGGGTGCCACCTGGCGAAGGAGCAGGAGCGCCTGGCTCGAATTCGACGAGGTGGACCCGTCTTGGGATGCCACCCGGTGAGGGAGCAGAGGCCACTAGCTTATTACCGGGTGGACCCCTCCTAGGCGGACACCTGGCAAAGTGGCAGAGGAAGGCTCGACTTCGACCGAGGTGGACCCATCTTGGGGTGCTACCTGGCGAAGGAGCAGGAGCGCCTGGCTCAACCTCGACGAGGTGGACCCATCTTGGGGTGCCACTTGGCGAGAGAGCAGAGGCCGCCAGCTTTGATCGAGGTGGACCCCTCCTTGGTGGACACCTGGTGAAGTGGCAGAGGAAGGCTCAACTTTGATCGAGGTGGACCCATCTTGGGGTGCCACCTGGTGAAGGAGCAGGAGCACCTGGCTCGACCTCGACGAGGTGGACCCGTCTTGGGGCACCACATGACGAGGGAGCAGAGGCCGCCAGCTTCGGCTAAGGTAGACCCTCTTGGGCGGACACCTGGCAAAGTGGCAGTGGAAGGCTCGACTTCGGCCAAGGTGGACCCATCTTGGGGTGCCACCTGGCGAATGAGCAGGAGCGCCTGGCTTGACCTCAACGAGGTGGACCCGTCTTGGGGCGCCACCTAGCGAGGGAGCAGAGGCCGCCAGCTTCGGCCGAGGTGGACCCCTCCTGGGCGGGACACCTGTCGAAGTGGCAGAGGAAGGCTCGACTTCGGCCGAGGTGGACCCATCTTGGGGTGCCACCTGGCGAAGGAGTAGGAGCGCTCATCCCGGGTGAGGACGATCGCGGTCGAGCCACCCAAGAGAAACATCGAAAGAAAAAATGCACGTGGCTTCGCTGGCATCCAGCTGGATCTGACATACACTCCACATCACCGGTTGCCATATCAGTTACCCTCCATCCCCAAGTCCCATCGGAGGTCGCGGTTATTAGACATTAGAATAATAAAAATTAACCCAACTTTATTTGATTAAAATTGATACTTTTGTAATACTTTGTAGGATTGACTGAATAAATGTGTAGATCTTGATTTTAGGAGTCCAACGACGCAAACGGAATGTAATTCGGACTTCAAACGGGCCTGAATGGATTTAGAAGATTTTAGCATGAATTTCAAAGCTGCATGATTTTTGGAGCATTGCCTTAAAGTTTTAATGGCTCACGGTGGACCGGCTCAATGTCCACCGCATGACCTACCGGTCCACGGAGCCATTGCTGCGGTCCGGGCGAGCCGTGGACCACCATGCTCGATCGCGCTGAAACCGCCGGAGAGCTTTCCCCGGCACCGCCGAAGTCACCAGCAACTCCTGCCCCCGGCCGAGAGCTCCCGTTCGGCCGAAAAATGGCCGGAACGTCCGCTGCCAACCGCCAACCCCCCTCCGCCCATCCACGTCCAGCCGCCCACGCCCGCCACCCCCCGCCCAGCCGTCCGCCTCTGCTGCTGCGCGCCGCCCGTCTCCGCCACGTCCGCCCCGAAGCCGCCCGCGCCCCGTCCCGCTTTCCCGAAGCCGCCCGCACCGCGAGCCGTGTCCGCCCCTCCGCCTCCACCCGCCGCATCCGCTGCCCAGCCGTGCCCAGCTGGAGCCGAGCGCCGTCCGCCCTTGTGCCACGTCCGCCCGCTGCCGTGTCCGTCTCGCCCCAACCGCGCCTCTCTGCCCGCAGCGCCATCTGCCCTTGTCATCGTCGTTCAGACCGGGATGTCCGAAAACAAGGAATCTCGAACGAGAAGAGATGTCGGACGATGCTGGATGGACGCGGGATTGTGCGATAGAATTTTTGAGTTTCATTTTTGAGATGGGATGATCGTAAAAAAATCAGATAAGGAGATCGGATTGAGATGAGGAAATCACCGGGCTTTACACACGGACCCGACACAGTATTTTTCTCTATAAATACCTCGGTGATTCTCTTCTGCAAAAAGAGAGGAATTTTTGGGAGGTTCCACTTGCTGTCCGTAGTTCCACCTATTGCTGTCACAGAGAGTCAAAGTCAGATAAAAAGGGAGAAAGGGACCCTTGTTCCCTTGCTTTATTTTATTTTCTATGTACCCCAATCTTTTATGGAATAAATATTTATTTGCTTTATATTAATCTGTTTGTTTATTTTTATTTTAGTTATGCTGGAGTCATGTTGGATTAGCGTTTAAGGTAAGTCGTAGTGAATTAATTTTGACTGACCTATACCTAAGGGACGGGCCGTGATCCACGGGTACGGGCCGTACTCTTGAGATAGGTCATATCTGAATTATTTTCACAAATTTATTATTGCATCTATTTCTTGCATTATTTTAGTTTATTTAAATCAAAAGAAAATCCTTTTTCAAGATACCCCAAGTCTCTGTGTGATCGACCCTTACTCCCGCTATTCTACCCTTTAGAGTAGTGGAATTAAGTTTATAAATCGTGCATTACGATACGCATCAGATTTTTGGCGCCGTTGCCGGGGACTTTCGGCGTTATTCTGAAAAAAAAAATATAATCAACAATATAAAATCCCAAAAAAAAAATTCAATTTTCAAAACTTTACATTCAAATTAAAAAAAAAAAATTCAATTTTCGATCTTGAGTGCCCTGACATAAGGTTGCCCTGGCATAACTGGGAGGTTATGTTGAATGGTTGTCCTAGGGTACAAAAAGGTTGAACACAAATTTTTTTTTTAGATTCACTTAGATAAATTATTTTTTTTTTGCAAAACCAAAAAATATTACCCAGACATTTCATAATTTATTAGGATCAGATACTTAATCATCAAAATTTTTTAAAAAAATTAAGTTTAATTTGTTTGTTTATAACTTTTTGGACACCTTAGCTGTTGCATTTCATAATTTCATAATCTATCTTAAGGGCACAACCCATTAATCAGATAAGGTGGGGAGATCAATACTCTTCCTTAGCCCACAAATCATCAATCCAGCATCTGCATTGACCCAGCCTTTAATTTTAAAATTATTAGACGTCAACCCTAAGGATTTCGAGCTCAATAGGATAAGGAAATCCTAGAGTTGGACCGGTTCAGATCATTTAATTCCTTGGTGTCTAAGGAAGTGGTTCAGGGACTAGAGCCGAAGGGACGTGAGTTGGTTCCGCTTACCTGGCCAATTTTTAATTGGTGTCTAAGGCAAGCGATAAGGGAACCTTCACCCACCTTACACTTACCTGGCCAAGTCATTTATTGATCTTGGGCTTGGAGTGCTCGAAGGTAACCTGGGATCAGTTAGGAGCTGTCTAGATCCAGTTAACCCTAGGATAGTGATTTTAATTTGTTTCACTTGTTTGATTTAAAAAAATAATAAATTAATTAACTTTCTTCTCTCTAGTTTAGGACTCTCTTAGGAACTTCTCTTTAGACCTCTTCTCATTCTTCCGCTTTCCAATTAAAAAATAAAAATAAAAAATCTTTGATTCCTATTTGCTTTAAGAGGGAGGGGTATGTTAGTATATTCTAGGTGCCGACTTCGAGACCTAAACATATATCCCTAGATCCGAAATCAAAGGCTCCAGTAGAGCAACCAGCCCAGGTACTATGGATCCTAATCAAGGAATTGACCCTCCGCTGAAGGAGTACTTCACTCCTTCAAAATACACTTATTCACCTTGTATCCAAGTACCCCCTGTAGATGCCATCCAGTACGAAATCAAGTCCAGTGTGATTCAGATGTTACCCTCTTTTTACGGACTTGCGACTGAAGACCCATATAAACATCTAGATGAATTTCTAGAAATCTGTTCCACTGTTAAGATCCAAAATTTCTCCGACGATGCTTTAAGGCTTAGGTTATTCCCTTTTTTTCCTGAAAGATAAAGCCAAATATTGGTTGAATTCCCTAGACACCGTGACAATTTCAACTTGGGATCAACTTCAGAGGGAGTTCCTTAAGAAATATTTTCCCATAGGAAAGACGAATCAAATTAGAAAAGCCATTACTAGTTTTTCCCAATTAGATGGAGAAATGTTTCATGAAACCTGGGAGAGATTGAAAGAGCTAATTAGAAATGTTCTCACCATGCCATACCCAAATGGCAATTAGTCCAGTGCTTCTATGACGGTTTGTCAGAAAGGCACCGGCAAATAGTGGATGCCTCATGTGGAGGACGTTCATGCTTAAAATGAACATGAGGCATGGCAGTTGTTTGAAACGTTAAGTGAAAATTCTCTACATCATATGTCAGCTGCCCGTAGAGATCCTCCCACAAGACCTGTAGAACCCAAGAGAGGAGTATGTATGAAGTTGGTCATGCTGTAGACATCTACAGCAAGGTTGATGAGCTATCTCAGAAGCTCGACCACTTTTGCAAGCTGGAAATAATTCCTCCTCATCTCATCCTACTCATGAAGTCTGTATTATCTGCTCAAGTTCCACCCACACCTTAGGTGATTGTCCATCAGCTTACCAATTTCCTGAGCTTCTTCAGGAGCAAGCTCATCAAGCTCAAACTCGAATGGCTCCTAGACCAGGAAACGATCCTTATTCGAATACATACAATCCCGGCTGGTGCAATAACCTGAATTTTTCTTGGAAACCCCAACCCGGAACCAATTCTTCCGTTAGGCCCAACTATCAGGAGACCAAATTTCAAAGCATGCCATTTCCACAATATCAAATGCCCCACAGCCTCCACAACCTCCGCCAAGCAATCTTGATCCTTCCTTTCAAGAGAAGATCCTTCAAACTTTGAAGGAGGGGCTGAACATGAATACCCAAATCCTTCACTCCCATACCCAATCCATTGCTAAGCTAGAGACTCAGATAGGTCAGCTAGCTACAGCTTTTAATCGGAGAGAAGAAGGTAAGTTGCCTAGCCACCCATTATCAATCCTAAGGGTCAATATATGGCTGAGAGTTCCACTGGACCTGAAAATTTTCCTGAACATGCTAAATCTGTTATCACCTTAAGAAGTGGAAAACATTAGATCAACCTGACCCGACCCAAGAGTAGAGCCGGCTAAGCCAGAGAAAAAGAATGAAGAGGAGAAGGAATCCATTGGTAAAGCACCTGTACCTAAGGCTCCATTCCCTAGTGCTTTGGAGTCACCTTTACCATCGGATAAGAAAAATTTAAAAATGAATGAGATGCTTGAATTATTCAAGCAAGTCCAAATCAATTTACAATCTAAGGCACATATCCCTAAGAAAATCCTCTTAACTGAGCAAGCCAGCTCAGTTTTTCAGCAAATAGCTCCACCCAAACTCAAAGACCCAGGTACCCCAATTATCTCTTGTGTCATAGGGGACCTTACAATTAAGAAAGCCTTGTTAGATTTAGGTGCGAGTGTAACCTTCTCCCAGGCTCAGTGTATGATCTGTTTAAATTGGAGAATTAAAACCCATGACGGTGACCTACAGTTAGCTGATCGATCCGTCAAGGCATCCCGTGGAATGCTCGAGGATGTGTTGGTAAAGTAGATGAGTTCTACTTCCCGGTTGATTTTCTTGTTTTGGACATGGAGTCTAGCGGTAACCCTAGTCAGATACCCATCATCTTGGAAGACCTTTCCTAGCTACCGCTAATGCTTGCATAAATTGCAGAACAGGAGTTATGGACGTCTCTTTTGGGAATAAGAAAAATGCGGTTGAATATTTTTAATGCATGCCAAGGACCCCCTCTTATGATCATAATGAAGTAAATATGATAGAAGAAGTAAATAGGAATCTTCCTGTGTTGCTTGATCTAATTAATTTAATTTAATTAAATCCTCGAGTAAAATTTAATCATTTTTGTGTACAAAAATTTGTCTCGAATTGAAAATAATCAAGCTCACTAAATGAGAGTGATTAATGGTTTAGAAAATGTTAAAGATACTGAGGGATGATTTATCAAGAAAACCCTATAAGTGGTAGATTGTAGTCCAAAAAATTTTAGAAGAGTAATTTCAGATCCTTCGCCTATTGATCTTAATAATGAATCTTACTTATTTTGGTATAGGCATTATAAAAAGTCTCCAGTTAAAAAAAAAAAATTCCTAAAGTTAATAAAGATTTTTAGCATCTCTCACTGAATAACTGGGCCCCTTCGCCTAAGTAAGCGTTGTTGTTCGCGTCAAAAGATGGGATGTAACGAAATCTTTCGTAGAGTTAGTCTTGACTTAGCCTTTTTAACTCGAGTCAGTAAGCCCGAGGGATGTTTTACACCTAATGCCCTAAAGCCAACTGGTTTAGGAGTCATTGGCTTTAAAGCTCGCTACAAGGGTTAATTAGAAAGCAAGGTGTCAGGACATTGCACTGACTTTACATTAAAAAAAAAAAAAAAAAAAAAAAGAGAAGGAAAGGAAGAAAAAAAAGAAAGAAAAGAAAAGGGGACTAAATAATATTGCACCAAAACCAAACTAAGTTGGAAGATTTAGATAGTGAGATAGAAAGTTGGGAACGAAAAAAACTCTTAAAACTTCTATGGACTTTATTCTACTACTAAATGGGTGGAATTGGTAATCCAATGAAGTACCTTTTTAATAGCCTAACCAGGTATCCTCTGATTTTAGGGTTAGTACGATAATTTTTATTTCATGGACCATCTTAGTACACAAGCTCATCCATTTCCTTTACTCGAGGACGAGCAAAGTTTAAGTTGGGGGTGTGTTAGACATTAGAATAATAAAAATTAATCCAACTTTATTTGATTAAAATGATACTTTTGTAATACTTTGCAGGAATTGACTCCATAAACGTGTAGATCTTGATTTTAGGAGTCCAACAACGCAAACGAAATGTAATTCGGACTTCAACGGGCCTGAAATGGATTTTAGAAGATTTTAGCACGGATTTCAGAGCCGCATGATTTTTGGAGCATTGCCTTAAAGTTTTAATGGCTCACGGTGGACCGGCTCAATGGTCCACCGCATGACCTACCGGTCCACGGCAGCCATTGCTGCCGGTCCACGGGCGGAGCCGTGGACCACCGTGCTCCGATCGCGCCGAAACTCCCGGAGAGCTTCCCCCGGCACCGCCGAAGTCGCTAGAAACCTTCCCGCCGGCCGGAGAGCTCCCGTTCGGCCAGAAAAATGGCTGAATGCGTCCGCTGCAACCGCACACTCCGCCCAGCCGCGTCCAGCCGCCCACGGCCACGCCACCGCCCAGCCGTCCGCCTCTACTGCTGCGCGCCGCCCGTCTCCACCGCTGTCCGCCCCCGAAGCCGCCCGCGCCGCCGTCCGCCTTCGCCTCCACCGTCGAAGCCATGAGCCATGCCGCTGTGTCCTCACGCAGCTCCGTCACTGCCGAACGCCTCCGCCCCTTCGCTCCACCCGCTGCCCAGCCGTGCCAGCCGGAGCTGCGCCGTCCGCTGCAGCCGCGTCTGCCCTCCGCCGTCGTCCGCGAGCCACTAGCAGCACCGTGCGAAGCCACGACTACGCCACCATCCGCTGCCCAGCCGTGCCCAGCTGGAGCCGAGCGTCGTCCGCCCTTGCGCCACGTCCGCCCGCTGCCGTGTCCGTCTCCGCCCCAGCCGCGCCTCTCTGCTGCAGCGCCGTTTGCCCTTGTCACCGTCGTTCAGACCGGTATGTCCGAAAACAAGGAAGCATCGGAACGAGAAGAGATGTCGGACGACGCTGGATGGAGGATTGTGCGATAGAATTTTTGAGTTTGATTTTGAGATGGGGATGATCGTAAAAAAATCAGATAAGGAGATCGGATTGAGAGGAGGAAATCACCGCGCTTTCCACACGGACCCAACACAGTATTTTTCTTTATAAATACCTCGGTGATTCTCTTCTGCAAAAAGGAGAGGAATTTTTGGGAGTTCCACTTGCTGTCCGTAGTTCCACCTGTTGCTGTCACAGAGAGTCATAGTCAGATAAAAAGGAGAAAGGGACCCTTGTTCCCTTGCTTTTATTTTATTTTCTATGTACCCCAATCTTTTATGGAATAAATATTTATTTGCTTTATATTTATCCATGTTTGTTTATTTTTATTTAGTTATGCTGGAGTCATGTTGGATTAGCGTTTAAGGTAAGTCGTAGTGAATTAATTTTGATTGACCTATACCTAAGGACGGGCCGTGATCCACGGGTACGGGCCATACTCTTGAGATAGGTCATCTGAATTATTTCATAAATTTTTATTTGCATCTATTTCTTGCATTAGTTTTAGTTTATTTTAAATCAAAAGAAAATCATTTTTCAAGATAACCCCAAAGTCTCTGTGGGATCGACCCTTACTCCCACTATTCTACCCTTTAGAGTAGTGGAATTAAGGTTCTAAATCGGTGCATTACGACATGCATCAGCGGTCTGGGGCGTGGGGAGTTAATTCAGGGATGACGTGGAAAGAGAGAAATTCTACACCATAATTACCATGATTACCGCTGCTACGTCCATCGTGCCAGAGGCCCAGTCGATGGCCGCCACGTCTACGCACCTGGCGGGCCATTAATATGCCGTTCGAACCCGAGGCAGCTTCCATCGAACTGAAGCGTCGATGTCGGGCGTGTCTCCACGTGGCGGTCATCTGATGGCCCTGGCCAGAAAGAGACGTACGGCCACTGTTGATTGAGTTTGAAAAGGAGGGGACTTTCCGGAAATGAGGCCTCTTGGCTTTCTCACACATCGCCGGCGGTTGCAGCGATCTTTCTTCACCCCAAGGGTCGCCATTCCTTCGGTACAAAACATCCTGGTGAGTGCCTGCGACGCCTTCTCTTCCTCTTCTACCTTTCGATTCCGTGTCACCCCGAACCCGTCTCTTTCTCGTTTCTTCTCCCTGATGGCCCGTCGTCGTCATTCCTCTTCCAATCCGGACGAGGCCGGTCCTTCCCGGCCGAGGACTCCATTGCCTTCCTTCTTAGAGGGGAAAGAGATTCCAGTTGAGGTCCTGAGGCAACTACGGCCAAGGATTGTGACCATAGGCGTCCCTAGGGGTCCTAGGTCTCCCCCCGTTGTTTCTGCACGTCCCATATCTGCCCTTCCTCCTCTGGTGGCAGAGACCTCTTCTTCTGGTCTCTCCGGCTACGTCTCGATGATGACCGGAGATGATCTCTCTTGGATTCGGGATATGTATGGGATCCCGGATTCAATCCAGCTTTCGCTCCCAGGTCCGAGGGACAGAGTAACTTCAAGCGGACCAGGGAGGGTTGCTTTCTACGAGGACTTCCTTGTCGAGGGTCTTCGTTTTTCCCTTCATCCATTTTTCCTCTCCTTTCTTAGCCACTTTCGTCTGGTCCCGGCCCAGTTAGCTCCCAATGCCTTCCAGGTCATCTTCGCCTTTATTATCTTCTGTCACTTTCATGGGTTCGTTGCTCGCTTCTCGCTGTTTAGGGCCCTTTTTATCTTGAAACGCTACTCCACCGATGATGGCTGGTGGTACCTTTCTCCCCGCCCCAGGTGCATTTAGTTCGACCTCCCCACATCAATCAAGGGGTGGAAGAACCATTTCTTCTTTGCCTCGATCCAAGATGTTGACTGGGCCTGGAGCGAGCCAGACCGGTCCCTGAACTGGAACTCCCAAGTTGAGCCGGTAGACAAGGAGGTTTACGCTCAGATGCTGGGTGACGTGGTCCCTGCCCTCGAGGTCCTGCTCTCAGAGCAAAATTTATTCGAGGCAGGAATCAGTCCAATCCGGGCATTGGGTGAGACTCCGGTCCTTTTCCTCCTCCTTCGCCCTTCTCTTTTATTCTCTTTCTTTTTTCTTTCTGAAATGACCTGATCATTTTCCTTCTCCAGGGATGAAGTTCTCCGTTGAGAGCCTGATGGAGGGTGCCCGGAAGAGGGACGCTGCCGACCAGGCCCACCCCAGCTCCTCCTAGCCTCGGAGCGACGAGACCTGCCCTCAGACCACTCAGTCCTGTGCGCCTGACGCGCCCGTCGTTGAGCTCGACGGGGCTGAGGGAGAGGGGAGGCCGGAAACTTCCCAGGCGGCGCCCGCTCCAGCCATCGCATCGGTCGTCCCTGCGGTGGCCACCAGGGCAATAGCAGCCCCACCGACGACCGCATTGCCTAGCGGAGGTATAGCCGCTCAGCCTGCCCCTGACGTCCATCCTCCACGTCGGGGCTCAACGCCAGCTCCTCCGTCATCCACGATAAGGGCTCGCGAAAAGGATGAGGAGTTCGCCTGCATGCCCCGGGACGTCGCCTGAGGGGCGGCCGGGACTATGCTGATCGCTGCTCGGAATCCTTCTATTGCTCTTCACGGTAAGTTACGAGCTCTCTCTTTTTAATGTTCCAGTTGGGTCTCCCTAACATCTCATTTCTCTCTGACGCTGATCGGGACTGACGTACTGCTGCTGAGGAACTTCCTTTCCAGCTCGGTAAAAAAAGAAACCGACAAGGAGAAGAGGCTCAGCAAGCTCGTTGCCGATGTGAAGGACCTTATGGAGAAAGGTTATGAGTTATGGGGGAGCAACCAGACCCTCCAGGAGGACCTGGGTCATGCTGAGGGGTGCGTGAGGGAGCTCGAGACCTCTTTGTCTGAGGAGAGGATCTCGAGCCAACGCCGTGCCGAGGACGACGCGGCGGAGATATCACGCCTCAGGGCCCTGTCCCAATCACTAGAGCACCGGGTCGAGGAGGTCCTGAAGGAACTGAGCGCGGCCAAGGAGAAGAACTCCTCGTCAACGGGCTGCTAGAGGTTTCCAGGAAGGAGACGTAGGAGGCCGTGCCAAAATTTCGGGCATCCGAGGAGTTTATGGGGGAGTTGCACGAGGCGGTGGTCGACTCCTTCCTAAAGGGCTTCCAGATGTGCCGGGAGAAGGTGGGCTCCTTCTTCCCCGAGCTCAATCTCAGCAAGGGTCATCTTAGGTGGCCGAAGGGAGCAGCCGGCGAGGGAGAGCCAATGGCAGAGGGTGCCAACGTGGAGGCTTCCGCGCGGCCTTCTGACGACGCCCCCGATGGCGAAGGTGCCTCCCAGTCGAAGGAGGACGCGCCTGCGGCAAAGTGACCTCAAGGTCTCCCTTATTATGTTTCTAGTATAGGTTTTCCCTTCCATTTCTTGGGTCTCCTGGTCTGTCGGGGCCCCCTTTTGTAAGAAAACCCTTTAATAGAAATGAAGATCCTTTTTTAATCATTCTAATTTGTCTCCCTCTATTTCTCTTCTTCTTTTTTTTAATGCATCCTCCGGACTGAACCCCGGGGCCAACCACCGGAACTGAATCCCGTGGAGCGTTCCGGGCTGAAATCGAGATCTTGTGGGGGAACTGGGTTCCGCTCCACCTTCCAGACCAGAGTTCAGTACTTCACTCTGGAATTGGGTTCCGTGCGAACTTCGAACTGAATCCCGGGGTCGCAGGCGGGAGTTGAGCCTTGCACGACCTTCCGGGCTGAACTCCGGGATTAGTGGGACTGGGACTTAAGCCTCCGAAACTTCTTTTGAACTGAACTCCAGGGGCCGCACGCTGGAATTTAGTTCCGTGCGGCACTTCGGACTAAACTCCAGGATTTTTGCAGAAGAGCCAGCTTTCGTGAGATCTTTCATGCCAAGGCCTGGGACTTTGCATCTTTATAGGTCGTTCGTGGGCTTCCCGCCTTGTCCTCACTCATCAAACTAAAACTGGATGGCGATAGTCCTACGAGAGGAGAGCAGGCATTGCATATAAAAGAATCTCATTATTAAAGTTTAAAAGGTCTTACTATTGGTAGTACATCCTTAAGTTCGAGGCATTCCAAGTCCGTGAAAATCAGGATCGCTGAGCTCCTCCAGGTAATAAGCTCCGTGGGGGAGTGCTTCAGCCACCCTGTAAAGGCCCTCCCAATTTGGAGAGAGCTTGCCGCACTCCCGCAGTTGGGAAGCCTCAGCACGGCGCAGCACTAAATCTCCCGGGCGGAAGGATTTCTGCCGCACCTTGGAATTGCAATATCTGGCCACTCGTTGTCGGTAGGTCACCATCTGAACTCAAGCCCTGTCCCTTATTTTTTCAAGGAGATCCAGGTTGAGTATCAGTCGCGTGCTGGTTTCTTAGCCTCGTCGTACTACTCTATACGCAAGGTCGGCTATCTGAGCTCTACTGGAATAACTGCTTCTGCACTGAAGACGAGGTTGAAGGGGGTTTCGTCCATGGCCATCCTTGGATGATATGGTATGCCCATAGGATGCTTGGAAGCTCCTTCGCCCATCTTCCCTTGGCTTGGTCCAGTCTTGTTCGAAGGCCTTGCAAGATGGTTTTGTTTGTCATCTCGGCTTCTCCATTGGTCTGAGGATGCGCCACCGAGGTGAAGAGATGATGAATCCGGGTCGTTGCAAAACTCCTTGAACTCCAGACAATCGAACTAGCATCTGTTATCGGTGATGATGGTATGGGGCAAGCTGAAGCGACAGATAATTGACTTCCAGAAAAACTTGGTGACATTCGCCTCTGTGATCCGGGCTAACGGCTCGGCCTCGACCCACTCGTGAAAGTCGTCGATAGCCACAATCAAGAACTTTCGCTATCCAGATGCAGGGAGAAATGGTCCGAGGAGATCCATGGCCCACTGAGCAAACAGCCAAGGGGTGGAGAGCTGGGAGAGTGGTGCGGCAGGCTGGTGTTGTACGACAGCATGCCGTTGACATCGATCACATCTCTTGACAAAGTTAGTCGTATCTTTTCTCATCATCTCCCAGAAGTAGCCTTGACGGAGGGCCTTGTACGCCAGTGTCTTGCCCCTCACATGGTTCCCACAGATGCCCTCGTGGATCTCCTGGAGCACGAGTGCGACCTCAGTGGGTCTCAAGCATTTGAGGAGCGGGTACGAATAGGACCTCCGGTACAGTAGCCCGTCCATCAACACGAATCGGGCCTTGTACGCCAGTGTCTTGCCCCTCACATGTTCCCACAGATGCCCTCGTGGATCTCCTGGAGCACGAGTGCGACCTCAGTGGGTCTCAAGCATTTGGGAGCGGGTACGAATAGGACCTCCGGTACAGTAGCCCGTCCATCAACAACGAATCGGTGTGGCCTTCCCTTAATTAAGGCCGACCGTCGTGCGATCTTCCGCAAGGTGCCGTTGGTGATGTACTCGATGTACTTGTCCATCCAGCTGGGCTCCGGGGTGACATGCTAGACCTCCTGGATGTCTCATAACTCACTGGCTGAAGGTGCTCGATGTAGGCGCGACCTAGTGACGAGTCCGGCAAGGTTTGCCATGTGGAGAGGGCGTCGTGCGCAAGTGTTTTCCCTGCACGGGATGTGGGAGATGCTGAAGCACCTAAAACCCGCCGTGCTCGCTCGCACGAGCTCCAAGTACTTTGCCATTTGGAGGTCCCGTGCCTCGTACTCTCCCAACCTGCCCGGCCACCAGCTGCAAGTCGGTGAAACCTTGAGAATGGCCACACCCAGCTCGCGGGAGACTCTCAGCCTTGCGAGGAGCACTTCATACTCTACCCTGGTTATTGGTGGCGGCGAACTAGAAGCGGAGCGCACACTCGGAAACACTCCTCGCTGTTGGCAAGGATGAGTCCAGCTCCACTCCCACCGAGTTTTAAGCTCCGTCCCACATGAAGGATCCAATATCCTCCTCCGGTCTAGGCTCTGGCTGTCAGTCCTGGGGGCTATCTTTCGGCCCCTCACCCAGGCCTGCATACTCAACTAAAAAAATCAGCAAGTACCTGCACCTTCATGGCCGACTCGACCAGTAGGAGATATCGAATTTGTTGAGCTTTAGCACCCACTTCGCCAGCGTCCAGACTTCGAGTCGATTGAGCACCGCTTTCAGTGGTTGATCCGTTAGGATCGCGATGGTGTGCGCTTGGAAATAAGGCCTGAGGCACTGAGTAACATGATTAGTGCAAAAATTAGTTTCTCAGATCGAGATTACCCGAGCTCCGCGTCGCGGAGAAGTTTGCTCGTGTAATACACTAGCCTCTGGATCCCTTTGTCATCCGTCTAGACCAGGACCGAGCTGACGACCTCTGGAGTGACCGCTAAGTATAGAAGGAGCTCTTCTCCTTCCTCTTCCGGGAGAGCAGTGGCAGCGCGCCAATGTCTTCTTTAGCTCTTTAAATGCCTCATGGCACTCCTTCGTCTAAGTGAAGTTGTGCATCTTCCTTAGCACCTTGAAGAAGGGTTAGCAGCGGTCAGCGGATCTCGAGATAAACCAGCTCAGGGTAGCTATCCGGTCGGTGAGTTTTCACACTTGCTTCTTGGAGGTGGGCTGCTCCATGTCTAGTATCGCTTGAACCTTCTCCGGGTTGGCTTCTATCCCCCTTTGGGTCACCATGAAGCTGAGGAACTTCCCGTCGATACGCCGAAAGCACACTTCGCCGGGTTCAACTTCATTGGTGAAGGCGAAGGTTATTGAATTTCCGTCAGGTCGTCGTCGACATGGTCCGAGGTCAGCTTGCTCATCACCAGCATGTCGTCCACGTACACCTGCATGTTGCGACCAATTTGGTCTTTGAAGACCTTGTTGACCAAACGTTGGTACGTGGCACCCCCATTCTTGAGGCCGAACGGCATCATCTTGTAGTAGTAGGTCCCACGATCCGTGATGAAGGCGGTGTGCTCCTCATCCTTCGAGTGCATTCGGATCTGATTGTACCCAAAGAAGTGTCCATGAAAGAGAGGAGGCGATGTCCCGAGGTGGTGTCCACGAGCTGGTCGATCTTAGAAGCGGGAAGCTATCCTTCGGGCACGCTCGGTTTGGTCGGTGTAATCCACACAGATCCTCCACTTGCCGTTGTTCTTCTTCACCATTACACACTTCGCCAGCCAACTAGGGTATTGCACTTATCGTATAAAGCCGGCGGTGAGGAGATTTTCCACTTCTTCTTGATTGCCTTCTACCTCTCTGCGACGAAACTCTCTCTTCTTCTAGTGGATCGGGCGGCATCTCGATCAATTTTCGCGGAGGTAGCGTTCGCCCTCGATCTCATGAGGATCTTCATTTTGGAGCAAGGAGGGGGTGAAGGTTCGCTCCGGACGGGGCCGTTATTCGGCTTCGGTCCTGGTCGGAAGTTTACAGGTGGTTTGGGCCTCTGGGTCCCAGGGTTTGGGGCAGGCTTCTTAGGAGGTTCCTATCTACCTCTCGCCTGGTGCGGTCGGCTTCCTCAGCATGGATGTACTTGTAGACACGGAGGAGGAGCTTGGAGTACGTCTTGGGGGGCTTCTTGTACAAGAAATATGTCAGGCGGGAGGTCTTGAGCCCTCACTTTAATGCCAGCATGGCGATGGGCTCGTCCGAGCTATAGATTTTCAGGACAGAGAAGAGGCTATCCACCTCCCTTAGCACCTTCCGGCAAGCATCGAAGTGTGCCACAAACTTTCCTTCCAACTGATAGAAGAAGCTGATAGACTCTGGCTCGAAATGGGTGAACCAAACTCGAGTAGCCTTCCGGAGGGTGGCCGGGAAGGCAATGCATAAGAGGGTGTCTGTCGCCCCTGGACCCTCATAAGAGCCTTATAGCTCTCCAGGTGGTCCAAGGGGTCGGTGGTCCCATCGTAGGGATCCACCTAAGGCATGCAGAACCGATTCGAGATCAGTTCCTTTTGAATTTTCTGGGAGAAGGGCAGTTGGGCATTATAGCCCACTATCTCGCTAGGGGAGCCCTGCATGTTAACGAAGCGATGGGAGAACTCCGCCACTTGCGCTCATGCTCCTCCAGGCGTCTCTCGACCAGGCGCCTGATGGTCTCATCAGTGGAACCTTCCATCGAGACCGCTGGAGAAGGAGGTGCCGACCGATCGCGGTGAGGGGCCTTGCCCCGGTGGCGCCTGCTACGCCGAACTGCTTCAAGATTGTCGACCGGGGATCGACTCTATGATCCGCCGACCCAATATGGTTTCTTTTCGTGGGAGTCTGATGGCTCTCGCGGGGGGGATGGCCTGTCTTGAATAGAATGCAGGCTTCCACGGGGACCCGCGGCTTGGGCCGCGGGGGTCCTTGGCTAGGGCTGGGTAGCCATGGAGCACTGCTGATGCTGCAGCTGCCGTACAGCTGTAGTCAGCGTTTGCAACTGCTGGACGATGGCTATAATAGGACCGTCCACCAGGATAGCTGAGGGGGAGGAGGAAGAGCGGGAAGTTCCCTCTCCGGGCTGCGCGGGCCCGGAGGAGAGAGAACCTCCCCCTCCCGGCTGGTGGAAGCTTCACGTCGCGTGTCACCACCATGCTCGCGGTCAAGTTGCTCTCTTGCTCATGCAGGGGTTACTGTTCTAGCCCCCTTCCTGGCGCGCCAGTCTGTTGCCGATCTTACCGCTGTGGCCTATAGCTTATGCGATGGCATCGGACCTTGGACCTTCTCCTCGGGATCTCCAAGCCTCCGGACCTGCAAAACAAGGTCAGAGACCTGGGTCGGGGATTCCGGAGGGGGCACTCCGACGGTTAAGTTAGCGAGTTGCAAGATGGAACAGATCTACTAAGACCGGTCTCCGCTGGATTCCCATGCTTAGAGGAGGTTTTTAATGAAAGAAGTGTGGGAACGAGAGGGGTTGACACCTAGTTTCCTGCACTGGACTCGCCGGCTTGCGTCTGGGAACTTCCGTGAGCCCCAGAATCATTATCCCTTTCTCTAGGTGTTCTTTCCTCTCAGTGGCTTACCTTTTCGTCTGCTTTCACCGTTCCTCTTATACCACCAGACCACCTTCAACTTTTGTTTCCTCCCCTCTCGAAGGCTCTCGGAGGTCCCTGGCTTCTTTCCCCTGTTCTCCCCTCCTCTTCGAGTCTGGGAGTTAAGCGACCAGCTTGCCTCATCCGTCGTGCTATCACAAAAGGAGGAACCTGGCGGGATCTCGAGCCAAGCACGTGAGCCCTCATCTCGGGACGTTGACCGTGGATTTTCTGGGTTCCAGGCCCTTGTCCGCAAGGATTCAATACCTCAATCACGGGGCCCTCCTTAACTGGTGTAAACGAGGTTCCGCAGCCATTGCGAGCCATACTGGGTGCCCTGTATGGGACGCGCCGCACGCCGACTCAAGCAGCGACCTCGTGGCTCGTGCCTCTGATCCCCGGAGGCTTTGCAAAGTAAGGCTGACTTCGACCGAGGTGAACCCATCAGGGGGTGCCACCTAGCGGAGTGGCAGAGAGACCTGGCTCGACCTCGGCGAGGTGGTCCCATCTTGGGGCGCCACCTAGCGAGAGAGCAGAGGCTGCTAGCTTTGACCGAGGTGGACCCCTCCTGGGCGGACACCTGGTGAAGTGGCAGAGGAAGGCTCAACTTCGATCGAGGTGGACCCTTCTTGGGGTGCCACCTGGCGAAGGAGCAGGAGCGCCTGGCTCGACCTCAGCATGGTGGACCCATCTTGGGGCGCCACCTGCGAGGAGCAGAGGCCGCCAGCTTCGACCGACGTGGACCCCTCCTGGGCGGACACCTTGCAAAGTAGCAGAGGAAGGCTTGACTTTGACCGAGGTGGACCCATCTTGGGATGCCACCTAGCGGAGGAGCAGGAGCGCCTGGCTTGACCTCGATGAGGTGGACCAATCTTGGGGCGCCACCTGGCGAGGGAGCAGAGGCCGCTAGCTTCGGCCAAGGTGGACCCCTCCTGGGCGGACACCTGGCGAAGTGGCAGAGGAAGGCTCGACTTCAGCCAAGGTGGACCCATCTTGGGGTGCCACCTGGTGAAGGAGTAGGAGCGCCTGGCTCGACCTTGACGAGGTGGACCCCTCCTGGGTAAACACTTGGCGAGGGAGCAGAGGCCGCAAGCTTCGATCGAGGTGGACCCCTCCTGGGCGAACACCTAGCGAAGTGGCAGAGGAAGGCTTGACATCAGCCGATGTGGACCCATCTTGGGGTGCCACCTGGCGAAGGAGCAGGAGCGCCTGGCTAACCTCGACGAGGAGGACCCATCTTGGGGCGCCACCTGGCGAGGGAGCAGAGGCCGCCAACTTCGGTCGAGGTCGACCCCTCCTGGACGGACACCTGGCGAAGTGGTAGAGGAGGGCTCAACTTCGATCGAGGTGGACCAATCTTGGGGTGCCACCTGGCGAAGGAGGAGGAGCGCTTGGCTCGACCTCGATGAGGTGGACCCATCTTGGGGCGCCACCTGGCGAGGGAGCAGAGGCCACCAGCTTCGGTCGAGGTGGACCCCTCCTGGGCGGACACCTGGTGAAGTGGCAGAGGAAGGCTCGACTTCGGCCGAGGTGGACCCATCTTGGGGTGCCACCTGGCGAAGGAGCAGGAGCGCTTGGCTCGACCTCGACGAGATGACCCGTCTTGGGGTGCCACCTGGCGAGGGAGCAGAGGCCGCCAGCTTCGGCTGAGGTGGACCCCTCCTGGGCGGACACCTGGTGAAGTGGCAGAGGAAGGCTCGACTTCGACCGAGGTGGACCCATCTTGGGGTGCCACCTGGCGAAGGAGCGGAGCGCCTGGCTCAACCTCGGTGAGGTGGACCCGTCTTGGGGTGCCACCTGACGAGGGAGCAGACGCCACCAGCTTCGACCGTGGTGGACCCCTCCTAGGCAGACACCTGGCGAAGTGGCAGAGGAAGGCTCGACTTCAGCCGAGGTCGATCCATCTTGGGGGCCACCTGGCGAAGGAGCAGGAGCGCCTGGCTCAACCTCGACGAGATGGACCCGTCTTGGGGTGCCACCTGGCGAGGGAGCAGAGGCCGTCAGCTTCGGTCGAGGTAGACCTCTCCTGGGCGGACACCTAGCGAAGTGGCAGAGGAAGGCTCAACTTCGACCGAGGTGGACCCATCTTGGGGTGCCACCTGGCGAAGAAGCAAGAGCGCCTCGTCCCGGGTGAGGACGATCGCGGGTCGAGCCACCCGGGGGAAACTTCGAAAGAAAAAATCCACGTGGCACCGCTGGCATCCAGCTGGATCTGACATACACTCCACGTCACCGATGTTGCCATATCATTTATAGTTGGAGCTGTCCTGCAAACTTAGTCATTGATAATCCATCAGCGAATAAACCTTGATTTTGTAATAATGCGTTGTTTATTTTGGTTATCCAATAAATTTAATTAAATACAGATTCTACTATCCTAATTGAGATGTATAAAGAATATTGAGTCAAATCATGCCATATTTGTAGATTTCATTTGCATAATGTCATATGCTTACATTGCAAGAAAATAAGTTTTGCACTTATAAATATTTTATTTTATCCTACTGGAAAATAGTGGGAGAGTAATATTAAATATACAAATTGATGATTATACCTTCATTACTAGTTGATGTAGCACTAGTAAAGAAATTATATGATAAGAAAAAGATCATGTCATTTCTAATGACAATGTAAATGCCTAGAGTTTTTGTTTTATAGAATGCTTGAAAAAGAATCTAGTGGCATTCTTGGATTTACAGGCAAAGTTTGTGGCATGTTGCAAAGTCATATTTCATATTATTTATATAAAACTTTGTCCTGGATCTCATAATTAGTGATTATGTCTTAAAACCACTTATAATTTCTTATAATTATAGGCAGTATGTTCTTTAAAGGAACAATAAAAGTTTTCATCTTTTCTATCTATGTGAAGATAGAATATTTATCAGTCAGAGGTTGTAGTTGAAAGGGAGATATTTTGTATAATATACAAAGTCAATATTTATTGATCTCCTAATCAAGATTAAGACCCATAGTTTTTATGAAACATGTCAAGAATATGGACATTTTAGAATCTTTTATTTTAGATTAGTGGGAGTTGGATGTATTTATACATTGACTTAATTGATAAATTTTATTTGTCATTGATTGCTGGATTGTAATCCAAGGATACATAAGTGTCGAGTATATAAAGTATATGTTGGCTGATCCTCTAACCAAGAATTTGAAGCCCGTATACTTTACAAAGCATGTTGAAAATATGGGCATATTGAATTCTTTTATTGTGCTTGGTTAGTGGGATGACTTTATGTTTGTGCTTTATTATTATAAAGCTTGGTTCATTTGATTTTCTATCATGTGTATTTATATACATTGTTGACATGATAGTTAATAGATTGCAATCTTATATAATTTTTTTATGTGCACATGTGGATAAAGTATAACATAGTATCTCAAGAATATGTTTTATCTTGAGAATAACAGTTATATGAGTATGTCTCATTTTGATAATTATGATATCTCATTGTATTTGGAGACATACAGCTTCTTTTGAAGTCATGAGATTTCTCATATAGCATGTGGTAATAGAGAATCTTGATTGGGGGTACATATATTTAATTTATTTTGATTATGAGATATCTCTTATGGTTATATACCTGACTAAGACCTGGTGTCGAGTTTCAGATTTGTTGTGCTGTCTCATCATTGACATCATTGTTGAGTATGTGAGACAGGATGGCTTGTTGTTTGATGACATCATGATTCTCTTACTTATTTTGTTTTTAAACTGACGAGAAATGGAGGACTAACAATGAAAAATAGCATGTTTAATTTGATCACCTTGATGCTATTTTCTTGCTACACTGCCACACCTAGACTCATGTCGATGGTGTTTATGATGCTCGTAACCATGGATAAGTCTTGTATCGGTTAAGTAGTACACGATTCCATGATTGGGCATCATGGATACTGTTGGACCGAGTCATTTGTAGGTGCTCTCTATGGATCATATGGTGGCCACATGTTGTTTTTAACCCGAGAGTTGTTTTGAAAAATAAAATATTTTCAAAATCATAATTAATGTAGCCAAAGTGGAGAATGTAAGAATTTTCTTAATTTGGGCTAACATTAACTGGAATTTTATTTTATTAAAACTGGGTTGGTTTATGGTCCATGTTGATAGACGTAGGTTGAGCCCATTATTATGTGATCATTGTTTGGGCTAGGAGCACCTTATGTGGGTTGGTGTGGTTGAGGCGGCACAGCATAGGCCTTGGCCCAACTAGCCCGTGATGGGAGGGCCTGTTTGGGTTTACTTATAAATAATAGGCTAGGTCCGCTCTCCACTCCTTATGATATATGACGTTATGTGAGAATGGTTCTCACGACTTGCCCCATCGGTGAGCCACCTGTTATAAGAGGATGCTGGAGAGAAGGACCTTGCTTTCGATATTCATGTGAGCATCGCTTCCAGGTTTGGATTCATGATGATTACAGGTATGTCTTGTAATACTTTTTCTCGGATCTATTTAGTATGATTCTAATCATTGATCGATCCTAAGATTGAGAAAACCTTTATTTTCCTACAATCTTTGCTTACATGGCACTCATGTAGCTCTGTCTTTTAAAATTTTAGATTTTCTCTAATTTGGAGAAGAGTAGAAGGATCTAAATAAATATTTAAGTCACACAAGTGAGATATATGGATGGTATAATAACCTAGATTTCATAGGAAAGAAAAATGGATCAAACAATTTGTTAATGGCAACCATCCTTCTTTTTCTTATTTATCTATTCTATTTCTTGTTAATAAAACTTGCAAGGCATTGCTACAAGATTATGTACACTATTACCGCAAATGTTGTCAATGCTCTTATTGGTCGCTTTATCACTCTATCCTATCAACAACCTTACATACTAAAGCTACACTTGAGGTACCAATTCTATTAGTGTGGCTTGGAATGAGAGATTATCACATTTTGTTTTAAATTTGTCAAATAGTAAGCACAACTATCACAAAAGAGAAGGAATGGGGCAATCACCATTGACGATTTGTTCCATAAGTTTTTTTTTTTTCTTTCAAATAATATTTAGGCTATTATGTCATCTTCATATCTCAATTTTATGATATAACAATTTATCTAAAGACCTTTATTTTCCCCTGAATTAGAGAAGATTTGAAACCTCATCTCAATTTGATCTACTAATTTCACAACATGTTCAATTCTATACAGCAACTAGTCTAACAAGGAATCTCTCTTTTTCTTTAATCTCTAACCATTTATATCTCTCTCTATCTCAATCTCTAACTAGATCTCTCTCAAGCCATCTCTAATCTCTCTTAAAGCAAACCCCACCTACTTAGCATTGCCCTAATTAGGGTTATGATGACTCATCTCTCCACAAATCAGTCTCCACTTAAAATCTCTCCATATTATATTGAATGTCCATTTTTGAGAAAAAAATTAATCTCTTGATCTCATCTCTATCTTACAAATCCTATCCTCTTTCTTGAACTAGTATTGTCTAGAAAGGAAAACAAAAAATTAATTGGCAAAATTAATAACATTGAATATAAAGAGAATAAAGATCATGCTCATGATAAACCATCGATAAACTCTACTCATGAAAAAATCCACTAATGCTTGCAAAGATTGTATGTTGGTTTCCAAGAATCTATTAGGTTTAATGTTACAAATAGATCTAGTTGACTCATGACCCGACCTAACTCGACCTATTTAGATCCGATCCAATTCATTTTTAAAGATCCGGGATCCGTGTCAAGTTTAGATTTAATAAATTTGGACCCGACCTGACTCAATCCAAACTTACTAATATTGTTAGAACCTAAAAATATTTGGATCTTTATGTTGTGATTTAAAATTTGTATAGGCCATGTTTTTAATATAAAGCTAGATTATAATTATTTTTATATATCAATTTGTTTTGAAAACAATATTATTAATTATCTATTTTGTGATTAATAGTAGTTGGCTATGTGATAATTAAAATATAGATATCTATATTCGGCTCGAACTCAATTTAGATCAAAAATTTTTAGATTAGAGTAGTGTTATTCATGGACCCGATTTAATCTAAATAACACGTTGGATCAAAAACTTTAACTATGGACTTGACTCATTCCAATTTTTTATTAGATTGGATCTAGGACTAATATTAGAACCCAATCAAAGAATTATGTTGGGTTGAAATCACTAATTACCCGATTTGACCTGATCTATTTCATTTCTAATCGGATCTTAGTTGAGCATGCACAATATTTACCTTGATTGGACATTAATTTAAACATTCGAAAAAACTGAAAGTCAAATATCTTATCTTGATTAATACAATGGCTTACTAAGCTTCCACTACTAAATTTTATAGGTAATAAAACTTGAATAAAAAGCTATCGATGCCATTGTAAAATCTAAAATTAGCCCAACTACAAATATAAGAAGAAAAAGGGCTTGATGTGCTCTTTGTCACTTATAAGCAGCATCCTAATTTCCCAAATCTAACTCTGAGTATTCCTGAGGAGAAGGATATCACAAGCACTAGTTGGGGATGAAGTCCATGAAGGGCATTTTGTTATAATGTGCCTCGTTAGGATACTAAAATGGAAGTTACATATACTATAGTTATATAGAATTTGATTTTATCATAAAATGGTAGCAAAATTCAAATCTATAGATATCCGATCCAGTCCAACCTGATTGGATTTAGTAGTCAATGTTTTGATTAGGTTTGGATCAAATATAAATGCTTGATTTTGGATTTGGATCGGAACTGAATAGATATGCACCTGACTCGAACCTAACCTAAACTATTTTAATATTTTAATATATATTATATTATAATAAATATATTTTATCAATTATCATCTACTAGTTATTAAATTTTAAAATACTTAAATCCCTATATATATTATATTATATATATATTACTTATTTTATAAGTATTGAACTAAGTGTTGTTGAATTTTATTTATATAATTTGATTTTATTGTGGTTGAATATAGAACTAAGTATTGTTGAACTAAAATATAGCTGAATTTTTATTTGTTTAAGATATGTATGATTTATGAAATGGTAGTATGATTTTAGAATTGATATTAAAAAAAAAATTTCAATATGGCTCAATTAGATTCGGGCAGGATAAACATGAATTATCCTATTCTCAATTAAGATAGATTTTGGCAAAAAAAATCCAATCCCAAATGTATTTGAATAATATAAAATATTTGATTTTGGATTTGGATAGTTAAAAATATGTTCCAAACCCGACCTAATACTCCCCCTGCTTTATCGCAACTAGCATAAAAAGGCATATCTTGAATCAATCTAGATTAATGAAAATAACTTAATTTAATAACTAAAAATTAAGTATTTGAATAATTAAAATAACTTAAATAAATTTTGATATACATGAGTATGAGTAACATCCTGATAAGCTCAACTAAAAAATCTCAAGATCCACTTGTTATTGTTCTTAAAAAAGAGAAACACCCAAGAAACTTTGTGAACTGACGGAGATATTAGTCCAGAGATTGTACCAGCGCCTCTTGAGTGGCCAAATACTAAAGAAGTTTTTCTCATAAACAAATTAGAAAAAAAAAAAAACAAAAGGACAAAAGCCGTATGTAACAACTACCATTTTGATAATTTTAAAAAATCCCCTCTCCCATCAGGTCTCTAATTCGCGTACTTTTTAAGCCATTGGAAAGCTTGCTCCGTCTTGTTAAAATAAACAAATACCTAATAAGTTTTGTTTTCCAAAAATATTTTTAATGTCATGATATTTTTACTTTTGGCCACCTAAAACAAGCCGTGTGATTTCTCTAAAACAACCATTGGATGGAAGCTGCGTGATTTTCATTAAGAAAAACCAAAGAGAGTATATATAAAATTAAATAAAATTATAAATATAATTAAATATTTGGATATAAATTAATAGGATAGTTATCTATATATATTTACATGAGATGTTCAAATTTTTATTTATATTTAAATAAATTTAAATATAAAATTGAATCAGGTCGTATATTATCTATATTATTTGATCCCCAGGGGATGTCACCGAAATTACTCAAATTACTGGAGACGGGAACCAAAATATACAAAGTTCTCTCAAATTAACACGATATATATATATATATATATATATATATATATTAGGAAAAAAAAAAAAGTAACTGCCTTCTCCATCCCTGATGCTGGAAAACTTTTAAAGTCCTCAATTGATCGCATTAGGCCCAAAGCAACCCTTCCTGACAGGATTCCAGACCCACTGGACTAAAAACCTCCTCCCCTTCACCCCATTCAAATTGTAGCCCTCCCCCTCTGGACTCTTATACACACTCCCCACGTACCCCCCACCCCCTCCGGTCCCATAAACTCCAATGCACAGGTCGGCGATCTCCGTCGGGGCGGTCGGATCACCGCCGGCGTACCATGCATTGATCAGCGGGTTGCTTGACATCTCTGCCAGCTCATGCCCAATCACACTCACCATGCCGTCGGTCCCGACGTCGCCGTTCGGTGCTCTGAACACTTCCATGCCGCGGCCGCTTGCGTTGTTCGCCGCTCCTCCGACGTAGTCCGGCGATGCAAAAGGGTATGCACACATTCCAGGACACTGAGACCCACTGTGACCAACCCAGGCATACGGGACAGTCACTCCGACGATCGCCGGAAAGGTGAAGTAATGGAAGCCGCACACTTCCCTGCAAAAGTCCTCCACTCCAACATCCGGCGACGTCAGTACCAAGTACAGACCATTGTAGGCATCCAGTGGCAATGGCTGAGGATATGCAGCGACCGCGGACTTGATGACGGACTGGATGGCCAGCCGGGAGAGCGTCGTGCCATGCGAGTACTCGGAGTCCCGGTGCTCTCCGGCGAGCACGAAGGTGCCGGTTATGTTAGCTCCAGTTTGGTCGGTGTAGAGGCGCACGGTGCGCCACCAGTCGGCGACGGAAGGAGAAGGAGAAGGGGAGGAGAGGGAGAGGAGGAAGTCTTTGATGATGGCTTCTTGTGCTGGATCCCAACGGCCATACCAAATGGTGTAGAGGGTGGTGGGTGAGGAGAGGACGGGACCCATGTGGTATGCAAGGTCCACCAGCTGGGAGGAGCCTTCGAAGTAGTCCGGTTGGTAGGGCTTTCGGTGCTGCCAAGAGAAAACCATGGTGAAGAAGAAAGAGAGCGAGGAGAGGAAGATGCGGCAAAACTTGCTCATCTTTCCTTTCGTGCTGATGCCCTTCAAGGAGATGGCGACCTCTTGCATATAAGAGGAGCAGGACTTCCCAGAAAATTTCCGTTCAGAGGCCTTTTTACAGCTAGCATCAAAACTTCGGCTCTATTTTTGAATCACGACCAGTTTAATCATATTGTCCAATATTAAATAATAACCATGTCCCACACTAGTTTTTTTTTATATATATATTGCTTCAATATCTTGTGGAACTAAGAGGCATGCTTGTGGATGGGGGGCCTGGTAGTTTAATCAGGGATTGGAATCACAAGACTTGCGTACCAAAACTAAAGTTCCACCTCTGCGTCCGGGAAGACTACTTGACCTAACACGTCTTTAGTTCTTTTAAGTTTCCAAAGGGCCAGGGGCCATGAAATATATAAGTTAATATCCTGCTATCCCTTGCCCAATTTCCAAAGGTTGTTTCCTTGGTCTTTTTCTAAAGTCTGAACAAAACAGAGGTAGAATAAAGGTGATGGTGAGTGCATGACACAGCAATGAGCAATCCCAGCATGTGAAGGCTCTTCTTTAAGCTTCTCTTTTGCCCGCAATCATCTTTTCTGATCCACGACTTCAGGAGAGGTTTGACTCAAAAGGCAATTGTTATCAATACCTTCATGAGATCGCGCAGTGATGCAAGGCCTCGAACACACCATGTGCAAGAATAAAGCCTCTTCATCTTCTACATCAATTAACAATAAGATACAGGAGACCGTCATGTGCATTTAACTACCGGCCATTTTTTTTACTCATGTTAGGCTCGTAGAAGCTGACTCATCACTGGTTAGTTTCGTGAAAAACTCGCACAAAAACTGAACTCGGCATTATATTATCATGCATCAAGAAAGAAGGCATCCGTGCCACCAATGCAAGCATGCATCTGGTTCAGATAAGAGCTGACCTTCCAAATCCAATGAGGCAGGGTGAAGACAAGAAGCCTCTAGATTCTTGATCTTTTGCAAAATATATGAACCCTGTCAACATTGTATCGACAACAAAAAGAATGACACTATATGACTGTGGACTGATCGACATGACAAGCAACCACAAAACAGAACTGTCATGCACATACATTAATTTCAGAGTAATTGAAATTACTGGAATGCTTTCAGATTCCTCGCTCTCTATAAAGAGTGACTGAGTTCCATTGAAGTAAGAGTGCTAAAAAGAATGATAAGGCAAAGAAACTATTTTAGATGAGTCAGTCATGCAGCAAAGGCCTGAAAAAAGACATGGGGAACAAATAAGAAAAATAATCACAAGAAATGATTCGCCCCACCAACAGCATAGATGGGACAGCGCATGAAGCATTGGTCTGAAAAAGCCTCCCAAACACTACCTTGTGCTTGCTTTCTTCCAAATAGTATGGGGAAGAGGAAGGACTGGTCAAATATCTATTATGAGAAGCAGAACTAGCGGAGATTATAGCACCAATCCATGATTTAGTTTTGTAATATTTAGTAGGATAACTTATTATTCGAGCACAATTTAAAAAGTGATTGAGGACATCTGTTATCTGTACCTGCCTATACATGTAAGTCCATTGCCATTATTTCATATACACAGTTGTTTTCCTATTCAATGATATACGAATTTCCTCTGCCTAAAGCTAATCCACAGCTGGTTCACCAGAAGCTGAAAGTGTAACTAATGCTTATACAGCATCAGGACAGTGATTTCTGAGAAGTTTCACATTTTTATACAACAAATTCAACTGTTGTATCTTGCCCTCTGAACTTTCATATCAATAAGAGTAACCTGTTGCCAGCCTCATCAAATGAGTTCCATGAAGTAAGAGTGCTAAAAAGAATGATAAGGCAAAGAAACTATTTTAGATGAGTCAGTCATCAGCAAAGGCCTAAAAAGCATGGGGACAAATAATAAAAATAATCAAAGAAATATTGACAAGATAGATGGGACAGCGCAGAGCAGGTCTGAAAACCTCCCAAACCTCTTGTGCTTGCCTTCAATAGATGGGAAAGGAAACGAGTATTATCATGCATGCATCTGTTAGATGAAGAAGCAGACTCCATATCCAATGATACATGAAGCACAACCAGATGAGCAAGAATTTGAAGTCAACATTTTCACAACTAATGCATTTACTGTGGAGATATAATTGACAGCCAAAAGAGGTCATTCATGTAGTCTACCCCGCTCTCATAAAGTAGAATGACTAAGTCATGCATACATTTTAAAAGTGACAATGGCACAGCAAACTGATCCTGAAAGAGTTCCAAAAAAGAGGAATTTCTGACATGATCCCACCAATAGATCAGGCACATTTATCCTCCCCAGCCTTACTTGAAAGTGAAGAGAAATCTGGTCAAATATAGAAAGGAAAGAAAAAAAATTTCCATGTGAGATATTAGTGGTAACTTTTTTCAAGCACAGGTAACTTGTAGTATTTATGAACTCAGATTTTTAATGTGCATTACAATGAGATTTCCTCTGACCACTACAGCTTTGAGGAAATTACATGCAATGTGATACTGCACTCAACAATTCATTGTAAACAGATCAAAAGATTTTATATCCAAAAAAAGACATACAAAGATTTGAATAAATTATATTGTTTAAGGTATACTAGGGCTTACGCTGTCGCCAGAATTTCCTGTAATAAGAAACAACGTTCCTAATCAGCAAAATATGTTGGGTCTAAACATAGCAGTTGTGGTGAGGCAAAATAATATAATGCAAAGCATTGGAAAATTTATCCAAAAGAGACTCATTATTGACAAGATTACTTTGAAAGTTCAGGAAATCAATTGACTCTGGCTCAAGAGGCAAGGCCCCTGAGACAACCTTTCACCATCAAAAACCTCTTGGTACCGGAATCATGGGACCCATGTCAACAGATGAGGACCAAACACAACGAGTATTATCATGCATCCACTCTGCTAGACTAGAACGAAGCAGACTCCATATCCAACCTGATACATCAGCACAACCAGATGAGCAAGAATTTTTCAAGAAATATTTTCACCAACTAATGCATTTACAGGCTGGAGATATTAATTGGATTCCAGCCAAAAGAGGTCATTCATGTAGTCTACCCCACATACTCATGAAGTAGAATGACTAAGTCATGCATACATTTTAAAAGTGGGACAACTGGCACCAGGCAAACTGATCCTGAAAGAGTTCCAAAACAAGAGGAATTTCTGACATGATCCCACCAATACATCAGGCACATTTATCCTCCCCAGCCTTACTTGAAAGTGCACAGAAATCTTTTCTCAGAATATAGAAAGGAAAGAAAAAAAAATCTTCCATGTGAGATCATCTATGGTGGTGCTGTTTTTGCAACTCGCACAGGTAACCTTGGTAGTATTTAGGAACTCAAGATTTTTAATGTGCATTACAATGAGAGGACCACTACATTTTGAGGAAATTACATGGCAATGTGATACTGCACTCAACAATCTCATTGTAAAACAGATCAAAAGATTTTATATCCCAAAAAAAGACATACAAAGATTTGAATAAAGATATTGTTGCACTAAATAATCGGACTCCATGATTAATGAGATATTGGACTGGCTGACTAAGACTGTCAGACAAATGACTTAATAAATGGCAGCTCATCGCATCGATTATGAAAGAATGATGCCGGCTAAGTAAGCCAAAGACCGACTATCTGCGCTATGGCGAGGAATAATAGGACGACTAATCTTAAAGAAGCAGCATGCTTAAGGGATTTAGCTGACTATAAGATGAAGCAACTAATCTAAAAGGTGCCAGGGCACCATCAACAACTAAGGCAAGAGTGCCAACTATCCAAAAAGGTCCGACTAAGCGGACGGAAAGTTAACAACTGTCATAACAGAAAGTTATTGTACCAGTTGTTACCTGCAACAGAAAGAGGTTAGCTTTAACAAAATATTATTAAAGCTAACCGGAAGAAGTTAACTCCTAACAGAATTTGGTTACTATGAGTACTTATAAATATCAGTAAAAGAGGATCTTCAAAGGATAACCAAAATGATACTCTATGCTACAAGACTTTGCCATTTAATTCTCTAAGTTTTCTATTTGTACCGTAAGCTCCTTCTATTGACTTAGTCATCGGAGGGTCCACCAGAGAGCCTCCTCCAGTTTAGGACTTGTTTTGCAAGGTAGGGACACCTTCGATGATGAAAAGCTTCAGGCGCTTACATCGACATCCAACATTCCATACATACTTGTCTAATCCAAGTAAGTTGCCAGAGATCGTCTTCTTGGGAGTTCGACGGCAACAGATTGACATGCCGGGTAAGGGAAGATAGTTTAGAAGCTGAGAAGCAGCAGTCATTCGCAAGCCTGGGGGACAAATCAGACTATGGCGGGAAATGGTTGAGAAAAGGACAAAAAAGAAGAGAGGGAGATAAGGCAGAGGGAAACAGAGACGAACCCATTCGGCCCCAACTATTTAATTAAGAAAAGTGGGTCTTCTCAAGGAACAATCGACCTTTCCACTTTCTTCCAGCGAGCTCTCTCTCAAATGAGACTCTGACTATTTAATTAAATAAAAGGAAGCCTTCTCAAGAAACAATGCTGGGGGTACCACTGCTTGAAGGAAGCGAAATCAACTTGTATGGCGATGTTCTTCACAAGAGTCCATGTCCTCACGAGCTCATTGCTTGAGGCATTGTACACCACATCAAAGATACAGGTTTTACACGCCACGGCCTTGCTCCCTAATGCATGGTTTCCAGTGTCCAATCAGAGGGCCTTCCACTTCATGTGGCCTCCCTCATTGAAACCCATCCTCAACATGGACGACCATGAGCAGGTCACCGAGAAATTCGACGACACCACGTTTTGCCCCATAGGGAGGGCTTCCACGTCACCATCAACGACAAGCACCATAGCCCGACAGAGCTCACCAAGTCTCACTATAGCTCACCAAGTCTTGCTACAGCTAGCAAAGGCTCGCCACTGCTCATTGGAGCTCGTGAAGGTATGACATATAAACTAATCCTCCCCTTAATCCTTCAACTCAGTGACTTGTATGGGACATTGCTCGATTGAGAGTTTTTTCGAGGGGTCAAGCAGAGGCTACTTGATCCTGGCTCTCCTGCATCCTCTTTAAAAACTTCCTTTTGGTCTACTGACTCCATATCAACAAGGCAAAGAAGCAATAAAAACGGTCGATGATCATGTTGTGATGCTTGACAACTCCGTCCCGAAGGCCAACAACTTCGTCGTGCCATTTGTGTCAAATGTAGCACCATTTTTAACAACTTCGTCATGCCATCTTCGACAAGTGCAGTGCCATTTGCAGCAAGAGTGATGCCATCTTCAACCCCGACAAATTCGTCACAGTGCTCAGCAAGTCCGACGCTATCTTTCCTGACGACCCCATTGCAATGCTCGACAAGTCCGACGCCATCCACCCCGAGATGTACACTAGGGTTTGCCAAATAGTCACCTTGCTAGCCGTGTTCGCATTCAGAGATGGCATGAGCTCTCATCCTTGTACTGCTACGATGACTTGGTGGTGCCACTCCCCACACGGACTCGCCGTATGTAGCATTGACCCTATCCGCGACCTGTCGATCGGTCAATGCACTCATCATCATCGACCCCTCAATCAGCATCACCATCTCCATCAGCCGGTGGCACAACCTTGACTTCTTGAGCACCTTGCCGAAGCCACCCTCGAAAAGGCTCTCTCTTCAAGATAGCAATGCCCAAGACACCATCCCTTGATTCTGAGCCATCTTTCCCTACTTGGCGCACCAATCTGTTGTGGATAAATCATCTATCGCTGAAGCTTCGATGGCATCAAGCGATCCCGTTGGCTTCTTCGGGGATGAGGTCCTGCCCTGGGCGGTCCCCTTGAGTGGAAACCTACAAAAAGTTTCCGAGCCGAGTTTCCAGTGGGGAACACTTCGACACTTAAATCAATGGGGTGATCTAGGCAACAACAGAAGCTGACGAAGAAAATGGCAAGAGTGCCAGAATGAGCATGGGGTTAGCCAAACGTACCTATCAAGAGTCCCTACTTATCTTTTTATAGTTACTAGGAGTTTCTGTTGGGAAGTAACCTTTTTTGGTTGAGCAAAACAACTTTTGGTTGAGGCCAACCTCTTTTGGTTAGAAGTAACAGCTTTCTATCATGGCAGCTTGCTTCCTCTTCATCTACTTAGTTGAACTTTTTTAGATAGTCGGCGTGTGTGCCTTAATCGTCGAAAGTTGGCTACTTTATCTTGCATCTAACTAGATCATTCATGCATATTGTTTCTAAAAATCAATGATTCAACTAACTCTCAATTAATCAGATCTCGGTGCAACTACAAGCCCATCGACATGACTTCCTTCAACATATGATGGCCGAGTAACTCAACCAAGCCGACTAATTATACTGAGATCTGACAAATTAAGAGTTATTTGAATCATTGGTTTTCAGAAACAATATGCCTGAATGACCTAGTTGGATGCAAGATAAAGTAGCCGATTTTTGACGACTAAAAAGGCACACACACCGACTATCTAAAAAAATGCAACTAAGTGGACAAAGAGAAAATAAGCTACCATAACAGAAAGCTATTATTTCTAAAAAAGGTTGGCCTCAACAGAAAGTTGTTATGTTCAACCAAAAGAGATTACTTTCCAACAAAAATCAGTTATTCCTAGTAACTATAAAAAGGTAAGAGGAGACTCCTGACAGGTATATTTGGCTACCCCCACGTTCATTCTGGCACTCTTGTCATTTTCTTCGTTAGCTCCTGCTGTTGTCTAGATCATCCCACTGACTTGAGCGTCGGAGTGTCACCCACCAGAAACCTAGCTCGGGGGCTTTTTGTAGGTCTCTGCTCGAGGGAGTGCCCAGGGGCAGGACCTCATCCCACCGGAGAAGCCAGTAGGACCGCCTAGCACCGCCAAAGCTTCAGCGACAGGTAATTTATCCACTATAGATATAATCTGATATTTGAACAGATTAAGGAAAAAGGAAAATAAGGGGGTCAAGGGCTTCGATCAAGTTCATAAGCAAGAAGAAGAAAATATGTTAATTCACCATGTTTAGAAAGAAGATTAGAACTTTACTTCAATACTTATGGTTCGGAATCACAAGAAGTGACAGCATTTTGGAGGACCACGGCCAACCAATTTGATGTATTTTATTGTTATAAATAAATATGACTAAGGTTATCTAAGAAAAAAGTTTTATTAAATGGAAGGAAAGAAGAAGTTTTTTATTAAAGGGAAGGGGAAAAGAAAAATATACCTGGGGCTTTTAAATTTAGCTCTCAACAACCATTTGATGCATTAGACTTTCTGAAATATAGCCCTAAACATAATTTCATATGAAAGAAAGAACCACTGTTTAACCTGATATCATATTTTAGTTAAATCAGAATTCAGTTCATCTAGGCATAGTCCTTCTTGAGAACACACTGCAGAATAACAGTTTTACAATGATACAATCCATTTTTGGATCTCCAAGGTCTACATTAACATGAAGCGCTCAAAAAAATGAACCATCAGATCTTGTCCTTTGATCTTCATCACTGATGTTTTCATTTGGTGATCAAGATGATGAATGCAAGATAGGAATACATTACTTTATTGCCAACAATAGATCAGGTTAGTGAATCTTGTGACTCCATTAGTCTAGCCTTAAAATAACTGATATTCCTGAATCTCATCATGTTAACAGGACCCCTGAACTCGGATATTCACTTCCATCTCTTCAAGAATCTCACATCTAGGATCTTCAACAATTGGATGTTGCCTGTTGGATGCTTCATCCATTACATCAGCTTCATCAGATCTTTCTTCCATTAAATCAGTGGCTGCCTTTTGGTTTTGCCAACGTCAATAAGATCCTCAAAAGACATTGGCCATCTTCTTCTTGAGGCAATCAAACACAGCATCTTAGTTCCTTCAATTTCATCCCATTAGTTTTTGAAATAAGTCTCCATGATGTCAGACTGACTGGAATAAATATCACTCAATCAAAACAGGTCTAAATTATTATGTATATGAAGATAAATTTGAGGTATTTTCATACTAAGAAGACAAAGGGTAAAGAGAGGATAGAAATCCTGACTGAGTCAATGATCAAGAGGAAGGAGATGATTTCATGGAAGCCATCACTAAAAGAAATTCTATTTAATATTTGAAGCTCAAAATCGCAAATACATTGGCCTTTTAAGTGCCAATGGTGGCCATTCTAATAAATATCCTTTTCTAATATATTTATGAATCAATCTATCAAAATGTATAGAGAAATTTTAAATGTTTAATTGAAATAGTCATAGAGTGGACCTCATAGCTTCATGAAAATAAAAAATAATGAATATTTGTCCTAAGATAAATAGATCTATGGAATTTCAATTGGGCATTGAGCAACCAAAATGTCTTTGATGCAAAAACCAGAGACGACACTAAATAGCAAACATGATGATCATACTCAACAATTCAGCAACCAATCATACTCTCTAAGCCATCCCAAAGATAGTCCTAAAAAATATCATAGTAACCGATGAAAAATAAAGAACTATTTCTAAACCTGTCCTGTGTTGCAGTTATAATAAAATTCATTCTACTAGGATAGACTTATGGAGAAGCAAAATAAAAGATATGATTATCCTTAAGTGTAGCAACTTCTGGTGCATATTGGGGACTTCTCTTAACTTGATCAACAGCAAAGCTATCGGTATGTGCTAGTAGAAGTACACCCAAGTGGTCCCTAATTATCACCCAACACTGCTTCTGCAAGAGTTTGGCCACCAAATACCAGAACTGCTCAACCAGGGGCGCACCTCTTTGTTAATGTTTAACAAGAGGATGACATGATAAACATTAACAAAGAGGTGAAAAAAGTCTTAATCAGCTTTAGTAAGGTAGTCAATCCAATAACAAGCTTGGTGTGTTTGTGGAAATTATTTTCCAGCATGACCAGATTTGTCTGCAGAACAAGCCATTTATTCTTTATAATGTGCCCTAGTAAGATAGAGTGAAAACCCAATTAAATTGCCTTGCTAACAGATGGAAGACATCATTCCCTTGGCCATGTTAACTAACCACTTGAACTCAAAAACTTAAGCTGTCAAGGAAGGGGTCAATAGACCTTAAGAAAACCAGCCCAGCCTGGCACCATTCTCGTCAAGCCTGGGTTGAGGTTTTCAACCCGCCAACCTATGTGGCATAGTTTCTCATGCTCGATTAAAATTGGGCCAGGTTTGAACTTGGAATTTTTTAACCCAACCGACTGACCTAGACTAATGCACATGCATGTATATATAAATTATCTTGGTGATATATCATCAGCATAAAGAATCGACCTTTGAGATTATATTCCAATAACATGGAGTATGTGCTATGCACTTGAACTGAAGCATACACATATGATACTTTCGAAAGCATACTTTCTTATATTTATTCTTAAAAAATATTTGTTACAGTATTTTGACCAATTTGAATTGGAACTCTCACTTCTTAGATTGGGACTCTAAAGATTTCCTGGATACAGTGATTAAGATTCTAGAACACTTACTAGATTAGAATTCTAAGAATTTACTAAACTCTCTCACTCTCTCCCTTGATTGTACTCAAACTCCGTAAAGGGTAAGATCCAGTCTTAGAAACCTTCCACTAAAACAGTAAGATGAGCATACTTATTAGTCTGTTCAATTATTTGAACATTACAGGTATTCTAGCATGAATTTGAACAACTTCATTTAAAAAGTAGCAAACTGCTTCTCAAAAAATAAGTGGAGTAGAGTCACTTCTATCAAGCATGCTATAGTTCTTTAGATATATCCAGGACTGACTATTAGCACACTCAAAGTCCTATTTTAGATATGGAAAAAAAAACATTATGTTCAAATTGCAATGAACAATGAAGCTGTTGACTTCAGATGCAGGCAGATCCAGGTCCACATAACTGAATACAGTAAAACCTTCTGAACCAAAAAGGGGAAAAGCAGAGTCTGACTGGAAAATCAAAGTGTGGTTGAAAAGGTTTCTGCCTGTGAGCAGAAACATGTTAGCTTTGTATTGCTTTCTGATTGAATGTTTATAAGTCATAGTCAGCATGGAAAAACTACAGCTCATATTTTGATTTGAGAAGAATGATCATCTAGCTAAATGTTACTAAATTCACAACAGAAACAAAGCAAGCTATGCCACACGACCAAGTTGAGGAAGCATCCTTGGCCATATCTCCTACTAGGAGTATCAAAAGAACCCAGATACAGAGACTGCATCCTACTATGTCAAGTTTGAAGCAGCATATGCCATTTTGTTTGATATCAAAAAACAAAAGAGTGCACCAACAGGCATCTTGGATATCAATAGTTACTGTGTCAGGAGAGAACTCAACTGGTATTATTAACACTATACACCACAAATGGGATTCAAATATAGAATCAGCAGGGATGATTAACATGATATACACGTTGCTGAGACAAGAAACAGAGAAAAAAAATGTTGATGGACACAAAGAAAGCCTAGATAAGAGAACCAAAAGGTGGGAATGGTGATGGGCACAAGGAAAGCCTAGATGAAAGAACCAAAATCTGGAAAACTTTTTACTTATTTTGTGGCACTTTAGAAAGCTTAGTTCCCAAAACCAAGTATCATTAAGCATGTGATACCATGTAAGAACAAATGTCATTTCTAAGAAATAAATGTCTAATTGAATAATCCAAGTCCTAAACATAGTCAATGTGATTTAAGAATAGAATCTTGTAAGAGATGTTTTGTTGTGGTACCGACTGCACTGATACCACCCTCTCGAAGAATCCCTCATGCGGAATACGGATCCCCGTTCCAAGAATCACAATTGTCAGTGTTGATACCGCAGGAGAAAGAAAATAATAAAAGAAAGTACAATTTTTTGAGCAAGCAAGATTTTACTATAAGAAAAAAATAAAATCTACAAGATTAGAACTCCCACCAATAGGAAATCCCAAATTTCTTTCACAAATTCTCAAATCTCAGTCCCTATAAACTTTCTGGAGACCCTTCACCACTCTTTTGATATTCACACATTTAGTCCTGGCCCTCTGCCCACATTTTTATAGTCTCTGGCATAAAAAGCGTCTCACCAAGAGTCCAACAGTTCAAACCATGTCCAGATCGGAGTCCTGCATCTTTTCCAGCTTGCATTTAACTCTACAAGGATTCCTGACCGCTTGATCATCTCCATCATGCCAAAATCTGCTTAGAATAGTCTCAATCCAAGTTGGATCATGCCTGGAAACTCGTCAAACCGTTTGATCACTGCTGGGAAGGCACGCGGCAGCTCGATCGTGCAATAGTGCACGTAGACCGCATGCAACACTATGACAGAGAGGAAAAAAGAGGCTGTATTAAAGGCTTCTACCGTATTAAATGACCAACTTGGCATTAAATGCTTCTCCTGTGCTCTCCCTGGGCTACTCAAACTCCACTACGCATGTAATGTCTCCCATGCACTACCGTGCCATCCCATGGACCGCTAATAGAAAAAAAGGGTCGTTCGAGCTTGGGCCAGCAGGCCGTGCGCATCGCTCACATGAAAAGGATAGGCACATGCATCGAGGCACCAGCCCAACATGTTCAAGGACCATTTTTAATTTATGACATATCCCAAGAAAATCGAGTTCACGCGGTGTGCAAGATTTCTTCTATATTGTTTCCCACCTCTCATGAAAGGCTAAAGTTGTTTCCCATTTTTCAATGCGAGTAATACTTCTAACACAAGCTTTCATGTCAATCACCTAAAATTTGAACAAAGAGATGTGCAGAGAACTACCTTGCCACGACAAGGTAATACTCTTGATAAGTGCAAATAATTATTATGTTAATGAATAAATGCTCAAGTTTGTAACAAAACTCAAAATAATCAGGACTCAAATTTTGATTCCTACCAATCATTTCAATGGTAGTCTTCAAAAACTAAAAACTAATTCATAAATTTAACCATCAAGAAGTGGAAATACAAGTAATACAATTTGTGATACACTAGCCCGTTAACCAGCCCAACCACCAGAATTGGGCCCAAAAAGGGCTCTGCACAAATTTTAAAGCATAAAAAAGGCTAGAAGTAGACTCTTATTAAGGGTTCTTCCTCGTTGGACTCCCAATTGAAGCTGATGAACGATTTGGGAAGGAGTCTTCTATCGTTAGAAATCTTCTTCCTTGATTGACTCCTGATCATAGTCGGAATAGAAGTTGGAAAGGACTGAAATTCCATCCCTTTGGCTCTATTTAAAGAAAAGAGGGCTCTCCTCCTCTTTCCATCAAAAACTGAGGCTCAAACGGAGAGAAAAATCTCTCATTCTCTCTTTTTCTCTTAAAAAGTCCTCACTAAGTTCATTGAAATCAGGGCTGAACCATCATCAAGAAAGTCAAGGATATACTTGTCTCGACAAGTAGATGTCTAGCAATGGAATACTGTGATATGATTAATTGAAGATTTTGCAAAGAATTTTTTGAAATTATTTGGATTGATTGAAATGTGTGTGAGATAAGTAATGATTCACCTTTTCTAGATTTTTTTATTTATATAATATTATTTTGAATATCGAACAAATTGTTGATTGATTTATATGTGATTTATAAATTATATGAAATTAAGTTTGAATAAAAATTGATATGAAATTTTGAAATAATATTTCTCACACTATTATTATAATTATTTATTGATCTGATATTGTATATGTATTTTGATTTGATTATGGAATATGTGTTATTCTATTGAAAGAATTTTAATACGAATTAGATTTGGATTCTCAACCTGATTATATTTTGAACTCTGCTAATTGGAGATTATGCATTGGCACTTTGAGCTTAAGATTTTAATTTTGGCCCGATCACAAGATATAAGTGTAGTATTCTAGTTCGGCCACAGGGTATAAATATAATATTTCGGCCCTACCATAGGAAATAAGTGTGGTATTCCTACTTCCCAATAGGATATAAGTGTGGTATTCTGGCTCAATCACAAGGTATAAGTACAGTATTCTGATCATGCTATAGGATATAGGTATGGTCATGGTTAAAAGCTGATGAGTTGAATGAAATTTATTTTAAATTGGATTATTGAATATGATTAATTTCGAATCAGATTTCTGATTATATATACATATATGAAAGATAGTAGAATTACTAAATTTGTATTTTAAAAATGAATTTGATTATGTTTGCACATTAATTAATGATAAATTATATTTTGATTATCTCATCCTATATTATTATACAAATTATCTTTATGAAGTTTTCATTGCTTACTAAGCTGTCTAGCTTATCATCCTATATTTTACTATTTTTACAGATCTTGAGGATTAAAATGATATGAAAATATGATTCGGAAGAGTGATTAGAAGCAAAAGATTGATATATTTATTTTAGTTTGAAAACTCTATTGAATTTGATGTAAGACCTTTAAACATTGTCAAATTTATTTAGATATTAAAGTTGGACTTTAGTTAGTTGAATTTGGACTTAATTATTCCGCTATTGCTTTATGATAGTGTGATAAGATGCCTTGCATATTTGTAGGAAGAGTTTCCTATCAGTATGTAACGATTGTCATGATCCCTGGCTTGCAATCTCAGATCGAGTGTGTAGCATCTATCATGATATCAAAGCATAAATGGATGAATTATGATACAAAGAATTAGACTTGAGTATACATAGATAGATATTAGGGACATTGGGCCGATAATTTATGTTAATTGTGATATAACTTAGAAACTTAGATTTGACTAAGTATGTTGATGGATTTAAATCAAAGTGCATTGTAAAAGTATGGTGGTTTGAATTATTTTTTAAGCTAATCAAAATGTTAATTTGATTTGAAATATGTTATGATAAGAGAGGCTCGATCATGAAATTAAAGGATGATTATGACTTGAGGAAGAAGTAATCCAAAATTTTTTGAAGACTTTGACAAGAAAAATTTCAAGGACAAAATTTCTTTTAAAGAGAAGAATATGATATCCTAGCCAGTTAACCAGCTCAGGCACCAGAATTAAGCTCAAAGAGGGCTCTACGCAAATCTTAAAGCATAAAAAAGGCTATAAGCATACTCCCATTAGGAGTCTTCTTTCCTATTGGACTCCCAGTTGAAGTCGATGAACGATTTTGGAAAGGAGTCTTCTCCTGATAGAAATCTTCTTCCTTGATTAACTCCTAATTGGAGTAGGAATCAAAATTGAAAAGGATTGAAAATCCTCCCCTCCAGTGCTATTTAAAAGAAAGAGAGTTTTTCTCCTCTTGTCATCAAAGACCGAGGCTCAAATGGAGAGAAAAATCTCTCGTTCTCTCTTTCTTCTCTTGAAAAGTCCTCATTAAGTTCACTGAAATTAAGGCTCAATCATCATCGAGAAAGTTAGAGATATAGTTATCTCAACAAGAAGATGTCTAGCAATGGGATACTAAGATATGATAAATTGAAGATTTTGAAAAGAAATTTCTGAAATTATTTGGATTGATTGTAACATGTATTAGGTAAGCAATGATTCATCTTCTCTAGATTTTTTAATTTATATAATATTATTTTAAATATCGAACAAATTGTTAATAAATTTGTATGTGATTTATGATTTATATGAAATCGTGTTTGAATAAAAATTGATATAAAATTTTGAAGTAATATTTTTAGACTATTATTATAATTATTTATTGATCAAATATCGTATATATATATTTTAATTTGATTATGGAATTTGTGTTATCCCATGAAAAGAATTTTGATACAAATCAGATTTAGACTCTCAGCATGACTATGTTTTGAATCTTGCCAATTAAGGACTATGCATTTGCACTTTGAGTTCATGATTCTGATTTTGGTCCAGCCATAGAATATAAGTATAGCATTCTGAACCGGCCATAATGTATAAGTGTAGTATTTCGATCCCGTCATAGAATATAAATATGGTATTCCGACCTTGCCATAGAATATAAGTGTGGTATTTTAGCCCGGCCATAGAAGAAAAGTATGGTATTTCAGTCCCACCATAAGATATCAGTGTATCATGGTTCAAGATTAATAGGTTGAATGGAATTTATTTTGAATCAAATTATTGAATATGATTGATTTCGAATAAATTTTTTATTATGCATATACATATATGAAAGTAGAATTATGAAATTTGTATTTTGGAATTGAATTTCATTATATTTGTATATAATTAATGATAAATTATATTTTGACTATTGCATCCTATATTATCATATGAATTATCTATTTAAGTTTTCATTACTTACTGGGTTGTCTAGCTTATCATTCTATATTTATTGTTTCAGCAGATCTTGAGAATTAAGACAGCATAAAAATATGATTCGGGAGAGTGTTTAGAAGCAAAATGTTGATATATTTATTTTAGTTTAAAAATTCTATTGAATTTGATATAATACTTTTAAATATTGTTGAATTTATTTAGATATTAAAGTTGAATTTCAGTTAGTTGAATTTGGACTTGATTTATTGATGCCTTGCTTGTTCATAGGAAGCATTTTCTATTAGTGTGTGGCGGTTGTCACGATCCCTAACTCATGATCTCGGTGGGGGGCGTGACACAATTGTTGCCAACAAGGGACCAAAAATGTTACTTTAAGTAGAAACTCTGGTAACTGAGTTTCCATTACTTTTTGAAGAAAATCATTCATAAACTCAATACATACAGATTCTCCACAACTTTGCTAAGGGAAAGAAAGACAATCTGTCATAAAAAGCATAAAATCCAACAATATATTCTTTGATTAGAAAAATAATCCAACAGCATCATCAAATTCAGCAACATCTATACTCTTCAATCTGAAAAAAAAAGGAAATAATAAAAACTGACCTATGGTCAGAACCAATATCGACGAAGAACAAACTTGAACAGATCTGATCAAATTAAAACACTTCAAAATCCGAACTTAAGGAAAGAAAACTTACCAAAAGTAAATTAAGAAACGGAAACGCGTATGAGGATGATTAGGGTTGCAATTGGTACTAGTTATGATGGTTCTTGATGGGACGAGAGGCAGATGGATAGGGAGATCTTGGCTTGCTGGCACTGCGTCCGCTTGAGCGTGGTGCCAGCGCTGGAGCAGAGGCTCCGAACGGCCTCCGACTCCTCCGGGCAGCACGTTGAGACCATGCACTCCGCCAGAGATCGGTTGAGGTGGCGGCACGATGTCTCCCGCTGCCAGGGGTCGCGGATCCGCCTGTGGCACTCGCGCAGCGCGCGGTGAAGCGCTTCGCACGCCGCCGTTTCTTCTCGCCGTCCTCCGTTCATTGGGAGGCTTCCTTCTCGTTGATGCGATTTGGTTCGACCATATGGAAGCGACGTCCACCGAATGGATCCGGACGTCCAAACTGGCCAGCTTCAAACCATATCCAGCTTGTCTCGGAAACAATTTGGTAGACCTGGATTCCAACCCTTGGACAATCGAGTCAAGTCCTATCCATCGACGAAGTATTGTAGATCTTTCGGGTCATTTGTCTAAGGTTTGGTCAAGCATGGCCCCTGGGTGCAAAACGGGTTTATATTACATACAAGATCAAAACAAGAAAATTCAAAAAAAAAAAACTCTATCGAGTACGAAACTAATTGATAACAAAATGAAGTGTATCGTGGCTAAGGACTTACAGCTCGAGATATGAGATATTATCTACTTGATCCATTAGTCTTGAACAGGGTTTACCTATACAAGGGTGCCTCGTATAAAAAGAGTGGTTCATTTTTTATATGTTGAAGTTTTTTTTGATTCATAACCAATATACGATTAACAAGGCCCTCTTACCGTAACAAAGAGCATGATAAAAAATTAAAAATGATATTGGCAATACTATAATTCAATCTTCACTGACCTTTCGGCTATAATTAATGTCATTGATATGCAATGTATAGATAAAAAATTATGAGTTTTTGTGTTGAGTTAGTTCAAACTAAAATGAGTTAAATATCTATTGTTTGATTCATTTTAGACCCAATCGGTTTGTAAATCCAGTCATGCTATGTCCGATAAGGACAAAGATGTCCTAAAACCCAATATGGCTTTCAAATGGAGTAACGAATTCACTTCACCAATTTGCAGCCTTGAATATGTGTGTTGTGTAGCCAAATCACTAATCTTGCTCTTGGATAGTGCTCGGCGGTCCTTGCAAGAATTACCATCGAATCATGGTCTCGCTTATGGATGGCGCTCAGCGCTTCTTGCAGGAGAAGTCCCACTTGACCAATGACTTTTAGGTAGGAAATCTTCCAATGTTCAAGTTAGTCAGTATTTGGATAAATAGTAGAACTAAAAAGAATAATAGATTATGATGAGTGTAAGCATGAGCATGTGATTATGAGTATTATTGTCTACATACCTTTAGAAAGCTCTTTCTTATCTATTTATAGTATTCGAAGATAATCGCTTTTGATTTAGAAATAATCTTTTTCGAATGAGATAACTTTTGTTTGGTTGAGATAACAGTTTTTTGTTATGATATATATTTTCCATTTGCCTGTGCATCTTGCTCAAGCATCTTGGACCATGGCATTAGTGGGTGGGTTAATACCCCTATTTATGCCTTCTTTATCATTGATGTTAGTGTCACGCCCCGAATCCAGATCAAGGATCGGCTACGTGATCGGCCGCACAATCCTAGATATCCCCTAGAGATCATGCCAGGCCTAACTTTCAAATCAATAACCAAACAATGGTAAGGAACAACTTTTCATAAAAAATAACAGAAAATAAAATACAAATAAAATATAAATTCAGGGATTAAAACCTAAACCATAGCTCCTCACTGACTGGTTCCAAAACCTAAATGATCTTCGATATCTGAAACAAAAATATAGGAAACAGGGATGAGCTATACAGGCTGAGTAAGTTATCAACATCCCCAATATACATACACCAATATGCATCTAATAACAATAAGCATAATACATCATGCAACAAGATGTCCAACAATATAATAATATAACCAACAACATGATGCAAGTATTAACACTCAAATGCAACCGACACAGACACGAATATGGATGGCCAACCATTTACTCTACTCTCCTAGTTCTCTGACTATGGCCACGATTGGCCCGTGGCTCGCCCCGAAAGAGACTAGATCCTGTGTCACATACTGCTCAACAGTCATGTGCCAACAATAGCCCTGCTGGAGGCCCAAAAGGAAAACTAGCTCTAAGTATCACACGAGAAATATGCATCCTCTGCATGTGCCTGCCATGCATGGCTAAAATAAGGCAACTAGCTCCTGTGTCACATACCGCTCAACGGTCATGTGCCAGCGATAGCCCCGCTGGAGGCCCAAAAGGAGACTAGGTCCTCGTATGATCATAGTCGAACTAGAGAGCACCCACACCAACATGATGCACGCAATCCAATGCAATCCTACAATGTACCCGCACCAATATAATGTACTCACACCAACACAATGCACCCACACCAACATGATGCACGCAATCCAATGCAATCAAATATAGATATATTACATATATCTACTAAGTTATAAATATATATATATTGGCATACACATAGAGGTCAAGATAACTTACCAAAGAGTATCCATCAACTAGTACAGTCCAACACTAAACCGGGTCTTCCAAAGTCAACAATGATCCTATATTAACAACCTCTGAGCTTTTCATCAATCGAAGCCGCTTGCATGATGCCACAAACATTTTCCAGGGGACATCTCCTACCAGCATCCAGTCGCCGTCCTTGTCCTCATATGTAGGGATGTAATCCGTCCCCTTAATGGGATCCACCAGCCGCCTGTCGTGGATGGTGAAGCAGGAGAACATCTCCTGGAGGGCAGTCAACAGCTGGTGGTAGCCGGAGTAGGTCTCCAGGTCCACCTTGCGAAGGTAAGGTGTGCCGTCCACCGCCACCTTCACATACATGCAGCCCCTCAACACGTTCTTCCGGTAAGACCTCACCGGCGGCCAACCCACCACTCGTGCCTTGGAAGCTGAGGGTCTGCCGGCGCCGAAAAATGTGCAATCCGGTGACTCATCGCCCAGATCCCCTCCTCCTCGTGGCTCGATCCCGGAGCTCCCATGCGACAGATCTACGATCTCTGAAAAGCCGCACTTCCTCTCCTGCTGGTCCGATCCACCGGCCCTCGAACCCCTGGGAAGGTCGAGGGTCTGTGCCGTCTCCTCGTAGTCCGCCTCTACCTCCTTCGAGCTCCTTTCCATCTCTGACGTCGTCGACATCTCCACCGCCTCCCTATCTCTCCGCCAATTAGTTGGCCTCCTCCCCGCCGATTAATCCAACGCAATCTCATGCCCGAGAGGAATCGGAGATGGAGGACTTACCGGCGAGGACGGCTTCGACTGTGGCGGTCACCGGAGGAGAAAGGTCTTTGGAATGGGCAGAAAAGCCGAGATCAATGTCGATTTCGAGCATCCATCGGAGAAAGAAGATCAGTTTGGACTGAGGCACACGAGGGGTCTTTAAAACCTGAGGAAGACCCTTATCCCCCCCCTCCGGCGGCATCGACCGGCTTCTCCGAAACCTCCGCCGAAAGATCTGAGCGTTCGGTGCCAGGCTTCATCCGAACTGAAGTCGGCAACCCGGTTGCCGATTTCAGTCCGAACGCGGGCCTAGCCTTCTCTTGGGCTGGGTTTCACATTCTCCCCTCCTAAAAAAATATTTCGTCCTCGAAATTTAAAAAAAATCTAACGCTTTCAAACCCTAATTATATAACACACACCTATCAAAGGGAATTAAATAGTTTCTCAGTATCGATAATTATTTTGAAATATTCAATCAAAACCCTAACTCTACCCCCCTCTCACTAAATCATCTTGATCTAAAACCTTTGCTCTGATATCACTCTGTCACGCCTCGAATCCAAATCAAGGATCGGCTACGTGACCGGCCGCATAATCCTAGATATCCCCTAGAGATCATGCCAGGCCTAACTTTCAAATCAATAATCAAACAATGATAAGGAACAACTTTCCATAAAAAATAACAGAAAATAAAATACAAATAAAATATAAATTCAGGGATTAACACCTAAACCCTAGCTCCTCACTGACTAGTTACAAAATCCAAATGATCTTCGATATCTGAAACAAAAATATAGGAAAACAGGGGTGAGCTACACAGGCTGAGTAAGTTATCAACATCTCCAATATACATACACCAATATGCATATAATAACAACAAGCATAATATATCATGCAACAAGATGTCCAGCAATATAATAATATAACCAATAACATGATGCAAGTATTAACACTCAAATGCAACCGACATAGACACGACTATGGATGGCCAACCATTTACTCTACTCTCCTAGTTCTCTGACTATGGCCACGATCGGCCCGTGGCTCGCCCCGAAAGAGACTAGATCCTGTGTCACATACTGCTCAACGGTCATATGCCAGCAATAGCCCTGCTGGAGGCCCAAAAGGAAAACTAGCTCTAAGTATCACACGAAAAATATGCATCCTCTGCATGTGCCTGCCATGCATGGCTAAAATAAGGCAACTAGCTCCTGTGTCACATACCGCTCAACGGTCATGTACCAGCGATAGCCCCGCTGGAAGCCCAAAAGAAGACTAGGTCCTCGTATGATCATAGTCGAACTAGAGAGCACCCACACCAACATGATGCACGCAATCCAATGCAATCCTACAATGTACCCGCACCAATATAATGTACTCACACCAACACAATGCACCCACACCAACATGATGCACGCAATCCAATGCAATCAAATATAGATATATTACATATATCTACTAAGTTATAAATATATATATATTGGCATACACATTAGAGGTCAAGATAACTTACCAAAGAGTATCCATCAACTAGTACAGTCCAACACTAAACCGGGTCTTCCAAAGTCAACAATGATCCTATATTAACAGCCTCTGAGCTTTTCATCAATCGAAGCCGCTTGCATGATGCCACAAACATTTTCCAGGGGACATCTCCTACCAGCATCCAGTCGCCGTCCTTGTCCTCATATGTAAGGATGTAATCCGTCCCCTTAACGGGATCCACCAGCCGCCTGTCGTGGATGGTGAAGCAGGAGAACATCTCCTGGAGGGCAGTCAATAGCTGGTGGTAGCCGGAGTAGGTCTCCAGGTCCACCTTGCGAAGGTAAGGTGTGCCGTCCACCGCCACCTTCACATACATGCAGCCCCTCAACACGTTCTTCCGGTAAGACCTCACCGGCAGCCAACCCACCACTCGTGCCTTGGAAGCTGAGGGTCTGCCAGCACCGAAAAACGTGCAATCCGATGACTCATCGCCTAGATCCCCTCCTCCTCGTGGCTCGATCCCGGAGCTCCCATGCGACAGATCTACGATCTCTGAAAAGCCGCACTTCCTCTCCTGCTTGTCCGATCCACCGGCCCTCGAACCCCTGGGAAGGTCGAGGGTCTACGCCGTCTCCTCGTAGTCCGCCTCTACCTCCTTCGAGCTCCTTTCCATCTCCGACGTCGTCGACATCTCCACCGCCTCCCTATCTCTCCGCCAATTAGTTGGCCTCCTCCCCGTCGATTAATCCAACGCAATCCCACGCCCGAGAGGAATCGGAGATGGAGGACTTACCGGCGAGGACGGCTTCGACTGTGGCGGTCACCAGAGGAGAAAGGTCTTCGGAATGGGCAAAAATGCCGAGATCAATGTCGATTTCGAGCGTCCACCGGAGAAAGAAGATCGGTTTGGACTGAGGCACACGAGGGGTCTTTAAAACCCGAGGAAGACCCTTATCCCCCCCCTCCGGTGGCGTCGACCGGCTTCTCCGAAACCTCCGCCGGAAGATCCGAGCGTTCGGTGCCAGGCTTCATCCGAACTGAAGTCGGCAACCCGGTTGCCGATTTCAGTCCGAACACGTGCCTAGCCTTCTTTTGGGCTGGGTTTCACATTCTTCACTCCTAAAAAAATATTTCGTCCTCGAAATTTAAAAAAAAATCTAATGCTTTCAAACCCTAATTATATAACATACACCTATCAAAGGGAATTAAATAGTTTCTCAGTATCGATAATTATTCTGGAATATTCAATCAAAACCCTAACTCTACCCCCCTCTCACTAAGTCATCTTGATCTAAAACCTTTGCTCTGATACCACTCTGTCACGCCCCGAATCCAGATCAAGGATCGGCTACATGACTGGCCGCACAATCCTAGATATCCCCTAGAGATCATGCCAGGCCTAACTTTCAAATCAATAACCAAACAATGGTAAGGAACAACTTTGCATAAAAAATAACAGAAAATAAAATACAAATAAAATATAAATTCAGGGATTAACACCTAAACCCTAGGTCCACACTGACTGGTTCCAAAATCCAAATGATCTTCGATATCTGAAATAAAAATATAGGAAAACATGGGTGAGCTATATAGGCTGAGTAAGTTATCAACATCTCCAATATACATACACCAATATGCATCTAATAACAACAAGCATAATACATCATGCAACAAGATGTCCAGCAATATAATAATATAACCAATAACATGATGCAAATATTAACACTCAAATGCAACCGACACAGACACGACTATGGATGGCCAACCATTTACTCTACAACTCTGACTATGGTCACGATCGGCCCGTGGCTCGCCCCGAAAGAGACTAGATCCTGTGTCACATACTGCTCAACAGTCATGTGCCAGCAATAGCCCTGCTAGAGGCCCAAAAGGAAAACTAGCTCTAAGTATCACACGAGAAATATGCATCCTCTATATGTGCCTGCCATGCATGGCTAAAATAAGGCAACTAGCTCCTGTGTCACATACTGCTCAACGGTGATGTGCCAGCGATAGCCCCGCTGGAGGCCCAAAAGGAGACTAGGTCCTCGTATGATCATAGTCAAACTAGAGAGCACCCACACCAACATGATGCATGCAATCCAATGCAATCCCACAATATACCCGCACCAATATAATGTACTCACACCAATACAATGCACCTACACCAACATGATGCATGCAATCCAATGCAATCAAATATAGATATATTACATATATTTACTAAGTTATAAATATATATATTGGCATACACATCAGAGGTCAAGATAACTTACCGAAGAGTATCCATCAACTAGTACAGTCCAACACTAAACCAGGTCTTCCAAAGTCAACAATGATCCTATATTAACAGCCTCTGAGCTTTTCATCAATCGAAGCCGCTTGCATGATGCCACAAACATTTTCCAGGGGACATCTCCTACCAGCATCCAGTCGCCGTCCTTGTCCTCATATGTAGGGATGTAATCCGTCCCCTTAACGGGATCCACCAGCCGCCTGTCGTGGATGGTGAAGCAGGAGAACATCTCCTGGAGGGCAGTCAACAGCTGGTGGTAGCCGGAGTAGGTCTCCATGTCCACCTTGCGAAGGTAAGGTGTGTCGTCCACCGCCTCCTTCATATATATGCAGCCCCTCAACACGTTCTTCCGGTAAGACCTCACCGGCGGCCAACCCACCACTCGTGCCTTGGAAGCTGAGGGTCTGCCAGCGCCGAAAAACATGCAATCCGGCGACTCATCGCCCAGATCCCCTCCTCCTCGTGGCTCGATCCCGGAGCTCCCATGCGACAGATCTACGATCTCTGAAAAGCCGCGCTTCCTCTCCTGCTGGTCCGATCCACCGGCCCTCGAAACCTTGGGAAGGTCGAGGGTCTGCGCCGTCTCCTCGTAGTCCGCCTCTACCTCCTTCGAGCTCCTTTCCATCTTCGACGTCGTCGACATCTCCATCGCCTCCCTATCTCTCCGCCAATTAGTTGGCCTCCTCCCCGCCGATTAATCCAACACAATCCCATGCCCGAGAGGAATCGGAGATGGAGGACTTACCGGCAAGGACGGCTTCGACTGTGGCGGTCACCGGAGGAGAAAGGTCTTCGGAATGGGCAGAAACGCCGAGATCAATGTCGATTTCGAGCGTCCACCGGAGAAAGAAGATCAGTTTGGACTGAGGAACACGAGGGGTGTTTAAAACCCGAGGAAGACCCTTATCCCCCCCCCTCCGGCGGCATCGACCGGCTTCTCCGAAACCTCCGCCGAAAGATCTGAGCGTTCGGTGCCAGGCTTCATCCGAACTGAAGTCAGCAACCCGGTTGCCGATTTCAGTCCGAACGCGGGCCTAGCCTTCTTTTGGGCTGGGTTTCACATTCTCCCCTCCTAAAAAATATTTCGTCCTCGAAATTTAAAAAAAATCTAATGATTTCAAACCCTAATTATATAACACACACCTATCAAAGGGAATTAAATAGTTTCTCAGTATCGATAATTATTATGGAATATTCAATCAAAACCCTAACTCTACCCCCCTCTCACTAAATCATCTTGATCTAACATCTTTGCTCTGATACCACTCTGTCACGCCCCGAATCCAAATCAAGGATCGGCTACGTGACTGGCCGCATAATCCTAGATATCCCCTAGAGATCATGCCAGGCCTAACTTTCAAATCAATAACCAAACAATGGTAAGGAACAACTTTCCATAAAAAATAACAGAAAATAAAATATAAATTCAGGGATTAATACCTAAACCCTAGCTCCTCACTGACCGGTTCCAAAACCCAAATGATCTTCGATATTTGAAAAAAAAATATAGAAAAACAGGGGTGAGCTACACAGGCTGAGTAAGTTATCAACATCTCCAATATACATACACCAATATGCATCTAATAACAACAAGCATAATACATCATGCAACAAGATGTCCAGTAATATAATAATATAACCAACAACATGATGCAAGTATTAACACTCAAATGCAACCGACACAGACACGACTATGGATGGCCAACCATTCACTCTACTCTCCTAGTTCTCTGACTATGGCCACGATCGGCCCGTGGCTCATCCCAAAAGAGACTTGATCCTGTGTCACATATTGCTCAACAGTCATATGCCAGCAATAGCCCTGCTGAAGGCCCAAAAGGAAAACTAGCTCTAAGTATCACACGAGAAATATGCATCATCTACATGTGCCTGCTATGCATGGCTAAAATAAGGCAACTAGCTCCTGTGTCACATACCGCTCAACGGTCATGTGCCAGCGATAGCCCCACTGGAAGTCCAAAAGGAGACTACGTCCTCGTATGATCATAGTCGAACTAGAAAGCACTCACACCAACATGATGCATGCAATCCAATGCAATCAAATATAGATATATTACATATATTTACTAAGTTATAAATATATATATATTGGCATACACATCAGAGGTCAAGATAACTTACCGAAGAGTATCCATCAACTAGTACAGTCCAACACTAAACCGGGTCTTCCAAAGTCAACAATGATCCTATATTAACAGCCTCTGAGCTTTTCATCAATCGAAGCCGCTTGCATGATGCCACAAACATTTTCCAGGGGACATCTCCTACCAGCATCCAGTCGCCGTCCTTGTCCTCATATGTAGGGATGTAATCCGTCCCCTTAATGGGATCCACCAGCCGCCTGTCGTGGATGGTGAAGCAGGAGAACATCTCCTAGAGGGCAGTCAACAGCTGGTGGTAGCCGGAGTAGGTCTCCAGGTCCACCTTGCGAAGGTAAGGTGTGCCGTCCACCGCCACCTTCACATACATGCAGCCCCTCAACACGTTCTTCCGGTAAGACCTCACCGGCGGCCAACCCACCACTCGTGCCTTGGAAGTTGAGGGTCTGTCCATGCCGAAAGACGTGCAATCCGGTGACTCATCGCCCAAATCCCCTCCTCCTCGTGGCTCGATCCCGGAGCTCTCATGCGACAGATCTACGATCTCTGAAAAGCTGCTCTTCCTCTCCTGCTGGTCCGATCCACCGGCCCTCGAACCCCCGGGAAGGTCGAGGGTCAACACCGTCTCCTCGTAGTCCGCCTCTACCTCCTTCGAGCTCCTTTCCATCTCCGACGTCGTCGACATCTCCACCGCCTCCCTATCTCTCCGCCAATTAGTTGGCCTCCTCCCCGCCGATTAATCCAACGCAATCCCATGCCCGAGAGGAATCGGAGATGGAGGACTTACCGGCGAGGACGGCTTTGTCTGCGGCTGTCACCGGAGGAGAAAGGTCTTCGGAATGGGCAGAAACGCCGAGATCAATGTCGATTTTGAGCATCCACCGGAGAAAGAAGATCGGTTTGGACTGAGGCACACGAGGGGTCTTTAAAACCCGAGGAAGACCCTTATCCCCCCCCTCCGGCAGCATCGACCGGCTTCTCCGAAACCTCCGCTAGAAGATCCGAGCATTCGGTGCCAGGCTTCATCCGAACTGAAGTCAGCAACCCGGTTGCCGATTTCAGTCCGAACGAGGGCCTAGCCTTCTCTTGGGCTGGGTCTCACAGTTAGTAGCCCTAAAACTTAGCATCTTGACACTTTGGGCCATTTACTATGTTTTGTCTTGGAAGTTAGTCGGGTCCAACTAATATTTGTCCCTCATGTCATCAAGGGATGTCATGTCGGTTTGGCTTATTGTTGCTCGGTTCCAAGTACCATATTTGTTCAATTTTATCAATAATTTATAGCCTTCAACTTGGTCATTAATCAGAGTATCCCTCAAGGTCGAGTATCCAAGTAGTTGTCACAACAATTATCCCCTACTCCTGATCCCAAGACATCATCGATTAATTATTTCGGCCTTTGTTATTTCTGGAAGAAGGGAATAGAGTTATTTCATCATACTCGATAGTCGAGCAAGAGTTTTTTTCTATCACTTTGGTTTCTATTGTCTCTTTGAAAATTGTTGCCAGCCATTTTATCACCTTGATCATGGTGAAAATGTAAATCATTTAGTAGTGTCGTGTTTAAAAAGAATATCCATTAATTTTTTAAATGGCTAGGTGATTCGATCTATCTTTCTTGGCCGGTTAGGCCTTGTCACGTAGCTAATAGCCACAACATATTAATGACTTATGCAGATCCCACCGATGTGAGTTGATTGACCGGTTGAAGTTTCGAAGCAGTATAGTGTTACTCGGTACAAATTAAGCCACATGTCAAAATCTAGTAGCCACGGTCGAATCAAGGCTACAATCTTAGCCATCCAAGTCGAGTATATATAGGCCTTCTTTGCCATTTCTACAAGGATTCTAGTTCTTGTAAAGTAGAGAGCCTTCTTCTTCCTCAGGGTTTCAAGTGCTCTGCTCCCTAAGACTTTCGGTGCTCCCAGGTTGGTGGTCTACCTTCATTTTCTTCTCTTTGTTTCCATTGCTTATATTTCTATTAGAAGCTTCTTCTCTTTAGCTTCTCATTGTCTTTCTTCTTCATTCTGGTAGTTCTTTCTTTGCAGCTTTTTCGCTTCATCTTCAATCAATTGGATGATTTTCATCCATTTTTTCTCTATTTTTCACTATCCTTGGATCTTTCTTTCAATCTTTTTCTCCTCTTTTGCGAGTCTGTCCAAGAGATGCCATCTTCCAAAGGCAAAAGCCACTCCGTAAGTAGGGCTTGGCTCTAAGGCTCCTAAGACCCCTCTTCGGATGAGATGGGCTCTCAAAACTTGGAGGACATTAAAGTTTCCTCCCTCCAGGAATCTCTTCGGGCTAGCTAATTTGGTAGCCTTGATGTTGTCCCATCCTCGAGTCTAGTGAATGAGTCTTCATTAATGATTAAATTTGAAGTTCTATGACTCCAAAAACTATATTTATTTCCAAGTCAGTTTCAAGTTCACACTCTTAGCCTAGATAGCTAGTAACTTCTGATTCGGTCGGCCACCTTGCCATCTACTTGCCATCTATGAGGAGTTTCTTCGTGCTAGCCCTCGTCTTCCTTTCCATCCCTTCATCTTGAATGTACTTGATTTGTTCCGGGTCATTTTAGCCTAGTTAGCTCTAAATTCCTTTTGCCTCCTTTGTTCTTTTATCATCCTCTATGACATGCTCGGGATCCGATTAAAGATCTCCTTGTTTGGGACATTTTTTATCCTTAAGAAGCATTAGATGGCTAAGGGTTGGTAGTATATCGGCCTTGGTCATGGTCGCTCCTTTATCACTAGCTTTCCTTTTTCTGTTTATGGGTAAAAGAATAGGTTCTTTTTTGTTTCCTTTGACCAACTTTGAGAGATCAATTAGGTCTGGAGGGGAGCCCGAACAATCGCTAAATCAAAACAATAAAGTCCTCACAACTAACAAGGAAGATTTCATAAAAATGAGTGGTATTGAGATCCCTCCCTAGAGAGTTCTACTATCGAAGCAGAATTTGCATGACACCGAACTTAGTCTGGTGTCTTCTCTTGGTAACTTCTTCAAGCAACTTTGTTTTTCTTTATGTACCTTTATTTTGTTTCCAAGTCACTTTTCTAACTTTTACAGGTACGAGGAATATATTTGGAATGCCATTTGGAAGAGGGCCTTGGCCCTTGCGGGTCCTTTGAAGAATCCCGCCCCTAAGAAGCCTGGTGTAGGACCTTCTTCCAGAGGTCCTTCAGCATCGACTGATACCTCGATGCTGTGATCGAGGGATTCCACGACCCCCATGGAAGCTGATGACGAGGTGGTGGTGATTCCGGCTATGCCTTCATCTTCCCGTGCACCTACCCTAAGGCGCCCAACTTCAATCCCTCCGGTCCAGACAATGGATGGTCCATCCCGAGGGAAGGCTCTGCAAACTTTCTCAAGACATGAAATTGCACCTCCTTGTGAAGAAGGGGAGAGTTTTGTCCTGCTGAGGCCCAGGTTAGGCCTCAGGACTTGGTCCTATGATGTTGAAGTTGCACGGGAGCTAATAAAGTTGCTCCTCCCCCAGGACTGGGAGGAATGGAAATCTCATCCCCTGGATGAGATCAACTTTTCTTTCTTCCTAACCCTCATCGAGGTAAGTTGCTCGTACTTTGTGCTTTCTTGTCGAGTAAGTTTTTTGATAACTAACTTCAATTTTTTTTTGAATGCAGCTCATGATATAACTCTAGTCCAAAAGGGGTTTTCAGGTTTTGCCCAACTAGGTCATTCTTTGAATGACAAAGTTGAGGCTATTGAAGACTGGACCAAGGTTGCTAAGGAGGTTCTAAAGGTGTTCGAGGAACGGGAGTTGAAGCTTCAGGAGTTTTCTACCTCCCAAAACATCATTCAGGAATTGGAAGCTCGGGTGGCAAAAAAGAAGGAAATAATTGCCAAAAGACAGGCTTATGCCATCGAGCTAGAGACAAGACTCGACAATATTAGGATTCTTCTTCAAGTTGCCAAGGAATAAGCGACTTTTGCTACTACCTAGGAGATCGAAAAATACAAGGAGTTGGAAGACTTCATGCAAGAGGTCGCTGGGGGCTCGTAGAAGCATACTAGCTCGAGTTCTTCGATTGTAGAGAGAAAGTCGCTTAGATCTACCCCCAACTAGATTTGAGCAAGATTGTCATTGATGGAGAATCCAAGAAGGAGGCCACTGAGAAAGAGTTGCCCGGCAATGAAAAAGTTACCATCAAGGAATTGAAAACTAAAGTAGTTACTGTGTTTTAGAAACTGGCTCTATTGAAGAGCTAGCCGACCCTGAAGGACTAGCCAAATGAGCCTCATAGACTTCATTTTCTCCTGTATATTTTTTTAGCATTAGATGTCTTTTCATCGAGCTTCTTGAGTCGAGGAAGTCATCAGAGCCAAAGAATCAACAATAAATCTTGAAGAATAGACTTAAGATTTTATCTTCTTGTTTTAGCTTTTTATTTATTCGAACTAAGTTCGCCTTTTGTAAAAACTTTTCATCATATTAATGAAAACTTATCTTTTTTCTTAGTATTTTGCAGATCTTCTTGGCTGCAATATTTACTAAATACTTGATCGGATAAGTAGTTTATCGTCGTAGTCAAGCATTATTCTCTGAATATAGGAGTCGAACTTCTACCAATAAGATTTAGCATATTTTCAACTGTAGATAGTCAATCATCACCCGAATATGTCAGCACTTCTCCTTAGATGATTGAGTATTAATCAACCGCCATAGTTTCTGATAGTCGGTTGTTAATCAACTATTGTCATTTTTTATCGACTAACTTGGCAGCTTTCCTTTTTGAAGATTGAGCGTTAATCAATTGCCTTGATCTCTTTTTATGGCTGGATGTCAATCGGCCAATATCATAGCTAGTTAGGTATTAATCAACTAACTCGCTATTCTTCTTTTTTGATGATTGAATATCAATCAATCATTTTTATTTTTTCTTGTAACCAGGTGTCAATCGATCATTGCAATAGTTAATCAGGTGTCAATTAAATAACTTGACCATTTTTTCTTTTTCGTTTTGATGATCGAGTATTAATCACTCACCTTTATTTCTTTTTGTGATCGGATGTTAATCGGCCATTGCCATAGTTGGTCGGGTGCCAATCAACCATCTTAGCCATTTTTCTTTTTTGATGATCAAGTGTTAGTCAATTATCTTTATTTCTTTTTATGGCCAGGTGTTAATCAGCCATTGTCATAGTTGGTCAGGTCTCAATCAACCATCTTAGTAATATTCTTTTTAGTCAAGTATTAGCTAACTTAGTCTTTCATCGATAATTAAAATATAGCTTTCATGAATAAGTATAAATCAAGTTGGTAAATACCTTATTATGTAATTGAATTGATATTTGTACATTATTAGACGTATATTTGTAGATTCTCAGCATTCCAAGTCTGAGGGATCAATGTCCCCTTGAGATTCTTAATCTTGTAGGCTTCTCGTTGGAGGGATTGGGTACTCAGTAGGGACCTTCCTAATTTAGAAATAGTTTTCTTGTTCAATCGGTCTAGAGACCTTTGTTTGTCATAGCACGATATATACTAGATGGAAGGTTTTTGATTTTACTCGGGTATTATAATATTGAGCAACTCGTTGTCGATACGTAATCATTCTCAGGTAAGCTTGGTTTTGAGTTTTTTTCAATAATTCGAGATTGTCTCTTAGTCAGTTTGAGTTGCTTGACTCTTTATAATGCTCTATTTTTATTATTGATAGTCCAATCTCAACTAGAATTAATGTTTCAATGTCAAAAGCTAAGTTGAAGGATGACTTATTTATTGATACTCGAGGAGTTGTTTGATATGCCTATAATATTTCATATATCTTTTTCGCCCATCTATCTTTAGCTTCATCCAACTTGGTCTTGAGACATTGTAATATTGTTTGGTTTGTGATTTCCTCCTCTTCATTTGATTGTAGATGTCTGACTGATGTAAATCGATGTAGAATGTAGAGCTCAGTGCAGAACTTCTTGAATGCTTGATTGTCGAATTATCATCTATTATCGATTATAATGATATGGTAGTCCAAACCAATAGACGATGGATTTCCAAAAAAAATCTGACTTTGCTCTCTGTGATCTAAGTCAAGAGCTTTGCTTTTACTCATTTGAAAAAATAATTGATAACAATAATAATAAACTTCCTTTGCCTTGTAGCCGGGAGAAACAGATCGGGTATGTCGTTATCCCATTAAGCAAAGGGCCATGGAGATGAAAGCCGAGTTAGTTGACTAGTAGGTTATTGTTGAATATTTTCATGTCATTGGTATTGAACACATTTCTGAACAAGATCTATTATGTCTTGCTATATCATGGGCCAATAATTACCTTGTTTCAAGCTTTATAAGCCAAGGACCTGCCCCTCAAGTAATTTTCGTATATTCCTTCATGAATTTCTTGAAGTGCATATTTGGCTTTAATGGATCTTAAGCACTTTAGTAGAGGTAAAGAGAGACGTTTTATAGAATTATCCATCTAGTAGCACATATCGAGAAGTCATCTACTTTAGTTGTTTTACCTTTGAGAAGTCATTTGGCAAGGCTTCTTCTATTAAATATTTGGCTAGTAGGTCATCCAACTTGGTTCATGATTGACTTGTCAGACCTTTTTAGCATTGTCGATATTGGGTGCATCGAGATATTCAATATAAGTTTGTTCGAGATGGTTGTTAGCTGAAGTGGCAAGTCGAGAGAGTGCATCTACCTGAATATTTTCTTATCTTGGTATGTGAGATATATTGAAATATTTAAAAATTGATGCATATGCGGTAGTTTGTTGAGATACTTAGCCATAGTCAAATCTTGACCTTCATATTCACTAATCGCTTGACTGGCTACCAGTTGTGAGTCGGTGAACACCCATAGGCTCTTTATCCCAAGCTCCTTAACAATCTTTAGTCTGCTAGCCAACAGGACTTTATACTTGGCTTGTTTATTGGTTGCTTTAAATGAAAAGCGAAGTGCATATCACTCTTTTCAAGTTGTCAAAATTAACTTGAATCTATTTTCTTGGAAATTTGAAGCACCCTTCATATGTAAGATCCAAGTTATCATGGGATCCAATTATTTGATTGATCATTTATTATATTTCTTATCTGACCATATATATTCAACCATAAAGTCGGCCAAGACTTGAACCTTTAAGAATGATCATGGTTGATAAGATATATCAAACTTACTGAGTTTAATGATCCACTTGACCATTTTTTCGGAAATATGCAGTCATCATAGAATAGCCTAACCTTAAATGGTTGGTCAACTAATACTATAGTTGAATAAGCTTGAAAATAGGATTTAAGATATCGTGCAAAAATAATAAGAGCATAAACAAATTTTTTAACCTTAGAATACCTAATCTTGGCATCGTGAAGTACTTAGTTAATATAGTAAATAGGCTTTTAAAGCTCATTTATCATCCATTCGGACAAGTACCGGGTTCAGTACTTCTAGAGAAGCATCAAGATATAAGTATAGTTTCTTTCTCTCTTTGAGTTTAGAGAGTAATGATGGAGATCCGAAAAACTTCTTTAATTCTTCAAAAATTTGATGGCATTTTTTTGTCCCTATAAAATTTCATGTTTATCATAGAACTTAAAAAAAATAAAGAAATAAGGCTAAGCCCGGCTACTTCGAAATGAATCAACTTACACACGCACACTTTTTTCAAAGTTCAATCGAGGATGACTTTATAAAAGTGAATGGTGGATTTGTTCTCTGCATGCATCCATTTGCCCATACTGCTTTTAATTATTACCATCATTATTTGAGTGGAATAATTTCCGTCAACCGTGTGGCTTTTGGGGAGCAAAAATTGTTGGGCCCAAAAACTTCCTATGATTGGCTTGTCGTGCCCCTGCCTTGGTTTCTTTTGGTTGATTTGGTGGCCCCTCCTCGATCTCCCTTTATTCTCCCACATCGCCCTCTCGTGCTCCTCAACTCGATAACGTACAAAGAGGCCTTGCCTTTCCAGCTAAATTTTAGGGACGGGAACAAAGTTCTAAAATTGGATCAGCACAACAAAGAATTCAACAAAAGGAAAGATGGTGTGTTCAGTTTGGGGTACCAGTCGAGACAATATTAATCCAAAGCTTGCCAATGATTCTCTTAAAATTATGACAAGAGGATATCACAATCTTTTGTGATACAGAAATGCATCCAGGGTTCAAAAACACTCAAACATGATAGGAAAACCTCCGCTCGTATGATCTTGTCTGTAAAGTGATCTGGTGCAAGTCATTTTTTTCAAATACTTCGTTTCCTAGTCAGCTTTACCATATATGGTTCTCAAGAACCGGGCCCCTCCATGGTGTGCAGGATGCACCATAGCATGTGGCTTAGGGTGCATCACATAGACTGCCAGCCAATAACGTACGTGCATGCCGGGTGTATGCACGGTTTATGCTCGTCCCTTGTTTGCCGATGATATGTGATGCACCGCATGCTGTGATGCATTGCAGGGAAACCATACTTTGTTCTTAAAATATCATCTTCTTAAATTTTATACACTATTACAAATATATCTCGTTTCGCTTGGACCAGCAACAAAATATTACTTACACTATCTACTTATCTTTAATCTAAGCATCACATTATTCCCGTAAAATAGCTATACTGAAATTTATTCGCTATTTTTTTATTTTATTCAAAAAAAATATTTGATCCTGCACCAATTATATATATATATATATAGAGAGAGAGAGAAGAACTCGAATATTTATTAAGAGATAAAAAATTTGAATAATATTTTATAATTATTTTAAAATAAAAATATTTTGGATCGTTATAAATGATTTTAGAGGGGATCGGACTTACATCATATACAGATAAGAGGATACTATAATACAAATTATTTTATAATTAATTAAGAGTTAATTATAATATTTATAATTACGTTTAATTGGTTTGGACTCGAATGCAAAAAGCATGCAAGTACGTGTGCGTTTGGTCCTGCAGCATCTTCTCATTTTCTTCCCCCTCTATTTTTATTTATTTATTTTTTTTTTGCCGTCGGCAACTGGGCGCACTTTCATCTATCCAGTGGATCTTCTGAGACGATACCTGGAAGATTCTCATGTTTCCCTTGAGAAAACGATTGTTTTTGTTTCAAGTGTTGTCCTTTCACTTGTCCTTCTCAAATGCTCCATTATTAATATTTTTTTAAAATTTTCTTATTTTATCTTTCGATTGCAAAAGAAGCTCCGGTCTTTTTCACACCCTACGGCAAGCCCCTACAAGTCGGCCGCTGCTGTGACCGATGCTAAGCGGTAAGATTCCAACGCCAGCCCACCAAACGGGTATCCTCCACCATGCTCAAAAAGCAGCTGTTGTTGGGAGCACCCAACCTCTCCTCCTCCTCCTTCAAAAGATCTTTTCTTTTTTATCCTCTCTCACCATATGCCTCCGAGTCATAGCAAGGCATTCTCTCTTGCTCACTCTCCTGGTGTTGGTTTCTGGGAGCCTCTGGTTTGTTCTGAATCTTTTCTTACACAAATCCATGTCATGTTTTCCCCTTGCTTTTGCTGAAGTTATTTGCTAACATGGATTCCCCATCCCGATTCCAGTCTAGGAAAGGAGAGAAAAAATGATGATGTTTTTTTTTAAATTTTTTTCCCTAGCATATTCTTGTCTTTTTATCCCCCGTAACTGCACTCACTTTTATTTTCTTCCTCCGTTTCTTTTTTCGGTAAGAGCCTGATACTTAACTCTTTATAGTAAGTATTTCATATCTGTATTCTGAATACTTTGTTTCTTTATTGTTCTCTATCTGCAACCACTACTTGGTTCTTGGTTTCCTTGGCTGAAGCTGTTCTTGGTTACATAATCACTGAAAACTGTGATTGAAAGTTGTGCTAGAGATTCATTTATCGTAATCATTGATTTTTGTGATTGAAAGTTGTGATATAGATTCAGGGCTTATCATGCTTCGATCTGGTTTTTGATTTTATCTCCTGTAACGTTTCATTATATGTCACTTGAAGCTACTCTGGTCTGAGAGGGCATGGGTTCGAATATCACTTTCAATAGTACATGAAGCATGGCAATATTTCACTTCAACCATGCTTTTTTTTAAAAAAAAAAAAAAATTCATTTATTTAGATTCTTCCTTCTTTCCATTTCTGTTTATAGCGCAGTTAGTGTGTTATGTTCTTCATACATCTTAGAAACACTTTTTGGGCAAGTCCTCATTATTCCAATGATGCTGAAGAATGAAAAAGTGACAACTTCTTCTTTCAGTGTTTGCTGCTACTTTCCTGTAGAGATGTGAATTCTTCGTTAGCTAATTTCTCTTCTTGGTAAGAGGAAAATGCTTATAATATTTTGCACCAATTTCAAAATATCTTTCTGTTCTTGACTGTGTTATATTTCTAACAATGCAAATTTCCATTTTTCCCCTGTTATGTTTAAACTCGCATTTGTTTTCTTTTACGTTTCATGAAGCAAGACTACTTTGTTGCACATGTGCCCCTCTTGTTGTTGTTGTCTTTGCAGATTTATTCATTTCCAAACCTATGTTAAGTAACATGCTAGTTCCTGCAAGCAGTTTCCATTTTCATTTTTTGTTGTTATAGCTGGTACTGATATTACTCATCAAGAGTGAATGGCAACATGGGGCAGTCTATTCTTTGATATATTAGCAACAAGTTGCTTCAACTTTAACTAGCAACAGGGGTCCCTTCCCTGGGAATGTCAGTTCTAATTTTCTTCTTACCTATAGTAAGGCTGACCTTTTTTTTCCCCAGAAAAGAAAAAGAAATTTCAATACCACATGAATGGAAATGCTACATGCAAGGTTCACCATCTTGGTATGGGACCTGTACTGGTATTGCCCTATTACAGTATTGGTATACAACATGGTATAAGACTGTGAGATGCACCAAATGTCGGCATGGTACGAAATTGTATACCGGTTCAGTATTGGTATGGCATGCTAAACCTGGCATAAATGTGATTTATATCTTTTACTCCTCCTGTCCAGGAACTTCGAAATATAAACTATGAAATTCTTTTGATGTCTAGTCTAGATCATGGCACTTCTGTTTTTCATCTTGTCTAATCACTTCAGTTTTGCAAGTTTGCTGTGTCATGATATGAAAGCCAAATCAGTGGCATTTTGATTGACAATGCTTGCTTTACATTTACAACTTTTTCTAACAGGCCCCTATTATAGTTTGCATGTTCTGCTTATTCTCAGCTAGAATTGAGCTATAAATAGTTCTAATTTGTCTTTTCTTCTGCTCTAGTTGCTATCCTAGAAGATGCAAACTATACTTTAGCCTTATTATCTCACCCCTCTGCAAAGGAAAAATTTGATGATATTTGTACTGGTGGTTTGTGAAATTTTAGCAAGCCTCATTATCAGAAGCATGACAGGTCCTTTATACATGTGTGGGGATATATGGAGAGAAATATAGGAAGCCATCCCAATCTGCCTTATCCATCTATCCAACCTTATGCATCAGGCAGTCAGCACTCTGAAAGCAATGCTGCATATTTTTCATGGCCAACATCGACCCAACGGCATGGTGCTGCTGAAGATCGAGCAAACTACTTCAGAAACCTCCAGAAGGGAGTTTTGCCTAGAAATATTGATAGGTTGCCAACTGGGAAGGAAGCCACCACATTGCTTGACTTAATGACTATAAGAGCTTGCCATGGCAAGATTTTACACCGTTATAGTCTTGGCACAGCAGTAGGATTTCGAATTAGGAATGGATCACTAACTGACATACCAGCTATACTTGTTTTTGTTGCTCGAAAAGTCCACAGACAATGGCTCAGTCATATCCAGTGTTTACCAAGAGCCCTTGAGGTAGGAGGTATTCTGCATTTTCTGTGATGTCCATGATGATGATTGTTTAATTAAAGGTATTTGAAGTTTTGAACTGTGCTGTATTTCAAATGCACCATCAGCTATCCCTCTTGTTTTCTGGGCAGGGTCCAGGTGGTATATGGTGTGATGTGGATGTTGTTGAATTTTCTTATTATGGTGTACCAGCACCAGCTCCTAAAGAACAGTTGTACACAAAACTAGTGGATGAATTACGTGGAGCTGATTCATGTATAGGATCTGGATCTCAGGTATACTCCACACCTTATATTTTAAGAATTCTAATTTACTTTGCTTTGTTTGAATCTTCGATAGTTTATCAGATTGACTTAGCTCACCCGTGAGTGAGTGCACTTTAAGACAAGTTCTTTTTTTAATAATATTTCATTAATTGCATCGTTGTTTCTAGATCATATCTATGGTAATTGACAAGAAGATCTGCTGGTGGATTTCCTGAATCCTGGATACCTCACCACTATTAAACCTCATGTTGGTATGTTTTAATGGCATTTGATGACCCAAATAGGATTGCTAAGGTGATCTTGGATTACTGGTGTTCCATATCCTAGGATAATCTGATCCTTGATGAGTGTTCGGTGATTAAAGATACCTGGTTATCCATAAATAACATGTTTGGTAGATTCTATGGGAATCTAAGATCGCTAATTAACCATATATTATGGAAACTATCCCCAATATATTCTATAAAAGTTATTTATTACTCATATAAAAATATATTATAGTAAATTATTAATATATTTTTTAAATATATTAATTGTGAATATATTTTATAAACATGTATTTATTAATTTCATAAATTATTAATACTATAAAACAAGGATTAAGGTTCCGGCAGGATATCCCATGGGACACCGGGACGGGGTACCTTCCCGTGTATTAGGACACGACGTCCTGCTAGCATCCCAGCATCCCAATTGGGATGTTTTGGGACATTCCCTGTCTCGAGTATCGGGACGGGGCGGGATGCCGGCGCGTCTCGTTCAATGAAAAAATCGAGACATCCCCGTTCCACGGCATTTAAAACCTTGCTATAAAATATATTAATTCATATTATAGAATTGGTATTTTCATTTATACTTATAATACATTATCATGTTAATACTAATATTTATTTTAATTAGGAAAATAAAGCAAATAGAAGAAATATACTAAATAATTTCATAATGTAAATATAAAGTACAACAATATATTTTCCTATAACCTAGATGGAGTATGTCCTGATTGGGCCAACCTTTAACATATGGAATATAAGGAAAGAAATTGACACAAATATAGTTCTAGTTTTCCTTTTTGAGAAATACAGTTGGAACACCACTTTTAGGTCTGAACTTGAAACCTCTCCCTGGCGCGTCCTTCGAGGAAAAGGTACTAACTAGCAGACCCATGCCCATTTAGTGCTTTTGCAAGATAAGCTAATCAATCTTTATACATCTTTTATCAATGCCTCCTTGAATTCATTGATAGATATTTTGTTGTTTGTCATACCGTGTTAATTTGGAATTGTTTCCTAGCATGACTTTTGACTATTATTAAGCATAGGACTTTCTTGATTCTGGTTCCAAAGATCTTACTAAATAGAGATGTAAAATTTGTTCGTATAGGGGTTTTTTGTGTTATGACAAGAGTTTGCATCTAAGACTGCAAATGGGTCGGGTTGATCCATGATCCGACTCAACCTACTTAGATCCTATCCAATCTATTTTCAAGGACCCGTGGATTCAGGTCAGGTTCTAAAATTAGATCTATTCTATTTTCTGGGTTGGATCTGGATTTACTGGATCGGAACCCAACCTGACCGAATATGGTAATATCATAGAATTCGAACTTATTTGGATCTGTAAGTTGTGAATTAAGACTTGTATGGACCATGTTTTTAATATAAAGATAGATTTATAATTATTTTTATATCCTAAGTTGTTTTGAGAGTAATATAGTTTTTTGTCTATTTTGTATGGTTAATATTAGTTGGCTATGTGGTAGTTAAAATATAGTTATCTATATTTGACCTAGACCCGATCCATATGCAAATTTTTAGATTGGGATTGGGTTATATATGGACCCAATCTAACTTGAATAGCCTGTTGGATTGAAAATTTTGGCCATGGACCCAACTCGACCTAATATTAGGACCTGATCAAAGAATTAGATTGGGTTGGGAGCTTGGGGCTACTTATGAGCCGGTCCAACCCAACCTATTTTCACCCCTATCTGCATCTATGTTCACCAAGCAAATAAGGAAACAAAATTACATGGTATGATCTATGTATGTCCATAGATGGAGGCTATCAAAGATAGCTTTATTGATGGTGGAAGAGTACAAACATGAGAGGAAACCCCGGTACAAATGCATTGGTCTAACTACCTCACAAAATCCCCAAAGAAGGGAATGATCCTCAAAACCCTAAGATGGGCAAAAATATAAATGTAAGGACACCTCCAAAATTCCAAAATCCCCGCCACTCCCTCCTCCAAAATCTTTTGCCAATATTTATATTTTAAAAATTAGTTGACTATACCAAACATGTTTATATTTTTAAAAATTTTAGAAAAATAATAATAAAAAAAATCTATTTTTTATTTTGTAAAATGGAAAAATGAAAGTGATGCTAAATGATGTTGTAGTTATGTAGGATTAGGTAGATTCCATTACAAGGGATTGAGTAGGTTTTCATAGCAACCTTAACCTTCCTCCTTTTGTGATTCTATTACAAGGGATTGAGTCGGTTTTCATAGCAACCTCACCCTTCCTCCTTTTGCAGGTCTGCATCTTAGTCTTTTGGTGATTGCAGCCTGAAAGACTTAACTAGAGTTATTAAAAATAGAAAAAAGCATGCCTCATTTTTTTTGATACAGACGGGCGGTCATACAACTCTAGTGTGAGAGCAGTCCAAAGTATTCAAAAAGAAAAAATCTTGTAATGCATGCGGTACACCATCATCCTGGTGCTAGGTCCAGTTTTCAGAATGCTCAACCCCAAATGAAGCAACCTAGTCAACTATGTTATTCGCCTCCTGGAAGACATGGCAAACAAACACCACCATGGAAGGAATAAGGGATTGTCAAATGTTACGGAGTGGGTGGGCCTTACGCTGCTTTATCTTCTCTGTATCCAGCTGATGGCAGTGGTAGAATCTTTCTCGATGAATATCCTCTCCGCATGCAGCTCTTGTCTAGCACATGTGATGCCCGTTCAAGCGGTTCTGAGCTCGGTTTCTGGAACTGAATGCTCAAAGAGAAAGGAGTCATCTACTGCCAGTAGCTTGCCATCAGAATCCCGGATGACTAATCCAGCACTACCCTTGGTGCCACGAACGTTGCCATCAAAATTTACCTTGACAAATCCTTTAGGAGGGGGTTTTTAGGAAATGAAAATAACCGTTTGGGTCACTGCCGAGATAGTATAGGAGTTTCAAGATTTCGGGACTTCATGGGACATACTAGCAGCATCATGGCGACGATACTCCATAGCCATGAAGACAGCTCTTTGAAGTACCTGATGTGCAGATGTGACATCAGTCTTGAACATTAAGCTGTTTCTCGACAGCCAAATTTGATAGGCAATATAAGCAAGCCGACCACCCATCTCGTCCAAACTCTGTCGGATCATGTCCAGAAAGGGACTCATCAACCAAGACCCATCTCCCTCATCCTAGGGCTGGCTCCCCAACATCCTCCAAATCAACCTCACCCTCGGACGTGCAAGATGGCGTGCTTAGTGGACTCATCCTTCAACCCGCATATCGGGCAAGGCACTAGCAGATCCATACCTCTATTCCTAAGCTATGCCCGTATTGGGAGATGATTCCAGGCAACCTTCCAAAGGAACAGTTGCACCTTAGGATAGGCAGCCACTTATCAGATCCAGGCTATTGCGATCCTCCTATCAGATGTAATCTTGCACAGCTCAGAAAAAGTACTAGAAGGAATGTTAAGACAGCAAGACTAGCCCCATACCCTTAAATCCTGGCTACAGTGCACAGGAATTGACACGACGAGGATTTGATTAGCGAGTTAACTTCCAAAGAGTCGAGTGATATCCTTCTCTAGCCCCTACCATCATCCGCTAACAAGTCAGACTCGAAGATGGTCATCCACCTCCATGCCGACATAGGTCGGCCATCAGGATAGTGGTATGTTGAAGATCCAAGTATCCTAACATCAATTGAAGTCCCATCCCCAATCAACCATCTAACTTAGGCCAGCACAATAGGATCCCGAGCACAGATCTCTTAGATGGAGCAACCACGGGTAGTCTGAATTTAGGATCCTTGGCTCCAAGCTCTATAACGGTCTCTCATCACCTTGCTCCATAAACAGTCAAGTTGAAGAATGTATTTCGCTGCATGTCTAGCAATCAACACGTCCCTCCTGATCAGAAGTGACTAAATTCCAAGGCCTCCATCCCTCACTGGCTGGCAAACCATCTTCTAGGACACCAGGTGTAGCCCTCAACTGTCATATCTTGAGCTTCACAAGAAGTTCCGGAATAGCTGCTCCAATCTTTTAAGGAAAAAGCTGGGCAGCACAATATTTGTCAGAAGGTAGATTGGGATAGAACTCAGGATCGATCTGATACAAACAAGTCTGCCCATCATTGATAGGGTAGAAGCTTGCCAACCATCAAGATAGTTGTGGACTTGCTAACTTGCACTCAGCTTTTCGAAGTCTCCCTCCTATCATAGGAATGCCTAGGTAGGTAAAGGTCCCGGTCTGCTTGGAGATCCCCGATCTGGCCCGAATAGTCTACTTTGTCTAGGCCTTCGTTTTGGGACTGAAAAAATAGTGGACTTCTGCAAATTCACAAGTTAGCCCGATGCATGGTAGTATGCCTCAGCATCTTGCATTTCAGAGTGAAGCCGATCGATAAGAAGGTAATTATTTACAAAAAGATGTGAGAATGGTTGGGCTCCTGGGGTAGTCCAGTAGGGCTCTAATGCTGATCCTTGAATCATAGTCTATAGAGCAAGGAGAGCATGAATGCACAAAATAAACAGAAAGTTTAAAATCCATTGACCATCAAACGAAAGTACTCAGTCGGTGCACCATTGACCAGGATGGTGAAGCTAGGGGTCTCAGTTTAAAATCCATCTGATCCATCTGTCCTGTAATTCAAAGTTTCAAAGCATCCTTTGAAGGAAGTGCTAGCTCATCTAAGCTTGTTCCTTGTCCAACTTGACCATCATAAAGCTCCGCCGGGTGAGGGCATGCCGAAGATCATGCATGAACTCCTGGGTTAGCAAGACATTGTTAGTGATGTACTGTCCACTGACAAAGACCCCCTACTTAGGGTTGATGAGACGAGACATGATCAGCTGCAGTTGCTTGACCAAGATCCTAGCACATACCTTGTAAAGGATGGTGGTACACAGGTTGATTGGTCTAAAATGGCTGGGAACAGAAGCATTGAATCTTTTAGGGATGAGAGTAATCATCTTCTTCCACTCAGCAGGGATGCCATCTGAGTGAAAGATTGCTTGCACCGCCTTGATCACCTCCCCCAACAATAGACAACTAACGATGAAAGAAAAGAGGGGGAAAATCATTTGGCCTAGGGGCCTTGTCCTCCAGGGTCTAGAGAGCCTCACAAACCATCATGGACATTGGGCGAGTCAGGTTCGAGTTCTCCTGATCAGAGATGCGGTCCACTGACTAGGACTCCTAAAAGAAACATTCTCACCTAGTGGTAGAGCTCACCACGACCCGAATAACTGGAAGATCTCCCGATCTAATCACTATCAATCATCACGAGCCATCGTCCTTCCTTAGCTGTTTGATTCAGTTAGCTAATCTCGAAATCATAGTAAAATGGTGAAAGAATTTGGTATTCTAATAACCCTCCTTGATCTATTGAACCAAGGTTCCCGGTACGCATACCGGGAGCTGTACCGGTGGTCGGTCGGTACCAGTATGGTACCGTACCATACCGTGCCGATGCACGGTACGGCGTGGCGTATCGGTTCAAACCGGTATGCCCAAATTTTTTTAAAATCTTTTTTGATGAATTACGGGATTTTAAGGATTTTTATTTTATTTTTTAAGGGTTTAGGATTTAGAATTTAGTATTTAAGAGTCCTAAATGCTTGAAATTTAGAAATTAAGATATGTACCTTGACTAGTTTCAATTGAAATAAGATATAAAATGATAATTAAACTAAGATTATCAGTAATTAATTAAAGTGAAATATAGCATAAACATTAATTACCTACCAATTTCTAGAATCGGGTAGAGTGTCGATGTTCATAAATATAAGGATCATTTATGTACTCCGTAGGCAGATCGGTATATCCCTCCAACCAAGCAGCATAATACTCCTTTAAGCTCATCCCAGGAGGTAAGCGTGATGGATCCTTCTTCCTTCTTGATAGATCCATACATGAATATTTAAATTACATATAAGTTCAATAATAATGTTTATTTATTAATACTTTATTAACTAATTTTTAAAATTTAATTTATTTTTTTATTTTTTATTTAAAAAATATAAAAAGCAAAGAAAATTAAAAAAAAATTAAATTTTAGATTCATGTAGGATTCTATCATACATGCTACATATATTTTTTTAAGATTCTAGAAATGCATTAAAAATTAATTTTTCTTCAATTTAAGACCTAGAGCACATTCATGAGAACATCAAAACTTAAGTAAATCGACATGAAATTTATAGTGGAAATAGTTTACGAGCCCTAGATTAATAATTTATAATAACAATTTTTTTCTAATTATTTTTAAAATTAATTTATTAATCCAAAATTAATTTTTAATTTAAAAAATTATATACTTAACAAAAAATCAAGATCTTAGTATCATTGTATAGATTTATCCTACATCTACCACATACTCTAAAATCATAGCCAACAAATAAATTTTGACAGCATTTTTTCTTAATTTTTTGTTTTGCACAGATTTTAACAAAAAAATGAGACGAAAGAGGGAAATACGGAAAAGGAAAGGTACGTACCTTGATTCTACCTTCCTCTTCGACTTCTGGATATTTGATTTGGTTGAAATTGATTGAATTTTTTTTTAAAGGCTTCGTCGCAGAATAAACAATGAATAGAGAGATCTCTATGAGCTCTCTGTTGTTAAACTGAAAGCTCTTAAGAGCTTTCAGATACAGCCCCCCCACCCCACATGTCACATGGCTACTGTAGCCATGTGGCAAAAAACAAAAAAAAGCCCCCCACCCACCCGAACTGACCCGAACCGGGTTCGAACCGATCGAACCGAGCGGTTCGGCCTCATTTCGATCGGTTCAACACCGGTTCGATACGATATACATATATATATTTTTATTTTTTGGGGGGTGGGAACCGAAATATATGGTCGAACCATGTCAGCCGGCCACCGGTCCGGTTCGGTACGCCCCGAACCGGTTGGTTCGGCACGGTTCGAAGAACCCTGCATTGAACCTTTGACTTCTATCTTTAGAGTCTCCTAATGTCTCAATAAGGAGTGGTGCAACAAGAGATTGTGGCGTATCAACCTTAGGTCAGCCTCCTAGAGACCCCCTTCCTGATCATCTTGCCTTAGAAGATCCGCAATGTCAACTTTCACCTCAATCCGCTTGAAGATGTCATCATCCTCGAATCAGTTTCACCGTAAGAGCCTTTGCCTGGCCAACTCTAATCTTCGGGTCATTTGGTACCTCGCATCTCTATGAATCGGTATCTTCCATACCACCCTAATCATATTCCACGACTTCAAATAGAAGGTCCATAACTTCTCAAACTGAAAAGGAGGTCTGGGCATGCACGAACCATCAGTAATAATGAAACCGGGCAATGATCCAATGCAATCATCGTAAGGTGCTTAATAATTATAAAAAATTAATATAAAAAGCATTAAATTATATGTTAATTGGTACTTAGTATTGAAAATTTGATGCTTGCTATGTTAATTTCAAGAAAATTGGTCCATATTTAATTTGGCAAATACAAGTATATCCAATCAAGTCCAAAAAAATTGAGCTTGAGCCTAAGTCCAAGTCCAGATGAGAAGAGCACAGGTTGGGAATGGGCTATGCACCTGCCTAGACCATGGAATTTTAAATATGCTGTGAAGATTACATATGAAAGGATATAATCGGTATTAATGAAGAAGTTTTAGTGGAAGGGCATTAAACCATTAATACTTTGTCATTAGTGTTAGTCAAGCCATAAAGCCTAAGATGTGCTGGAGCCTTGGACGGTAGTGGAATTTGAATTGGGACCAAGTGCAGGTCAAAGCTGTTATCAAAAATATTTAATTTTTATGTCTGGATTGTGCTTTTGTGTTCACGCAAAATCATAAATTGTGAAAGACATCTTGTGCCATTGTTCCAATTTGTAGATCACACAATCCTAAAGATATCCTTTTTTCATCACGAGGTAACTAATCTTCTCTCTCATCCTCTTTTTTCTTATATGGAAGATCAATTGTGAACTGTTCACTATTATGATAATTGGAGAAAAGGGATCAGGTTATCTCTATAATTATACCTACACATCTCTCCCATCAAAAGATAAATCTTAATTAGAGTTTCACTCCAATTCTATTTGAATAAGATCAATTTCATTAGCAATGGTTTTTCTTAATCAATTGGATTCTCTGTAGTTGATTCAGTACATATGATTGATCCAAAGAGTTAAACATGACTAAGTGGTAATTAGGTCACATATTAGATATTAAATCTAATATTCTTCCACCTGGCCTATCTTATCACTTAAAACTAATTTTTTGATTCTACCAAAATATTTTACTTTATAAAAATAAAATATTTTAATTTTTTAAAAAAATAATAGTACTGAATCAAAAATTTTGAAATTGATCCGACGAGTATACTCATTTTAAAAATTTGTCCAATTATCTATTATTTAACAAATCTTTTATACTTTGATTAAATAAAAAAATATTGATGTAGATCATGGCTATTAATCATCTTAATTAACATACTCTTTTTTATGTATCATGACATGAATAATTCTTACTTAACCCAGTTTCATATACTAGAGTATGTAGGCTATTAAAACCATAATGCCTATTATAAAGATCCCACTGTAATGTCATATACATGATCCTTTTGTTTTCTTCAATTTTGACAAAAGTCAATGATAATGTATACAAACAATAATTAAACAGAAGTAATAGTAGTCGTTAAACTATTAAGAGATCTTAAAATAAGTATCTATTATAAATTAAATATTCTAATGATAAATATTCATAAGTTTTACATGTTCTTTAAAAATTTTGGACACTAAACCTATAATTAAAAGTTTCGCTATCATACAAACAATACTAATAAGATCAATGGATATTTGATGACTACTAATTCTCTCATTTATTGCAAGATGCTTAACATCAATATGCTTGTTTGCATTGATAATCTTGCCACTATTAAAGAAGAAACAACAAAATTATTACAATAAATTATCAGCGACTGGAAAATAAAATCTATAATCCCAAGCCTTGAGATGAACTAGTATAATCTATATTTAAATAACCGATCACTTTCAATTGATCGATTATTTTATAAGTAAGCATGTAGTTTTTAGTCCCCTAAAGATAGCGCATCACCTTATTGGCAGCCTTTCAATGATCTATACCTGCATCACTATGATATCTACCAAGTATTTTCAAAGCAAAACTAATATCAGGATGAGTACATATTTGAGCATACTTCAGACTACTCACTGCAAATGCATAGGGTATATCCTTCATCTGATTTCTCTCAATCTCATTCTTGGAACACTGAAATTTACTAAATTTGTCATCCTTAATAATTGACATTTTACTTATAAGTAGCTTGATATTCCAAACCTTTTTAGGATTCTAATAATAGAATTTTTCTAAGATAAACCAAGCAATTTCTTACTTCTATTATGATGGATTTCTATACCAAGAATATAAAAAATATCTTTCATATCTTTCATATTAAAATATTCGGAAAGAAACTTTTTAGTTCCATATAAGAGACCCAAATCACTATTTGCTAATAAGATATCATCCATATTTATAATCAAAAATATAAACTTTCTCCCACTCATTTTAGATGTATACATTGATCAATAATTTTTTTTTAAATTTGATGGAAGCAATGGCATCATTAAATTTTAAGTATCATTGTCTGGAAATTTGTTTAAGATCATATATGGATTCCTTTAATTTACATGCTAATCTTTTATTTTCTTGTATTGAAAATCCTTTTGGCTATTTCATATTCACTTCTTCTTGTAAATCTCCATTCAAAAATGTAGTCTTGACATCCATTTGGTTTAGTTCTAAATCAAAATAAGCTACTAATATTATAATATTTCTGAATGAATCCTTTTCAAATATAGAAAAAAATATTTCAAAATAATCGATGCCCTTCTTTTGAGTGAATTCCTTTGCTACAAGTCTAGCCTTTTATCTTTTGATATTATCTTTGAAGTCTCATTTGGTTTTAAAAATTCACTTACAACTAACATGCTTGAACAAGTAATTCAATAAGTTTCCAGACTTGATTCTTACTCAGATTCCATCTCATCTTTCATGACATCTAACCAAAATTTAGAATTATCACTATTTATGGTATTTTTAAATGAAACTGGATCATCCTTGATTCCAATATCATAATTACATTCTTGTAAATAAATAATATAATCATCTAGAATAGTCGATCTCCTAATTAGCAGATCTCCGTAATACTCAAAGTTCAGTATTATTATGATTATTTCCAATCGGGTCAGGTTCATTGACAGGCGGTTCGAGAGGTGGTGTATCAACCTCTTGTTGATGTTCCATAGCATTAGGATAAATAGTTTCATGTAGAACATTCTTAGTGTTATTATAATGGAAAAAATATTCTCTTATTTCTTCTAACATAATATCACATGGTTTACCACTTTCACTGTTATTGTCATCCTCAATAAACCTAGCAATTACAGGTTCAACAATTCTAGTGGTGTGCAATGAAAAATAAAATTTAAAATTTTTTGACCTTTTTGGATATCCAATAAAATAATAATTAGTAATTCTGAGATCTTATTTTTTTTTGGATTATATAATCGAGTCTTTGTAGGACAATCCCAAACATGTAAATGTGTTAAATGCAATTTTTTATCCATTTATAACTCAAAAAGGAGTTTTAGGAACAGTTTTACTAGGAATGCGATCTAGGATATGAACGACAACACCCGCCCCATCCCACGCAGGATTGAGCGTTGTCAATCTATTTCTGTTTCTAAACGAAATAGAGTTTATCTTTATTTGGTATTCGGTTTGTGTGTTTTATTTAAACTATGAGTTTGTTAGTGTTTGTCTTTATCTAGATTCTGATATTCAAGTTTAGTTAGGAGTCTATCTTGGAATTTCTACCGTGTACGTTGTTTAAAGTCTTGGAATAAAAATGGAAGAACGTGAGGGTTGCGGCGATCGCAATAGCGTTTTGTTCCAGAAACTCAAAACACCGTCTGCTCTGTTTTCTGGTTATTTTATTTTCTTCGTCTGAATTTTGTCTTCCAGAAACCGCTGGGTGTGTGAGAGCTTGTGAGCATTTGTTTGTTCTACAATCTTGGTATCAGAGCCAGCGTTCAAGGGAGCTTCATAACTAGCGATCAAGGGTGTTCTATATCAATCTGCCATGGGTGATCTTCAAGTTGTTGGCGGCATCAAGAAGCTCAACAATCAGAACTACAACTCCTGGTCAACCTGCATGATCTCGTATATGCAAGGCCAGGATTTGTGGGAGGTTGTAAACGGCAATGAAACACGGCAACCTGATGAAGACACGAATGGAATGCTGCGGAAGTGGAAGATCAAGGCGGGCAAGGCGATGTTTGTCCTGAAGACGACGGTCGAAGAAGACGTGCTGGACCATATCCGTGAGTTGAAGACCCCCAACGAAGCATGGAATACTCTTGCTGCGTTGTTCTCCAAGAAGAATGATACCAGGCTTCAACTTCTGAAGAGTAAACTGCTGTCGGTGGCGTAGCGAGATTAGACGATCGCCCAGTATTTCCACAAGGTGAAGTCCTTGTGTCGAGAGATTTCCGAGTTAGATTCAGAAGCTCCAATCGGCGACACAGGATGAAGCGAATCATCATCCATGGTTTGAAGCCTGAATTTAGGAGCTTTGTTGCTGCTATACAGGGATGGCAAAATCAGCCATCGCTTATGGAGTTTGAAAATCTGTTAGCCGGCCAAGAAGTCCTAGCCAAGCAGATGGGAGGAGTCTCGTTAAAAGGTGAAGAAAAGGCACTCTATGCCAATAAAGGAAAGAAAAACTCTAAGTAGCATGTTGCCAAAGGATCTAAGAAGAAGGATGATGAGGTGGAAAATCATCAGGACGAAGGGAACTCTCGTGCAGGGGCAGATCAAGGAACTCTGGCAATGGTCAAAGGTTTGAAGGAAAATGCTACAATTGCAAGAAGGGTCATATGGCAAAGGATTGTTCGTTCAAGGAGGTAGAAAGCAATGTTGCAACCTCAAAAATTGAGGATGAATGGGATGCTGAGGCACTTTTCGCTACAGCCGAGGTTGAGCAAGCTTCATAGTAACAACAATCATCGAAGTTGATTATGAAAATGACTGGATTGTTGATTTAGGGTGTTCAAATCACATGACCGGTGACAAGGAGAAGCTACAGAATCTGTCTGAATATAAGGAAAGCTGGGTGGTGGTGACAGCAAATAATTCAAAGCTGCCGATTGCTCATACTGGCAATACAGCAGTTGCTCTTCCTTGCAATAACAGTGAGGTGCCACTCATAATGTCTATCATGTTTCAGGGATGAAGAAAAATCTCCTCTCTGTGGCATAGTTCACATCTTCTGGCCATGTTGTGTTTGGCCCACAAGATGTCAAGGTGTATCGGGATCTTCAGATTGTCCAAGAACCAGTGATGAAGGGGTGGAAACTGGATTCAGTTTATGTGATGTCTGCCCAAATCGCCTATGTAGACAAAACTCGGAAAAATGAAACAGCTGATCTATGGCATATGCGGCTAGGACATGTCAGCTACTCCAAGCTCGATGTGATGATGAAGAAGGCGATGTTGAGGGGCTTCCACAGCTTGAAGTAAGGACTGATATGATTTGTGCAGGATGCCAATATGGGAAAGCACATCAGCTGCCTTATGAGGTGTCCAACTTTCAAGCAAAGGAGCCCCTACAACTGATTCATTTGGATGTGTTTGGACCAGTCAAGCAGGCTTCCATCAGTGGAATGAAATACCTGGTGACCTTCATTGATGACTTCTCGAGGTATGTTTGGATTTATTGCATGAAGGAGAAGTAAAACCTTCTCAAAATTCCGGGAGTTCAAGGAAACCACAGAAATGGAAACTGGAAGAACTGTCCGCTGTTTACGGACAGATAACGGGGGAGAGTACACTTCAAAGGACTTCCTGGATTTTCTTTAGAAGTGCAGAATTCGCCATCAGTTCACTTGCGCCAATACTCCACAACAAAACGACATGTCAGAAAGGAAGAACAGGCATCTAGCTGAAATCTGTCGGAGCTTGCTTCACGCGAAGAATGTACCGGGTCGATTTTGGGCTGAAGCAATGAAGATAGCAGTCTTTGTGATCAACCGGTTGCCTCAAAAAAGGTTATCCTTTCTTTCACCCTTTGAAAAATTATGGAATTCAAAACCTGCAGTTGGACATTTTCGCATTTTTGGATCTATGTGCTATGTGTTTGTACCTGACCATCTACGTAGCAAAATGGAGAAGAAGGCTGTCAGATGTATTTTTGTAGGTTATTATAGTCAAAGAAAAGGGTGGCGGTGCTGTGATCCAGTTACAGAAAGATGCTACACATACGGAACGTGGTGTTTGATGAGGCGTCTTCATGGTGGTCGGCGGACAAGAAGGAACTGCTAAGTACGGATGCCTTCAAAGAAGATCTTCAACCCTCACGTGTTCAGCTTAGTTTACAGCAATTTGAAGTTGCAGAAAGCAGCGGTAATGGCGAGGAAAGAGATGTTCAACACCTGTGGCAGATAGGTATTTATTAAAGAGTAGAAGAGGAGGACGAGCCATTACAGCAAAATATGCCGACTGCACTTAGAAGATCATCCAGGATTAGAAAAACAAATCCTAAATATGCTAATGCTGCAATAGTGGAGGATCTGGATACAAGGGAACCAGAGACATTTGAAGAGGCTTCACAGCACCCGGAATGGTTCAACGCAATGAAGGAAGAGATTGCTGCACTTGACCGAAATCAGACCTGCGAGCTGACGGCCAAGCCAAAGGATGTGACGCCCATCTCGTGCAAGTGGGTGTACAAAGTCAAGCACCGTGCTGATGGATCAATTGAGAGATACAAAGCTCGTCTTGTAGTTCGAGGGTTCTCCCAACAGTACGGGTTAGACTATGATGAGACCTTTAGTCCTGTTGCAAAGCTCACAACGGTGAGAGTTCTCCTGGCTTTAGCAGCAAGCAGAGGGTGGAATTTATGGCAAATGGATGTAAGGAATGCTTTCTTACATGGAGAGCTAGATCGGGAAATTTACATGGAACAGCCGCTGGGATTTCAGAGTGTTGAGTACCCTGAATATGTGTGCAAACTTCGGAAGGCGCTCTATGGTTTAAAGCAGGCGCCGAGGGCCTGATACGGGAAGATTGCTGAATTTCTTATTCACTCTGGATACTAGGTAACTTCTGCAGACTCAAGCCTGTTTGTCAAATCTAATGAAGGGAAAATAGCTGTCGTATTGGTGTATGTGGATGATCTAATTATTACCAGAGATTTTGAGGAGGAGATAATTCGAACCAAGGAAAACCTGTCGATCCGTTTTCAGATGAAGGAACTCGGACGGCTGAAGCATTTCCTGGGTTTAGAAGTTGATCATTCAGATGAGGGGCTATTTCTACATCAAAGGAAGTACTCCAAAGATTTGTTGAAGAGATTTGGGATGCTCAATTGCAAACCGAGCACAACACCAATGGAACCTAATGCCAAAATCTGCTTTCAGGAAGGCAGAAGTCTGACAGATATCACTATGTATCAGCAACTGATTGGCAGCCTTATTTATCTCAGTGTCACTAGGCCGGATATTTCGTTTGCTGTTGGGTGATGAGCCGATTCATGCACAACCCAACGAACCTTCATCTGGAAGCAGCTTGGCGAATCTTGAGGTACGTGAAATGGACGCTTAGTCATGGCATCATGTACAAAAAGAACAGCAGCTGCAGATTGGAAGTTACTGTGACGCCGACTACGCAGGTGATCTTGATACTCGGCGGTCGACTACTGGGTATGTGTTTAAGCTTGGATCTGGAGCAATTTCATGGTGCAGTAAGAGACAGCCCACTGTCTCTTTGTCAACCACAGAAGCTGAATATCGAGCTGCTGCAATGGCATCTCAAGAAATTGTCTGGCTAAGGCAGTTGCTGGAAGATCTGTATCAGTTGGAAGAGGGTGGAGTTCTCTTACAATGTGACAATCTGTCTACAATAAAGCTGGTAGAAAATTCAGTTTTTCATGCTAGGACAAAGCATGTGGAGGTTCATTATCATTTCATAAGAGAAAAAGTGCTGCAGGGAGAGGTTGAGCTGAAGTATATTCGAACGGAAGATCAAGCTGTAGACCTGTTTACCAAGAGCTTGTGCGGGAACAAAGTCGAAGATCATTGTCGTCAGCTCGGTGTGGTAAAGGGATTAGGTGCTGGCGTTGAGGGGGAGTATTGAATGACAACACCAGCCCCATCCCACGTAGGATTGAGCGTTGTCAATCTATTTCTGTTTCTAAACGAAACAGAGTTTATCTTTATTTGGTATTCGGTTTGTGTGTTTTATTTAAACTATGAGTTTGTTAGTATTTGTCTTTATCTAGATTATGGTATTCAAGTTTAGTTAGGAGTCTATCTTGGAATTTCTACCGTGTATGTTGTTTAAAGTATTGGAATAAAAACGGAAGAACATGAGGGTTGCGGCGATCGCAGCAGCGTTTTGTTCCAGAAACTCAAAACACCGTCTGCTCTGTTTTCTGGTTGTTTTGTTTTTTTCGCCTGAATTTTGTCTTCCAGAAACCGCTGGGTGTGTGAGAGCTTGTGAGCATTTGTTTGTTCTACAGGATATACATAATGATTTTCAAGGCTTCTCCTTACATACAATAGTAATGAAGAATTATTAATTATATTCCTCACCATGTCTATCAAGGTGTGATTACGCCTTTCAGCTACACTATTTTGTTAGAGATTTTCTAGCATAGTATACTATGCTATAATGACACTGTTTAAGTAATTTGGCAAAAGGTCCAGCATTACGGCCAGATCCATCATATTTACTATAGTACTCATCATTCCTATCAGATATCACAATTTTAATTTTCCTATCTAGTTGATTTTTTACTTCAATTTTTATACCTTAAATGCTTCCAAAACTTCAGACTTTTCATGTAATAAGAAAACATAATCATAATGTGAGAAATCATCAATAAATATGATGAAATACTTTTGCCCTCCAAAGTAAGGTGAAAGATAGCCATAAATATGGTATATATCAATTCAAAGAGTCCTTGATTTCTAGTGGCGTGCCTTTTATGACTTTTAATTTATTTATTTTTAATGCAATCGATGCACATACTAAAATCATTAAAATCTAGATTTGGTAAAATATCTTTCTTAACCAATCTAGTTATCTCTTTTTATATGTGACCTAATCGTCTATGCTACAACATCGAAGAACTTTCATCTGTAATACCACGTTTCATTCCAATATTGACATTCAAAACAAGTAAAGATTGTGCCAAAGAAGAATCTAAATTTATTTTATATAATTAATTGCACAATATTCTAGTATAACTAAAATAATTTTTTTCATTAATTCAGAACTTGAATTTACAAAAGTGAATGAGAAATCTAAATCATGTTTTGCTAAAGAAATTAAATTTGTATATCGTAAAGGAATATAAAGAATATCATATAGATCTAATTGAAAACCAGTATCTGTAATAAGTCTGTAGGTCCCAACTGAAATAATCTTGGATTTGATCCAGCTCCCCATAAAGATCCATTGCTCCTTGTGATTTGGTTTCCTAGTTGAAAAGAATCATTGTAATAAATTAGAAACATGAATTACATAACCCGAATCAATCCACCAAGTATTAAAAGGAACATCAATAAAATTGGTTTCATAACAAATAAGTAATAAGGGAATACCCTTCTTTTCGAATCATTTTCTTCTTTTCTCGCAATCCTTCTTGATATATCCTTGTTATAAAAAAATATTTCAATTTATGTGAATCTTTGGTGGATTGCTTAGTTCTTTATTTATTTTATTCGCCTTCTTTCTTTTAAAATGCTTCTCTGAAATCATGTGAACAACTAGGATCCCTTCATGTCTCAATCTCTTATCCTCTCGCACATATTTGGAGATGAGCTTATTCATTGATCATGATTCTTTATGTATGTTATTGTAAATTTTAAATTAAGTAAATTATAATGGAAGAGAATTGAGAACAAACCAGACAAGGAAGTTTATTCCCAGGTTATTTAATTTTCAGTTATATCACGCATTTCTATAATATGCTTTTGCACTCTAGAAATTTCATCATATTTTATAGAGGTTAACTTGTTCATTAGGATACCAGTCAAGGCTTTATTTGACTTGGTAAATTGTTGCTTTACAGAGGAAAGGTACTTAGAAGTCAATTCATTATTAGTAATAGATCTTCTAATGTCTCTCGCGATAGAACTCTTAATGATCATGAGAGACAATCAATTATAATGTTCCAACTTTTCATATAATTCTTTTTTATCAGGAAGATTAGTGGGAGTTAGTGGGTTAGGTTGAGATTTATGAAGAGCCAAATCTAAATCTAGGCATCATATAATAATAAGAAGCTTCAAGTGCCAATCAGAATAATTTGATCCATTCAGTATGGATATATTAGTTAAATGCGATGAGAGTGAAGCAGGGATCATAGTTGTAAAAAAAAGAATATCCATAAAGTTACCATCATGATACAGAATCTAAAAGGATAATTTTGTCAATAATATTTATTATATAATTATAAAATATCTTTGGATAAGAATTATAGCATATAATAAGTGTTGTAACTAGTTTAATCACATATTTAAACATAATAATGCTACAACATGTATTACATAAATCACAAATATAAAATTTTCATAATCAATAATAATATGAAATATGTAAGCAAGAATAATAATTATGGCATGAACATATAATTTATGTTTAAATTATGATCCATTATATTAGTTATACTTTCAGTGATTTAATTAACTACGATTACAAAAATTTGAGGTTATTCCCATCTTTGGATGTAGAACTTCTCGTCTTTATGCAATTCAAGTTGGTCAACCTATAAGTATCAATTTTGTATCTAATTACAGTCACCTTTAGATCAAATGTAATAGACACATCTTTATGTAATTTCAAAAATATAATGAGAGAAAATTATTAGTCCTCAATGACTTAGCTACGCAAAATTCATAGAGTACTCCGGGCCCTCTGGGGCTATGCAAAAACATACTTGAACAATATAATAGTAAGCATAATTACGTATAAATGATTTAAAAATATTTAAATATTTTACCATACATGAGAACTCAACCAAAAAATTTTTCAATCTATTACGAGTTTGATGGCTCAAAAATCGTTCAAATTGAATGTAAAATGAACAAGTTATATCGATTTTATCAAAAATCTCTAATAAAGGATTGAATCATAAATAATAGATAAGATAAGGTAAAACAATAGCTTTAAAATAAAATAGGTTAAAAATTAAACTTGTTAAAAATAGTAGGGGCATGAATGTAATTTATGTGGATCCATATGTAATTTAAAACTCTATAGGGGTTAAATTAAAAAACTCCTGTGATTAGGTTTAACCTATTCGTTAATTGGGCTTATTTTAATTAATGGATTGGATCCTGGCCTTAATGGGTTGAAACCCGAAACCCAAACTCCAAAACCATTTATCTCATCTTCCTCCAACCGATGACCATCCAAAAATCTCCATTAATGGAATCTTCAAAGCTTGGCATCTTCCAAGTCGGTGGGTACCGGCCAACCCGGAACTCCTATAGTCATCTCTTGGCCACTGGCGACCTTATCGCCGACCACACGACAGCTAGGAGCCGCCGAAGAAATAAGAACTGAAACCACCAAATCGATGTTCTTCCTTGACAAAACTGCACCGGTGGGTCGTTGGCCCACCATGATTGCTAGCAGTCTTCTTTCGACTGCCGGCAAGCCCAAACTAGGCACCAAACCCTAGTTGGCGATCGTTGGAATATAATATGGTAGACCGCTGCCTCTGCCGAAGCCCATCAACCCATCCTCGCAAGTCACCGACCGTCCTAATACATTTGACGAATCACGGGTGGCGGCCACTGAGAAACCATAATCGGCGAACCACTTATTCTCCCAAAACCCACCACCAGTTTTCTGGTGCTTGTGAGGAAAAATCCCTCCGAAAATACCAGTTAGAAACTTGATCTGACACCTAAGCCATCGGTGTCGGGTTTGGAGGCTTGAAGGAGAGGTATGCGGTGGCTTACTGAGCTCTACGGCAATGGGAGAAGATTTGATGATCGGAAGAGAGGAAGAACACCGGCTTTTCCTCTTATATATTTTATTTATTTATTTATTGATTTAAACTATAATCTAATACAAATAAATAAATAAAATATGATAATAGGATGGGTTATTAATATCCTGAGATCAAATCAAAATATATCCAAAGTTTTTGCATAAATGCAAAGCATGAAACCACGCTTTGATACCATATGTTATAAAAAACATTTAATCTTTTATGCATAGACTTTTGTGTTCATGCAAAATCATAAATTGTGGAAGACATACTTTGTATTCCAATCTGTAGATCGTGCAGTCCTAGAGATGTCCTTTTTTCGTCACGAGATAACTGATCTTCTCTCTCCTCACCCTCTTCTCCCTTATGTGGACGATCGATGGGGAATCGTTTATCGCTATTACGAGAGTTGGAGAAAAAGACCAGGTTATTTTTGTATTTATAACTGTATATGCCTTTACCATCAGAAGATTAAAATCTTAATTAGTTTTAGTTTTGTTTGATCAATAAGATCAGTTTTATCAGGAATATTTTTTCTTAATTAATTGGATTCTTTATAATTGATTCAGTACATATGGTTGACTCAAAGAGTTAAATATGACTAAGTGGTAATTATATCACATATTAGATATTAAATCTAACAAAAGCCACAGAAAAATAATGAGAGAGAAGAGATGTGCAGGGAGTTTTGCACGTGAAGTGATAAGAAATTTGGATTTGAATGGCATCAAATGCAAAGCTTCACCTTTTTGAAGGAGAGCACTATGCACGTGGGCCATGGTCAAGCATTGATGTTTGGTTGGAAATAGAGGCAGTGGGTGGACTCGGACATGCACAAAAGGGCTCACAACAAATTCATCATGGAAGGAAAGGGACTTCATGCCATCGTGGTCCACCAAAATTCCTCTCATGATCTATTGCGCGGTGTTCGGGAGCTTAAGCATTTTAGCACTATCCTGTGGACAATAGTGAACAAAGGGCGGATCAAACGGTCTTCATCCCAGTGCCCATTTTAAAGGGAGAAATCATGCGTTCCTCACACGGCTTAAGTTGGATGGCATTTTGCACCATTATGTGGCCAAGATGTGGGCCGGTCATGATTGGATGGTGGAGACAAGCTACGGTGTGCTGAAACCATTCGAGTGCAATTCGAGTCATTTTTAAGGTGAGATCTGATGGCCAAAAATAATTCTAAAGCTTTGATCCAATTGCAGAGGTGTACTTGGTTCTAATGAATTTGGGAGGGAATTTGGGGTAGATTCATCCGGAGTTCGAATTTTCTCATATTTTTTTAGTCTCATCGAAATAATGTAAACAATCCTTCTCCCCTGGCACCTATAAAAAAGCCTGTATATCCCTTGGAAAAATCACTTCCTATTTTCTTCCACCCTTCCAATACACAAGGAGAGGAGCCGAGAAAATAGAGCCTCTATCAGGTTTTGAAAAAAAAAAATTTTTTATTTTTTATTTAAACTCTAGGTCTTGTTAATAGCTTAGGAGTTAAAATTTCTTTTGTAGTAGAAGTTTTTAGCAATAAAATTAGTTTCTTTTTTCTATAATTTAATTTATGTAATTCTATTTTCTACAATTAGGTTAGTTTAATTTCTTGCTCTTTAAACTCATGCAATTCTTTAATTTATGCAATTATGTTAGTTTAATTTTCTCGCTTTTTAAATTTTGCAATTTTTTTACTTTTTAATTTTTGCAATTTAAATTAGGTTAGTTTAATTCCGACGCCGCCGTCTTCTTGTCTACAGCGTGGTTCTTGGTCTCAGACTCCTTGGCCCTCCGATTGGCATCCTTAGCTAGATCAAGCACTGCATTGTGCCTCTGGTCAGCTAAGTTGGCGTTGGACTCCCAGAACATCCCTTTGGAAAATGCATTGGTGAGACAAATCTCCAGACCAGAAGCCTATTGCTCCTTACCTCTAAACTCTTCCTTTTTTTTTTCAATTGAATCTTGAGCCCCTAGATGTTGCTTTGAGTTGCTTCCAGCTCCTCTTTAAGCCTAGCTTCTCGGGCCTTGCCCATAGCAAGCAGCTTCTTCGAAAGCTTCACCTGCCTCTCAGCCATCTTTGCCTTGTCCTTCCATGATTCCAGTGACTTTGTCGATCTTCTAGATAGTCCCTTCATGGGAAGGATATCATGGATAAGCTATGACAAGGAGAATAGGTCAGAATCGGCTTCTTGGCATATAAAGAAACGAGTCAAAGCAGAGTAGAGAAATACTTACCTTGTGCAAGTGACTTATGGCATTAAAATAGACCTCTTGCAGAGATCGCGACCATCGTTTTGCCTGATCCTAGGGGAGTAGTACATGGTTGAGTAACCCCTAGGCTAATTTCTTATTCTCGAAGACAGAAGCTGATGGATGCACCTTCACCCTCAGCTCGAGAACCTTGTTCTCGTTCAACAAGGGAGGATGGTCCTGTTGGATTGGAGAGCTTGGTAGACTAGCCCCGTTGTCGGAGAGGGTGTCGATAGAGCAAATGGGCTTTGTGGCTGGACATGAGATGCCTCCAAATTAGGTGGCGATGGTGATGAAATCTCCACGACCTCCGTGTCGACAACAGTGGAAGCCTCTAGGGGAGGTACAAGAGTACCCCCGAGGGTGGCACGGTAGCAAAGGGGGTAGTAGGCAAACCCATATGCAACCTCTTCTCAGCCATTTTCTTAGGCTTCCGGTCGGCACTCCTCTTACGGCCGATGTTTTTATATCCTCCATCGAGAACTTTATGTCTGCAAGGCAATCAGATGCAAATTCAAGTAGCCATAAACAACGTGATCGAGAAGAGATATGGAGATGCTCACTTAAAGCTTATATTTGACCGATCCTAGCCTCATATAGGTTTTGCTCTGATAGCAACTCCTCTTTCGGGATTTTCGAAGTAAGTAGCTGCTTATAGACCTCCTGGTCAGCAGACTCCATCTCATAGTCATGGTTGGGGGACTTGTCCATGTCGTTTCAAACCCAATTTATCTCTTCAAGAAAGATGAAAAATTTGATCTTCCATTCCTTGATAGAAAAAGGCAGATCAAAACGAATAGTCCCCTGGTGAGAGGTTATGATTCACCACCTCCTCAATTGAGTGATGCTTCAGAATAAAGATCGACTTGAATAATGAAAACCTTGGGACAATCTTGTGAAAATAGCAAAGAACCATGAATGAACAGATGGTCCGAAAAGAATTTGGAGTCAACTGGGTAGGAACAGGATGGTATCGGTCAAGCAATGTAAGGATGAAAGAATGAAAAGGTAGGCGAAGACCCGCTTGGAAGAATTCTCATATATGGCAATTCCTCCTTCTGAACAGGAGGTTATCCTATCATTTGGATCAGGGACACTCATCCTTATGTAACCTAGAATTCCATACATTTTGCGAAGGTGGATGATGGTCTGTGTAGACACTATCGACACTATGCTTGCCAGATCGATGAAGGCCCGAATCGGCGTGGGAGCTAGAACTGGAACAATGACCAGGACTAGGGCGAACTTGTTGGTCCGCCATACTATCCTAAAGGGGGACTTCTCCCTTTCTTGGTCCGAAGGGTCAGGCCTCTACAAATATGGTTTTTCTGGATCCAAAAGATCAGAAACTTGATCCATTGGGTGATCATCACTCTCGGATGAACTCATGATGCTAAAAGGAGGAAGAGCAGAACCCTAATGAAGCAAGGGACCTAGAGGAAAGCCAAGACTGCCTTGCACGGCCCTGACCAGAGAACTCTAAAGAAACCCTAGGGAGGAGGGAGATGAGAAGCAAATAACGGGAAGAAAAAAAGACCAACCTACATAAGAGGTGGACTTCTGGAGGGAGCTAGGATTTAAGACCTCTGCAAATCGATAGATAAAAAAATCCTCGAAGCGATGCCAGAGGTCCATTTTAAATCAAAAGCTCCAACGGTCTAGATTTCACTTGCCCTAATATGTCCTAGATTTCGATGCATGGCACGTGTCCAATCACAAGCATCACAATGCTTCAGGCCTCTTCGGCTTCTTTTAATGCCTAATCCTGGGAAGTGCGAATGAATCATTTCGAATCGTCGCCTTTAGGACATGTGGCAGCTTATCGTTGCCTAGGAGAAGACGTGTTAGCCACCTTCTAAGGGAAATTAAAAGCAAACCCTCTAGGCGCGCCATGTCAATTTCCTTTCCCGCAAATGGAAGTACCCAATGGCTAGCAACATTCCACCCTTTGGGTCCACTAATATCTAGGTGGAGTCCATGTTAGCTCGGAACTCAACTACTCTCATCGTTCAAAAGAGAATGAAAAGGAAGAGTTTTTTGAACTCGGGAGTGGGGGGCATCTAATATGGCGGCTGCTAACATGGACTTGAAGATCTCTTAGACCATCGGATGTCCCACCATCCATGGCTGATCATGGTGTTTGGTCTGACACGATCAGGTTGACGGCCACATCTAGAAAGCTGAGGTTGACAAGCCCATCTTCCATGCATGACTAGAGGCGGGACCCACTTGCAGATTAATTGCATCTGGGCCGACTAATCGGCCCTAAGCTGGGTAGTAGGGGCAACTATGATCGTCTAGTGCGACAACCCCACTCCTGGTCTCATCGATTCCCTATTCAACTCTATTAGTTAGTCAGCCGTCCCGATCCGGTGAGCCCTAGTGCATGGACGAGTCTCCCTTCTAGCCTAGCGGCTGCATCACCCGTCATGAATCGTGGCAGACATGATCCCAACAAATCCTCGTATCGTAACTGAAAAGTTTTCTTGAATTGATGTACCAGGGGACAGGATCTCACCACCTCAGCCAAGTTACACCTGTCAGAGATTGACACCTCCATGACAACATTCTGTGATGTTATGTAATCTTACAAATATGTAAGAGGGATCTGTGGCTTAGGTACGTTCCATACGTTCCTACACGCTCTTGCCCTTAAATTCATGGGATTACCACAGACTATTAGCTTCGCCTGCTGTAGCCTCACATTTTTCAATCATTGACGTAAGCATTGGAGTGTTCCCGCCGGAAGCCCAGGCCCAGGGACCTTTTGCAGGTCATTGGAGCGGAACAACCCTGGAAGGCCTTTAGTGCCTACCGGAGAAGACCGGTGCGCTCTCCCTCTATCACTGGAGTTTGGTGACAGGTGAACGGACAACAACAGGTACCATATTGCTCCAAGGAGAGGAGTCAAATGTGCACCTATATTGCCTGCTGAAAACAATTGCCATTTATTCCTTTTTGTTATTTATTATCCATGCAAATTAATGTTATACTTGGGTTTCAACTTTGCTCTAAAAATAGAAGCACAATAGCAATAGGTGCCCATGAATTGGGCTTGCTCTAGTGGCCATTCCCAAGGTTTGTCAGACTGGTACCAGAGCTTGTACCGGACAGTGACCAATTCAATTTGGTGCATGTTGGTATTGTGTAAAGCTGTGGCATACTGAACCAGGGAGAGGAAGGGGGAGAGGGAGGAGAGGCAGAGAGAGGGAGGGGTGAGGAGGCAGAGGAGAGAGAGAGAGAAAAAGGGCTTACTTGGGTGTTTGTTGGTGTAGGTCAGTGTCAATTACTATCAAAGAGGAGCGGTACAACTGTACAAGTAATTGAGTGAGCAAGACAAGTGTATGTGGTGGAGGGTGGAGCTTCGAAGCTCTGATCATATCAGGAGAGAGAGAGAGAGAGCAGAGGGCAGGGCTTGGGGGTTTAAGGGACTGAATTGTCCAGCTTGCCGAAATCGTCCTAGTTGTTGATTGTTTCAGTTTGATACAGCTCAAATCACTTAGTATTGGATAGTTCGGCATAACCTAGTCATACCCCTCTTGCTCTATTCAGCAATCAGAGATACTGGATTTGAGTCTTGGGTGGTGCACCCAGATGTATTGGGATAGGTTATTATTATATTGCAAGTAAGCCCCTCCTTGTCTCTCTTCCCCCCACCCACAAAAAAAAAAAAGAAAGACAGAAAGAAAGGAAGAGGGCAAGAGCTTTGTTACATGGATTCGTATGCTGCAAAACTGGCAGGATGTGGCATTTGTTCTATTGTTTGGTCCTTGGCAGGGCAGAAACCCAAAGAGTAGGGGCCAAGTGTTGACCAGTAGAAAAGAGCCACTTTTTTCAATTACAAAGAATGTGACTCCAGAGATGAATTTGTTTGTGATGGCAATCTTTGAACTCTTGGATGATATCACATATCTTGTATCCTTAACATCAATGACCTAATGGTCTTCCATTTAGTTACTTTGCTCTCTTTGTGTTCCTTTTTAGCTTGCATCCTTTCCTCTTCTGATTATTTTGCTCTGATGCATAGGTAGCATGCCAACAGACATGTGGAACATTGGGTGCAATTGTGAAGAGCCAAACAGGCAATAGACAAGTAGGTTTTCTCACAAACTGGCATGTGGCTGTTGATTTGGATTACCCTAACCAGAAGATGTTTCATCCTTTACCTCCCAACCATGGACCTGGAGTATACCTAGGTTATGTGGAGAGGGCAACATCTTTCACCACAGATGATGTTTGGTATGGGACATATGCTTCAATGAATCCAGGTAATATAATTCGAGATCTTAGTGCTGTGTACATGATTATGTATCCATCTAGCTTATCAAACTAGCCATAAAGTTTATGGCATCAGTGGAAATGCATTCATTTATCCCAAAATCTTGCTTCAATCATTGCAAGGCAAGTGCTTTAATATTTAGGATACTGAATTTGCTGGCTGCTTCATTTCAGAAACCTAATAACAGCCTGAAGAAATATTTTGAACTACTTGACTAATCATATTTTTAGACAATAAAGTTTCTTAGCACCAACCTGTAAAGTTTATTTGCCAGGTCATCAGAAATTTCCTTTAGAATGTCTTATACAATGACATATATTCAAGTAATTTAGTATGCCCAGGTGCTCTATATCCATTGGTAAACAGAAATGCATTTATAGCACCCATTATGAGTGCCAGTAAGTTGCTTAGTAGTTCATCATTACAGGAATTCATAACCAAGCAGCAATATCTTTATGAAAGTTGGTCACTTTTTTTTTTTTTTTTTTCGTGGAGGTCACAATTGCTTGTGCTAAAGAATTCTTGAATGAGGTTATGATCCCCAAACATACCTCTTATTTTGATGCACCTGCAGAGACTTTTGTCCGGGTTGATGGGGCATTTATACCCTTTGCAGATGGCTTCGACATATCTAATGTCATGACTGCAGTGAAAGGAGTTGGCGAAATCGGAGATGTCAAGTCTATAGAGTTGAAATCTCCAATCAACAGCCTCATTGGGAAGCATGTGGTGAAAGTGGGCAGAAGCTCTGGTCTAACTACTGGGACTATAATGGCTTATGCTCTTGAGTATAAAGATGAAAAAGGAATATGCTTTTTCACTGATTTTCTTATTGTGGGTGAGAATCAAAAAACCTTTGATCTCGAAGGTGATAATGGAAGCCTCATCATTTTGATGGGAGAGGATGGTAAGAAACCACGACCTGTAGGGTTCATATGGGATGGGACAGCTAATCATGGAAGATTAAAGCTCAAAAGTGGTCATGGTCTAGAGAACTGGACAAGTGGAGTTGATCTGGGTCGGCTTCTTGATTTATTGGAACTTGATCTTATCACAACCAGTGCAGGACTCCAAGGTTTGTGTTTTTCTTGCCTTTGGAAATGATAAAATTTTTATAACAATCTGCTGACTTTGGTTGTAAATTCTTTGCAAACAAAGAAGCGGTACAGAAGCAAAGGAGTGGTTTTGGGGCTGGCTTCGATTCTACTGTTCGAGGGTCATCTCATCTAGAGTGCAGCATGCCAAAGGATAAGAATGAGATCTATGAGGCTCTAGGTCAGAACATGCAACAACAACCTCATCATGGAAATGTTGAATTCCATGTAGACATGGTTGAGGTTGCAAACAATGTGAAAGAGTATCAGTTCATTCCAAACTTCCACGTGTCCCCCATGCATCACAACCAAGAGGGCAGCCATGAATCAAGGAATTTCTCTCCACTGAGGGACTCGTCAGACGAAGAACTCTGCGTTTCTTTGCACTTGGGGGATCGAGAGCCTAAGAGGAAGCGTTCTGATCCAGCCCCGCGCAAAGAATCGCCAAAATAAGGACTGTTCTCTGCCTCATCATGATTGCCAAGCAGTACCTGAGATATCTTGGTTTTGGTAATGGATGGATGAATGGAAACTCTTAAAATCAGCACAAGATGGAGAGCTTACTATTTACCGTAGCAGCATGTGGAGAGCCGGTGACCAAATTTGGACTGGCAAAGAAAATTTCATCTCCAGAAGTCATCATCTGCTAGAATTTTTGAGTTGGTTCTGTGCAGATGGGGCATTGACACAGTTTTGTTGTCCTGTAGTTCTACGTTGTCAATGCAACTCAAAATTGTTAACGCGAGGGTCTGTACCATAGAAGATACGTCAAGGCCATGGTTCTAGTAGTGCAAGCTCCATTTTGACATATGTAAACTCATACTTTGCATGATCTATTAATCAAATCATAGTTTTGGAGTATACGTTTATGTTTTATTTTAAGATCTAAAATGTGTGCTTCAACGCCAGTGCAACAATTTGGAAGTCATTGCATAAAGATCATGTGAGGCCCGGACTGTTTTTGGGCTGAAGTCGGCGTGGCACTGAGCCTTCAGAATGACCAGCGGCGGTTTTGGAAAGGCCGGTTGAAGGCGCGGAGGGGAGGGGGGATAAGGATCTTCCTTGAGGTTTAAAGGTCTCTTGCATGCCTTAGCCCAAACCGGATCCTTCTTCCTTCGGTGGATGCCAGAAATCGACGTCGATCTCGTCGGATAACCTTTCCTGGTGCCTCTGCTCGTTTCGAAGGCCGTTCTCCATCGGTGATCGTCGCGACCCGAAGCCGACCTTGTCGGTAAGTCCTCCTCCTCTGTTTCTTCTCGGGCATGGGTTGTGTAGATCGGCGGGAAGGAGGGAGGAGTCCGTCTTGTTTTCTTTTTATTTATTTCCTTTCTCTGGGATTTTAGGAAGAGGCTGGGCGGTTGTTGATCGCCGTCGATCCCTTCTTTTCTTCCGATCATCTTCTTGGCGGACGATCGCTATGATCGCCGCCGATCCTTCCTTTCGGCATTCGTTATAGAGAATTGGTCAGCCCTATTGATAGAGGGGCTGGCTTAACAGGGGGGTTTCATTTTGGGATTTAAGTGGCTGGCCGGACGGCTGCTGGTGGTCGCGCCGCCATCCACTCCGGTTAGCCAAGCCCTTCTCGTTGGCGGTCTCCCATGGCCACCGCTGACAGCCATGGGGAGACCGACTCGGTCAAGCTGAGAGTGTAGCTTCAGGGGGGATTGTTTTTGGTTTTCGGCAGGTGGCCGAATGGCCACCAAGATCGCTGCTGGTCCCCTCTTCCCTTTGGCCTTCCTTAGGGGAGAAGCCAGCAAGCTTGAGAGAAAGGAAGGAGGAGGAGAGTCGAGAGAAGGGGGAAAGGAAGAACCGAGTTGACTCGATTAGCAGGGTGAGTCAACTCGGTTGGCAAGCTAAGTTGACTCGGTCAACAAAACTGGGTTGACTCGGTCTTTGGGACGAGTTGACTCGATTATCAGATGGGTTGACTTGGCTAACAGGATGTAGTTTTCTTTTTTTTTTTTTGTTCTATATAGATATATAAATTAATGGTATGATTAAACTATTTTAAAAATGTTGTACAGGATCGTCGTTGTCCTTGGAAGATCGGGTTTAGTATTGAACTGTGCTTAGTTGGTGAAAATAGTAAGTTATCTTGACATCTGATATTATATGCCAAATATGTTATGTATTTATAAAATATTAAATACGTGTAATATATTTTAATTTGCATTGGATTGCATTGGGTTGCATGCATTGTATTGGTTTGGATGCTCTCTAGTCTGACTATGATAATATCAGGACCTAGTCTCCTTTTGGGCCTCCAGCGGAGCTATCACTGGCACATGACCGTTGATCGGTATGTGACACAGGAGCTAATTATCTTATTTTAGCCATGCATGGCAGGCATATGCCGATGATGCATGTTTTTCGTGTGATATTCAAAGCTAGTTTTCCTTTTGGACCTCCAGTTGGGCTATCACTGGCGCATGACCGATGAGCGGTATGTGTACACAGGATCTAGTCTCTTTCGGATGAGCCACGGGCTGATCGTGGCCATAGTCAGAGGGACTATGAGAGTAAAGTAAATGGTTGGTCATCCATAGTTGTGTCGGTGTTGGTTGAAATTAAGTGTACATATTTGTATCATGTTGCTGGTTATATTATTATATTGATGGACATCTCGTTGTATGATGTGTTTATGCTTGTTGATTTTTATTGACATATTTATATTGTATATTAGAAATGTTGATAACTTACTGAGCCTGTATAGCTCATCCTTGTTTTCATATATTTTTGTTACAGATCTAGAAGATTAATTGAACTTTGGAACCAGTCAGTGAGGAACTTAGGACATAGCGAATAATATCACTAAGGTGGTAGACTGGTTGGTAGAGGCCTTGTGTGTCTGAAGAAAAGAGAAATATTCTAGGATATATGGCTGTCTGTTGCGCGTCCGGCTCGAATTTGGAATCGGGACATGATAGATCAGTATGCCATCCATGTTCATTTCTGCATCTCGTTGAATGCGAGGTTCGGAACAAACTATAACAAGCCTTTTCTGAAGCATGCAATCCATGTTTCACACAAGAGATATGGAGAACAAATGAAAACATGAGGAGAAAAAGAACTTTGAGATGTAAGAGAAGGTGAGGTATCTCTTCTTAATCTCTCCCCTTTATAAAGAGGTTAAGATAATGGGTTTGGGGAAGGAAACTCTTCTTATTTCTGTGTCCCAAACACAATTTAACTTGATGGAAAAAGGGATTTTAGCCTTCTCTCTGCATTTCTCTTATCCAGATAGGGTGAAGTAAATAGAAATTGTTTGGGGAACTTTAAGAAGATAAAACAAACAGTGCCTCCGGCCCAGTGGGGCTTAGGATTTAATTTATTTTCTTTGTCGGCTTTAGCGTCCACTTATGCCTAAGACAAGTACTTCTAATCATATTTAATACATATTTTCTCCATCAAATAGGATATCATCAAATCAAGTATAATTATTTTAATTAATGTTAATGTCATAAAAATTTACAAACATAAGTAATATTTTCTTTCTTTTTTTTTTTTTTCCAGTAATGTTGGGCTTATCCAGAGAAACGGATTAAGGAAAGGGGCTTAACCAATGACCACCACCCTTGAAGGCCTCCACAGGCCCACTTACATTACCCCCTCATTTCTCTTTTGAGTAATTCTTTGCCGGCGTTATAGAAAAAATATACTATTAAATATCATTGGACTACATAAACTTTGCTTTTCAATGCATATTTAATATTAATATTTTTATCTTTAATAATAATAAAAATAGTTATTTTTTATAAAAAATTATGATACATGTTAGTTTCAATTATAATATCTAGTAGCTGGTATTGCCGCAACTTTTCCTGAACCGGGGTCGGACAACTGGGCTGGAGCGCTCTTCTCCCGATCGACCTGCAACAAAGTCCCCAAAGGCCGGTGGTGTTCCGGTGGGGGACACTCCAATGCTTAAGTTAGCAGGAGCTTGAGGGCAGCAGAATGAAGGAATCAGAGAGATAGCGTATGGAGAAGGAAGAGTGTACTTAGCCCAAAGTGAGGTCCCCCGGTTACCTTATATAGGCGCGGAATGGTCCAAAATCTGTTAGGGGAGAAGCCGAGAAAGACTGATCTGCTTCTTGGAAAACCCGGAGAGTGGCCACGTGGCATCCGGATAGGGCAATATCGTGGAAATAGTGGAGTAGTGGTGCTGATGGACAGAATTTTGTTATAACAGAATTCTGGTACCAATTGGAAGAGGCTTCTGGAGTTTCCTGAATCCTCGAGGTGAATTGGTCGGACCTCGACTGAAGAGGGCTAGTCGGACTTTCGAAGGAGAGCATCCATCAGAGTTTCAGTAGGAGCAGGTGGGCCGGACCTCAGCAGAATTGGGTCATTCAGACCTCTACTTCAGTGGGTCGGACTTTCGAGGGAGAGTGGCGGGCTGGACCTCAGCGAAGGTGGGTCATTCAGACCTCAGCTTCAATGGGTCGGACTTCCGAAGGAGAACGCCTGTCGGAGATTCAGAAGAGCGGTACGATCGGACCATAGCAAGAGGGCGGGCCGGTTTGGTAGTAAGCTGGTCGGGTATAACAATTGCCCCCTTGCTCTTGGTCTTCGTGCATTTCTGTAGCTTCGAAGGACCAGAACATTACTTGGCAATTAATGCGCCGGTCCTTGAGATGATTACGAATCTGATCCGGCATGCTGTGACTGGCCGTCTTCTGCTCTGGATTTTTGCCCCTGGACAGGTTCATTCTTATAAAAGCATCATACAGTAATACTTCCGTGGAGCTTCCATTATCTATAAGAATTCTTTTTACATCGTAGTTGGCAATCACCGCCGACCCGACTACAGGATCATTTCCAAAAAATGGGATTCCAGGAGGTCTTCGTCGGAGAAGCTGATTGCATTGAAAACCCTCGACCTTTTGACGATGTCTGGGTCTTCTTCATATCTCTAGTCGGACCGCCGATGTAGCATACCGACATTCCCATCGATCAGGCACTGGTTGGGAAGCTCTGTCTCCTCCGGAGGGTCTCTGGCAGTTAAGGCTTCGGCCCGATCTTTGCGGGGTCAAACGTATTTGTGTAGATACCCCCTCCTGATGAGGTCTTCAATGGCATCCTTCAGTTGGAGGCACTCTTCGGTGTTGTGCCCGTGGTCTCGATGGAATCGGCAGTATTTGTCTCTGTTTCTAGATGCAGAGGGGCCCCTCATCGGATGAGGTCTTTGCAAGAAGGTCTCGTTCTCAATTTCCAGGAGGATCTTCTCTCTCGGAAGGGAGAGGGGCGCATAGGTCTCGAACCTCCTAGGGAAGTCCTTCGACTTCAGACTATGGCATTGGACCGACCGGTTGCCATCACTGGGAGGTCGGACTTCGGGAGCCTTGTCGCTCCACTTCTTAGGAGCCAACCTCCCTTCAGCCTGGCGTCGACTCGTCGCTTGTTCTTCTGCCAGGGCATATTTTTGTGCCCGAGCCAGTAACTCGGAGTAGTTCATTGGGAACTTCTTGTCCATGGAGAATGTGAGCTTGGACGAGCGGAGCCCTCTCTTGAAGGTCGACATAGCTACGTTTTCATTCAAGTCTGGGATCTCCATGATCGCTGAGTTGAAACGAGCCATGTAGTCCCGGAGAGTCTCTCCCTCCTTTTGTAGTATAAGGAAGAGGCAATCGGTGTTCCTCGGAGTCCGACTGTAGGTCCTGAAATGGAAAAGAAAGGTTTTTAAGTTGAGGGAAAGAGTGGATCGTACCTGGTCGGATGGTGGAGAACCACATCCAAGCGGCATTCTTCAGGGTTGCCGGGAAGGCAATGCAGTGGAGGGCGTCGGAGGCATCCTGTACCATCATGTGGGCCTTGTAGGTACCCAGATGGTCCAACGGGTCGGTGGTGCCGTTGTAGGGGTCCCCTATGGGATTTTGAAGTGACGGGGGATCGTCTCCCCCATGATCTCATCGGAAAAAGGCGAGCGAGAGTTGTACACCTGCCCCCTTCGGTTTTCTGTCGATCAACGATTTCAACAATGCGCTCCTCCATGCACAAAATTTTGCTGGTGTAGTCGCTCGAGACTTCAGCAGGGCACCGAGCACCAGCAGGGACGGAGTCGGCGAAGGAGGGTGAGACGGACCTCGCCCTCTTGCCGTCGGCATGAGCCCCCAAGGACCTTTGGGGCTCTGGAGCAACATGAGAAAAGGGTTGAGGGACTTCCTGCCGTCGGCTTCCCTCAGCAGCGGGTTGATGGTTGGTGCAAGACGCAGTAGGCGGCTGCTGCCGGTTGCTAGCTGCCTCCTGAAGATACTGAACCGCAGTGGTAAGTGTATCTAAGTAGTTTAGCAGTGTCTGGAATTGCTGAAGTCCCAGAACGACAGTGGGTTTGGCGGCGGTGGTGGCATCATTCTCCCTGGGAGGTTCTTCGGACCTGGACAGGGAGTGACCTCTTCTGGCGAAGGTGTTCTGGGCTCTTCCTTTAGCCATTGCTTGACTTAGTGTGCGGATTCCTTGTAAAGAAAGGCCGCCCCTTCCTCTAACGCCAAACTATTGCCGTAACTTCTCCTGAACCGGGGTCGGACGGCTGGGCTGGAGCGCTCTTCTCCCGGTCGACCTGCAACAAAGTCCCCAAAGGCCGGTGGTGTTCTGGCGGGGGACACTCCGATGCTTAAGTTAGCAGGAGCTTGAGGGCAACAGAATGGAGGAATCAGAGAGATAGCATATGGAGAAGGAAGAGTGTACTTAGCCCAAAGTGAGGTCCCCCGGTTACCTTATATAGGCACGGAACGGTCCAAAATCCGTTAGGGGAGAAGCCGAGAAAGACTGATATGCTTCTAGGAGAACCCGGAGAGTAGCCACGTGGCGTCCGGATAGGGCAACATCGTGGAAATAGTGGAGTAGTGGTGCTGATGTGGCAGAATTCTGTTATAGGTATCAGCTGGAAGAGACTTCTGGAGTTTCCTGGATCCTCGAGGTGAATTGGTCGGACCTCGACTGAAGAGGGCCAGTCGGACCTTCGAAGGAGAGCGTTCATTAGAGTTTCAGCAGGAGTAGGTGGGCCGGACCTCAGCGAAATTGGGTCATTCAAACCTCTACTTCAGTGGGTCGGACTTCCGAGGGAGAGTGGCGGGCCGGACCTCAGCGAAGATGGGTCATTCGGACCTCTACTTCAGTGGTCGGACTTCCAAAGGAGAACGCCCGTCGGAGCTTCAGAAGAGTGGTTTGGTCGGACTACAGCAAGAGGGCGGGCCGGTTTGGTAGTAAGCCGGTCGGGTATAACAGCCGGCTTATAATATCCTATGTTAACAAGATATTATAAAATCGAGAAATATTTTTGTCATTAAAAAAAATTAAAATATTTTCAATGATAAAAATATTATTGGCTTTATGATATTCTGTGAATAGGATTATAATATATTGTTCAAATACCGGCATCACAAAAAAAATATTTTTATCATTTAATTATTTTTTTAAAAAATTAAACTGCAGGTATTAAATATATATTTGAACGACGAAAATACTCTTTCCTTATGACACCTTTACAATTGGTAACATAATTCTATTTATAAATTGATGTCATAAGATTAGGACATTTTTATTATTAAAATTTTTTAATAAAAAAAAATTATATATATTAAATATATATTTAAATAATAAAAATATTTTGCTGTACGATATCCAATAGAATATGATAATTTTATTCACAGGATATCACAAAATAAAAAATAATTTTTTTATTAAAAATTTTTAAATTCTTTTAAAAATAAAAATATTTTTTGATCCATGATACCATCTGAATGCCATAAGCCAGCTAGTCATAATTCAAATTAATGAATATTATAATTTTTTAAAAATATTTTTATTATTTATTTTTTTTAAAAAATAAAATTATAATATATATTAAAAATAAAATTTATACAACCCAATCGAGTAATACAATATATATATATATATATATTTTTTTTTTTTTTTCTGGGCGGTGTACAAAGACTTCCTCTCTTTCTATTTGCCCGGTAGATTGATGACCAACAGCCTTTTTCTCCCCTCCTCTTTTTAACCTCCCTCCCTCGTGCCCTTTCTCCCCTCCATCGGATGCCATCCTCGGCCCCGTCGCCACCGGCCGGTGGGCGCTCCTCTCTCCCTTCTTCGCACGCCATTACTGACCTCCACCCGCCTGCGGCCTTGCGCTCCGCTCCGTCGCCGTCGCGGTCTCACTGCCCCCCCCGCCCCCCGCCGCCGTTCGAGCTTCGATCTCCCCGAAATCCTCTCTGATGCGAGCCTGGTATGACCTCAAATCTCTGCCTTTCTTTTCTCAGTCCGATTCTTTCTATTAAGATCTCGACGGGTTCCATTTAGTCTTTCCGGCAGTTTCGCCGATATCTCGTTTCCGTGCACTTCTTTGCCATTCTAGGGTTTATAAGGAGAAATATTAGACGGATTGGCTTAGTTTGAGGGGTGCCTGGTCTTCTCGATTTGTTTAACAGCAACAAAATTTTGCGCCCTTGTTCCTGTAGTGAAAAAAAATCCGATTTTTTTTCACTACAAATCACGCATCTAGATGAGTTACTTTGAATCAAAATTCTTCATTTATTCATCAACATCTATCAATTTTCCGTATTTGATTTCTCTTTTTGGATAACAGTGTGGTGCGGCTGAAAGAGTTTTGATAGTCTCGACAGACTTTCGAGTTTTGGACATCTTGAATGGGTGCAATGGCAGGACCTGTTATGCCATCCCTCGGTCGTATAAGGCTTGCTGATCTCATATCCTCGGAGGGGCTTCCTTCGGATTCTTACAAGATATCTGTTACCACCCTCACGCAATCCCTTGCTCAGTATTCAGCCGCAATCATTCAGTTACCTCCTGCTGATGGTGCTCTTTTGAGGTCTGGTCTTGAATCGGCTCGTCTCTTTTTCCACCAGCGTCCGTACCCTCCTGCCGATATGGTTCATTCGAATGACTCTCGTGAGTGGTGCAAGACCTCTGGTTATTATGCAGATCCTCAGCTGTGGCAAGAAACATATGATTATAGGCCTGGTCTTACTCCGACGGAGCCCAATGATGGAATGGAGATTCCTCCTGCCGGATTGCCTGACATATTTGCAGTGCTTGGCAAAGCTGCACGAGATATCTTGGATGCTATTAGCTTTTCTTTGAATTTACGTAGCTTTTCATTTGCTGAATTTCTTGATAATATTCCTCTAAGGACTAGGGAAATCTCTTCATCAGTTCTTTCAGTATGCTGTCACTGGAGACCATCTTTCCAAGGAGCACAGCACCATACTCTGACAGCACAGGAAGATGGACAGCTGGTTATGTTCCCAGACCAAGAGTATCAGGTTGATAAGAGTTTGATTACTCTTGTCAAGTCAGATAGGGCAGGGTTGCATATCAAGGACTTCCAAGGGCGTTGGGTACTGGTGGATGCTGATCTTGGCCCTCAGGATGCAATCGTCTACCCTGGACTTGCACTTTACCAGGCGACTGCTGGTTATGTCACCCCAGCCCAGCCCAGGACAGAGACAAGCATTTTGCAAGGTAACATGTATGGTCGATGTTCTCTGGCATTTAAGCTCATGCCACGATCCATGGCGAGTCTGAGCTGTTCAGAGATGAGAGCAGCTGGCCATGGTGTTGAAGCTCAGTTCCAGATTCCTATACCAGTGGATGATTTTATGCAGAGGTCACACTCTACTGATCAACTCTTCACTAAACACAACTTCCCTAGTTATACACTTCAAGCAGCCCAAGATGGTAGGTCAGCCTTCTAGTATTGCTGTTTGTTACTCCTTACTGTTACTATCATTTAGCTCCTCAACATATGTACACACTCTGTAAACATAATAATTAATTCTAATTAATAAACCTTTATAGGTTCATGCGTGCATGATGTATGTGTATCAGAGCAATAAGGTGCTTGTTCTCACCTACAATTGTCAATTTTTTAGTTAGTTTAAAAATCTTTGGACATGAGCAAAATTGTAATGATTAGATCATTTTCAATATGGTGATCTCATCGGTTAAAGGGTCAAATCACTTCCTGTATTTATATTAGAATTAGCTATTTAGTGTCCAAGAAGCAAATGTTTTAAAGATATTTACCTTAAGAGCAGGAAAGCTTCGCTTAGGGTTCCCCTCTTGCTTCAGAACCTCCTTGAAAACTCATCCTCACAGCTGCTTTCTAAATGTTTCCTTGTTCATTTTTTTGTTCCTTTTAAAGTGATTAGCTTCGCCATATTCTCACTTAAATGTCTAAATATGCTCCATGCACCTGCATCTGCACCCACTTGAGGTCAAAGTTCTTACTAATGTATGGACAGTCAAAAGATGGACAATGCTCAATGACCCGATAATTTTTTCTATTAGTTTATGGTTGAAGGTTTCTGAGTCTGTTGAAACATGGAAGGTTGATGATGTTATTTGGCCTACTAAAATTTAGTGTGGAGTGCAAGAAAAGGTTTGAGTTATTGACATTGGTAGACAATTGGTGATGTAAGGTGGTGAGTGGTGTGATTGTTAGCCAATCAGGAAATTTCATTTTTTTTGTTATGGTAAATGATAATAGGTTTTTCTCATTGTTTACACATACAGACTATATGTGATCTAAAGGCTGACATAGTAAAGAAAGTGCAAGCCAAAACATCAAGGGTGTAGACTAAATAAATATTGTATAAATCCAAAGGATTGAGAGTAGTCCTGCTCATCTTATGGGCTGCCCACCCGTCCCGCCGGAGCCCGGCTTGTTTAAAACGCTTGGGACATGATTTTAAGCCCAACGGATTGGGCCGGGTCTAAAAATGAAGTCCGAAACTTTAATCGGTCCCAGGCTCAGATTCAAGTCAACCCGGCCTAGACTCGACCCAGAACCGACCTGGACCCGTATTGCACTCTTCTCATCGACTCTTCTCTTTGTTCTTCTCTTCCTATTGTCTCAAGTCTCCGACCCTAATTTCTCTTTGATATGGTGGCCATGATCACTTGAGACAGCTGATAGCAGCCAAATTAGCATCTTTGGTGAGGTTCTCTGGTGGGGAATGCCACTGCCTTCTCGTATCATCCCCATTGCTGCCATCTCGTGTCTCATCCTCCCTGAGCTGGCATCGGAATCAATCTCGTCCTCCCTATTGCCACCTTCTTGCATCATTTTTGTTGCTGCCATCCTGCTAGTCGCCACCTCCTTGATTGCTCGCCTCTTTCTTAACTTTCCTGCCTCATGTCATCCTGTACTTCCTCCCTTGTGTCATCTTGTCCTCTCGGTGACTGTCTCGTGCTGTCCCATCCATCCTACCACCACCTTGCATCGTCCCCACCTCCAGACTCTTGAGTCCCGGTCGCTGCCTTGCCACCTCCTTGTTGTCTCCTCATCCATTGGAGCCCAAGGCCCGACCTAGTGGTTCGAAGCCTGGTATGGAGTAGGCTTAGGCCTGAAGGCGAGTCAGGTTGGTCTCGGGCTCGGCATAGTGCTGCTATCTCCTGGGCAAAGCCTAGTCTGAACCCAGCCCAACCTGCCCATCAAGCAGGTCTAATCGAGAGTAATTGGCCTATGAGGCAACCTTAGTGGTGTGGAATGTAAAGAGGTTAGTTATATCTATCTTTCTACTATTCATAATATGGAAGGAGTAGTGTAGTTACACCAATGATTTTTGGAACTGTATTGAACTGGACATTTTGGATGTTCTGAGCCATGCTAGTGGTAAACTAGGATGGTTCTGTCTCACGAATTGGAACACCGATGATAAATAGCGGAGGGAGAGAAAAAGAGAGGAAGGGAGAGGAGAGGGAAAGAGAGGATGGCACCGTCAAGGTCGCCGGAGGGCCATGGAGGCCTTTGGGACTCCGTGTCCTTTGCTAGGGCCTCTAATTGAGAGATAGAGAGATGGGGAGGGAGGGTACTCGTGGATGGGGAAGGCAGCAGAGAGGGTGCTAGAGGGCTGTTGGGTGGCCGCCATGCAGTAGAAAAGGCTCCCGCAAAGTTGCTATTGCAGAACAGGGATGGTCATTCATTGGATTTTTCTTAAAAACAAAGATGAATAATGAAGTTGGTAATGGGTTTGCTAGCTTCTTGCCAGTTTCACTACCATCTTCATTTTTAAAAAAATCTGATGAACGATCGCCCCTATTCTATAGCATCGGCTCCAATGGAGCCTTTTTTACTGCCCTGTGGCTACCTGGCAACCCTCCGGTGCCTTCTCCATCCTTCATTACTCTCCCTTCCCCTCTCTTTTTTCCTTTATCTTTTTCAATTAGAGGTCCTAGCGAAGAATGTGGAGCCTTCGAGGCCTCTGTGGCCCTCTGGTGGCTATCGTCGGCCCTTCGAGGGCCTCTACTCCCTCCGTGGCCATCGCCGGTGTCTTCTCCAACTCTCTGTCCCTCCCCTTCTCTCCTCTCTCTTTCTTTCTTTTCCTCCCCGGTTCTTTCCTTCGTTTTTGTGTCGGTTTGCGCCGCTCCAGTCTGATATGAGCCGTACCAATTTATATCATTGGCTAGTCGGAATGGGGACTGGTTTCGGTTCCGCATTCCTTGGTTATACCTATCTTTTCACTATCCATGACGTGAGAGGAAGAGGAGAGGTAGCATTACTTATCATGTATGACAGTAATAAGTTATGTGGCAAATAATTGCAATGACAAGTGTCTAAGAGGAGTAGTGGCACTCATTTTACTAGTTACGAGCAGCTACTTTTAAATATCAGATTGTAATGTTGAGAAAAGGATCCTTAGATAATCCAAATCAATGCATCTTATGTTATTTTAATTTAACTTACCAGTAGCTTCCTCATTGATAATGTTAACTTAGATCTTTACTACCGTAATCTAAGCTACACCTTTATTCCTGTCCATTTCCTTCGAATAGTGGTTTGATGGTGGCAAAGCCCTTGATAGTCAAGGCTTTTGAACCCATGTTACTCTCATATACTCCCTTCGATCATCATCTTTTTTGCTGCTCTAACATTGGTGGTATACTTGCGCACATATTTATCCCTTGCCATCTGACTTGTGCCAATAAGTTCTCTAGCACGCCCATCTTTTTACATGGTGCAAGAGTGACTTTGTGCAAACTCTTGTTATGGTAAATGATAATAGGCTATGATGGGTCAACTGCATTTCCATTTTCATACAGACAATATGTGAAGAGCTAGTGGTGCCCATTGCAATGATAGAGGGAATGATTGAAGTCACATGTCAGGTGGTTATTTTTTATCTGCATGTCTCTATACTTGTTCGTGCAGATACTATCACTCATTTTTGGTAAAACAGACTCAATTTTATGTTGACCTCTTGAAACGGAATTTGTCATCCAAATAACTCGTATTAAATGCTAAATTTACTGTTATATTCTTATTTGTGCATGTCAAACTAGACTTGTATAATCTCTTACACGTGATATTTGACCAACCCATTGACTATAAAGCATGTGCTTAAGTCCCAATAATTATTAGACGTGTTTTATACTTATGGCTTCTCTTAAGTTTTATTTAAGCATCTGATAATGTTTCATGTGAGATGAATTAATGAACATTAAGGAAAATTTGCATAGGTCATACATTGATTCTATGGTTTATGTTTAACATCAAAAGTAGTTGTGGTGACACAAGTCAATTCCTCATGACAATTGGACCTACAAAGTATTGGAACTAAGTCTTTGTTTCTTTACACTATTTCTAAATGAATTAATTGTTGGTATCGAGGGGGATAAATCACATTGTATGTGATTTGTAAAGTGATATAATATTTGATCAATGAGATGATTACGATGGATGCCAAATTGGACCTTATAAAATCTTGGGATAATAAGGCCTAAGCATCAAGAAAATGGTAAAAGTACATTTGAATAATAAATCAATGGAAATGGTACAGAAAATAGGGCTACTGTCAAAAATTAATGGCTAAGAGATAGCACAATATTGTCCCCTTTTTTTTAATCTTGGATTATTGTACAAAAGAAAGAGGATAGTGGGGGATGTGTCCTTTAGCTTGGTAAAGAGTGGAGATGTGCCTTTCCTAATGCATCCGTACCTTGTTGGCGTAAATGGAAACTTTTGCTGATTTGGAGTTCTCCTGCCAAGGTATCTAAGTAGTCAAAAAATATGTATTGTTGAACCCACCCTTTTTGGGTTGGGATTAAGATACACCTGGTATAACTCTAATATTGTCACACCTTTTTTGAATTTGATGAGGCTCCCTAATCGACAATCTGATGATTAGATGTGATCTACTACCTTTAAAATTCTTGCTTACAAAAATCGTACGATTTGAAGACCCCGGCATAGGTTAGGTGCCTCTAAATCATATGATTTATGATATGAAAGTAGTTTAGAGGTAGCTAATCATATCTAATGGCTTAGATCATTGATGTGTGACCTCTGTTGTCCAATAAAAAAATAATGTGTAACTTTATAAGAATTAAATCAGGTATAACTTGAACCTCAATTTTTTTAGAATGTTTAACTGTTAAGAAGGTCTACGGGAACCGAGAATGTTTATATTTTATATGGTTAGATTATAAAAGATAGATTGTAGAGGAAGCTAAAGGCATGACAGTTCCTTAGTTGAGGATATGAGTGTTAGAAAGTTGAACTAAGATGTTATATGGTAATGCAGGTTTTAGGATGTTCCAATAAGGATAAGTGCTTGAAATTATTTTGAAGGGTCAGAAAAAGATTAATGGTATACCTAAGGGAACATAAATGAAAGTTCTGAAAAGGATTTTGAAAATATTGTAGTTTATGGCCTCAGTAGAAATGGTAAGCAAATATTGATTCCTAAGGTCAGCCTTCACTAATCTGGAGAAGACTGGATTACTGTAGTTGGGGTAACATTGTGATAAATATATCTTAAAAGTTCTTAATAGACAATTATCGAGAACTTAAAATTTCCTAGGTAGATAGTGGCAAATCCAACCAAAATTATATCACCAAAAGCCTTGTGCTAGTAATTAATCATACATTCATATCCATATTTTAATCCAAGGATTGAAACCTCGGTGCTGGGCCTCATCTTTGTTTGCTCCTTCGGCAATAGGTACTGGGATAGGGTGATACAGTCAGGATGGACCAAAACAACCATGAACAACAATAATAAAAAAGGGAAAAAAGTCTGCATCCCAATCTGTCCCAAGTCCCAACCATCTTGATGTGTTCCCAATGTTGGGATGTTCCCTGTATATGTTTCATTGAGATTGATGTGAGATCTGGATTTGGTGATTGTGGATTGCTTTGCTTCCTGCTGTAGATTAGAAGATTCTTCCACTGTCAGCAATTTGTTCTTGTTTTATGTTCATGCTTTTTCTGCCAGACAGCTTAGTTGCCTTAGTTTCCTAGTATGTGTCAGACTTCTGCATATTTAGTCAGCTGACCTTGGTTTCTTTAATGATGGTTGATTTTGCATTTGTTTGTAAAGTTATATGCCATCTTTAGTTACCTTATCATTACTAAAGTTTTTTTCCTGACAGTTAACGCCTGCCAATATGTAGACTGGATTTTTATGAAAATGATATCTGTGTCATCTTGCTTTTGATTCTTTCATTGAGTTTAATCATTGATCCCAAATGCAGGGCCTGCGTACAAGGAAGGTGGATGGATACATCGTAATTTGCATGTTCGCTAATATAAATACTTTTCCTTAGTTGCTTATATTTTTAGTCTTTCTTAAGTTTAAAGCTTGCCATTTCCGCATTATATGGATTTTGAACTTTTTAACCTATTTGGTGCACTTTTCTCATTCTATATGTTTGACTACTCTCTCATTCAGACTTTCTCACTTAATGAGATATATATATTGTACAATGGAATCAAGAGTTTGTCATGTATCCTTCATATCTTTTGATCTTGAAATTAGTCTAAATCTAAAACATTCAAAAAGCATTCACCGTCAAAGAGTGGAAAGTGCAAAATGCCAAAGATGTATTTTCTGTTTACATTACTCTTTGGACAAATTAATATTGTTTTTGTTGCTATGTAGGAAAGGTATTCTGGGAACACATGCAAATATCCCACACATTTTTTCCTTTCCAAAGGAAAATTTGTTAACAGACTCTTCTTTTTTAAAACAAAAAGATAATATTGAAGTTGTTTGTTTCTTGTTTTTTTTTTTTTTTTTATGGTATAAAATATTAAAGTGTCATTGTAATTGATCCTTAATATCTTGATGGTTAACGACATCGGTAAACGTGTTCTTGGATGGGTAAAATCCTTCTTATTGTCCTGTTTTACTTGTAGAGCAAGAGATATCCATAGAGTCTCTTATCCTAATTGGGAAATTTATGGCTTGAAAGTAGCAGGGCTGCATTGTTGGTCTTTATTAGCCAGCCAAAGCAGATCATATACCTTTTGTGTTAGAGCTCACCATGTATGGTCCCCTGGTCTGGCACATTATTTTTGACCCGACTGCTGTCTGAGATATCACACTTGTTTTTGCTGACAACTTAATATCCGACATTTTCTATCGCTTTATGCTTTCTAAGTTGGCAATTGTGATATAAAAATTGCACTTTTGTTTGATTAATTAATGTTCCAAATCCAGTCTTTAGTTTCAGTTTATTGCATTTGTAAAGTCTGCATCCTGCTTTTTTAATTGCATTTACTCTGCTGGGTTTATTTTCTAAAGCCTCTGCTATAACTTGGATCCTCGGAATATTGGATGCAGCATCTTTGAAACCTCTGATGAAGAGGAGGAAGAACAATGCTAGATGCAAGCCGCTGCCCCCTTCGAAGAGGCTACGTCTTGAAGCGCAGAGGGTCCTGAAGGAGCGGGTTCAGGACATTGCAGACAAGAAGGGCATCAAGCTGAGGTTCTGTAATCTCAAGGAATGCGAGGGCCACATACAGTCGGTGGACAGCCCATGTGGGAGTATAAGAATGGAGATAGGATGGCCACCTGGGGTTCCTTTTGTTCATCCTCATGACCTTCCCAACAAGGCAAAGCTTGGCTTTCTCGAAGCTTACGAGCCCGGTTGGACGGCCTCTCAGCAAGATATGGAGTTAAGTCTTACTGAACCTGGACAGGCCAGTCAACAGTTGGTCAACTGTGACACTCTCATTTGCATTTTTTATTGCTCACTTGTTATCCACAAATATTCTAGTCTTCACATTCATATTCATCCATGCTTGAAAAAAGAAGATAAAAAGAAAATGCTTTCTAGATTCTGCGGTGGTGTTCATTTGGATTCATCTTGAAAGGTCAAACGTGACTGCTTTTTCTTTTGATAACTGGCTTCCTGATACACCCATTTTGCTTGTCATTAGGTACTTTCTTCTGATTAAATTTCAAGAAAAGTACATCATAATGTTTTAGAAACAATTCAAATGCAGCTGATGGATTTTTCCGGTCTAGCTCTCAATCTCCAGGGCTTTGGATGTGTAACAGAGTCAACAAACAAGTCTATGAATTTAAATATATCATTTTTATCTGGCTACTAACAGAAGTTGCATTTGGACATTTTGTCTTCTGCAGGAGTCAATCTCCATAGCTTTCAATATTTGGCCATCCTCTGTCAGCTTGTGACTTCACAAATTCTGCCAACAACTTGATCTCATTCTCCTGCAAGCGGGGTCCAAATGTGCATTGACCCTTTGGTGTACATTTCTCACCAAAACCCTGAAGGCAACAGCAGACTGTTCATTTACTTGCAGTTACCATCGACAGCTTGATTTGTTTGTAAATAATGGAATCAGTAAGGGCTACTTGCCGGCATTCTTCCCTTCCCGTAGTATGTGATGTTGTATATACCCTCCTCCGTGGCAGCACCATTCCTGCTTGGAATCGCACACTGGTTTTATCTTTCAATCATGGCCTGTCTTTAATTTGAAAGATGCTATCAGAGGAGCAATGGCTGACTATACCTTTCTAGATCCTTCATGAAGAGAGTGGCACCCTGGAAAGCAAGGCAAGTGGGAAAGGGGTCATAAGGACTATAAAATCAAAGTAACTTGTTTTTCTGTGGTATCGAAATGGGGTTTCAGTGACTCACAGGTTGCAATATGTTTCCTCCCATGTCATGGCAGCCAATGCAGGCTTTTTGAAACAAGGCTCTGCCATCAGATACAGGCTGACTAAAGGATACTGCAGAAAGCCAAAAAAAAAAAAAAAAAAATGCTTGCAAAGGCTTTGCTTGTATTATGTAGATATCTATTGTGCATCTTCCTATACCCCAGAAGATGTTTATAATGCTTTTTGATTTTTTTTTTTAAAAAATAGTTACAGTGTAAATTGCATTGTGTTTATGTGAATTTCTAGAGTTCATTTTGTATATCTCTCAATTATAGAATAAAACTTTAAATTGCATGCACTGCATATGGCCATTCGGCAGGAAAAAGAGGAATGCGGCATGGAATATGTGTGGGTAAAGAAAAGAGAATTTCATTCATGGTATAAACCTGAACGACGCGGAATGACAGGGGTGACAGAGTTCAGGTGCATCAAGAAGAATTTTGAATGGAAAACGTTTGAGTGTCAAATAGATTATTCTTTCAGAATGTTATAATAAAACAAATAACCAACAAATGTACAACTGCAAAATTGGAAATGATGTCACATAAAATCTTAGTTGTTTCCTTTTGTTAAAGATGGTTGACAAAATTTGTGATTTGGTATAGCCCTGAAAACGGCTGCTGACCTCCTGCAATACCTCCATTCGAATTTTTTTTATGTTTTCCGTGTCAATGGCTCTCATCTACCGTCGATTGGATATCTATCCTTGAAGAAATAGAATTTATTTTCTCGATCAAATCTCCAGATAGAAAATAAAAGGGGTGGTTTATCGACATCAAATTCTAGTTTTGTAATAAATACAAGAGCAAGGGCTAATGTGGGAAAAGAAACGGTCTTCACCTGGAGGAGCAAGTAGGCAGGGAGAGGATAAGGTGAGGATGGCAGACATCAGAGGAGGGACCAAACGCTCCGCAACCCTGACGTTTCTTTTCTGGAGGTGGTGTTGATCGCAAGGGTTCTCTTCCTTCCTCAAAAACCCCTGCTCAAATGCCATGGAAGACCCCATCTATTATGCTGTTAAGAGCTCCAATTGAAAGCTCACAAGGGAAACCAAACTCGCAGTACCTTCGTGGTGAAGCAGTGGATTGTCTTGTTTGACGAAATCAAACAAAGGCGCTCCATTTCTTCTCTTCACAGAGTGCCTACTCTGTCTTTGTGTGCGCGTGAGAGAGAGAGAGGAAAATGGCCGCTCCAACAACAGGCAACCCGATACGATTGGCTCAACTAGCCCATGGTATCCGATTAAAAAAAATACACGCAGGAAGGCCCCATCACCATTTCAGCAAAAAGGTAGGGCTGCGCTTTTTCTTTTTATCGTCAATAGGCCGGGAGAGTGGGAAGAAGTTGTCAATGTGGACCGACCCGCACCTAATCCACGTGGACTGATATTATATGGGCTAGACCGAGACCTGAACTAGGTTCATTTGCACAAATGAATCATGAAAATCTAGTCCAATCTAGTACTATATGGGCCGTAGGCTAGGACGGGCTAGCCTACTTATACTTTCCTATCTTCAAACCACCTCTCCTTTCAACCAAAAGCTTCTTGTCTCTATTCTGTCATGGAGGTTAACAAACCTGAGTAGGCAATAAGATCGGACGAAGAGATAGTGGAACTATTGAGGATCCGGTGGTTAGATGAGTCGACGATGAACTGGATCGCAGTAAAGAAGGTGATCCAGCGGCCTGCGTTGACTATGCATGAGCTAGTGAAGAAATGAGAACAATCTCGATGTCAGGACCACCTCCATCTCCGTTATCATAAAGGAAGGCGAGCGGTGGCCTTAAGCTCTTCCAGGTCTCGGATAATGGATGAGGCGACGGAGGAGGAAGAGAATTAGCCCAGCGAGCCTGCCTGGCAGGCCACACCCCACTGACGACTTGACCCCTGTCTTTGACTATCTGACACTCTATTGAGAAAAAAATAAAAAAATAAGAGTGAGGACTCACCGTTTAACGCCATGTTTGTTGCCATCGGCTTGTCGCACGTCACAGCTGCTACCTCCTTCTCACCGCCGGCACCGAATATTCTTTTCTCTTCTGCCATATTGCCAAAGTCTCCCTAAGCCTTAGATGAATCACTGAATTGGAACAGAAAAGTGGGATCACCGGAAAAACAAACAGATGAGAATTTTAATATTTAATTTTTTTAAAAAAAATATTTTTCTCTTGGTCCATGGGTTGACTCGGCTCTAACGTTATTGAGCCCATGGACTATAAGGGCTGGGCCAAAAAGCATAGTTACATATATAGGCCAAATTTTTTAGCCTAGTCTGGCCCATTTATAGGACCAAATAGGCTGGCCCACGGGCTTAACCCATTTTACAACTTTATGAAGAATAGGAGAGGGAGGATTAAACCCATGTCCCTGCTGTCAGAATCGCGAACCGTACCAACTCCTGGGTATTGATGGCATATAATTTATACTAGCTTTGCACATAGTCATGCGTCAATATATTTAACGACTAAATATAAATTAGTCACCAAAATTTTAAAAAACAATGTATTATTTTTGATAAAAAATATAAAATATTATCAACAAAGATTTCATGCCGAATGCAAGTCGATTCCAGGAAAAACAGCCACTCAATTTTTTTTTTATAATTCCGCACGTTTATTACCTAATATATACCATTTGATGTGGAGGCCAACCCATCTCTCGATATTTCGAGACTTTGCAGGTTGAACCTCATCTTTAGTTACCAGGACCCGCTATTTCTTGGATGGAGTAGAGTCATATCTTGAGTCCATCGACCTGCTTAACTCTCAGTCTTGATAAAAATACTTAGACCGATCCGGGTCTGTGTCTAATGGGGGAATAGAAATTTTCAGGAAGCACTCCTTTAAACAGTCCAAAGGACGGCTCGATCGATGCTCATCTGTATGCATGACTGCATAGAAGATCATATCATATTCTATAATTATTGACAATTCTTTATAACTAAGGAATGTGACTAGTTCCATGCTTTGGTCAACATCGTTATTAAGGGGTATGGCCACTGATGTGGCGGGTCTGCTGACGTATGATCTGTGTCGGATGCCACGATGAAGAAAGCTGCCACGTCGGATATCCTACCTCGGACTCCTTCGCCAGGCCGGCTCCGCAAGGTCGAAGCGCTTGGGCCGGAGTCGAGCTCCGCCTTCCTCCGCCAGGCTGACTCCCGCAAGGTCGAAGCGCCTGGGCCGAAGTCGAGCTCCGCCCTCCTCAGCCAGGCTGGCTCCCGCAAGGTTGAAGCGCCTGGGCCGGAGTCGAGCTCCTTCCTCCTCCGCTAGGTTGGCTCCCGCAAGGCCGAAGCGCCTGGGCCGGAGTCGAGCTCCGCCCTCCTCTGCTAGGCTGACTCCCGCAAGGTCGAAGCGCCTGGGTTGGAGTCGAGTTCCGCCCTCCTCCGCCAGGCTGGCTCTCGCAAGGTCGAAGCGCCTGGGACCGAGTTGAGCTCCGCCCTCCTCCGCCAGGCTGACCCCCGCGAGGTTGAGACGCCTGGGTCAGAGTCGAGATCTGCCCTCCTCCGTCAGGCTAACTCTCGCAAGGTCGAAGCGCCTGGGCCGGAGTCGAGCTGTGCCCTCCTCCGCCAGGCTGGCTCCCGCAAGGTTGAATCGCATGGGCCGGAGTCGAGCTCCGCCCTCCTCCACCAGGCTGACCCCAACGAGGTTGAGATGCCTGGGCCGGAGTCAAGCTCCGCCTCCCCAGGTCGGCCCCACCTCGGACGAAGATGCCAGTGGTCGAAGGACGTCGCCACACCCCACGGACAACGGCGATCCACCCAAGGACCACGAAGAGCCTCCCACCAGTCCATGATAAATGTCCCAGTTGCCACATACACCGAAAAGGGAGAGGCTCCCCGATAGAGGCACCACGCTCTCCACCGACCGTCTGCATCACCTAGAAAAGGAAGTCAACCAGGAGATTCGAATCCCCAGGGGCGGCGGCTCCCCAACCGAGGCCCTGCCAAATTTTTCGAAATGGAGCGACCAGAAGGAATGTCAGCGCGCATGGTACTATCCCCTATCGCGGATGAGAAAAGGCACCCCGCACATGGTACCAGACAACGCCACACGCGCCGGCATGTGCGGCGAAGATCCGAGGCAAGTATTTGGTGGCCCCTTGTGGCTTAAAGAGAACCCTCCGGGGTCCTGTAAAAAGGTAAGCAAAGCTAAGCGGTGGAAAGGGAGAGGGCAGGCACACATGAGAGCACCAAGTGATCTGAGAGTTCCAGGCTATCGCAGACCTGCGGGAAAGATCTTGACGAAGACAGCCACCCCAGCTCCGGTTCTCCTCAGCCACCGCTTCCCCCACTCCGCGCATAACTTCCCCTCACTTTTCCAATACATTATGTTCTCCTCCTAGTGTGGAGTCCACATACGGGGCTTGACCATGAGGATCTATTCTCCTGAGTCGTCACTGACTTGACCGTCAAAGTGCCCCCGTCGGAATCCCTGGCCCGGGTCTTTGACTCTGTTTTGCAGGTCCAGCACCGAGCAGGAATCCCGAGCGACAGGAGCGCGTTCCGACCTCGACTTCAGCTACAGGCCACGGTAATCTTGGTGGCAACAAATTGGTGCGCTAGGTAAGGGGTGGCATTCTGATCCAGTTCCCTTGCAAGCGGCTCACCAGAAGGATGGTGATGACGCGAGCAAGAGAGGCCTCCACCAGCCATGCGGGAGATCCCCCTTCCCATGGGGATTCGCACAGTCTGGAGAGGGAGCCCCATTTTCAGCATCAACCACCTTTGGCGGACCCACAGCTGGCCACACTCACCTAGCAGATGCAGCTTCTCACTGCGGCAGTGCGTCAGCTTCAGCACCAGCACCGATCCTTGGCCAACCACCAGCAGCCAGGGACCCCTATAGCCCATGCTGCAGCACTCTGCGACAGCATGTGTTCCTTCCAAGGAAGGCCTTCGTAGCCGCGGGCCACCACCGATCGCCGAGGAAGCCATCAAATCCCAGCGAAAAGATAATGGATCGGGTATACCGATCGGGAGAGCCGGTCCCCGACCTTGGGACGGGAAGCAGCTAGACCCCATCGAGGTCAAAAAGGTAATATCCCACGTCACTCGCCTTACATGTCACCTTCTCCGGCTCCATTAGCCTCCACAAAAGGCTCAACCGATAAGGCCATCAAGCACATGGCAGAGAAGCGCCTAGAGGAACAGGAGTGCAAGCTGGCGGAGCTATCTCATCGGTTTGCAAATCTGCAGGGCTCCATCGACGAGCCAGCGGGCTACGACGCCCATCCCCCCTTTTCCTGAGAAGTCCAAGAGGAGCCGGTTCCGAGCTAGTACCGCATGCTGCAAGTGGATCCCTATGACGGGACCACCGACCCCCTGGATCTTCTTGAGAGCTACAAGGCCCTCATGAGGGTCAGGGCACGACTGATGCCCTCCTCTGTGTTGCCTTTCCTACTACTCTCCAGAAGGTAGCTCGGGTATGGTTTACCTGCCTTGAGCCGGAGAGCATTAGTTCATTCGCTTAGCTGGAGCGAAAGTTCGTGGCTCACTTCGATACCTGCCGGAAGGTGCTATGAGAAGCAGACAGCCTCTTCTCCATCAGGCAATAGGATCATGAGCTCTTATGGAACTACGTGGCCTGCTTCAAAGTTGCCACGATGGAGATCTACAATTTTGACGAACCAGTGCTATGCTGGTGCTGAAGAGAGGGCTCAGGACTTCTTGCCTGACCTACTCTCTCGACAAGAAACCCTCCAAGACATACTCCGAGCTCCTCCTCCGTATCCAGAAGTACATCCCCACTGAGGAGGCGGATCGCACGAGGAGGGAGCTGGATGGGAAGTCTCTGAAGAAGCCAGCTCACGGGAAGGCGTCCGGGACGCGAAAGTCTGGACCAGCCGCACCGAGCTTCCTCTAGGGGCCGAGGCCGAGGAGGGACCCCATCCCGGAGGAAAGATTCACGCCTCTCCTTGCCCCGAGGTTCGAAGATCCTCATGGAGATCCAGGGTGAGCATTACCTAAAGTGCCCACATCCATTGAAGCCATCTAACGGTCGCGACCGGACCAAGTATTGCCAATTCCACCGTGACCATGACCACGGCACCGAGGAATGCCGGCACCTCAAAAAGGAGATTGAAGACCTCATAAAGAGGGGCTACCTCGAAAAGTTCATGGAGGGCAGACCCCCGGCAGAACCTCAGGCGCTTGCTGCTCTCCCTTTGTCCTTACAGTCGACAACTGCTATATCGAGAAGCCGGTGGGGATGATATGCTGGGGAGTCAAGCGCGCCTCCAAGAAAGCTCGGGATGGGGGAGAGCTTTGAAGATGTACTTCTCTTTGCGAGGGAGAGGGGGGTCGAACATAAAAATGTAAATAATAATACTGTGGTCATCGAGATGACGATCGCAAAGCATCCTATAAAATGTATCATGGTTGATAGTGAAAGCTCCATGGATGTACTTTTTTACAACACTTTCTTCAAGATGAATCTACCCTCTGCTCGGCTCAGACCTGTGCACACACCCCTCGTCGATTTTACAGGTGACTCTGTAGGAGTCGAGGGAGAGATCACTCTCCCCGTTACTGCCGGGATGCCACCTTAGCAGAGTACCATTATGATGACCTTCGTGATTGTCAAGCTCCCATCAGCCTACAACGTGATCCTTGGCCAACGCAGGCTCAATATGCTCGACACGGTCATTTCAACAAGGTAGCTGTGGTGTAGTTTCCAGCTTCCTACAGCATCGGGGAGATGAGGGGGGCACCTCAGTCAATTCAGCATTGATTCAAAATCATCCCCGGTGCTAAGGTTGCTAAGAACGACCCTAGCACGGACGATCTCGACCAAAGGGTGCAGGACCCTAGAGGTGGCTCGGTTGATCATCTACTGTTGTATCCTCTCAGAGTCGACCCTGCAAAGATAGTGCAGATTGGGGTGCAGCTACAAGAGGACGAGCGAACTCGCCTACTGGAGTTTCTCGGGGTGAACTCGGATGTGTTCGCCTGGACGGTGGCCAACATGCTCGGGATTCCTCCCGAAGTCATCACCCACAAGCTGAACATCGATCCGAAGTATCGGCCTATTCGTTAAAAGAAAAGGAGCTTTGTCCCGGAGAGGCAACAGATGATCAATGAGGAGGTAGAGAAACTCCTTGCAGCCAGCTTTGTACGAGAGGTGCAATATCTGAGCTGGTTGGCAAATACAGTGATGGTGAAGAAGAGTAACGGGAATGGAGGGTCTATATAGACTACACCGACCTCAATCGAGCCTGTCCAAAGGATAGTTCCCTTTGCCAAAGATCGACCAGTTAGTGGACGCCACCTCGAGGCACTGCTTACTCTCCTTCATGGATGCATTCTCCGGATATCATCAGATCTGGATGCACCCGGAGGATGAGGAGCACACTACCTTTATCACCGACCGGGGGACGTACTGCTATTGGATGATGCCGTTCGGCTTGAAGAATGCTGGGCCACATACCGGCGACTGGTCAATCGGGTCTTCAAGGACCAGATCAGCAAGAACATGCAAGTGTACGTGGATGACATACTTGTCATGAGCCAGCCGAGCTCGGACCACATCGCCGACCTCGTGGAAGCCTTTCACAATCTCCGGGAGCATAAGATAAAGTTTAACCCAGTGAAGTGCACCTTTGGTGTAGTAGCAAGGAAGTTCCTTAGCTTCATGGTTACCCAGAGAGGAATTGAAGTGAACCCGGAGAAGGTCCAGGCGATTGTCGACATGGAGCATCCGACCTCGAAGAAGCAGGTCCAGTGCCTAACGGACCGGATTACAGCTCTGAGCCGGTTCATCTCGAAGTCGGCGGATCGCTATCTTCTTTTCTTCAAGGCACTGTGCAAGATGCACGACTTCACCTGGATCGAAGAGTGCAAAGTAGCCTTCGAGGAACTCAAGGGCTTCTTGGCATTGCCACCACTGCTCTCTAGGCCGGAGGAAGGAGAGAAGCTCTTGCTGTACCTGGCAGTCACCCCAGGGGCCGTCAGCTCGGTTCTTGTCCGCACGGATCAGGGCGAATCCTAAAAGCTGGTGACTATGCTAGCAAAATCCTTTGGGATGCGGAGATTGGGTACACTTGATCCGAAAAATTGATTTTTGCTCTTATCATGTCTGCCCAGCATCTCAGGCCATACTTCCAAGAGCATCCGATCGTGGTAGTGATGGACCAGCCCCTGAGGGCTATGCTAAGTCGCCCAGATACGTCCGGACATTTGGCTAAGTGGGCACTGAAGCTCAGCAATTTCGATGTTGCGTACCGTCCGAGGTCATCCCAGAAGGCCCAAGTTCTGGCCAACTTCTTGGTCGAGTGCATAGGGCTTGCTGAGGAGCCAGAGCAGACTACAACGGAGCATCAAGCAGAGCCCGAAACCGAAAAGGAGCCCTGGATCCTCCATGTAGATGGTGTGTCCAATGCAGGAGAGAGAGGAGCAGGCCTCATCCTCGCCAATCATGATAGAAACATGGCCGAATGTGCACTCTGCTTCAAGTTCGCCGCGACAAATAACCAGGCGAAGTATGAGGCACTCCTTGCGGGCCTGAGGGTATCCTGTGAGCTGGGTGTATGAAGCCTGAAAGTCTTCACCAACTCCCAACTGATGGCCGGATAGGTTTTCGGAGAGTATGAATTTAGAGATCCCCAGATGATTAAGTACCTCGAGCGGGTCCGCTCGAGTGCGACAGACTTTCGATGCTTTAGCATTTCCCACATCCCTCGCGGAAAGAATGCTCACGCCGATATGCTAGGCTCGTGACCCTACCGGACTCATCACTAGGACGTGCGCACATCGAGTACCTCGAAAGTCTAAGCAACGAAGCTCTCAAAGAGGTGCAGCAGGTCACCTCGGAGCCGAGTTGGATGGATAGTTATGTCAGATACATCACGGATGGCACCTTGTCGGAAGACCGCACAGAGGCCGGTCTCATCAAAAAGAAGGCCTCACTGTTCGTCCTGATGGAAGGGTAGCTCTACTGCCGATCCTACTCCTACCCGCTCCTGAAGTGCCTGAGACCCACAGAGGCAGCCCTCGTACTCCAAGAGATACATGAAGGTCTCTGTGGAAATCACGTGGGAGGAAGAATGCTGGCATACAAGGCCCTCCACCAGGGTTACTATTGGGAGACCATGAGGGAGGACGCTGCCGACTTCATGAAGAAATGTGACCGGTGCCAGCATCATGCCCATATACAGCGTCAACCGGCTGCGCCGCTCTCACAGCTCTCTGCCCCTTGGCCATTCGCCCAAAGGGGGGATGGACATCTTAGACCCATTCCCCCCTGCATCAGGGCAATAAAAATTCCTAATAGTGGCTATCAACTACTTCACCAAGTGGGTAGAAGCGGAGCCTCTAGCACAAATCACCGAAGCCAAGGTCCGTCAGTTCTTCCGGAAGTCGATTATCTACTGCTTCGGGCTCCTCCAAAGCATCATCATCGACAACAGGCGACAGTTCGACAACCGGGAGTTTGAAGAATTCTATGCCAAGCTCGGCATTCAGCATTGCTTCATCTCGGTGGCTCATCCTCAAACCAACAGAGAAGCTGAGGTGACCAACTGGACCATTCTCCAAGGACTCAGAATCAGGCTAGACCAGGCCAAGGATAGGTGGGTGGAAGAGCTCTCCAGCATCCTCTGGGCCTACCACACAACACCGAGGATGGCAACGGACGAAACCCCTTTCAACCTCATCTTCGATGCTGAGGCCGTCGTCCCAGTTGAGCTTGGCGTGCCCACCCTGCGAGTGCAGCAGTATGATGAAGCAGAGACTCCGGTGCACTTTCTTCTCAACTTGGACCTGCTCGAGGAGACTAGAGATAAGGCTCGACTTTAGATGGTGGCTTACGGTAGCGAGTAGCTCGATACTACAACGCACGGGTAAAGCCAAAGGTCTTCCGCCTGGGCAACTTGGTGCTGCGCCGGGCCGAGGCATCCCAACATCGGGAATGTGGCAAGCTCTCACCAAATTGGGAGGGTCCCTACAAGGTGGTCGAGGCTCTTCCTCATGGAGCCTATTACCTAGCGGACCTGAACGGTTTCAGGTTTTCACGCACATGGAATGCCGGCAATCTCATAATATATTATCAATAATGTAGAGTTTTCTCTCTAGCAATGATAATAGAAATTCTCTTTGAGCAAATTACTCTTGCTTTGCAGGAACACCGCTGACAGGTACTTGGTCTGGCATGCCAAAGACCGGAGTCCAGCCCTCCGGCACCAAAGACCGGAGTCCAGCTCTTCAGCACCAAAAATCGAAGTCCTGCTCTCCGGCACCAAGGCCCGGAGCCTAGCTCCCTTGCACCCAAGATCGGAGTCCAGCTCTCCGGCACCAAAGATCGGAGTCCAGCTCTTCAGCACCAAAGACGGGAGTCCAGCTCTTCGGCACCCAAGATCGGAGCCCAGTTCTCCGGCACCCAAGACCGAGTCTAGCTCCCTGGCACCAAAGATCGGAGTCTAGCTCTCCGGCACCAAAGACGGAGTCCAGCTCTCCAGTACCAAAGACCATAGTCCAGCTCTTCGGCACCAAGGCCCGAAGCCCAGCTCCCTGGCACCCAAGATTGGAGTCCAGCTCTTCGGCACCAAGGACCGGAGTTTAGCTCTCCAGCACTAAGGCTCGGAGCCAACTCTCTGGCACCAAGGATCGGAGCCCAGCTCTCCGGCACCAAGGACCGGAGCCTAGCTCTCCAGCACCAAGGCCTGGAGTCCACTCTCCGGCACCAAGGACCGAAGCCCAGCTCTTCGGCACCAAGGACCGGAGTCCAGCTCTTCGGTGGAGTCCAGCTCTCCGGCACCAAGGACCGGAGTCCAGCTCTCCGGCACCAAGGCTCGATACATTGCAGACACCTGGCAGGATCAATAAATTCAACCTATGAGCTCGGCCTTGCGGCGCACCCATGGAGCTAGTCCCAGTCGAGGTCCAATAGACCCCTTCAAACAAAAACTTGAAGTTCTATGACCACTTCGCCTGTGAAGTGGACGTAGCTTAGCAAGCTAAGCAAATCCTTCCAAACTGCCCGGCATGCTCGGGGCTCGGCAAAGAAGGGCCCGGACCCTTGGTACTTAAAGGCTCGACGTCTATGCAAGTACGTGCACATGGGCAATTGAGAAGCGAAGGGAGCAAGATCGACAAAGTGCCAAAAAAGAGAAAGAGAGAGAAAAGCACAGATCTGAATGATAAAAAAGAAGTTCTATTGATACTTGTGGAAGTTCTTACATGCATCCTGGGCCCCGACATGCCGGGCATCCCAGGTCAGAAAAAAAAGAAAAAATTACAAGGACCACTGGGCTATGCTGCCGGCCTCTTCTCGGCATGGCGTTCGGATGGGGCATCACCCTCCGGGGCCCCCGACCACTGGACCTCGCTCTCGACGGCCTCCGCCGGTGAAGCCGGCTCAACGGCAACAGCTTTTTCGTCCGCCTCGCTCGAGTCGGGAGTCGGGTCCTGTCTTGTTGAGCCTAGAAACCTCAGCCTACTGACATGCCTGTCTGGGACGAACTCCTCCACCTGGGACTTGCAATACATGAAGCCCTTAAGGAACGAGTCCGTCGCCGCCTCCTTGAATTCGAGCTTGAACTCTTGGGAGGCTTTGTATTCTGCAACTACCTTGGCGGCCTTTTTCTTTGTGGCCTCCATCGAGCTGACTACAGTGGCATTCTTCTCCTTCGTGCTTGCGGCCCTCTTTTTGGCAATGGTAGCCTTCTTCTCGGCGGCAGTGGCCTGGTCCTTTGCCGCCTCCAACTCTGCCAGGAGGGACTGGGCTCGTCCCTTCTCCCTGGCGGCCTCCACATCAAGCTTCTTCAACCTGGACTCCTTGGCCTTGAGCTCTTCCGACTTGCCCTTGGACCGGTTTCTCTCCCGGTCCAGGGACTCCTCGAGGTCCTTGATCAGCCTCTCGGCTCTAGCAACCTCGCCTCGGAGCTCCTTGACCTTTACAGTGGCCTCCCAGGCAGTGTTATTCTTCTGTTTTACCTCCTTCCTCAGGGACTTGAGCTCCGCTCCCCGTAGCCTGTCCCTCTTGGCCCAGGTTTGGCAGTAATCCCTGATAAGTAGGAGCTCAGCGCCAAGCTGCACCAAAGAAGATGTCAGTCCCGAAGGTAAGGGTAAAAGGGCAAGGCGAAGCCAAATGAAGGAGCACTTATCGAGAAAAGCTGGGCGAAGGTGCTACCGATGGCATTGCCGAGATGCTTCCCGGCCTTGTCTCGTCGATCGCACGACTGGACGGCGAAGTCCATCATGCACTCGGCAAGGCTCTGGTCTAGGACCAGAGAGATGTTTGGCGCTAGTTTGAAAGGGACCCTGCTGTAGTCCCTCTCCCTCCTGCCCACAGTCGATGCGGAATCGTCAGCTGTCCCAGCTGGAAAAGCATATGGAGCACGTTGGGAAATCGGTGCCACTCTGAATGGTGCTGCCGCTGGCTCGACTCTCTCCTGTTCGCCCTCCTCCTCGACTTCGACAACCTCCGAGGGAGGGGATGCTATTATGGCAGCGGTGGACCTAGCCCAGACAACGACCTCGGGCTCTTGGACCGGGAGCGGGTCGACTCGCCTCGGCACCTTCGGAGCAGGCTCGGCGATCCTCCTGCTCGGCTCAAAAGCGGGCTCAGTCACCCTTTTGCCCCATTCGGAGTCGGGCACTGTCCTTCTCGGATTGGCAGTTGCAACAGGAGCGGTCCCCGCGTTGCTCTCTACGCGAGCCCTCTTTGGGGAGGGCCCACCGGCCTCCTCTGGCGCACCCCTCTCCTAGGAAATGGAGAGGAGATCATCCATGTTGAACTTCATGCCTACACAGAAGAAGATGCTAGTTCCAAGCTCGGAAAATCAAAGAGGGGGCATAAAGAGATAGTCTTCGAGCCGAACTCACCCAATTGCTGAATTGGGCTGACCCCGGCTTCGAAGAGGTTCTGCTCTGACAACAGAACCTCCAAGGAAGAGACATAGTCGGCACGAAGCTGGTTGTATACCTCCCGATTAGTCGGTTTGACCGTAGAGTTCTGGTTGGGAGTCCGATCCGAGTCGCTCCAAACTCAGTCGACCCCCTCGACCGAGGCCAAAAAGTATTTGCTCTTCCACCCTTTAATGGAAGAGGGGAGCTCAAATTTTTTGCCCTTCGGGCGAGAAGAGATGGACCACCATTCCTCCTCGGAAGGGTGGCATTTCAGGATGAAAAAGACCCGAACAAGGAGAAACGGGCAATGCTCCCGTGGAAATGACAAAACACTATGAAACAAAAAATGATCCTAACGACATTGGGGACCAGCTGAGCAGGGATGAGGCGGTAATTGCTCAGCACGGAAAGAAAAAAGGGTGAAGAGAAAATCGGAGGCCCCCTGCGAGTGTCTCTTCAAGAGGGCAATCCGACGTGGGCTACTAGAAATGACCCGCTCCCCGGGTCGAGGGACTGAAAGCTGGATGGAGTCCGGGATACCATAGGTCTCCCGGATAGTCGCAAGTTCCTCGGCGGTGATCATCGAGATGACCCCACCGGGAACTATCGACCGAGAAGTTTCTTGGACTGGTTCTGATGGAGGAGAAGTTACTGGCTCCCTAATCACTATCCCTCTGGGTGCGGGCCTTCTACTGAGCTCGAAGCGTGCCACGTCCTCCTCCTTATCGGAGGAAGAAGGCGGCCTTGGCTTAGAAGGTTCGGCCTCACTCTAGTTAGTCGTGGGATGGAAGTTTGGGCCAAAGTGAGACATTTTGAAAGAAAAGAATGAAGGCAACTAACAAAAAGGAAGGAAGAGAGAAAGACGGACGAAGTCCAGGAGAGCCCTAACCCTAGAGGAGACCTCTACTCAGCAGGAGAAAGAGGACGGAGATGAACCTGGTGAACCTAGGAGGACAAGAATAGCCGGTGGAGAAGGAGGAGAGCTTTGATACGGTGGCATGCACGCGGAGTTTGAAAAGAGAGGCATTTTGGGAAAATCTCCCTGCCCTTCGAAGTGACCAGACGTTAACCGTACCGTCACAGTACCCCACCAGTGGATTTGCACCATGTGTCGGTAATCGGCGAAGGAGACTCATCGTTTCCATCGCGACTGTTCTGAGTTCTGCACCAGCAATAAGTACTCCTCGGACATAGCCAACGTGGCTCCCCCGTATTGGCTCGGAGAACCACCTCGTGAAGCGCCGACGATCATGGCCATCAATGCGTCGAATCTTTGCCTTTACACGTTAGCACCGCATTTACTCCCTTCGACCCAAGCGCCACGTGCCAACGGGACTTGGGAGTGGGGGAAAAATGATGTGGCGGGTCTGCTGACATGTGATCTGTGTCGGATGCCACGACAGAGAAGGCTGCCACGTCGGACATCCTACCTCGGACTCCTCCGCTAGGTCGGCTCCTGCAAGGTTGAAGCGCCTGGGCCGGAGTCGAGCTCTGCCCTCCTCCGCCAGGCTGACTCTCGCAAGGTCGATGCTCCTGGGTTGGAGTCGAGCTCCGCCCTCCTCTGCCAGGCTGGCTCTCGCAAGGTCGAAGCGCCTGGGTCGGAGTCGAGCTCCGCCCTCTTTTGCCAGGCTGGCTCTCGCAAGGTCGAAGCGCTTGGGCCGGAGTCGAGCTTCGCCCTCATCTGCCAGGCTGGCTCCCACAAGGTCGAAGCGCCTAGGCCGAAGTAGAGCTCCGCCCTCCTCCGCCAGGCTGACCCCCACGAGGTCGAGACATTTGGGCCGGAGTCGAGCTCCGCCCTTCTCCGCCAGGCTGACTCCTGCAAGGTCGAAGTGCTTGGGCCGGAGTCGAGCACCGCCCTCCTCCGCCAGGCTGACCCCCGCGAGTTTGAGACGCCTAGGCCGGAGTCGAGCTCCGCCTCCCCAGGTCAGCCCCACCTCGGACGAAGATGCTAGTGGTCGAAGGACGTCGCCACACCCCATAGACAATGGCGAGTCGCCCAAGGACCACGAAGAGGTTCCCACCAGTCCACGATAAATGCCCCAGCTGCCACTTACACCGAAAAGGGAGAGGCTCCCAGATAGAGGCACCGCACTCTTCACCGACCATCTGCACCACCGAAAAAGGAAGTCAACCAGGGGATTCGAATTCCCGGGGGCGGCGGCTCCCCAACCGAGGCCCTGCCAAATTTTCTGGAATAGAGCAACCAGAAGGAATGTCAGCGCGCATGGTACTGTCCCCTATCGCGGATGAGGAAAGGTGCTCCGCACACGGCATCAGACAACGCCGCACGCGCTGGCAGGTGCGGCGAAGATCCCGAGGCAAGTATTTGGTGGCCCCGTGTGGCTTAAAGAGAACCCTCCGGGGTCCTGTAAAAAGGTAAGCAAAGCTAAGCAATGGAAAGAGAGAGGGCAGGCACACAAGAGAGCATCAGGTGATCCGAGAGTTCCAGGCTATTGCAGACCTGCGGGAAAGGTCTTGACGGACATAGCCACCCCAGCTCCAGTTCTCCTCAGCCAGTGCTTCCCCCACTCCACGCACAGCTTCCCCTCACTTTTCCAGTACATTATATTCTCCTCCTAGTGTGGAGTCCACATACGGGGCTCGACCAGGAGGATCTATTCTTCTGGGTCGTCACTAACTTGACCGTCGAAGTGCCCCTGCCAGAATTCCCGGCTCGGGTCTCTGACTCTGTTTTGCAGGTCCGGGCATCCGAGCAGGAATCCTGAATGACAGGAGCGTGTTCCGACCTTGACCTCAACTATAGGCCACGGCGATCTTGGCATCAACGGGCACTTTTATACAAAAGATAAAATCCAGATTAAGAGAGGCAAATATTTTGTATAAAAGAGAATGATTCTTTGACAACCTGTGTGATGGGATCATTAGTCCTGTTACTTCTCATCAAAACTTATCAAAGACTTTTTATCCCGAAAATGTTTCTGAGCCTTGCCTATAAAAGGTGGCTTCCTTTAGGCTCCCAACATAAGGGATTAATTTTTTTTTAGTCCCCGCACCATCTTTTATTTGTAGTCGGTTCCTGCCGGAGTAATCTTTAACTAGAAATTTTTTTATAGTTACAGATCGTACATATCACCTCTCAAGCAGACTTTGATATATTGAATTAGCAACAATACCGGTCCTTATCAAAGGATTATATATATATATATATATATTTATATTTATATAACAAAACCGACTCCCTCGGTAGATCTTAAATCCACCATTCTCCCTCTTTGCTTTTCTCTGCTCGTACGTACGTCTCTTTCCTTATACTAAACCTCAACCATCGCAAGTTCACCGGGATCTTTTCTATTATAAACAAGTTTTAATGCCATGAAGGGCATGTTTGCTTCGTCTATCTTCCTTCTCTCTCTCTTTTTTTTTTTTTTTTTTTTTTTTTAACTGTTATATTTAATTAAGGATTCTAACCTAAATATAATTAAGATAATTAGAAAGAACTATATCTCGAAAAGATCATGGGATATGCATCGAATCGGTCTATAAAATAGGATCTGAATGATGAGCAACATAGAAGATTATCTAGTTTACAGCCTAGTCAATCTTTCAGAAATTATTTAGTCCATAACTGAGTTAGCTTCTCGGTATACATAATGAATAGTGATCGAAGAGCGCCCATAAAAAAAACAAGACCAATACCACGAAAGAATGAACGGCTCCATCCCGGAGAAGGCACCGTTGGTTTAATAAGATGCTGGGCCCCCACCGCAATGACACCAAGATGCGGCTCGATAAGGGCATGTTTGCTTTTAAGTTGGTAGGACTGCTACTTTACTATAAACAGGCTTGTTGGCAAGAATATACAGCGGGTGAGAGAAGTGGGTCTCATCGTCGTGGAAGTCGCGGCGGCTGGTTTTGCTGCGGGAGCATTGTTCGCGTACGGTCCTGACCTTTCGCTCGGCACGGTTTTGGGTGGAGGAAGTTGAGAAGAACCATGTGCCCATTTGTATTGAGGAAGTTATGAAGACGGCCAGGATCGAGCAAGGATCAGAGTCCGAGCTATATGCGGCGTGTCTTGAAAGGGAAGGGAAGGGAAGGAAAGGAAAGAGCTAGAGGTGAAGATCCTAAATTGCTCTCATAAGTATCACGAGGAATGCATCTTCCACTGGTTCGAGAGGAAAAATTCATGCCCCCTTTGTCGTCGACGAGTAGTCTGAATCGACGAAGAGTTGTGGTTTTGGATAAAATCAATTGACCGGAAGTTACTGCTTACACGTCTCGGCAATAGTTTATGGACTCCAGGATGATATCGAACAATACATAACACCCTGCAATACTTTTTGCTTACTGTATCCTCTATCGCATAGTTTAAATACAAGTTTTTATATTCTTTTCTTTCTATTATTTATTTATTTATCGTTTTTTTACATTCTTGAAGGGAAATCCTAGTAGAAATTTCGATGAAAATGGGACTTGAAGTTTGGTCCCAGATCAATCCTCAAAAGCTTTATCAACTATACTAGTTGGCACCCTCCTAATATATATATATATATATATATATATATATATACTAGTTAGAGTATGTTTAGGTGATTGAGCTAAAAATTCTATGACTCATGAATGATTACTGTAATATAGTAAATGACATGTTATAAGCAACTACCGGTATACATAAAAGTATTCAGCAAAAAGCTGATCATTTATTCAAGGCATAAGGTGCCAGATGATCAGAAACCAATCATTTATTCAATGCACAAGATGTCAGATGGCCATAAATCATTACTTATTCAAGGTATAGGATGCCAGAAGGTCAGGAGCTGATCATTTATTCAAAATATAGGATATCAAATGATTAAGAGTCATTACTTATTCAATTTATAGGATGCTAGATAGCCATGAGCCGATCACCTATTCAAGGCACATAGTGCGGAATGGCCTAGAGCCGATCATTTATATGAAGCACAGGTTGCTCAACTACTTATTAGATAGATGCCGACAACTACTTAAGTCATGTACAAATTTTATAACTTCATTTAATATGAAGCATATGTCTCAAAGTTGTTAGGACCATTACGACAAGGTTGTTAAAATGATTATTAAGAAGTGTAACAGATACTTAACAAATTATTTTACAAACTGATTTCTTAATGGCTTAACCAACTCAACTACTTTTCTAACGATGTAATCACCTCATAAATAATTTTAACCACCTAACAAACTTGGTATTTAATTTCTATAAATAGGGGATCGAGGGAAACTCTGCAGGATAATTTTGAACACACATTCTCTCTATTTTTTTCTTACTGTTCTTTCTCTCAAAGCTAATTTAATCATCGAAGGGTCCCCCATTAGAAAAATCCCATCAATTTTTCAATGTCAAGGATTTCTTTTGTAGGTTAAGGAGCCAATCGAGTCTACTCATAAAGTCATTAACCAGTTTCTTGAATATTCTCAAGAGCCTGAGCCACTTTAGTACATCCAATTTATTCAGCTTGGAGAGGTGCAGCAATAAATTGGTGCTAGAGAAAGGGCATTATCCAAATCTTTCAAGAAAATGACGAAGAGAGGAAGATCTCCACTCAACCCTATTTTCCAATATTGATCTTCTCGAAATGCTCCTATTACAATAGAAGTTGAGGTAAGAAATCCTCAACCAATTTTTACTGCTAATACAAGAATGGACACTCTGATTGAATAGGTCCAACTACTGGCAAGTGCCATCCATTTTCTTCAATAATCTACTATCTAGCCTCTTGCTCCACCGGTTGAATCATCTCAGTGAAACCATCGGTGTTAGCCAGGCAGAGGAGATAGAACCAGTTCATTGAGGCCAGAAATGGTTAATCTAATGTCATCAAAATAAAGTGCTTATCCCTAAGCTTCATGAGGTCTTCTTCCTTAATGTTGTACTTTTCCTTATCAGGACATAGGAAGGCCCTCCTATGGGATCTTGAATAGCAACAAGAGGAACCGGGTGCCCTTTTCCAATTGGGTTTGGATCTGCTACAGCTTCGATGAGATCTACTCTCGAGCTCCTTACTTTCCTAACGACTTTCTTAACCTACAAGCCATAGCTGCATAATAAGTTGTGGATGAAAGAAGAGAACTAAAGTCTCTTATCGAGGGAAGTAAGATCCTAGGCTCCTGGACCAAACTTAAAGAAAGTTCTCTTAGAGACAAAGGTGAAGCAACAGGAAAGCAAAAAATCTATATTAAAAGATGGAACCATTATTTATAATGGTGCTCAATGGTTTAGATCAGATCATCTCACTGTCAAATGATAGCCACGTTGCACAATCCCTGACTCAAAGTGTCGGTCACTCTCTTCTTGACATGTGGGCTATCTGTATAAGCTAGGAGACAGGTCCTGTGGATCGAGGGATCATTATCATTTTGAAAAATGCATGCTACCAAGCCTAATGATGATTTTTGCAAAAAGTATGTGCCATATTAAATGTCGTATAGTGAAATGGCAATGTAAAAAGTAATTAATTATTTTTCCTCATCAGAAGGCCTGTGGAGTCTTTTTATTGTACTTTCGAGTTGAATTAAGTAAATCAATTCAAACTTGGAAGTGAGGCACAACTATTATATGATAGATGATTTAATATAAGCAACTAATGGTATGTAGAAAAGTGTTCAGTAAGGAACAGATCACTTATTTAAAGCATAGGGTGCCAGATGACTAAGAACCAATCACTTATTCAAGGCACAAGGTACTAGATGGCTAGGAGCCGATCACTTATTCAGGATACAGGATACCAGATAGCTAAGAACCAGTTATTTATTCAAGGTATAGGATGCCAGAAGGTCAAGAATCGATCACTTATTCAAGGCACAGGATGCCAGATGACTAAGAGCTAATCATTTATTTAAGGTACATGATGATGGTTGGTGTCGATCACTTATTCAAGATATATGGTACCAGATGGCCAGGAACTGATCATTTGCTTAAGGCATAGGATACCAGATGGTTATGAGCTGATCACTTATTTAAGGCACAAGATGTCAGATGGCCAGGAACTGATCACTTATTTAAAGTATAGGATACTAGATGGCTAGGAACCGATCACTTATTCAAGGCTTAGAATGCTGGACGGCAGGTGTCGACCACTTATCAGAAGTACATGTTGCTCAACTACTCATCGAACAGGCACCGACTACTTACCTGAGCCAGGTACAAAGTTTCATAACTTCATTTAACATGAAACATATGCCTTAAAGTCGTTAGAGCCATTATGACTTGGTTAGTAAAGTGGTTATCAAGAAGTATAACAGACTACTTAACAAATCACTTCACAAACTGACCTTTTAACGGTCTAACTGACTCAACTACTTTCTTAACGGTGTAACCACCTCACAAATATTTATAACCACCTAACTAACCAAGCCTTCAATTTCTATAAATAAGGAATCGAGAAATACTCTAGGGGATAATTTTTAAATATACACACTCTCTCCAATTTTTTTACTATTCTCACTTTAAAAGTTGACTTAAACATCGGAGGGTTCTCCATTAAAAAAATTCCATCAATTTTTTCAATATTGAAGACTTTTTTAAGATCAAGAAGTTGATCGAGTCCACTCATAAAATCATCAACTTGTTTCTTGAATATCCTCAAGAGCCTAGAGCTATCAATGGATCGGGTCCGGACCCGAGACCCACGAGTATTTACCTAACGGGTCCTGATCTGGTATTAAATTTAGACCCATTTACTCATATCTAGATCTGGACCTATTTAGCTATAATTAAATAGATCCAGATCTGGATATTAAATATCCGGACCTATCAGACCCAGAACCTGATTATATAAAATAATATGATATATATATATATATTAATATTATTATGAATCATTAGATTTTTTGATCTAACGGTTAAAAATCAATAGTGGCTTTAATATAAAAGGCCTTCAATAGCCCTAAATCTTTTCTATTGAATCCCTAATCCTCCCTCCCCCTCGATGGCCGATCGTAGATCATCGATGCTTCCCCCTCTCCAGTCCAGATCAGCATCCATCACCGATCATCTCCTCCTAGTCACAAGTGGTCCTGTCACTCCAATGTCACTCCATCACCCCTCTCCTTGTCCGACCATCCGATCATCACATTCGTGCCTCGCCGTTAGCCCATCATCGGACATCATCCCCGCCAGCCGTCGTTGCTCTGACATCGTTTCTGCCAGCCACCACTACTTCGACATCATCCCTTACTAGCCATTGCTGCTTCAAGATTGTCCCCCACCCCTCTGGCTCTCCCTTCCTTAGTTCGAGCCCTGCCAACTGCCGTTGCTTCGACTTCATCCCCTGCCAGTTGCCACTGCTCCAACAACGTCCCCCATCGGTCATTGTTGTTCCGCATCATCCCCACCTCTCCCTTCCTCAGGTTCGAGCCCCGTCGGCTGCCATGCACCGCTGCTCCGACTTCATCCCCTTGCTCTGCTTTTCTTGGATCGGAGCCTAGCCTACACCCGCTACTCCAACATCATCCTCCAGCACTGCTTTCTTCAGATTCGAGTCCCGTCGACCGCCGCTACCCTGATATCGACCCCCACAGTTGCGATTCATTTGTTACATATGCTTATGATTTTGAGTTTACAAACCATGATGATTTTTCCAGGTTAGTCTTGTTTTTCTTCTAACCCTTATCATTAACGGTATATATTGTTGAAGAATCAGATTTATTCTTTCTTTAGTTGGATGTATTAATGCAAAAACATCTTAGGCAGAAAGATGAAGATTTTAGATGCTAGAAAGTGTTGGAAAAAGTGAATAGTAATTTTTCATTCATAAACTATCCTTTGGGATGGGAAACTATCATGTGAGATGGGAACTTTTAGTTTCACATGGAAAGATTGGAAAAAGAAAAGGCTCTTTATAAAAAATTCTTTTTCCATGCTCTTGCTTTGAGACTCACCATAGGTGGAGAGCTTGAGGGTGATGTGTAGCATCACGCGCACGCGCACGTGCATGTGCGACGGGCGACAAGGACGTAATGGGTGCTTTGTAGTCGTACTTTGCACTTCGCATCGTCTCGAGGAGCCTTTAAGTTTTTTCTGATCAAATAGATCAGACAGTCGAGATTGATTGGCACCACATCAGGGTTGCAGGAAGGAGAGTCGACTCGAGTGGTTCGAGCCGACTCGAGTGGTTCGAGCCGACTCGATTCTGAGGCGAGTCGACTTAGATGACTAGGAGTCGACTCGGATCCACAGAACAGTAATACACGGTCTGGTGGTTTGAGCCGACTCGGATGATGGGATTTTAGAATCACGAAACAATGGATTTCATCCATTCAATCCAGTTTTTCCTTCCTTCTCTTAGATATTTGCATACTTTGAATAACAGAGTATAGCTATAGTGCATCGTAAGTCTTTTAGGCATTTGCATACTCTGAAAACAGAGTATAGCTATAGTGCATACAAAGAGAGAAAAGCATTTATGGTTTGAATTTCTGGTGAATTTTAGTGCTGCTTTCACCAGAAGAAGATCGTTGTATCCTGGAAGACAATCGTCATAAAACCGTAAGCACCATTGCGGGACGAAATTGTCTTAAGGACATAGAGTGTAACTCTAGACTCGGTCTTGTCAATTAGTAGCCATTGTTCATACACATCCACCAATAGAAAGAAGCGCCATGGTTGGTTTCAAATCTCAATATTCTTGAGGAACATGCTAAACTGAATGAATGATTTCATTTTAAGTAGTGTTGGGACACTCTAGCATGTTGCACAAGTTTATTTTTCTATTTGTTCTTTGTCTGGCAGCCACAATTGCTAAAAAGTTTATTTTTCCATTCGGATCTGGGTCCGGGTTCGGATACCCGAGATCCATTCGGGTCTAGGTCTGGCATTTCAAAATTAGACATGTCGGGTATTTGGATCCGAGTCCAGGGCTAACAGCTAAGATTGGATTCGGGTCTGAATATGTAGGTTCCGATCTGAACCCAATCCATTAACAGCTTTTTAAGAGAATGAAGCCACTCTAATACATCCAGCTTATTCAATTTGGAGAGGTGTAGCAATAATTGGACTTAGAATTTTTTCTCTCCATGGAATTCAAGTTTGCGGGTATTTAAATATAAATCTATCTAAACCTATAATATAATGATTTTGCTAGTTCTATTGATCCAAACTCATGAATTTCATAGGATTTTCGATCTAACCATCTAAACAAGTGATCTTATTTGTTTGATTATTCAGATATATTTTTTTACGAGTCTTTGCTCTTATAACCTTTGTTTTGTTCCTTTGCGAGAGTCTTCATGAAATACAAACTCTGGAGCATCTGCAATGTTTTCTTTTCTTCTTTTTGTTTTTGTAAATTATTTTACATTAACACTTAGAGGAGTTTGGATTGTATCTTTCAATTCACTATTTTTCGTAATATGCATCATTGGATGGCACAATGGCTACTGCAATATTTATGCAAGCAGATGAAAGAAAGTTCGGAGTGCTACGAGAGCAATGCAAAGTACAATCCAAAAGTAAATATTATTTAAAAAAATTCATTCTTTCGTACCCTAATCCCACTCAAAGATGCTAAACCACGAGTACTTTTGAGAGGAGACAATTACAGCGTTGGTAGAGCACCTACTGCTGTTTAGCAATATATATATATATTTTTATAAATCTAGATATGCTAAACTAATCTAACAAACAACAGTGTGAATTAAAAAATAAAATTTTCAAAAAACTAAAAGAATCTTTGATGAAGCGGTCCAAAAAAAAAAAAATAGTGCCGGTATGATTAGCCTTATGCAACGCTATCCAATCAGTAATATTATTAGTCTCTTTTTATATATAAAATTTTATTTTCACTTTTTTTTTTTTTTATGAACCAAAAGAGATGGGAGGAGAGAGAACCCACGCTGTAGCTGTCCCCACCGGACCCCTGTCCCGCCAAGCCATGTTCGATTCGGACCGTAATTTTTTCGCATACCCTCTCCACCCGAAGGTGAGTACGTCAGCCTGGTCCCACTAAGCTGCCAGAGTGAAGTGCTCCCCTTGTCCCCAATCACGTGCCCCAGGAATAAATCCTGAATTTAATCGAGTAACCCACAAGTTCAAGCCTTGAACCCGTGATCAGGAGGATAGGATTCAAAGCACCCACCAACTGCCCTATCACCTTAATGGTTATTTTCAATTCCTTTATTGCTAGAGTCGGGTTTGTATCTTTCACATGAAGAAAGACTCGCCATCCTTCAAATCCAAGATCATTCAGGGATTGCTTAGAAATATGTTTAGGTAAATGAATGACTAAGTTTAGAATGCTTAGATATATGTGATACGGCTACATCGCTGATGTGGAACGTGTGTCAGATCCGGCTGGATGCCGCCGGTGCCACGTGGATTTTTTTTTCAAAATTCTCTGCTCGAGAAGTGGTGCTCCTGCTCCTTCGCCAGGTGGCACCCCAAGACGGGTCCACCTCGGCCGAAGACGAGCATTTCTCTGCCACTTCACCAAGTGTCCACCCAAGAGGGGTCCACCTCGACCGAAGCTGGTAGCCCCTGCTCCCTCGCCAGGTGGCGCGCCAAGACGGGTCCACCTCTGCCGAGGTCGAGCCGGGCTCTCCTGCTCCTTCACCAGATGGCACCCCAAGACAGGTCCACCTCGGTCGAAGTCGAGCCTTTCTCTGCCACTTCGCCAGGTGTCGTCCATCCAGGAGGGGTCCACCTCGGCCGAAGCTGGTAGCCCCTGCTCCCTCGCCAGGTGGCACCCCAAGACGGGTCCACCTCTGCCGATGTCAAGCGGGGCCCTCCTGCTCCTTCGTCAGGTGGCACCCCAAGACGGGTCCACTTAAACCGAAGTCAAGCCTTTCTCTACCACTTCGCCAGGTGTCCACCCAGGAGGGGTCCACCTCGGCTGAAGCTGGCAGCCCTTACTCTCTCTCCAGGTGGCACCCCAAGACGGGTCCACCTCTGCCGAGGTCGAGCCGGGCCCTCCTACTCCTTCGCCAGGTGGCACCCCAAGACAGGTCTACCTCACCGAAGTCGAGCCTTTCTTTGCCATTTCGCCAAGTGTCCACCCAAGAGGGGTCCACCTAAGCCGAAGCTGGCAGCCCCTGCTCCCTCGCCAGGTGGCACCCTGAGATAGGTCCACCTCTGTCGAGGTCGAGCCGGGCTCTCCTGCTCCTTCGCCAGGTGGCACCCCAAGACGGGTCCACCTCAATGAAGTCGAGCCTTTCTCTACCACTTCGCCAGGTGTCCACCCAGGAGGGGTCTACCTCGGCCGAAGCTAGCAACCCCCTGCTCCCTCGCCAGTCCTAGACGGGTCCACCTCTACAGAGGTCGAGCCGGGCTCTCCTGCTCCTTCGCTAGATGGCACCCCAAGATGGGTCCACCTCGGTCGAAGTCGAGCCTTTCTCTGCCACTTCACCAATTGTCCACCCAGGAGGGGTCCACCTCGGCCGAAGCTGGTAGCCCCTGCTCCCTCGCCAGGTGGCACCCCAAGACAGGTCCACCTCTGCCGAGGTCGAGCCGGGCCCTCCTGCTCCTTCGCCAGGTGGCACCCTAAGACGGGTCCACCTTGACCGAAGTCGAGCCTTTCTCTGCCACTTCACCAAGTGTCCACCCATGAGGGGTCCACCTTGGCCGAAGATGGCAGCCCCTGCTCCCTCGCCAGGTCGTACCCCAAGACGGGTCCACCTCTACCGAGGTCGAGCCGGGCCCTCCTGCTCCTTCGCCAGGTGGCACCCCAAGACGGGTCCACCTTGGCCGAAGTCGAGTCTTTCTCTGCCATTTCGCCAGGTGTCCACCCAGGAGGGGTCCACCTCAGCCGAAGCTGGTAGCCCCTGCTCCCTCACCAGGTGGCACCCCAAGACGGGTCCACCTCTGCCGAGGTCGAGCCGGGCCCTCCTGTTCCTTCGCTAGGTGGCACCCCAAGACGGGTCCACCTCGGTCGAAGCCGAGCCTTTCTCTGCCACTTCGCCAGGTGTCCACCTAGGAGGGGTCCACCTCGGCCGAAGCTGGCAGCCCCTGCTCCCTTGCCAGGTGGCACCCCAAGACGGGTCCACCTCTGCCGGGGTCGAGCCGGACCCTCCTGCTCCTTCGCCAGGTGGCACCCCTGGACGGGTCTACCTCGGTCGAAGCCGAGCCTTTCTCTGCCATTTCACCAGGTGTCCACCCAGGAGGGGTCTACCTCGGCCGAAGTTAGCAGCCCCTGCTCCCTCGCCAGGTGGCGCCCCAAGACGGGTCCACCTCTGCCGAGTTCGAGTCGGGCCCTTCTGCTCTGTCACCAGGTGGCACCCCCTGATAGGTCCACCTCGGCCGAAGTCAGCCTTACTCTGCAAAGCCTCGGGGATGTAGAGGCATGGGACACGAGGTCGCCACTAGAATTGGCATGTGCCGCGTCCCGTACAGGGTACCGGTACGGCCCGCAACGGTGCGCGAAACCTCGTTTACATCAGTTAAGCAAGGCCCCGCGATCGAGGAATTAAATCCTTACGGTCAGGAGCCTGGAATGCTGGAAATCCATCGTCAACGCCCCGAAAGGAGGGCTCCCGCGCTCGGCTCGAGGTCTTGCCAGATTCCCCCTTCGTGACACACGGCGGACGAGGCATGCCGGCCACTTAACTCCCGGACTTGAAGAAGAAGGGGGGAGGATCTAGAGATCTCCGGGAGTCTCCAGGGAGGGGACGGGGCAGTCCGGCGGTATAAAAGGGACGATAAAAAGCGGACGGGAAGGTAAGCTGAAAAGAGGGAAGAATACCGAGAGAATGATCCTGGGACCCTCGGAAGTCCTCAAGCCAAGCTCGATAGAACCAGTGCAGGAAGCCGGGCTTCAACCCCTCTCTCCCACACACTTCTTTCATCCAAATTTTCTCTAAGCACGGGAATCCTTCGGGAACCCGCCTTAGTGGACTTGTTCCATCTTGCTGCTCTCTAACTTGACCGTAGGAGTGCCCCTGCCAGAATCCCCAGCCCGGGTCTCTGATCTTGTTTTACAGGACGGAGGCTTGGAGATCTCAAGGTAGGAGAGTCCGAGAATTGGCGCCAGCTCACAAGCTACAGGCCACCGCAGGAAAATCGGCAACAGATTAGCATGCCAGGAAGGGGGACAGAACAGCAACCCCTGCACAAGCAAGCTCTCCGTGAGCAAGAGTGTGCGCCGACCATGGTGGTGACACATGGGCGTGAAGCATCCACCAGCCGAGCAGGAGAGGTTTCCTCTCCCCCGGGCCTGCGCAGCCCGGAGAGGGAACTTCCTGCTCAACCTCCTCCTCCTCAGTCGTCCTCGGTGGACGGTCATTTCACAACCATCGTCCAGTAGCTGCAAACACTGACATGGCCATGCGGTAGCTACAGCATCAGCAGCGCTCCTTGGCCACTCAGCCCCAGCCGGGGACCCCCGTGGCCCAAGCTGCGGGTCCCTGCGGAAGACAACGCTCCATCCAAGGTGGGCCTTCCCATCCATGGGCAGTAACCAATCCCCGTGGGAGCCATCAAACTCCCGCAAAGAGAAACCACACCGGTTCGGTGGATCACGAGAGTCGATCCCCGGTCGACGATGCTGAAGCAATACGGCGCAGCAAGCGCCATCGGGGCAAGGCCCCTCGCGGCGACCGATCGGCACCCCTTTCTCCAGCGGCCTCGGTGGAAGGTTCCACCGATGAGGCCATCAGGCGCTTGGCCGAGAGGCATCTGGAGGAGCACGAGCGCAAGTTGGCGGAGTTCTCCCGCCGTTTCGCCAACATGCAGAGCTCCCCAACCGAGCCAGTGGGCTATAACGCCCAACCACCATTCTCCCGGAAAATCCAAGAGGAACCCATCCCGAATCGGTTTCGCATGCCCCAGGTGGATCCTTACGATGGGACCACCGACCCCTTTGACCACTTAAAGAGCTATAAGGCTCTCATGAGTGTCTAAGGAGCGACGGACGCTCTTCTATGCATTGCCTTCCTGGCCACCCTCCGGAAGGCCGCTCGAGTTTGTTTCACCCGCCTCGAGCCAGAGTCCATCAGCTCCTTCCACCACCTGGAGGGAAAGTTTGTGGCACATTTCGACGCCTGCCGAAAGATGCCGAGGGAGGTGGATAGCCTATTTTCTATCCGCCAGCAAGACCAGGAGCCACTACGGGACTATGTCACTCGCTTCAAGACCTCAGCCTTGGAGATTTATAGCCTGGACGAGCCTGTTGCCATGCTGGCGTTGAAGCAAGGGCTCAAGACCTCCCGTCTGACGTATTCCCTGGACAAGAAGTCCCCCAAGACATATTCCGAGCTCCTCCTCCGCGTCCATAAGTACATCCGTGCTGAGGAGGCCGACCGTACCAGGCGAGAGCTGGATGGGAAGCCTTCGAAGAAGCTTGCCCCAAGGGATGTCCCTGGGACCCGGAGGCCTGGACCACCTACAGACTTCCGTCCGGGTCCAAAGCCAAAGAATGGTGCTGCCCCGGAGCGAGCCTTCACCCCTCTTTTCGCTCCTAGAATGAAGATCCTCATGGAAATCGAGGGTGAGAACTACCTCCACCGACCTCCTCCTCAGAACCCAAGGAACACCCATGACAAGACGAAGTATTGCCAATTTCACTATGAGCACGGCCACAACACGGAGGAGTGCCATAATCTAAAACGGGAGATTGAGGAGCTGATCAAGAGGGGCTACCTCAGGAAGTTCATGAGGAGTGAGGCCCCAGCGGAGCACCAGCTACTCGCGGTCCTTCTCCCTGTCCCTGCGGTTGACAACCGTCCTACGGAGAAGCCGATGGGCATGATCTCTTGGGGGATAGGGTGCGCGCCGAAGAGAGCCCGGGAGGCGGGAGACCTGGAGAATGTACTCCCCTTTGAAAAGGGGAATGAAAGTAAAAATGTAAACAATGATGCGGTGGTGGTCGAGATGACCATCGCAAAGCATCCTGTACATCGTATTATGGTGGATAGTGGGAGCTCTACTGACGTACTTTTTTATGATGCTTTCTCCTGGATGAATTTATCTCATGATCAGCTAAAGCCAGTGCACACCCCTCTTGTGGGCTTCACCGGAGATTCTGTGGGGGTCGAAGGAGAGATCACTCTCCCTGTTACCACCAGATCCCCATCCCGGGAAAGCACGGTCATGATGACGTTTACCGTCGTCAGGCTCCCATCACCTTACAATGCTATCCTGGGTCGTCCAGGGCTCAACCAGTTGGACGCGATCATTTCTACCAAAAGGTTGTTAGTGCAGTTCCCTACCGCCTCTAGGATGGGAATGATGAGAGGGATGGACCAACCTATCCCGCACTACCTGCAAACGGTCCCAGGGGCCCGTAGTGCCGAGCTCGGCTTTGACGTCGACGATCTCGACCTAAGAGCGCAAGATCCCAGGGAGGCCCCGTGGAGTGCTTATTGACGTACCCCCTCAGCTCGGACCCTCAGAAAATGGTGCAGATAGGAGCCCAACTCCCGGAAGATGAGCGGGCTCGCTTGCTAGATTTCCTTCGGACGAATGCTGATGTGTTTGCCTGGTTTGCTGCATACATGCCAGGTATCCCCTCGAAGGTTATCACCCACCAACTGAAGATTGATCTAAGGTGTCGCCCAGTCCGCCAGAAGAAGATAAGTTTCGCTACAGAGAGACAGAAGGCCATCAATGAGGAAGTGGAAAAGCTTCTCGCCACCGGTTTTGTACAAGAAGTACAGTATCCCAGTTGGTTGGTGAATGTGGTAATGGTGAAGAAGAGCAACGGCAAGTGGAGGATCTGTGTGGACTACACCAACCTCAACCGAGCTTGCCCAAAGGACAGTTTCCCCCTTCCTACAATCGACCAGCTCGTGGACATTGCCTCGGGGCATCGCCTCCTCTCTTTTATGGATGCTTTCTCCGGGTACAACCAGATCCGTATGCACCCAGAGGACGAGGAGCACACTGCCTTCGTCTCCGATCGTGGGACCTACTGCTATAAAATGATGCCGTTCGGCCTCAAGAACGTAGGTGCCACGTACCAACGTCTGGTTAACAAGATCTTCAAAGACCAAATTGGCTGTAACATGCAAGTGTACGTGGATGACATGCTGGTGATGAGCAAGCCAACTTCGGACCACATCGGCGACATGACGGAGACCTTCAGTAACCTCCGTCTTCACCAAATGAAGTCGAATCCAGCGAAGTGTGCTTTCGACGTATCCGCAAGGAAGTTCTTGGGCTTCATGGTGACCCAAAGAGGGATAGAGGCCAACCCGGAGAAGGTTCAGGTGATCCTAGACATGGAGTAGCCTATCTCCAAGAAGCAAGTGCAGTGACTCACCGGCCAGATAGTCACCCTGAATCGATTTATCTCAAGGTCCGCTGGCCGCTGCCAGTCTTTCTTCAAGGTGCTAAGGAAGATGCATGACTTCGCTTGGACGAAGGAGTGCCAAGAGGCATTTGAAGAGCTGAAGAAGACATTGGTGTCACCGCCATTGCTTTCCCGGCCGGAGGAGGGAGAGGAGCTCCTCCTGTACCTGGCGGTCATAACGGAGGTCGTCAGTTCGGTCCTGGTTTGGATGGATGATAGAGAGATGCAGAGGCCGGTATATTACATGAGCAAACTCCTTCGTAATGCGGAGCTCAGGTATTCTCGATCTGAGAAACTAATTTTTATGCTAATCATGTCCGTCCAGCATCTCAGGCCTTATTTCCAAGCACACCCCATTACGGTCTTGACGGATCAACCACTGAAAGTGTTGCTCAGCTGACCTGACATGTCTGGATGCCTGACGAAGTGAGTGCTCAAGCTCAGCGAGTTAGACATCACCTACCGATTGAGGTCGACCATGAAGGCACAGGAACTCGCTGATTTCTTGGTTGAGTGTGCAAGCCTGGGCGAGGGGCCGGAAGAGAGCCCCTAAGACCAGCAGCCAGAGCCTGGACCAGAGGAAGACGCTCGGATCCTTCATGTGGATGGATCCTTGAACTCCGGTGGGAGTGAAGCCGGACTCATCCTTGCCAACGGTGAAGGGGTCATCGCTGAGTGTGTGCTTCGCTTCCAGTTCGCCGCCACCAATAACCAGGCGGAGTACGAAGCACTCCTCGCGGGGCTAAGAGTTTCCCGCGAGCTGGGCATGGCCTGCCTCAGGGTCTTCACCGACTCGCAGCTAGTGGCCGGGCAGGTCTTGGGGGAGTACGAGGAGCGGGATCCCCAGATGGCGAGGTACCTGAGCTCATAAGAATGAGGGCGGCATGTTTTAGGCACTTCAGCATCTCCCATATTCCTCGCAGGGAAAACACTCGTGCGGACGCCCTCTCCCACCTGGCAACCCTGCCGGACTCATCACTGAGCCACGCTTACATCAAGCATCTTAAAGCCCCGAGCTATGAGACACCCATGGAGGTCTAGCAGGTTAACCTAGAGCCCAGCTGGATGGACAAGTACATCGAGTACATCACCAACGGCACCTTGCCAGAGGATCGCATGGCGGCCGGCCTTATTAAGAGGAAGGCCGCACATTTCGTGTTGATGGATGGGCTACTGTATCGGAGGTCCTACTCCTACACGCTCCTCAAGTGTTTGAGACCCTCCGAAGCTGCCCTTGTGCTCCAGGAGATCCATAAGGGCATCTGCGGGAACCTTGTGGGGGGCAGAACACTGGTGTATAAGGCCCTCCGTCAAGGCTATTTCTGGGAAATGATGAGAGAAGACGCAGCTGACTTTGTGAAAAGGTGTGACCGATGTCAGCGATACGCTGTGGTGCAGTGTCAACCTGCCGCTCCGCTCTCCCAGCTCTCCGCCCCATGGCCGTTCACTCAGTGGGGCATGGATCTCTTCGGCCCTTTTCCCCCGGCGTCCGGGCAATGGAAGTTCCTGATTGTGGCTATCGACTACTTCACGAAGTTGGTCGAGGCTGAGCCCTTGGCTCGGATCATGGAAGCAAATGTTACCAAGTTCATTTGGAAGTTGATTATCTGTCGCTTCGGTTTGCCCCACACAATCATCACCGACAACGGATGCCAGTTTGACTGTCGGGAGTTCGAGAAGTTTTGCGGCGACCTCGGAATCCATCATCGTTTCATCTCGGTGGCACATCCTCAGACAAACGGAGAAGCCGAGGTAACAAACAGAACCATCCTACAAGGCCTTCGAACAAGGCTGGACCAGGCCAAGGGGAGGTGGGCGGAAGAGCTTCCAAGCATCCGTGGGCGTACCACACTATCCCAAGGATGGCCACGGACGAGACCCCCTTCAACCTCACCTTCGGAGTGGAAGCAGTTATTCCAGTAGAGCTCTGCTTGCCAACCTTGCGCATGGAGCAGTACGACGAGGCGGAGAACTCGGCGCGGTTGCTACTGAACCTGTACCTCCTTGAAGAAATTAGAGATAGGGCCCGAGTTTGGATGGCAGCTTATCGGCAACGAGTGACCAAATACTACAATTCCAGGGTGTGGCCAAAGTCCTTCCGCCAGGGAGACTTAGTGCTGCGCCGCGCTGAAGCTTCCCAGTCGCGGGAGTGCAGTAAGCTCTCTCCAAATTGGGAAGGCCCTTATAGAGTGGCGGAGGCACTTCCCCATGGGGCATACTACCTGGAGGAGTTAGGCGAAGCCGGTTTCCGCGGACTTGGAACGTCTCAAACTTGAGGATGTATTACCAATAGTGTAAGTCTCCTTAAACTTCAACAATAAAATCTTTTTTCACCAAATGCATATTCTTGTCTCGTAGGGCAATCGCCATCCAGCTCTAAGTTCAGCGAGCATGGGCATGGCGAAAGATCCACGAAGGCGCGAAGTCCCCTCTCATAAAAATCCCGGAATTCAGTTCGGAATGCCGCACGGAATTAAGTTCCGACATGCGGCCCCAGAGTTCAGTCCGGAGGAGATCCCGGGGACTGAGGTCCCGATCCTACAAGATCCCGGAGAACAGCTCGGTAGGTCGCGCAAGGCTCAACTCCAGCCTGCGGCCCCGGGATTCAGTCCGAAGTTCGCGTGGAACCTGGTACCAAAGCAAAGTCCCGGACCTCGGTCTGGAAGGTGGAGTAGAACCCAGTTCACCCACGAAGTCCCAGAGTTTAGCCCGGAATGCACCACGGGACTCAGTCCTGGTGGCTGGCGCCGGGGTTCAGTCCGGAAGATGCAAAAAAAAAAAAAAAAGAGAAGAGAGAGAAGAAAGAAAGAGAAGTGAATTAATGGAAAATGATCTTCATCTCTGTTAAAGAGTCTCTTACAAAAGAGGGCCCCGACAGGCTGAGTGACCCAAAGAAATAATAAATGAGTTCATACAAAAAAAAACAAAAGAAGTCGCATGGCTACTTTGCTGCGACCGCATCATCCTCCGGCTGGGGGGCACCCTTATCGCCGGCGACATCATCGGAAGGCCGTTCAGGGACCGCCGCCTCGGCACCCTCTACAGTGGAAGCTCCCTCACCGGGCTCCTCTCTCCGGTCGCCCAGGACGACTCCGATGAGATTGAGCTCGGGGAAGAAGGAACTCACCATCTCCCGGCACACCTCGAAGCCCTTCAGGAAAGAGTTGATGGCCGCCTCGTGCAACTCTGCCCTGAACTACTCTGATGCCTGGAACTTCAGCACTGCCTCCTGTGCCTCCCTCTTGGACGCCTCCAGCAGCCCGTTGACGTAGGAGTTCTTCTCCTTGGCTGCGCTAAGCTCCTGGAATACTTCCTCGACCCGGCGCTCCAACGACCGGGATTGAGCCCTGAGGCGTGTCGCCTCTGCCACATCATCCTCGGCGCGGCATTGATTCGAGATCCTCTCCTCAGATAGAGAGGTCTCTAGCTCCCTCACGCGCCCCTCGATGCGACCCAGGTCCACTCAGAGGGCCTGGTTGTTCTCCCGCAGCTCGACCCCCTTCTCCATGAGATCCTTCATGTCAGCTGCGAGTTTGCCGAGCCTCTTCTTCTTCTCGGCATCTTTCTTGGCGTAGTTGGAGAGGAAGTTCCTCAACAGCAGCACGTCAGTCCCGATCTGCGTCAGAGAGAGGACGGGATGTTAAAAAGATCCAACTAGAACATTAAAAGAGGAGAGCTCGGAGCTTACCGTGAAAAGCAGAGGGAGGATCCCAAGAAGCGCATCGGTGTAATCACGGCCGCCCCTCAGACGGCAGTCTCGGGGCATGCTCGCGAACTCCATCATCCTCTCAGCGAGCCCTTGATCACGGATGACGGAGGAGCTGGCGTTGAGTCCCGGGGAAGGAGGGTGAGCGTCAGCAGTGGGCTGGGTGGCTGTCCCTCTGCTGGGCGTCGCGGCCACCGGTGGGGCTGCTGTCACCCTGGTGGCCACCGTGGAGATGATCGGCGTGGTGACCAGAACAGGCATCGTCCAAGGGGGTTCCGTCCTCCTTTCTTCCCCGACCCTGTCGAGATCGATGACGAGGACATCGGGCACATGAGACTGAGGCGGCCTGGGAGCAGGACCCGTTGCCCCGGGGCCGGTTGTAGCAGGAGTGGGTGCGGGCCCCTAGCTCGCCTCAGTACGAACCCTCTTTGCTGGACCCTCCTGGGTCCCCTCAGCGGCGTCCCTCTTCCGGACACCCTCCATCAAGCTTTCGACGGAGAATTTCATACCTGGAGGAAAGAAACGGTTAGGCCAGTTTGAAAGAAAAAAAGCGCAGAGCAGAAAACGGGGGTGAAAGAAGAAGATATGGGGCCTCACCCAACTCCCGGATGGGATTGATTCTTGCCTCAAATAAATTCTGCTCCGAGAGTAGAACATCGAGAGCTGGGACCACATCACCCAGCATCTGCGTGTAGACCTCTTGGTCTGCCGGCTCAACCAAGGTGAAAGATACCACCAGCCATCGTCGGTAGAATAACGCTTCAGGGTGAAGAGGGTCCTGAACAGTGAAAAATGGGCAACAAACTCATCAAAATGATAAAAAACGATGAAGATGACCCGGATGGCATTGGGAGCCAACTGGATCGGGACAAGGCAGAAATGACTGAGAAAGGAAAGGAAGAAAGGATGAAGGGAAAAACGGAGACCCTCGATAAGGAAGTCCTCGTAGAAGGCGACCCTCCCAGGGCCACTCGAGGTTACTCGGTCTCTAGGTCCTGGGAGTGAAAGATGGATTGACTTCGGGATCCTGTAGGTATCCCGGATCCAGGAAAGATCGTCTCCAATCATCGTCGAGGCATAAACGGAGGGAATAGAAGAAGAGACCTCCACCACCGGAGGAGGAAGAGAAGAAATGGGATGTGCGGAAACTATAGGGGGAGACCTATGACCCCTAGGGATGCCTATGGTCACGGCCCCTGGCCGGAGCTGCCTCCGGACCTCAACCGGAACCTCTTCCCCCTCTGAGGAGGAAGACGATGGAGTCCTCAGCCGGGAAGGACCGGTCTCGTCCGGGTTCGAAGAAACGTGACGGTGACGCACCATCGAGGAAGAAGAAACAAGAAGGGGATGGTCTCGGAGTAACATGGAGTCGGGAGATAGAAGAAGATGGGAAAATGTCGCAGGCACTCACTAGGATGTTTTGAACCGAAGGATTGGCAACCCCTGGGAGATGAAGAGAGATCGCTGCAACTACCGGTGATGTGTGAGAAAGCCGAGAGACCTCGTTCCTGGAAAGTCCCCCTCCTTTTCAAACTCAATCAACAGCAGCCGTACGCTCTTTTCGTCCCGGGCCATTGGATCACCACCACGTGGAGGCACGCCCGACATCGATGCTTTGGTCTGATGAAAACTGCCTCGATTTCGAAACGACATATTAATGGCCCGTCAGACGCGCGCACGTGGCAGCCTCCCACAGGGTCTCGAGCGCAATAGAAGTGGCAGCAGCGATCATGGCAATTATGGCACGAGATTTTCGTCTTTTCCATGTCATTGCCGTATTAACTCCCCACACCCCAAGCCGCGACGCTTCGATGGGACCTGGGGATGGGAGGCATCTGATATGGCTACATCACTGACATGGAATATGTGTCAGATCCAGCTGGATGCCACCGGTGCCACGTGGATTTTTCTTTCAAAATTCCTCGCTTGGGAAGTGGCGCTCCTGCTCCTTCGCCAGGTGGCACCCCAAGATGGGTCCACCTCGACCGAAGTCGAGCCTTTCTCTGCCACTTCGCCAGGTGTCCATCTAGGAGGGGTCCACCTTGGCTGAAGCTAGCAGCCCCTGCTCCCTCGCCAGGTGGCGCCCCAAGATGGGTCCACCTGTGCCGAGGTCGAGTCAGGCTCTCCTGCTCCTTCGCCAGATGGCACCCCAAGACGGGTCCACCTCGGTCGAAGTTGAGCCTTTCTCTGCCACTTCGCCAGGTATCCACCCAGGAGGGGTCCACCTCGGCCAAGGCTGGTAGCCCCTACTCCCTCGCCAGATGGCGCCCCAAGACGGGTCCATCTCTACCGAGGTCGAGCCGGGCCCTCTTGCTCCTTCGCCAGGTGGCACCCCAAGACGGGTCCGCCTCGACCGAAGTCGAGCCTTTCTCTGCCACTTCGCCAAGTATCCACCCAGGAGGGGTCCACCTCGGCCAAAGCTGGCAACCCCTGCTCCCTCGCCAGGTGGCACCCCAAGACGGGTCCACCTCTGTCGAGGTCAAGCCGGGCCCTCCTACTCCTTCACCAGGTGGCACCCCAAGATGGGTCCACCTCGCCGAAGTCGAGCTTTTCTTTGCAATTTCGCCAGGTGTCCACCCAGGAGGGGTCCACCTCGACCGAAGCTGGTAGCCCCTGCTCCCTCGCCAGGTGGCACCCTTAGACGGGTCCACCTCTACCGAGGTCGAGCTGGGCTCTCCAGCTCCTTCTCCAAGTGGCACCCCAAGACGGGTCCACCTCGTCGAAGTCGAGCCTTTCTCTGCCACTTCGCCAGGTGTCCACCCGGAGGGGTCTACCTCGGCCGAAGCTGGCAACCCCCTGCTCCCTCTCTAGGTGGTGCCCCAAGATGGGTCCACCTCTACCGAGGTCGAGCCAGGCCCTCATGCTCCTTCGCCAGGTGGCATCCCAAGACATGTCCACCTCGTCCGAAGTCGAGCCTTTCTCTGCCATTTCGCTAGGTGTCCACCCAGGAGGGGTCCACCTCAGTCAACGCTGGCAGCCCTTGCTCCCTCGCCAGGTGGCACCCCAGGATGGGTCCACCTCTGTCGAGGTTAAGCTGGGCCCTCCTGCTCCTTCGCCAGGTGGCACCCCAAGACGGGTCCATCTCGGCCGAAGTCGAGCCTTTCTCTGCCACTTTGCCAGGTGTCCACCCAGGAGGGGTCCACCTCGATTGAAGTTGGCAGCCCCTGCTCCCTTACCAGGTGGCATCCCAAGACGGGTCCATCTCTGCCGAGGTCAAGCCAGGCCCTCCTGCTCCTTCGCCAGGTGGCACCCCAAGACGGGTCCACCTCGGCCGAAGCCGAGCCTTTCTCTGCCACTTTGCCAGGTGTCCACCTAGGAGGGGTCCACCTCGGTCGAAGCTGGCACCCCCTGCTCCCTCACCAAGTGGCACCCCAAGACGAGTCCACCACTGCCGGGGTCGAGCCAGGCCCTCCTGCTCCTTCGCCAGGTGGCACCCCAAGACGGGTCCACCTCAGCCGAAGCCGAGCCTTTCTCTACCATTTCGCCAGGTGTCCACCCAGGAGGGGTCCACCTCGGTCGAAGCTGGTAGGCCCTGCTCCCTCGCCAGGTGGCGCCCCAAGACGGGTCTACCTCTGCCGAGTTCGAGCCGGGCCCTTCTGCTTCGTCACCAGGTGGCACCTCCTAATGGGTCCACCTTGGTCGAAGTCAGCCTTACTCTGCAAAGCCTCGGGGAGGCAAAGGCACGGGACACGTGGTCGCCACTAGAATCGGCATGCGCCGCATCCCGTACAGGGTACCGGTATGGCCCGCAACGGTGCATTGAATCTCGTTTACATCAGTTAAGCAGGGTCCCGCGATCGAGGAATTAAATCCTTGCGGTCATGAGCCTGGAATGCTGGAAATCCACCATCAACGCCCCGAAAGGAGGGCTCCCGTGCTCCGCTCGAGGTCTAGCCAGATTCCCCCTTTCGTGACACACGGTGGACGAGGCGTGCCGGCCACTTAACTCCCGGACTTGAAGAAGGGGGGAGGATCCAGAGATCTCCGGGAGTCTCCGGGGAGGGGATGGGGGCTGAAGGCGGTCCGGCGGTATAAAAGGGACGGTAAAAAGCGGACGGGAATGTAAGCCGAAAAGTGGGAAGAATACCTAGAGAACGATCCTGGGACCTCCGGAAGTCCTCAGGCGCAAGCTCGGTAGACCTAGTGCAGGAAGTCGGGCTTCAGCTCCTCTCTCCCTCATACTTCTTTCATCCAAATTTCCTCTATGCACAGGAATCCTTCGGGAACCCGCCTTAGTGGACATTTTTCATCTTGCCGCTTTTTAACTTGACCGTCGGAGTGTCCCTGCCGGAATTCTTGGCCCGAGTCTCTGACCTTATTTTACAGAACCGGAGACTTGGAGATCTCAAGATAGAAGAGTCTGAAAATCGGTGCCAGCTTACAAGCTACAAGCCACCATGAAAGATCGACAACAATATGTATGGTGGGTGATTCAATGTCATGCAAAAGGTCTTCCTTGTAAAACAAACAGCCTCGTTCCTACTGCCTGACTTGACTATGTGGTTGAATTGCCGGAAAGAGTACGTGGTTTGGCCAACCTAGTAAGATTTTTCTTGAATTTTTTAAATAATATTTTTTTAATAAATATTTATCGAAGTGGGATGGAATATTGAAATATATTTATCAGACTGGAGTTATTTTGTATGCATGGTAGCCACATCAAAAATTATAGATTAAACCTATGATTTCAAATATCAAAATAAAATTATTTAAAATAATATAATAAAATTAAAAATTAAAAAAATTAAAAGAAGTTACATGTACAACCTGTGACTTCATCTTATTCCTGCATCTTTATTTTTAAAATAAAAAATAAAAAAATTTTAAAAATAAAAAATTTTAAAAATTTTAAAAATAAAAAATATATAAGTAAAGTTATATATTGTTACCTTAATAATAATATAAAATATTAATATTATATAATAAAATTTGTTATAATATATAATAAATAATACAATATTATAATAAATATAATAATAAATTATAAATTATATTATAAAATATGATAAATATAATAAATATTTTATAATATAATACATAATTTATAATTTAGTTGGTGCTAGTCTAGTCGCCAAGCCGATGCCAGTCCAGTAATCAATTCGCTTGTCAGGTCGGTGCCAGTCCGACCGTCAGCCCGGTGCTAATCCAGTTGTCAGTTCGGTACCAAGTCGATACTAGTTCGGTCATTAGTCCATTCGCCGGACTAGCACCTGGCTGGCGACCAAATTAGGATCGACCTAGTGACCGAATCGATATCGAGTTAGCGATCGAATTAGCGACCGAACTAGCACCGAGCTGGCGGCCGGATTGGTACCGGACTGATGGGTGAACTAGCGACTGGACTAGCACCGAACTGGTGACCGGTAGCCGGATTGGTATCGGCCTGACGGGTGAACTAGCGACTAGACTAGCGGACCAAACTGACGAACTAGCGACTAGACTACTGACGATCGAACTAGCACCCTAGCGACCAGACTGGTGGCCTAATTGACGATCGAACTGGTATCGAGCAGGGGATGGATTGGCACTGGGCTGCCGATCGGATTGACATCAGGCTAACGATTGAACTGGTATCATCCTGGTGACCGGACTGGCGACCGGATTAGTACCGGGCCGACGGTCGAACTGGCATCAACTTGACAGGCGAATTAGCAACCGAACTGGTACCTACTTGGCGACCGGACTAGCAACTAGACTGGCACTGACTAAATTATAAATTTCATATTATATTATTAAATATTTATTATATTTTATAATATACTTTATAATTTATAATTTACTATATCATAATATATTTAATATATTATTTATATTATAATATTTTTATTTTAATATTAATATTTTATATTATTATTAAGATAATAATTTATGACTTTACTTATATATTTTTTATTTTTAAAAATTTTAAATTATTTTATTTTAAAAATAGATGTACAGAAATAAGATGAAGTCACATCTACGATGTGCAGCTTCATCTCATGTTATACCTATGATTTTTTTAAATTTTTTAAAATTTTAAATTTATTATATTATTTTATATATTTTAAATATTTTTATTTTGATATTTGAAAACATGGATTAAATCTGTGGCTTCATTAAAATGAAGCCGCAGGTTCAACTTGCGGCTTCTAATGTGTCTGCCATCCAGTCAAAACAATCCCAGTTCGTTAAATATATTTTAATTCACCCCACTTCGGTAAATAATTATTATAAAAAAATCCATTTTTTCTTGGCTATGGGAATTGCATTGTTGACATTTTGGGGGCTGATGCCTGGACTTGGCCAGCCGCATACCGAGCGAGGACAAGATCAAGTCGATGTCAATGTCTGAATCTATGTAGTGCGTTTTTGAGGTGTTTAAGATGGAAAGCAAGGTTCGGGTTAAAATTTGCACCGAAGCAAGAAGACCATTCTATCTTTGGATGGTTCAAAAGGAAAAACCCATGTAATCCTTGCCTCCATCGGATAGCAAGAATCGAAGAACAAGATTTTATTTAGATGGCTACACATCACATAATATTACCCTTTAATGAAAACAACTAGATGGATTCGGCTTGTAAATTTTGCAAGAAAAAATGGTAATGGTTGATCCATTTTTGCAATATTAATCATTGGATGATGCAATAACCATTTTAAGAACTACATAGTCTACTGGAGGAGAAGATGCTGGAGATGCTTTTAAAGTTATGCATATATTTTGAAAGCAATGCAAGATATAATCCAATAATTTATACCATGAAAGAAGATCAACCATTCTTAAGCTACAATCGGAACCCAAATAAAAATCCATTAAAGTTCATATAATTGCGAAATTGTTTTACTTACCAAATAAATTAACCTTTAATTAAGGTGGAACTCTCTACCATAGACTTCGCCCTAACTTGGGATACCATTGCTGTTATTAACTGTGAGATGGGACTGGTGGCAAGTGAACAAACAATTCTTCGTTGGCCCAATAATTCATTCTATGAGTCATGCCGAGGAAGGTGGAAGAAGGTCAATATCAAGCTAGGATCCTAGGATTAGAATGTTATGATTAAGATACATTATTTTAAATTTTATCTATTTTAGTGTTTTAATTTAGCACATTCTTTTTCCAAATTTCATATATTTACCCAGCCAGATTGTTTGTGAATGCTCGACTTGCGACTCTTCCTGAATGCTCAACCTGTGACCCTGCCGAAATGGTAGCCAAGAATAAACTGGACCTACCGATAAGGAGGTCGTTGGATCAAAATATCAGAAACGAGTACAGCTTTCGATGCAACTATTAATGTCAAAAAAATAAAATAAAATAAAATAAAATAATAAAAAAAATAAAAAAAACTAACCTTAATTTGTTTTGAGTTGGATTACTTGGAAATTGTTTGAAAACATGAAGTAAAATTGATGATCAACTAAAATAATGAAAGCTCGGGCAAAAGTCATGGGATGCAGTTAGGGCTGGAAATGGGCCGGCCCAAAGCTCATTGTCTGGAATTGGACTGAGCCAGCTCAATAAATTTCGGACCAGCCTGAAATTGGTTCAGATTTTGGACCAAATTTTAAGCATATCGGGCTAGTCTTCGGACTGTAAAATAGAGTCCATTTAATTTTTGGGTCAAAGGGATGTCCGGATTAAATCCAAAAATTTTTAAAATATAGACTTTGGGCTGGTCCATTAGGCTTTGGGCCGGCCCATTTTCAACCCTAGTCATGATGCGGTGCTGCCCAGAACGAATTGGACTTGTTTAGGCTGTTGAGTTAGGATGTGGTTCAGCAATCGGATTGGCATGGTACAAAACCGTATTAATCCATTCTTCTCGGTTACCAAATACTAATGCGACAGCCCATGGGCTTTTGAAATGGGCCCCTTGAGTTCCCTTATAGCCTGGCATAGAAATGAAGTCCAGTAGTGCTACTTTAGCCCAGACTAATGTGTGACCTAGAGAAAGTCTTTGTACACCACCTCCGGTAAAGAAAAAATATACCATACAATCTGATTGTACCATGTAAATCTTGCTTTTTAATGCATATTCAATGCTGCAGTTTTATGAAAGATGAAAATACTCCTCTTATAATAAAATTATGACATCCATTGGCTTGGATTATGACACTCCTTGACTTGAGTTATGACCACCAATATATTATAAAGCCGAGGGATATTTTTTTATTAAAAAAAATTAAAAATTTTCAATAATGAAAATATCTCTTATCTATGACATCTTGTAAATAGGATTATGACATCCTGTTCACAAATAAGTAAGAAGAGCATTTTTATCATTCAAATACATATTTAATGCTTGCAATTTTTTTTATTAAATATTTTGAATAATGGAAATGTCCTTTCCTTATGATACCTATTTGTGAACAGGATATTATAATCCTGTTCACATGATAGCATAAGGTCGAGAGTATTTTTATCATTGAAAAAGTTCAAAAATTTTTCAATGACAAAAATATCCTCGATCTTATGACATCATGTGAATATAGTTATGACATCCTATTCACAAACGAATGTCACAAAAAAGGATATTTTCATCATTCAAAAATGTATTTAATACTTGTAGTTTATTTTTTAAAAAATTTGAATGATGAAAATATTCTTTTCTTATGACACTCCTTTGTGAACAGAGCGTTATAATCTTGTCCACATGATCTTATAAGGCCGAGAATATTTTCATCATTGAAAATTTTTTTAACCTTTTTGAATGATGAAAATATCCCTCGATTTTATAATATGAGTATCATAATTCAAGTCCAGGGGTATCATAATTGAAGCTAATGGGTATCGTAATTTTGTTATAAGGAAGATGAATTTTCATTATTCAAAATTTTTAATGAAAAGATAAAATTGTAGGTATTAAATATGTATTAAAAGTGGGGCTTATATGAATGGCTCTTATACAATCCAATAATATTTGGTGGTATATTTCTTTTTTACGTTGCCCACGATGGACAAAGAATGACATAACCAGGGATGCACAATATCCCTCAACCCAGTCCGAGTTCAATTAACTAAACTTTCGGCGTATCTTTCCCCACAAATAAATCTTCAATTCCACTACCGAAATTGTGCATGATAAATTCATGGACCGCTTGCTCGATCGAGTTTCTGGAGAGGGTGGGCTTGGCCAACCCGGCTTTGGGTTGTTAACAGAGTTCAAAAGAGGGAAAGCATGGCTAGAATTTAGAACATCAGAATTCCTTTCAAAGAGTTGCTCATTGTGTATTTGTGTGGATAGCCTAGCCTGGTCTATTTTTTCATTTGAGACCCTTCCTTGTTAAGCCATTCCTTGTTAGGATTATTGGTCATCACCTTCCTTTGAAGGAGGATATGAATCCTGTATGAAATGGATATGACCCCTAAGATAATGATAAGAAAAATTAATAAAAAATCTCCATTCTTTTTCCTCTGATTCAACTTGGTATCAGAGCCACTGATCTATTCCTTTTATTCTCATCTATTCCAATCTTATCCCTAACCTATTCCCCTCTTCTTCCCTGTGCATGCTGCCACCGAGCCACCGTCTTCTTCGACTTCTCCAATGAACCCTGCTCCTATGCCGCTGCTCTACGCCCAGCACCCACACCGCCGTCCTGCGACCAGTACCGACCAAATCCGTCGCCCGGTGCCACCCACGACCTCCGCTTCCTCCCCTTCCAGTGCCTCATCCGTGAGATCGCGCAGGACTTCAAGACCGACCTCCGCTTCCTCCCCTTGCACAGCGCCGACTAGCACTGACCAGCGCCACCCTGCACAGTGCCGACCAGTGCCACCCCGATCTATCGCCCTCGCCCTCGCCCTAATCCGTCGCTGCCCTGCACAGCGCTGACCAGCGCCGCCGATCCACGCTCGGCATCCACGCCGCCCATGCCCGCCCGGTGTCCAAGCCACCCACGCCCGACACCCCTGCTGCTACATCCTCCGACGAGCCCAAGCCCGAGTCGAGCCTATGCCACACCCCGCAATGAGGACAAGGACAAGGCCGAGACTGAGTCCTGTGCCCTACGCCGTGCACCGTGAAGCCTCCTGCTGCTACATCGGTGCACCGTGAAGCCTCCTCCTGTTGCATCCTTCGACGAGCTCAAGCCCGTGTCGAGCCTGCACCGCATCTCATGACGAGGATGAGGACAAGGCCGATACCGAGTCCTGTACCTTGCACCATGCACCATGAAACCTCTTGCTACCGGATCTCTATGGCCGAAGACAGAAGGCCCCAGGCACTTTCCATGACTTATTTTTAGGTAACCATATTTAGCATCCTTATTTCTCTAGTCCTACTTTAGCAACTTTGAGCAGCTATTTTTCTGTGATGATCTATACCCGGCTCTCGGACGGTGATGGATAATCCATCTCTTCTGATTTCTTCGATCTGGTTAGATGGACCTCTTACTTATCTTATGTGGTCTCAAAATGTGCGGTTATACATTAAAGCTCGTGGATTTTAGGGATTTCTCATCGGATCCGGTTAGATGGACCTCTTACTTATCTTATGTGGTCTCGAAATGTACGGTTATACATTAAAGCTCGTGGATTTGAGGGATTTCTCATCGGAGCTACTGAAAAGCCGCAATTAGGAGACAATGCATTATCAAAATAGGAATCAGAGAACTCTCTTGTGATGGCTTGGCTTCTTAACTCCATGATACCTTCAGTTGCTCAAGGTATGTCTTTCCTTGACACTGTCTGAGAAATTTGGGAGGTTGCTGCTCGAACTTACTCCCAACAGGGCAACACTACTCAAGCTTTTGAGATCAAATGCCGGGTACGTGCACTACGACAGGGCGAACTCTCTATTACTACCTATATGGCCGAACTCCAGCGGATGTGGTATGAGCTGGATTTTTATCGTCCCTTCAAGGCTTGTTGCTTGCAAGATGCCCTTGAGTTCAAGAAATATATTGATGAAGAACGAATCTTTGATTTTCTTGCTGGACTCAATGATGACTTTGATCCAATTAGAGTTAAAATTTTGGATCAAAATACGGATCTGCCATCTCTTGAATAGGTCTTCTCCCTTGTTTTGAGTGAGGAAACTCATCGCTGGGTGATGATTACTCCTACAAATACAGCCCGATCTGCACTGGTAGTTCAGTCTCCGTCAAATTCTCATGGTAGCCGGGATATGCGAGTATGCTCATATTGTCACAAAACAGGACATGTACGTGATGCCTGTTGGCAGTTGCATGGTCGTCCCTCCGGGCGTGGTCGGGGTGGTGTCGAGGACATTCTGGTGGATTCACTAGTCATTCTCAGGTACATCTTTCTGAGCACCTAGAAGGGGGTGCCTCATCTGCCAAGGCATTGCCTCCTGCTTCCTTATCTACTGATACCGGACGCTCACTCTCTACTGATGAAATGCTCCGCCACATTATGTACCGGCTCAATATTTCTTCCAGCAGTGCTCCATCATCTACTAACGGTTTGCCAAGCAGTTCTTCCAGTTCTCCTCCTTCCATTTTTCATTCTCATTGTGCACAATCCCATATCTCTCGTATCAAATCTAGTACAGTAAATATTGCTAACTTTGATACCTCTAAGACATGGATAATTAATTCTGGTGCCACTATGCATATGACGGGTAATTCTGATATTTTTTAGTCTTACTCATTATGTTCGGACAGAGTTCGTATAGTTGATGGCTCTTTTCGGCCTGTGTCTGGGAAAGGTTCCATCAACTGTACACCAACCATACAACTCTCTATGGCTTTACATATCCCTAATTTTCTTACTAATCTTCTCTCCATCCATTCAATTACCAATGATCTGAATTGTACAATTACATTTTTTCCTACTCATTGTGTTTTCCAGAAGCTGACAACGGGGGAGACGATTGGGTATGGTAAAATGTACAACGGGCTCTACTACTTGATAAAGGAGAACTGAAGACTCATTCTCAGCAAGTTGGTATGGTTGTTTCATCATCTGATAATGCTCTGTAAGAACTTCAGTTACAGCACCATCGGCTCGGCCATATCTCCTTTTCAATGTTATCATGCTCATTTCCCAGTTTATATCATTTTTGTGCTAAAGAAAAGTTAGTTTGTAATGCATGTGAGTATACTAAGCACACGCGCACTACTTATCTGGCTTCAGGAACTCGTAGTAAGAAGCCTTTTGAAATTGTTCACTCTGATGTGTGGGGACCCTGTCGTCCTACTTCTTTTTTAGGGTATCATTATTTTGTTACTTTTATTGATTGTTATAGTAGAGTAACCTGGGTATACCTTCTGCGGTCTAAAGATAAAGTGATCCGTTACTTTAAAGAATTTCATAAGCTCATGGATACCCAATTCAGTGCTAAGATTAAAATACCGAGATCTGATAATGGCACAGAATATATGCATAAGGAGTTTCATGAATACCTCATTACTTATGGCATTGTCCACCAGACTACTTGTGTTGATATCCCTGCCCAGAAGGTGTTGTTAAACGAAAGAATCGACACCTTTTAGAAGTTGCTAGATCCTTATTATTTGCTATGTGAGTTCCAAAAGCTTTATGGAGTGAAGCAGTTCTCACTGCAGCTTATCTGATCAACCGCATGCCTCTTCGCACTCTAGAGTACCAGGCACCACTTGTGTTTCTTCAAGGGGAGTCTTCTTTTATTGTACCCTCCGAGTCTTCGGATGTACATGTTTTGTTCGGGATCATCGTCTTATAGTTAATAAGCTTGATCCTAAATCTTTGAAATGTGTCTTTATGGGCTATCTTGCTATATAAAAGGGCTATAAGTGCTATTACCCTCATGAAAAGCGAATCTTTGTCAGTATGAATGTGACCTTTCGAGAGACTGAATCTTATTATGATGCTGTTCCAATAACTCAGCCTCCTGCTCCTCTGTCCTTTGTCCAACAGTTTATTTGCTCCCCCAGTATCCTTTCTAGAGCTACTGGTCGAGAGAGGGAGATTATAGTGTCTGAGGAGCAAGAATACACTAGTGAACAATCAGATAATGACTCTAATCGACAAGGGGAGTCTGCATCTGAGCCCATTGTGCATTCTATTACTACCCAACAGTCTTCTTCTGACTCAGCTCCAGCATCTCCATGTGACAATGGTAATATTTCCTCTGATCCTACTTTAAATCTGCCTATTGCTCATAGAAAAGCTTCTCGTCCTCATATTATTCCTTCTCGATATCGTTATGATATTGCTAATTTTGTTTTCTATGAGTCTATTTCACCTACATATAGGTCATTTATTGCATCTTTAGAATCTATCTCTATACCATCATACTGGAAGGAAGCTATGTCAGATCCTAAGTGGAAAGGAGCAATGTTTGAAGAAATGCAAGCCTTGAAAAAATATCAGAATTGGGAGCTTGTTCCCTTACCTACTGGAAAACATGTAGTAGATTGCAAATGGATTTATACTGTGAAGCAGATCCCTGAAGGCAAAGTTAATCGCTATAAAGCACGTCTTGTTGCCAAAGGTTATGCACAAACCTATGGCATTGACTACGAAGAGACCTTCGTCCCTGTAGCAAAGATCAACACCATTCGGATCCTCATATCTTGTACAGTAAATCTTAACTGGAGTCTATTCCAACTAGATGTAAAAAATGCCTTCTTACATGGTGATCTTCAAGAGGAGGTGTATATGAAAATTCCTCCTGGATTTACTAGTGCAGAAACTACTGGCAAGGTCTGCCGTCTGCGCTAGTCACTCTATGGATTAAAGCAGTCACCCAGGGTATGGTTTGATCGCTTTCGTCGTGCCATGCTCGAAATAGATTACCTCCAAAGTAATGTTGATCATACCATGTTCTTCTGTCATAATAAACGTAAGGTTGCTATCCTAATTGTTTATGTAGATGATATCATCCTTACTGGAGATGATCTCCTAGAGCTGGCTCGCTTGAAGACTTAATTGGCATAATCTTTCAAAGTCAAGGATTTAGGTAATTTACGATACTTCCTTGGAATCGAAGTGGCCAGGTCATCCCATGGCATATTTCTTTCACAGCAGAAATATGTCTTGGATTTATTGATTAAGATAGGAATGCTGGGATGTCGACCTGCTATTAACCCTATTGAGCAGAATCATCGTCTTATTGTTGACGGTGGTAAGCCAGTAGATCATGAGCGATATCAGCGTCTTGTCAGTAGATTGTTCTATCTCTCCCATACAAGACCTGATATAGCCTTTGCTGTCAGTGTTGTAAGTCAGTATATGCATGATCCCCGTGAGCGCCATCAGGAAGCTGTGTACAGGATCCTTCGATATCTTAAGAGCTGTCCAAGATGAGGTCTTCTCTTCTCTCGTCATGAACATCTTAAAGTTGAAGCCTATTCAGATGCTGACTGGGCAGGTTCTATAGATGATCGGCGATCCACTTCGAGCTATTGTACTTTTGTTGGTGAAAATCTTGTGACTTGGTGCAGTAAGAAATAAGATGTTGTCGCTCGATCTAGTGCATAGGCTGAATACTGAGCTATGGCTCAAGGCATTTGTGAGATTTTATGGTTGAAAAAGGTTGCTTACTGAATTACACCTTCTTCAATCTTCTCCCCTCTCTCTGTTCTGTGATAACCATGTAGCTATTAATATTGTAAATAATCCTGTTCAATATGATAGAACTAAGCACATAGAGATTAACCACCATTTCATTAAGGAGAAACTTGATCAGAAAGTTATACATCTATCATTTATTAAATCTACAGAACAATTGGCAGACATATTGACAAAGGGTCTTGGTGGTTTTATGTTTTTTTCAATTTGTAGCAAGATGAAGCTTCGTGATATCTTCGCCTCATCTTGAGGGAAAGTGTGGACAGCCTAGCCTGGTCTATTTTTCTATTTGAGACCCTTCCCTGTTAAGCCATTCCTTGTTAGGATTATTGGTCATCACCTTCCTTCGAAGGAGGATATGAATCCTGTATAAAATGGGTATGACCCCTAAGACAATGATAAGAAAAATTAATAAAAAATCTTTATTCTTTTTCCTCTGATTCAACTATTTGTTAGTGTGCATGAGTTTTTTTTACGTACTGCTAGATTTGATGTCATGCAAGCTTTGCTTTGGTCGTTTTACAAAGATTTTTTAAGAGTGTAGACCATAATTATCTGCGACATTGGTTTTCTAGATTTTGCTTTCCTTTCATAATTTTTATTTCTAATGAATCGAGGACTTGGAGTAGGATTACAAAGTATTTATAATGTGATATGTTTTATATTGATTTATGAAAACAAAACTTAGATAATTGGTTGGGATTATCATAGAGAAGTTTTTCTATTTTTTAACTTTGAGAAGGAAGAACTCCATAAGAAAGTACATAGCATTGATGAATTAAATAGATGCACTTCAAGTTTGCTCTGCATTTTATTACACTAGATGATCATATTTTGAACCGATCCAATCTATATCAATCTACAACTTGCTTCTGGTTTTACCAAAGTAGGTAACTGCCATATAAACCCTGACAAATGTCACTGGACTTATTCTTTTGTATTCTCAATCAATGACTTTAAACTTTGCACTGGAGCAATAGCTCTTGCATTGTTACAAACATTTGTTTTGTTTATTTTATGGTGATTAAAACGGGAGCAAGTGGTCCCTCATGTAAGATTTGAAGTAAATATTGCAGGATCTGCCGTATCATGCCTCAAACTGAGTAGTAGACCATAGAAACATGCAAGACTATAGACTTAATCAACTTTATTCTAGAATTATAATTCATTTTTAATTTTTATAAATTAGTTTAATAAAGATCCAATCAAACTATTCTTATTATCAATTATTCCAATGAAACAAGAGTCATTGTTCTGCCAATAATTATCACTCAATTCTGGTAAAAATCTAAAATAGCTAAACCAAACTATGAAACCTAATTAACATGAACATCTCCAGGAGGTTTAGTGCACTCTCTAATGTCCCTAGCAATTCATGATCCATAATCTAGCAAATAAAAAAAAGAAGAATAAAAAGCTACATCAGCTCAATAAGCAATATAACATATCAAAATAGGATCTAAATATACTGGTATTTAGTAAATCAAATATAATTTATAACATATCATTCACCAGAGATATTAAAATTTAGAGAATAATATTCTTTTAACTTTTCAAAAATAGGATATGTGTTATATCTTTTGCATGAAAGAATGATTGATCTTCTTTCACGGCACCAACCATTGGATGGTACCAATGTCACTTTGAAAGCCGTGCATGCAAAGATGTTGTGATGCTAGTATTTTAGTTCGATCACATTAATTCTATCGAATAAATGTTTGGATCATAGTATAAATGGATCATAACGATTGAAAATATCCAAATCTAATAAAATCTAACAAAAACTAGGGTGGAAACCATCGTGCTACCTGGCCAGAGGTTGGGATCCCTCGTCACTAGGATCCACCAAGGTTATTAAGAAGGGCCTTGTGTTAGATTTAACAAATTCTAGAGAAATCAAAGAGAGACAAACAATCTAGAGAGAAAATTTATATAGACAAATTAGAAAGAGAAGTGGAGGAAGAGAGAGAAGCAAGACTCTCTCTTATTCTTTGCTTTCATATATTAAAAACTCAAATTTGGTAGAAAAGAGGAGGTTTGGTATCAAACTTTCTCTAACATGAATCTCAATTTCAACAAAATATCCTCAACGGATCTTCCCTTTTTTTTTTTTTGATAAACAAAAGGGAAAGGAGGGATAAATCCCGAGTATAGCTACCCCTGAAGGCCCCAAACTTGCCAGGTTATATTCAATTCGAGCCACAAGATTTACGCAGGCTCTCCCGATCAATAGTGAGTACGTCAACATGACATCATTGAGATGCCGACTAGTAAAACGGGAACAAAGGGGGAGACCTTGATCTCTCACTCACGCCAGCTATCCCAAACTTCAGGATTTACTCCTAGATTTAATCAAGTCACTAATCGGATCCTTATTCGAACTTAGGACCGGTTGGTAGTGAGTCAAGACCTCTACCAGCCGGGCTACCACCTCAGCGATGGATCTTCCCTTCACTGCCAGGGGAGTAACAATTACATGACATAATAAAAACTGCAATAGACTATCGGAGAGACTTGTAACTAAAAGGCGTTGATAGTCTTGCAGCATATGGTTAAGAAGTCTCTTTGGTTCATCCATCTAAAGCGCAAATTTTTAGAGAGCTAATTGGTCCTCCTTGCCTACCGAGACCTCAAAGCTGCTACCGACTAATCCAAGTATCGTTCCTTAATTTGTTCTGGGTGTTGAGAAATAATAGTCCTACATCGGATAGGTTAAGCACTCTTGTAGTGCTAATATACTCTTTGTAGTAGGGACTGAACTTTTTAGATCGATCTTAACAAAAGGGTTCCTTCCTTTCCTATCTACCTGCTCTTTCTTTGATCAATTCATCCCTGGGTGACCCCAATGCTTGTGCTCGATCGCAGGGTGGGCCAACAATGATGAAATAATTTCTCAGTATACTAAAGTAATTCTGGCATTTGGATCAAAGTTAAGAATGTAAAATATCTAGCCCTTTTAGGTATCATTGATGAGCTCCATTGTCTAAATTAGTGAGAAATGGTTCAGGAATGGACCGTGGAAACTGCTTGAAACCTGAATGTAATTTTTGCCATGAATGAGTGATGACCTCCTGTATTCTATTACTATGTGTTACGATCAAGTCCTTCATTAAAGCTGAAAAGAAGAATTAGGTTTAAAAAAAGGTCATGCTCTTTGTCATAACTTATTATGTACTAACACACATGAGTATCATTATTAATATATGTGTATATTTTCTTTTTTTCATATTCTCTTATGAAATATTACAGTAATTTTTTAATATTTTTATAATGAGTTGCGGAAAGTTTCTTACTTCCTCTGCTTTCGTTCAAAAAAAAAAATAAAAAATAAAAAAAATCTTAGGGGAGGGTGGGTTAGGGGGGAGATCAAGATCCTTTCCATGACTGAATATTTAATAATTTTAAGGAAGGGGCCCGGAAGGGGGAGGGGGAGGCATCAAGATCCTTTTCACGACTGAAGATTTAATAATTTTGATGTTTTGGATAATAACTCTCATTTGACATGATAGCTTGCAAACTTTTCCTTAAGCCTAAAAAGTGCCATGGCAAAAGAGCAGGGTAACTAAGAGATAGATAGGGAAAAAGTTGAAGATTAAAAGACTCATTGTGATAAGGTTCTTATCACTATTGCTATTATTGCCATTGCTGCTTTATAAAATAAAATAATTTTTAAGTGTGGTATGGTGATAAAATGAGGATGAGCTCATTATTTGATCTCATGAAGATGGCTAAATACTTTATATGATGATGTACCCGGCCTAAAATGAAATCATGGTCATACCCCTTTGTTTAATAACTCCTATCTCCGGATTTGAATCCTAGTGGTTTAATTCCTAAGTTTTAAAGCCTAGGTATCTATAGTATGATGGTTTTCTCTTTCTCTAAAAAAAAAAAAAATTTGATTGGGCTACTTTCAAGAGATTTAGAGAAAAAATGTTCTATGTCTGAACAAATGCTTGAATTATTTTAACTAAATTGCACACAAGCTAGCCAGATAATTCTTGCACTATCTTTATCATCAAGGTAATAATTTTGTTATTATTTTGAGTGTAGAGATATACTAATAACTGAAGATGTCATAACTCTTGCTTTTAGAATTAAAACATTACCATATATATGTATGTTATGTACATGTAAGTATGAGTTAATGAATGTAGGTGTATATAGCCTCAAAAACCAATTCGATTTTTTCCATTTGAATATAACAAAAAAGCACCCAATGTATCATAGTTGTATATGTGAGGAGATATTTATATTATTTGGCAAATGAAATCAATTCACCTTGCTGTATTAATTATTTTATTTTAAAGTTTATTGTTGCGTCTATAAAATGATAAAAATATTTCGGTACAACTATCTATTGCAATTCATAGACAACTAGTTTTATAAAAATGAGAGCGACTCCTACCTCCTCCCCAATTTGGAAATCCGAAAACTAGATTAAAAAAAAAAAGAGAGAAATCTCTATACATGCAAATGCATTTATTTTAAATTATTTTTTAAATAATTAGTGAACATTAAAAGAGAGAATTCTTCTACCAAATGCTCCAGAGAGAGAAGACAAAATGGGTTAGATTCTATCCCCCAAAAAAATTCCGATGAAAATGACAAATGCCTTCAAATGGTTTATAGGTACCCATCAAAGAGCCATATTAAGAGATGGAAACAACATAGCCTATAAATGGGATAACATAAAAAGGATCTGATGGTGTGTTTGGTTAGCAACCAAAATCAATATCTAAATACAAATACTAAAATAATATAAAATATTTAATTTGTGTTCAGAATTGAAATCGAAATGGAGAAAGTCCTACTTGTGCTATAATTATCCAAGCTATATACTTGGAAATGCACCATCTTTCAATAAAGAGGCAAGATAATTCAAAGATTATTCCATTTAAACCTATATTATTTATATACAATGAAGCTCTCTTTAGCTAAGCTTTTAGGATGCTAGAAAATATGCCCTTTAAAAACATTTTTGCATGATATAGTGGTGTTTAATAAATAATTAAAAAACTATTTTAGCTGTGCTAGAAAGCTAAAAGAGCCTATTTGAAAAAAGCTTCATTTTAGAGCTTCTCTCCAAAAATACTTTTTGTCCAATGTTAGAAGATTGTTTGGATTTAAATAAAATTTTTGAATGACTAAAATACCTATAAATAAAAATCTCAAAATTACATCTTAAATCATATCATATTATTATACTACAAATATAATGTAATATACTAATAAATTAATATTATGATATATATTAAATATATAGTATAATCAATTATATTATAAAACTATAATATAATATAATAATTTTTAATAATAATATTATATTATATGATAATAATATTATTTTAAAGTGCAATAATATTTATATTATAAATAAATAATACAATCTATTATAGTATTGTTATATAATAATATAATATAATATAATATATTATAATCTTTTATTAGATTAGATTATAATCTATTATATAATATTACATTATGATTATAATTATATTGTATTATATTATATTATTATATGACAATAATATTATATAATATAATCATATTTTAATATATAATATTGTATTGTATTATTCTCTATTATATAATATTATCCAATATCTTTTATTGTTACTTTATCGTACTAAAAGTATTTTTTTTATAATGCCCATATATTTTCAATAACTAGGATTGTATTCCAATATTGATAGTAGGATGGTTATCAAGCCAAGCCAAATGGATTTTTCATCTAAGTTATGAAAAAAAAAAAAAAAAGAAACCACCATGCATGTGTCTCATCCTATAATGTCAACCATGTATCAGAGAAATTATTAGTTGGACCAGATTCGCTGCTAAGCTAGTGGACAAAAACAAGTGCAACATAGACAAACACAAATAGGGAAGGAAGAGGAGGTTCGTGTAATCGTGTTGCTTTCTCGTTGGACCGGTCCACCATCTCGGCGGTGGACCTTGCGCCCAACAAAAATTTTCACAGAAAGGTGGGTCATCCATCGCATGGTACGCCTGGAAGGGATGGATTTGAATAGTATACGTAGAGGCAGATATTTGGTTCCATGGAAATTTCTGGACGCATTACAACGAAGGTAGCTTCGTTCACCGCACCAATGTGACCGAGACGTTTAAATCTTCCATCTGGGACCCAACGCAAATGCTGGCCGGCGGCGTAAGACAAGAAACGGGGGAAAAGTCTTGGGTCCCACTTCAAGTGGGCCAGCAGATCCGGTTCATGCGGCCAGCGCTAGAAAGCTCAATAATTGTCCGAAGGTCATTACATTAGTATAAGTATGGGTTAGGAGGAGAAATGGACAAGATATCTACTGGTGGTTGATTGAGAGACCAATTGACCTGGTGAAACCTCCACCATGGCCATCATGCAGTTTTTTCTAAGATTAATGTTATTACATCGTGATTGACTATTGCAGTCCCAAAGTATATCCAGTTTCTCATTTATAAAAGCTAAAATCTACTGATGGGCACCCTTCTCCAACTCCAAGGCATTTCTCACAAAATAGATAATTTTGTGCAGAACCTACGTACCTGGCGGCAATGTGACTTTACTTTTTGGTTTTTCTTCTTTTTTTGTTGAAAAAAAAAAAAAAAAAAGTACTATTGACCTGTTTTAGATATATATGTTGACGTGGATGAACGAGTCTAAACTTGGTGATTAATTATTTGCAAGTGCTTTTGAGGTGTACTATATGTATGTGATGCATGGAGAGATGAATGACACTTTAGACAGTTGATGTGTTGCACTGCTTTATTATCATGCCATTTCCATTTGATTTATATGAGGGAAGCTTGAAACTTAATTTGAAGGAATCGTGTGGGTTTCCGTACGTGCAACAAGGATTTGGCATGACTCGGATGTCGTTTAATCTTTATGCCATCCTTTTCAACCATTGCTGCAACGCTAAAGGGGCGCCTACTGTCATCCTCTCACATTCATGTCTCTAGATCTGCATGAGTTGGTGCCCACACAAAAAAAGTTACACTACAAAACTCTACAATATAATCAACAGTGCGCTGCTGCCATGGTAGATCAGGAAAGTAGCTACAGCATACAAACTGGGGGAATCTTTTGATTCACAAGAACACCCTCTACCACATCAACATAAAGCCACGGTTTCATGCCACTTTAATAAAATATAGCATTATTGCATGATTTTCTAGGCTTCCCACATCATGGGTGGCCGTAGCCGGCTCAGCCTCCTTTCCAAATCCCTTCTTTAAATCTCTACTTCCAAGATCCGTTGTCTAATAACCCATACTTATGATCATAACATTTATCTGGAAACGAACTTGCTTGGAAGAGGAAGAAGAAGGAAGACTGCATGCTAAATAACCTAAACAGTCATTTATTCCCAATCTCCAGTCTCTCTCTCTCTCTTGGTACACCAAGTACCCAAAACAGGATTCTGGAACAGCTCCCATGCTCCTGAGGTATCTCCAAGCCATGAAAAGAGGTTTCAGTTCATCTGCCAACTTTTACCGGATAACACTGTAGGTATTCCATTCCATAACCAGTGCAAAAGAATGACAGACCTGATTTTGGCGTGACCTTCACCACCAGCGTTATTTGCAATGGTAGATTAAACGAGCAGCATTTTGACATGAACAATACGAGGAAGAGTGGATACCATGCTGATTAAGTAATGAACATGAGATGAAAGAAAATAGAAAAAGGTAAAAATTTTCATGAGACGACGTGGTGGCCAACGCCGTCGTCGTCTTCTTGGTCTTTGGCCGAAGACTCCGACGGCTGCCACGCCGAGGCGGTGAGCAAGGAGAGATCCTTCCACCCGAGCTTCAAGCAGCCGCCCTCCTCCACCAATGTGTAGCCCTTCCATGGGAACATACCCAGCAGCAGGCTGGCCTGCGCAGCCGGGCTCCCGGCGAGCGATAGCCGCCGGAACCCGGCACGCCGGAGCTCCTCCCCCCACCTTTCCACCTTCACCTCACCCGTCCTCTTCGGCCCGCCCACCGCCACGATGTTCTTGATCTCCGCCGCCAGAAGCTGGCGCTCCACCGCGTGCCGCTCCGCGCTGTCGGCCTCCGCCCCGTCCCCGAGCGCATCGAACAGCGCCGAGTAGTAGTGCAGCGCCTCCACGAACCTCCCCAAGAAATCTCCGCCATGGCTGAGGTCTTGCTCCACGATGGTGACGAGCTTCGGCCGGAGGGCTCTGAGGAGGCGGATGGTGCCGAGGTCGGAGCCGGTGACGTCGTAGAGGCAGTGGTGCATCCAGTGGACGATGGTGACCTCGCGGCGGTCGCGGGGTGCGAAGACGGCGGGGTCGGTGACGTGGCCGATCTTGGCGTCGAGTGGCCGGAACTCGAAGGGGAGACCGAGGCCGGCGGCGAAGTCGGAGAGGCGGCGGCCGGTGGCTTCTAGGAGCTCGAGAGAAGAACCGAGACCGGTGATGCGGACGGAGCGGAACTTGGCCGGGCGGGAGGCGAGGATGTGGAAGAGGCCGGGCCACTGGAGGCCCTGCATGATGTCAAGGTCGATGACGTGGACGCGATCCTCGCCGTCGAGGGCTTCGAAGATGGCCTGATTGGCGGTGAAGTGGGAGAATTTGACGAGGGGGGCGATGGAATTGTAGGCTTGCCAGGCCTGGGAGATTCTCTGGTTCTGGGCGAGGGTCAGGGATTTGAGGGCGAGAGGGGAGTAGGCGCCGAGGAAAGAGCTCACGACCCGGGCGTGGAGGGCCTCGGCGAAGTAGGCGGCCACGCGCTCCGGCGAGGAGCCGAAAGGGGAGGCCAGCTCCGAAATCTCCGGCAGCAGGTCGCGCGCCTCCGCCAGGTGGTCCATCGCCACCGCCTCCGCGCACTGGAGCAACAGACCCAGCAGCCGTAGCCCCCTCGATTCCGCTCCCCCTCCTCCTCCTCCTCCTCCTCCGCCGCCGCCGCCACCGTCACCCTTCTCCTCCATCTCCGCCTCGCCGGACTGGTGCTGCCTCTTTCGCGCGCGGTCCTCATCCTCCTCGCACTCCGCTGCCGCGCCGGCGGCAGCTGCGGAGGAGGAGGAGGAGGCTTCGCGGTCGGAGCGCTTGGGTCTCATTGGATCGCAGGAGTTGGAGGTCGGGCTCGCATTAATGGGGGACTGTGGGAGGAGGCTCTGGAGCATTATGGGAACGAATTGGACGAAATTTAGACGAGCGTATTATGGGAATTGGATTCGAGAATTTTCTTAGAGAGGGGATGAGGAAGAAGGGGAAGGATGGGGATCCCGAAGGTATCAGGGAGGATAAGGGGGTTTGCTGTTATCGCCGTGGAGACGCCGTTATCATCCGTTAGAAGCGGCATGCTCGTCGCGTTGTTGTATTTATTTGCGTCCGGTAGTTGTGTCTCAAATTTAATAACATGCCGTGAGGGAGACCGATTGTCTTCGGTGGGAATTATATTGTTCGATTGATTGGTTTGATAAGGGATTAGGGGTTTCGGTTCATAATTAATTGACGTCAGCTTTAAGATTCTTTGGCGGTTTGTTGAGGGAAGCAGAACCAGCTCGATGATGCATGATTGGACGGCTGAGATTGAGAAAGAGATAGGATTATTAGGCTAATTAAGACAATATTGAGTTGTCCCTACCGTAAGGACGTGCTTAGGCTTGTTTGCACGAAGGATGATAAAAAAACTAGAACTGTTACTTGAGCAACCACTGGGCATTCAGATGTGAATTCAATAAAGCCAATAACTAGTGATTAATATAAATTGAATAGACCTCAAATATAACATTGGTATTATCATGGTGAGATTAATTGCAATGAAATGGTATGCTTCTGCATTCAGCTTCATATAACTCATTTAACATCAGATTGGTTATCACCGGCGAGTGGTGCAGTTGATTGGCAGGAATTCGATTCTTGATTTAGACATATTTTAACGAGAAAATCCGGAAATAAAATAAAATATATATAATAAATCTCGTTTACTTGGCTGATGTCAGTGGTAGTCAGATTGACGTACCCGAAGGAACGGCTGTGGAAAAATTAAAATGCACCATGCATCAAACATTTCCTGGCTGAGGTTGGGGGACCGTCTGGGGGTGGCCACGCCCGGGGTCTAACTCCTCCCCTTTTTTGGATTACCAAAAACAAAAAAAAAATATCGGGTTGGTTTAAATATTGTTTAATCCAATGAATGATTAAGAAACAAAATAAAATAATACATCAAAGTGAAAAAAAAAAGTACAACGGATAATCTTATTTATTAATAAATAATAAATATCTTTAATTAAGTATTTGTCTTGATCTTAAGTTTCGAGCAATCAACCATCGTAATTGTCAGTTGAGAGGCATAAACTTGTAAATGAATTTAACCACTGCATTCAAAAATAAATTAATTATAAATGACATCCATTTTTTTTTTTTTCCTAAAAGAACCTTTCAAGATGGCAATAAGCTTTTACTTAGTTTGGCACCCCTCTTCACAGGGATGAGGTCCACGGTAAGAAAAACCCTTTGTAGCGGCATACTTATAATATTTCCCACGAAGCAAAAAGTTCTTATGCATCAAAGTTGTGTTGAATTAGCGCATATTAAGGGAAGAGATACCTTTGCTGCCAGTCCACTCACCGTCGAGATCTAATGATTACTTGCTTCAATTATTTCCCAATGAATATAAGGCACAGTATTTCCATCACATAGGGACAAGACAACTTAATAATGGAGCTTCGAAGGAGTTCGTCCTAAATGAGACACGATTAGGAAACACTTTCACGGACCACAAACAAAGATTTTGATGTTAACTGAATGAATCGTGTCAGGATTTCTACAGCAGCTCATTATTAGGCACAAAACACAGAGCACTTACCAACTTGTCCAAGTATAACAACGTATCATTTACTCATTTCATCACTGGCTAGTGAATCAATGACAAGAATGGTGGTACAGTACTAAGCTCCCTACCATGGCTGTTGGCCTCCAGGACCACGCTTTTGTCTCGTTCCCAACCATCCTTCCAGAATTGCAAATTAACAATAAACTGTGAGCTTGGATTTATCATGGGAAAAATATAACTTTTCGACAAAGCATGGGAAAAAAAAAAAAAAAAAGAAAGAAGATAGTTTAGATTAAAGACTGTTAAAAAATTCGGTGAGCATCATGAGCATCCTTTTATTTTCAGAGCATCTCTGCTTGTTCTCGTGGCAAAGCTTCAGATTCATGATAGCGATATGATGATAATTTGATAATCTCAAAGCTGTGCAACTGATCTTAGATCAGCTCATGGGCATCTCTCTTCCCTTCGTTAAGACGGGGTAACTTTCACGACATAAATGAACTTATAATCTGTTTTGTTATACAAGTTTGATGATCCTGTGATGGGTGCTATCTGTTTTATTATTGATTATATGTTTGATATTCATAACATGGATCAGGTTCAATTTATATATGGTATAACTTTTAAGGAGTTATATTTTTTTCTAAATTTGATAATATAGATCTTACATCAAACTGTTTGGTATGTTTTACTATCTTTTAAGTTATTTATATAACAAAAATTATGTGATTTAAAAATTCATAGTCTACATATCAAATAATGAGAAATTAGGTAGTTTAAATATCACAAAAAATTAATCAATTCATGCATATATTAAGAATCTTCAAATTATATAATTTTTGGTATTGTAATAACTACTCGAATACTTGGTCTCGAATGATACCCGGATCAATAACTAATTTAGCGACTACACCGAGTAACTATGGCACCTGTAACTGATTAATTATCAACGACTACAAGTCATTTGGTATGACATCATGATGAATAACCGAATAACTATTTGGATCCGACTGACTATCAGGCTAGAACATATCGGCAACCTAAACCTACAAGGTTCCAAGTGTTAAAGCATTGCTATCAACGATAAGCAAGGCACACTGATGCCATAGTCCGCGATGCTCGAGTGAGGTATGGATAGAGGAAGATAGCTGTCGTAACTAAAAGCTATTATTCCCAACTGGAATTGATTATTCTACCTGAAAGAGGTTACTCTTTAACTAGAAGTTATTGTATCAATCGGAAGATGTCGCTTCTAACTAAAAGTGGTCGCTCTCAACTAGAAGGGGTTGTGCTCAACCAAAGGAGGTTATTCCCAGATGGAAAGCAGTTACCTCCGGGTATAATAAATAGATAAGAGGGGTAATTTCCAAAGGTACACATATTTTACCCTGACAGATGCTCATACTCACAACAAAGCTCTCCTTAGTTTCATTATTGTCTAAATACCTAACTAACTTGAGCATCGGAGGGTCCCTGGCCAAAAACCACCAGTCAAGTGGGACTTTTCTTGCAATTGAGCCAGAAGATACCTAGGAGCCCGGAGATTCTTGCAAGGATTGCCGAGCATCGTCGGAGCACCGGACCAGGGATTTGGTAGTAGCAGATTAGTGCGCTAGGTAGGAGGGAGAAAACACTAGAGAAAGGAAGACACCATGGTGAGAACCAAAGTTTAAAATTTCTCCATCAATAACTCTCGGTATTCTTCCTTCTATGAAGGATGTCCTAGCCAACCAGTGTAAAGCTGTCAACGGGTCATGTCCGGACTCGAGACCTGCGGGTCTGGACCCAATGGGTCCGGGTCTGGATCTAAATCTGGACCCGTTTATCCAGATCCGGACCCGGACTCGATTAGTCAGAGTTAAATGGATCCAGGTCTAGATATGTAATATCCAGACCAAGCAGACCCGAGACTCGATTAAATAAAATAATATTATATATATTTATATAAATATGGGATGTTAGATTATAATCCAACGATTAAGAATCCATCAAGGCTTTTACTATAAAACCTCTTCCGTTTGTGCCTTAGCCCCTCTTTCTCCCTTCCAGCTGCCAGCGAATCCCAAATCCGCTCCGCCTCCACGATCGACGCCTCCCTCAATGGCCAACCCCTCCTTGGCTGACGCCTCCCTCCCCTCGATGGCCAACGCCTCTCTCCTTGATGGTGGACCCCTCCTTGGCTGACGCCTCCCTCCCCTCGATGGCCAACGCCTCGCCCCTTGATGGTGGACCCCTCGATGGCCGACGCCCGCTGCTCGCCCGCTCTGCTACTTCGAGCCTCTGACATCGGCCTCCCCCCTCGACGGTCGATGCCTCTCCCCGACGGTGGACCCCTCGACAGCTGACGCCCGCTGCTCACTAGCCGCTCGGAGCCCTGCCGGCTCTCCCTTCCTCAACTCCGAGCCCCGCCGGCCATCGGGTACCGCCTACCCTTCTGGCTCTCCCTTCCTCAGCTCCAAGCCCTGCCGGCCGATGCCTCCCCCCCTCGATGGTCGATGCCTCCCCCCCTCGATCGTCCCCCGCCGGATGCCACTGCCCCTATCCCGATGTCGTTCCTATTTTGGCTTCATCTTCCTCGGATCCGAGCCCTTGCTATAGTGCCACGAAATCGATAAGTTTTTTTTTTTGGTAATGCTGGTTTTTGTTTGGGTCCGAGTTTGGGTCTGGATACCCGGGATCCATTTGGATCCGGGTCTGGTACTTTAAAATTAGACCCGTTGGGTATTCAGGTCCTGGTCTGGATCCAGTAGCTAAGGTCGGGTCTGGGTCTGGATATCTGGGTTCCGACCCGAACCCGATCCGTTGATAGCTCTAAACCAGTGCTCCTCAACCGGCGGACTCGCAGCAATTGCTCACCACTCTGGTGTAGTAGGTGCAGGTGTTAACCACCATCGTTCAAGGTGTTGACTTTGATCTTGATTTTGATGATTGACAAAATATTTAAGTATATATGAGTACTAATTATATTTTTAAGTGTGTTTATCAGAACTTGGTACCCATCCATGTTGAATGAAGAAATATATGTTTTCAGTTGAAGAAAGTCCTTAAATTAATAAAAATTCAAGTATATGACTTTGGAATTGATATGAAAAAACTTGTAGAGGCTAAAAATTAATTTTAGAGAAGTTTTAGCAAGTTTCAGCCTGGCACAATCAAGTATCGACTCATGAAGAAGTTCAAGTGTCGACTCAAGGCCTGAGAATAAGAAAAATATAGAACTGTGAAAATCCAGAATTTTTGCCTTGAGCTGACCTTAAGTATCGACTCACTGTACAAGTGTCGACTCATGAACCGTGCAAGTATCGACTCATGAATAGTGCAAGTGTCGACTCATGAACTGTGCAAGTGTCAATACTTGGAGTGACGGCTAGTTTTTCAAAAGTGCAGAATTGATTCAAACTTGCTTCAAACGACTAGTTTTTAATCCCCAACGGTCATAAACGATCATCTATGATTTGGAGAGCTATATAAATACCAAAAATCAAATGGGAAAGCAATCCTTTGGTGAGATTATTGAATATCCTTCAAGGATTTAAGAGTTGAGTGATTCAAGCCTTCAAGCTTTCAAAGATAAGAGAGTGCATCCAAGTTCACATCATCAAGCTTCATTCAAAGGCTTCAACAAATTGAAGACAAATTTCTTCAACATCATCTAAGGGCTTTAAAGAGATACTTGCTTTATTTTAGAAAGCTTTTATTGTACTCTTTCATATTGCTTTTATATTGTTTATTTAAGATTTTTGGTGAGCCTTAAAAAACTAAGAGATTGTTGGCTAGCCTTTGTATAAAACCAACATAGGTTGTTGGTGAGCCCGCAAAACCAACGTAGGTTGTTGGTGAGCCCGCAAAACCAACAAGGTTCTTGGTTAGTCGTGAAAACCAAGAGATTGTTGGTTAGCCTAAGTTAGAAAATCAACAAGGATTTTGACTTGTGAGCCTGGAAAAATAAGTTGGATTTTGATTAGTGAGCCCGAAAAACTAATCGACTGTAATCTTGGTGATTATAGTAGAATTTCCAAGAAAAACTTAGGAAGTGGATGTAAATACTTTGGAGTACACCGAACCACTATAAAGTTGTTATGTTTGTGTGATTACTTTTACTCTTACAATTACTTTTTAATTCCGCTCATATTATTTTGAAGCACATAAATACTTTGGCAAAATACAAGCACTTAATTGTAATTAGTACATACTTGTTGAAATGGTTCAAAAAGTTTTATAAAACCCAATTAATCCTCCTTCTTGGGTTGTTTCATCACTGGGCAACAATTGGTATCAGAGTCCGAAATCCAAAATCGTTGATATCTAAACTTGGTGCTTTGCAAAGAATCCAATGGTTTTGAGTTAAAAGATCATGGTAGCCCTAGAAGGTGCTTGTTTTTCCATAGGAGAAGTAACTAATAGACCACCATTTTTCAATGACACTAATTACACTTTTTGGAAAACTTGCATGCACATCTATATTCAATCTATTAGTTATTATCTTTGGAAAGTTATAGATAATGGTCCTCATATTCCATCCATTTTGGTTAATGGCATTTTCATTTTGAAGCTCGAAGAGGATTGGAATGAATATGACATTAAGCAATCTGAAATTAATGCTAAAGCAATGAACTTGCTTTATTGTGCATTGGATTCTAATGAATTCAATAGGATCTCCACATGCACATCGGCGAAGGAGATATAGGATACACTTCAAATTACTCATAAGGGTACTCTTCAAATGAAAAATACTAAAATTAGTATGCTTGTTCATTCTTTTCAAATGTTTGAAATGCTACATTTTGAATCTATATCTGATATGTATACTAGATTTATGACTATTATTAATGAATTGAAAAGTCTTGGCAAAGTCTATACTAATGCTGATTTGGTTAATAAAATTCTTAGATCTTTGCTAATATCATGGGATCCAAAGGTAACGGTGATCTAAGAAGCCAAAGATATTGATACCCTGTCTTTGGAGGAGCTTATTGGTTCACTTATGACTCATGAGTTGAATTTATGGTATAAAAAAGAGGTTGCTGATCAAGAGAAGAAAAAAGATAATAGCCCTCAAGGCCAAAAAGAAATTCAAGACAATGATGGTAACTTGGAGTGATAGTAAAGATTCTAGTTCGGAGGAAGAACAAGAAGTTGCCAATCTTTGCTTCATGACAAATGAGGAAGAGGTATGTGCTGAAAATGAATATAATTTATCTTTGATGAATTACATGATGCATTTAATGATCTTGTGCATGAATACAAAGTATTAAAAAATGAGCACAAGAAATTAAAAAAATATGTAGATTCTTTTTCCTTTGAGAACACCAATCTTGCCAATAAAAATCATGATTTAAATGTTAAGATTGATGTTTTAGAAATTGATAAGAATAATCTTTCTAAAAAAAAAATTAGAAAAAAAATGGATTTGAAAGAGTTATGCAATAAGTTCTCAAATGAGAAAAATATTTTATTAAATAAATAGAAATTCCAAGAGGATCCAAAATTTTTGTATCAAATGATGAGCTTTTAAAGAAAAACAAAAATCGAGAGCTGAAAAATAAGAATTTCTTTGTTACCACTTATTCCAATATTACATGCTTTAAATATGAAAATTTTGGACTTAATGCATATCCTTGTACATTAAAAAAATTGGATTCCAAAAGGAACCATATTTACTAACCCTAAAGGATCCAAAAAAGTTTGGATACCAAAATTGTCCACCTAGTTTATTTTGTAGGAGTGTCTTGCAGCCCAACATGAAGAAATAAAGTTTTTGAAAGGTGGCTATACAAGACAATATAAAGAATGGACAAGCTACATTTTGGACTAAATGATAAAGGAAGGATTATATATATTGATAAATTCTAAACATTTCCTTCCATAATTGAAAATATAGTTGAATATTTGTTATCAATGTTGCATCAATTACTTTAAAAATTATTTTAAATTGATTAATTAAGATCAAGTTTAGACTATAGTTATTGGTTATGATCATGAACTTTTTGATGTTGATGAATTTTATGCTATCATGATTAAGCTTGTGATTATAAGACCTTCACTTGATTTTGATTAATGTATCTTAAATTACTTCATGAAAAATATTTTTAAAGTTGCATATTGCTTTGAAAATTATTTCAACTGATTAATTAGAATCAAGTTTAGACTAATAGTCATTTGTTGTGATCATGAACTTTTTGATGTTGATGGATTTCATGCTCTCATGATTAAACCTATAATTATTAGACTTTCACTTGATTTTGATTAATATAATTTTAAACTATTTCAAGTAAAATGTTATGCATTTATGTATTTTCATTTTGTATCCATGCTTAGGCTATAAATGATTTGGAACAAGTGTAGAACTGGTAGTTAAGGGTTATATTTTAGAAGAATGTATACATATTGATAAACCCTTGCTTCAGTAGCTAGATTTGCTATTAAATTACTTCTAGCATCTGTATGGATATCAAATCACTTCAAATGAATTTGAAATCATATTAAATTGAATCTTTAAAATGTTAACCTCCTGTATTTTGAAAATCATATATATCTTAAAAACTCAAATCTTGATGCTTGCGCTTTCATGTTTTATTCCTTAATGAATGCATACTTTTAAGGGAGAATAATATTTAGGGAGAGCATCCAAAGATTTGTTGTCATTATATACATGTATGATACTTTTAATATTTTCTTGATATCATACTTATATTGCTCTGATACTCCTTCTTGTTTTTCAAATCTAATCCTTTAAGGGGAGTTACATTCAATTGGTATCAGAGCTTTATTTCATTAAGAATCTTAAAAAAGGAAAGAGAAGAGCTTCTAGCAACTACTTCGGATTGGGTTAGTCACCATGGCTGTCCAGTCATATGAGCTAAAGTTTAAAGACCCTCTCTTTCCATTCAATGGGATCTCTTATGATGTGTTGGGGTGCCACTGTGGCCTTATCCTATGAACAAGTGAGGTGAATGGATTGTTATCTTAATCATAACTTTGTTATACATATTAGAGCTAATATACATTGAATTATTTTTTGTTTGTGCTTATCATTTTTGTGGTATCATGTTCAATTAGTATCATATTTAATTGGTATCATGATTTAATGATTTCATATATTGATTTTGATGATCTACTAGCTATTCTTTCTACCTTTATTCTCATTTTGTATTGCCTTTCATCCTTTTTCATGATGACAAAAAGGGAGAGAAAAATGTTAAGTATGAAAAAGGAAAAGATATGATAAACATGTAACATGAAAAATTATATGAGAAATGAAAGAAAATACAAAAGGGGAAGAAGAAAGCAAAATATTTTAATCTTAAGGGAAGAATTAGTAAGAGGAAGAAAATTTAAAAATTTTGTATATTTTGAAAAATATTTTGAAGAATTTTTGAAAATTTTTTGGATCGTATTTTGAGGGGGAGCTTAATGCTTATTGATTTTGAGCTTACATGTTTATACTATTATTAATCTTTTAAGCTTATCCTATTCATATACTTAAAGCTTTTGTCATCATTAAAAAGGGGAAGATTGTTGACTCTGATCTTGATTTTGATGATTGACAAAATATTTAAGTATATATGAGTACTAATTATATTTTTAAGTGTGTTTATCGGATCTTAGTAATCATCCATGTTGAATGAAGAAATGCACATTTTCAGTTGAAGAAAGTCCTTAAATTAATGGAAAATCAAGTATATGGATTTTGGAATTGATATGGAAGAACTTGTAGAGGCTAAAAATCAATTTTGAAAAAGTTTTAGCAAGTTTCAGCATTGGCACAATCAAGTGTCGACTCGTGAAGAAGTTTAAGTATCGACTCAAGGCTTGAGAACAAGAAAAACACAGAACTATAAAAATCCAGAATTTTTGCCTTGAGCTGACCTCAAGTGTTGACTCACTGTACAAGTGTCGACTCATGAACTGTGCAAGTGTCGATACTTGGAGTAATGGCTATTTTTTTAGAAGTGCAGAATTGATTCCAACTTGCTTCAAATAGCTAGTTTTTTATCCCTAATGGTCATCTATGGTTTGGAGAGCTATATAAACATCAAAAATTAAATGGGAAAGCAATCCTTTGGTAAGATTATTGAATATCTTTCAAGGATTCAAGAGTTGAATGATTCAAGCCTTCAAGTTTCCAAAGATAAGAGAGTGCATCCAAGTTTACATCATCAAGCTTCATTCAAAGGTTTCAACAAATTGAAGACAGGCTTCTTCAACATCATCCAAGGGCTTCAAAGAGATACTTGCTTTATTTTAGAAAGCTTTTATTGTATTCTTTCATATTGCTCTTACATTGTTTATTTGAGATCTTTGGTGAGCCTTAGAAAACCAAGAGATTGTTGGTTAGCCTTTGTATAAAACCAACATAGGTTATTGGTGAGCCCGCAAAACCAACAGGATTTTTAGTTAGCCATAAAAACTAAGAGGTTATTGGTTAGCCTAAGTTAGAAAACCAATAAGGGTTTTGACTTGTGAGCCTGGAAAAACAAGTTGGGTTTTGATTAGTAGGCCCGGAAAACTAATCGACTGTAATCTTGGTGATTATAGTGAAGTTTCCAAGGAAAACTTGTAAAGTGGATGTAGGTGCCTTGGAGTGCATCGAACCACTATAAACTTGTTATGTTTGTGTGATTGCTTTTATTCTTACATTTACTTTTTAATTCCGTTGCATATTATTTTGAAGCACACAAACACTTTGGCAAAATTCAAGCGCTTAATTGCAATTAGCATATATAGTTCAAATAGTTTTATAAAACCCAATTCACCCCCCTCTTAGATTGCTTCATAACTGGGCAACACAAGGCTTGCACAGGTGTTGCAAATCAACAGTAACATCAACAGTAGCTGGAAACTCTCCCTATTCCAACCATTACCACTTAACCCAGCTAGTGGTTTTCGCTCAAGAGAATACCACACCGACCAACTTTTTAAAATGATTGTGGTTACTATCACCATGATGAGCAAGTCCCCAGTATGAGGATCAATGGCGAGGAAGAGAGTGAAGACGAGAAAAGCACTCCTATTCTTTATGATGGGGGACTAAGATGCATGCAATTCTTTTTGTCTATTTTATATGTGGGGTTAGGTGATTAATTCCCGAATTTCAGATCAAAATTAGTTGTAGGGAATTTTGTATGAGTTTTTGAAGCCAAGCATGCAGATTAGAACCTAGAAAAGTACTAAAGAAGGATCGCCGGGGCTGAGAAGCCTCGATTAGGGCAAGTTCTCCTACAATATAAAGACTGGAGGTAGAGGGGGTGTACCTGACAACATCTGAAGTGCCCGGTGAAGATCGCAGCGAAGGGATCTCTCGTTCCTCGATGGATGTGGCCTAGAAAATCGAGCCAAAGACCCGCGGATACCCGGCTTTCTGCTTGGTGGTCCGATTGAGGCTTGGCTGGAGTCGTTGGATTCGTAGGAACTTGAGGACCTGCAAATGACCTATCAGGGGTTAGAAAACTCAAAAGAAATCAAGAAAACAAAGGAAAACAACAAAGGGAAGAAAGTTTTGGAGGGAGCTGGAAGGATGATTGGCGGCAAGAAGATGGTTGTAAACACCGGGAAGAAGAACTCTCAAACCCCTTTATGCACACAGCAGGGTAATCGCACAAAACAATATAAGAACTCAAGGTTTATTTCATATCAAAATCTCTCTTCATACAAGAGGCTAAGGTCCTTTAAATAGACCCTTAACCTTGGGCTTCAAGTAAGGGCACATAAGTCTTTACATAAGAATACTTTTCCCTCTCAAACCCTAGCTAGAAAATAAAGAAACATTAGATAGAAAAATCCCTAAAATTCTCTTGACTTGGCCAACACTCCAAGGATGCCTAGGGGGGCATGTTGGGCTTCTAGGAGCAGCAAGAGGCCGGCCCAAAGGGACTCGGGCGCATGGGTTTGGGCCTCTAGAAGCTGGGGTGGCCTGGTAGCCAGGTAGCAGGAATATTCCATGGTATCTTGCTTCTTAGGGGCTTGGGCTTGGCGCCTGGGCTTGATTTCTTTGGGCTAGGATGCAGATGGACCTCTGGAATCATGGATGCCCTTATCTATGAATATACTTTGGCATCTGGAAGGGAATCTGGACATCTGGAGGGCATCTGCAAGAAATCAGGGTTTTCTGAATTTTCCTCCTGGGGTCTTCAAATCTTCAAGCTAGGTTGGACTTGGGCTATACTTCCATGTCTTCAATCTAGTTGGACTTGGTCTTCACTTGTATGATATAGTCTTGAGTCTTCAGTATGCTTGGACAGGACTCAAAAAAATAAAATTAGCTCAACATGAGCTGACTAGCATTGGACCGAACTAGCTCAACATGAGCTGACTAGTACAGAACTGAAATAACAACTCAAAAGACTCAAATAACAACGAAAATAGACTCAGATGGGCTAAGCCCTTATTACAGATGGACTCATAAATTATTGATCAATTCACAGAGGATTGAAAAGCCTCTGTCTTATTCTGGTGCCTCCGGTGTCCCCACCACTTTATCTGAATCTTCCAAGGAGGGATTAACTTATGAAGTCCTTGGCAACTTGTTGAGTCCCGATAACTCAACAACTATGATTGCAAGCTACTAGTAATTGACCACCGACTTGTCGATCTCCAGGGAGGAAGTAGAGGCATGACGTAGTTCAACACCCGTCCCCTTCTCCCGATGAATAATGGAGGTGTTAATTCTTGCTCAATTTAAGATGCCTCAATCAGAGTCCTACGACAACACCATGATAAGTTTATTAATTATCCCAATTTTAATCATTAAAATAAATATTAATTAATATATATTTATTAAAAATTGATATTTTTTATTAATGTTTTGTAGAAAATGAGTCTATGGATTAAAAGAACTCAATTTTTGGAGTCCTACAATGCAGACAACACTTAAATAGAAATTCAAACAGGCCCATAATCGAAGTTTATAATCTATTAAAGAAATAGTATGGGTTTTAGAGCAACCAGTCCAGGTGGATCAGTTGCTTAGTCTACGGGAGCTGGATATGGTACATGGCAGTCATGAACTCCGGTCCACGACCCTGTCCGTGGTCCACCTTTGCCATTTCAAGTCACCAGTTCATCGGAGACATCCCCCGCCACCCCCCTTGCTGCTAGGATCTTCCTCATGGCCGGAGAGCTCATTGAAAAATCACTTTTCTGGCCGGCCACCATCCTTTCCTCATTTTTTACCTCCATCTAGTCACTTGTTTCCTTCCGCCACCACCAATCAACATCCGATCACCACCGGTCTGCCTTCTGCCACTACTGGAGCTATTTACGCTATCTTCTTAGCCCGGAGAAGCTCCCTGCCACTGTTCTATAGCCGTCCGAGCATCTTCTCTCAGTTTGATTGCCTGTAACTGGTTCGAGCCCTCTTCTCCTCCTTCCCTCTTCCTCGTTTAGCCATCATTATCGATGCCTGTCATTGGCCAGAGGAGTTGGCGTGACCCTATTCCGTGGTTGTCTTCGAAACAGAGGAGTCCTTAGATTTCTAGGATTTGGACCGAGATTTGGGTTAGGATTTGGTGTGCTTGTGATGAGAAAATAGAGTCACTACTTAATAGCTAGAAATCTGTCAAACAATAGATCATATGGCTAAGATTATTTTTTGTGATATATGGCTGATTCTGACTCTGATTGACTCCGAATTTGATCGGGAGAAAGCTCTTGACAAGTACTATAAAAAGAGGACCCCAGGTAATAGTACAGGCATCAATTGTACTAGCAAGATTTTATTTTATTTTTTTGTAATTAGTTTTGGCTTTAATAAAGAGAGGGAGAGAAATAAAGAAAAAGAGTTCTTCAGAGGAGGAGGTGCTATGATAGAGCCCCGAGTCTTTAAGAAGATATATCCAGGAGCTATGCTCAACTGAGATGCAGTCTATAGGAAAGTACAGGTTCCTATACTTTAATTTTGTATTTATTTTTATTTAATGTAATTGAATAAAGCCTTGAATTTTTTTTAAACTCCATTTTATTTAATTCCCTAAAATTAATTATTTAGATGGGATGGATCATGATCCTAACACGATATGGTCAATGCTCAACATAGATAATTGATTCTAGGATTTTCATCCACTTATCTTGTTAGGATCTTTTCAACTCAATAATTGGATAGCCTATACTTGTGGGACGGGCCATGATCCTGACAAGATATGGTTTATACTCGATAAGATAGTCTATACTAGGGATTAGTTTAAAGGATTTTGAAATAATTATGAACTTTGATTGCTTAGATTTGAACATATGCATGACTTGTGTTTGTGATTACATGGAAATCCCAAAAACATCTTTTTATCATACAAACCCCTCGATCTCATACTTAGTTTTAATTGATAGTTTTAATTAAACCATCATCTCCCTTTTAAGAAAATCTAGATATTTATTTTTTTACTTTTTTCATGAAATAATTGCTATTGATCCCGAGGATATCCCTACTCACCTTAGCTATTGTTGCTGCCAAGATCGTCGTGGCCCGTAGCTGTTGTCGGCGTCGGAGTGCACCTCCTTTGCTATCTCGCCGTTCGGTGGTCCTGGACCTGCAAAATAGGGGTTAGTGACCCGGGCCGGGGTTTCCGACGGGGGCACTCCGATAATCAAGTTAGTGACGACCCAGGGGAACAGATCCTCCTGGTCGAGCCCCTCTTGATGGACTCCACACTAGGAGGAGTGAGTAGTGTAAGAGTGGAATGCAAGTGTGTCGGGGGAAGAGTGGCCTGGCTAGAGGGAGTCTTTGTGTGGCTCTTCCACCCGCCCTTGCTTGAGTATGCTGGTGGTGCCGTGCTCTTTTTGATTGAGCTTGCACTTGTGTTCCAGTGGTATGGCTTATGTCTTGCTTGTATTGTAGTTGTTACCTCCAAGTCTTGTAGACTAGGTTACCGTTGAGCGTTCGTCTTGGGATCTCTACCGGGCTGTCAGGCGCGTGCGGCGGTGTCCCGAGGAGCCTTTCCCGATCCGTGATAAGGGAAGCTATGATGTGTTCTGACATTCCCCTTGGTCGCCTCATTCCGGAAAACCTGGCAGTTCCTCGATTGGTGGGTCGCCGCCCTTGGGATCCGAATCTTTTGGTTGACTTCCTTTCTCGGGTGGTTCAGGCGGTTGGTAAGGAGCGTGGTGCCTCGATCAGTGGGTCTTTCTCATTTTTGGTGTAACCGATGGCTGCAAGTGGTCAGTACGGTATGGCAGGCATCTCAGTGCAGTCCTTGGGTGGCTCGCCAGCATCCTGGGATGGCGGTGCTTGCATCTGAGCTAGGGATGAGCTGGAATGGTAGGGCTCGCTCCGACCTAGATGCCCCGAGCTTTCGAGGTCGCCTCGATGGAGGAGGGCAGAGTGCAGGCCGGGTCCAGAGGGCTCGGCCTCGAAAAGGCTCCACATGGCGGAGGAGGGCTGAGCTCGACTCCGACCATGGGGCTCGATCTCCGAGGGTCTTGCTCTAGAGGGCAGAGTGCTGGCCCGGTCTAGAGGGCTCGGCCTCGAAGAGGCTCCACGTGGCGGAGGAGGACTGAGCTCGACTCCGACCATGGGGCTCGATCTCCGAGGGTCTTGCTCTGGAGGGCAGAGTGCGGGCCCGGTCCAGAGGGCTCAGCCTCAAAGAGGCTCTATATGGCGGAGGAGGGCTGAGCTCGACTCCGATCATGGGGCCCAATCTCCGAGTGTCTCGCTTTGGAGGACAGAGTGCGGCTCCGACCTAGGCATCCTGAGCTCGTGGGACTGACCCGGCGGAGGATGGAGCTCGGCTCGTTGTCTCGAGGGAGCTCTGCTCGACGAAGGAGTCCGAGCAAGAGAAATGACATGGCATCCGACACGGTGGCTTCCTTTGACATGGCACCTGTCAGCTCTCTCATGTCAGCGATCCCGCCACATCAGCTATAGTTGTGAGTTAGGTTTTATTTTTGACTGTCTATGACAACGATCACACCACTAATCCACTAGACTACTGGAGAGATATAAAGCTCTTGATGATTCAAAGCACACTATATGCCTTGCTCTATTTGGCTTTCCTAGCTACTCTACAAAAAGTTGCCCAGCCTGGTACTCTAAACTGAAGCCAAGGAGCATCAATTCCTTTAAGTAACTAGAGAAACAATTTGTGGCATATTTTAATGCCAGCTAGAAGTTGCCATAGGATCTTAATAGTCTCTTCTCAATCTGCCAACATGATGGAAAGTCACTAAAAGACTATGTGGCTCGCTTTAAAGTAGCCATGCTGGAGATCTACCACCTTACTGATGTTGTGGCCATGTGGCTATGAAATGATGACTATGCCTGATATGGCAACATCGCTGACGTAGAATGTATGTCAAATCCAGCTGGATGCCGCCTGTGCCACGTGCATTTTTCTTTCAAAATCCCCCGTCGAAGCTGGCAGCCCCTGCTCCCTCACTGGGTGGCACCCCAAGACGGGTCCACCTCTGCCGAGGTCGAGCCTGGTGCTCCTGCTCCTTCGCCAGGTGGCACCCTAAGACGGGTCCACCTTGACCGAAGTCGAGCCTTCCTCCGCCACTTCGCCAGGTGTCCATCCAGGAGGGGTCCACCTCGGCCGAAGCTGGCAGCCCCTGCTCCCTCGCCATGTGGCACCCCAAGACGGGTCCACCTCTGTCGAGGTCGAGCCTGGCGCTCCTACTCCTTCGCCAGGTAGCACCCCAAGACAAATCAACCTCGATCGATGTCGAGCCTTCCTCCTCCACTCCGCCAAGTGTCCAACCAGGAGGGGTCCACCTCGACCGATGCTGGTAGCCCCAGCTCCCTCGCCAGGTGGCACTCCAAGATGGGTCTACCTCTGTCGAGGTCGAGCCTGGCGCTCCTGCTCCTTCGCCAGGTGGCACTCCAAGACGGGTCCACCTCGGCCAAAGTCGAGCCTTCCTCCACCACTTCGCCAGGTGTCCACCCAAGATGGGTCCCCTCGGTCGAAGCTGGCAGCCCTTGCTCCCTCGCCAGGTGGCACCCCAAGACAGGTCCACCTCTACCGAGGTCGAGCCTGGTGCTCCTGCTCCTTCACCAGGTGGCACCCCAAGATGGGTCCACCTCGGCCGAAGTCCAGCCTTCCTCCGCCACTTCGCCAGGTGTCCACCCAGGAGGGGTCCACCTCGACGGAAGCTGGCAGCCCCTGCTCCCTTGTCAGGTGGCACCCCAAGATGGGTCCACCTTTGCCGAGGTCGAGCCTAGCGCTCCTGCTCCTTCGCTAGGTGGCACCCCAAGACGGGTCCACCTCGATCGAAGTCGAGCCTTCCTCCGCTACTTCGCCAGGTTTCCACACAGGAGGGATCCACCTCGGTCAAAGCTAGCAGCCCTTGCTCCCTCGCCAGGTGGCACCCCAAGACGAGTCCATCTCTGCCGAGGTCGAGCCTGGCGCTCCTGCTCCTTGGCCAGGTGGTACCCCAAGATGGGTCCACCTCGGTCGAAGTCGAGCCTTCCTCCGCCATTTCATCAGGTATCCACCCAGGATGGGTTCACCTTGGCCGAAGCTGCCAGCCCCTGCTCCCTCGCCAGGTGGCACCCCAAGATGGGTCCACCTCTGCCGAGGTCGAGCCTAGCACTTCTGCTCCTTCGCCAGGTGGTGCCCCAAGACGGGTCCACCTCGACCGAAGTCGAGCCTTCCTCCGCCACTTCGCTAGGTGTCTACCCAGGAGGGGTCCACCTTGACCGAAGCTGGCAGCCCCTGCTCCCTCTCCAGGTGGCACTCCAAGATGGGTCCATCTTTGCTGAGATCGAGCCTGGCACTCCTGCTCCTTCACCAGGTGGCACCCCAAGATGGGTCCACCTCGGTCGAAGTCGAGCCTTCCTCCGCCACTTCGCCAGGTGTCCACCCAGGAGGGGTCCACCTTGACCGAAGGCAGCCTTCCCCTGCAAAGCCTCGAGGTGGCAGAGGCATGGGTCACGAGGTCGCCACTAGAATCGGCGTGCGCTGCGTCCCGTACAGGATGCCAGTACGGCCCACAGCAGTGGGCGGAACCTCATTTACATCAGTTAAGCGGGGTCCCACGATCGAGGAATAAAATCCTTGCGGGCAGGGGCCTGAAATACTGGAAACCCACTGTCAACGCCCCGAAAGAAGGGCTCCCGTGCTTGGCTCGAGGTCTCGATAGTTTCCCCCTTTCGTGATAATGTGACGGTCAAGGCGCGCCAGCCACTTAACTCCCGGACTCAAAGGAGAAAGGGGGAAAGGATCCAGAGATCTCCGGGAGCCTCCGAAGAGGAGACGGAGGCCAAAGACGGTCCGGTGGTATAAAAGGGATGGTAAAAGTGGACGGAAAGGTAAGCAAAAGCAGAGGGAAGGATACCGAGAGAACGATCCTAGGATCCCTGGAAGTCCTCAGGTGTAAGCTCGGTAGACCCAGCACAGGAGGCTAGGCTTCAACCCCTCTCTTCCTCGCACTTCTTTCATCCAAATTTCCTCTAAGCACGGGAATCCATCGGAAACCCGCCTTAGTGGACCTGTTCTATCTTGCCGCTCTCTAACTTGACCATCGGAGTGCCCCCGCCGGAATCCCTGGCCCAGGTCTCTGACCTTGTTTTGCAGGACCGAAGGCTCGAAGATCTCGAGGTGGGAGAGTCCGAGAACTGGCACCAGCTCACAAGCTATAGGCCACCACGATAAGATCGACAACAGATTGGCGTGCCAGGAAAGGGGGCAAAACAGCAACCCCTACACAAACAAGCTCTACTTGAGCAAGAGTGTACATCGACCATGGTGGTGACACGTGGGCACGAAGCATCCACCAGATGGGCAGGAAAGGTTCCCTCTCCCCCGGGCCCATGCAGCTGATCCCGAATCAGTTCTGCATGCCTCAGGTAGATCCCTACGATGGGACCACCGATCCCTTGGACCACTTAGAGGAGCTATAAGGCTCTCATGAGAGTCCAGGGAGCGACGAACGCTCTTCTGTGCATCGCCTTCCCGGCCACCCTCTGGAAGGCCGCTGAAGTTTGGTTCACCTGCCTCGAGCCAGAATTTATTAACTCCTTCCACCAGCTGGAAGGAAAGTTTGTGGCACACTTCGACGCCTGTCGAAAGGTGCCAAGGGAGGTCGATAGCCTCTTCTCTATCCGCCAGCAAGACTAGGAGCCGCTGCGGGACTACGTCACCTGCTTCAAGACCACAGCCTTGGAGATTTATAGCCTAGACGAGCCTGTCGCCGTGCTGGCATTGAAGCGAGGGCTCAAGACCTCCCGCCTGACGTATTCCCTGGACAAGAAGCCCCCCAAGACATATTCCGAGCTCCTCATCCGCATCCACAAGTACATCCATGCTGAGGAGGCCGACCATACCAGGCGAGAGCTGGATGGGAAGCCTCCAAAGAAGCCTGCCCCAAGGGATGTTCCTGGGACCCGGAGGCCTGGACCACTTGCAGACTTCCATCCGAGTCCGAAGATGAAGAATGGTGCTGCCCCGGAGCGAACCTTCACCCCTCTCCTCGCTTCTAGAACGAAGATCCTCATGGAGATTGAGGGTGAGCACTACCTCCAGCAACCTCCTCCTCAAAATCCAAGGAACATCCATGACAAGACGAAGTATTGCCAGTTTCACCGCGAGCACAGCCACGACACGGAGGAGTGTCATAATCTAAAATGGGAGATTGAGGAGCTGATCAAGAGGGGCTACCTTAGGAAGTTCATAAGGAATGAGGCCCCGTGGAGGGCCAGCCACTCGCTGCCCTTCCCCCCGTCCCTGCGGTTGACAACCGTCCTATGGTGAAGTCGGTGGGCATGATCTCTTGGGGGATAGGGCGCACGTTGAAGAGAGCCCGGGAGATGGGAGACCCGGAAAATATACTCCCCTTTGAAAAGGAGAATGAATGTGAAAATGTAAACAATGATGCAGTGGTGGTCGAGATGACCTTCTTTCTTATGGTGGATAGTGGGAGCTCTACTGACGTACTTTTTTATGATACTTTCTCCCAGATGAATTTGTGTCATGATCGGCTAAAGCCAGTGCACACCCCTCTTGTGGGCTTCACCGAAGATTCTGTGGGGGTCGAAGGGGAGATCACTCTCCCTATTATCGCCAAATCCCCACCCCGGCAGAGCACGGTCATGATGACGTTTACCATCGTCAGGCTCACATCACCTTACAATGCTATCCTGGGCCGTCCAGGGCTCAACCAGCTGGACGCAATCATTTCCACCAAGAGATTGCTAGTGCAGTTCCCTACCGCCTCTGGGACAGGAGTGATGAGAGGGATGGCCCAACCTGTCCTGCATTGCCTGCAGACGGTCCTAGGGGCCCGGGGTGCCGAGCTCGGCTCTGACATCGATGACCTCGATCTAAGAGTGCAAGACCCCAGGGGAGGCCCCGTAGAGTGCTTATTGACATACCCCCTCGGCTCGGACCCTCAGGAAATGGTGCAGATAGGAGCCCAGCTCCTGAAAGATGAGCGGGCTCGCTTGCTAGATTTCCTCTGGACGAATGCTGATGTGTTCGCCTAGTCTGCTACAGACATGCCAGGTATCCCCTCGGAGGTTATCACCTACCAACTGAAGATTGATCCAAGGTGCCCCCCGGTCTGCCAGAAGAAGAGAAGTTTTGTCGCAGAGAGATAGAAAGCCATCAATGAGGAAGTGGAAAAGATCCTTGCCGCCAGCTTTATACGAGAAGTACAGTATCCTAATTGGCTGGCGAACGTGGTAATGGTGAAGAAGAGCAACGACAAGTGGAGGATCTGTGTAGACTACACCGACCTCAACCGAGCTTGCCCGAAGGATAGTTTTCCCCTATCTAAGTTCGACCAGCTCATGGACACTACCTCGGGGCATCGCCTCCTCTATTTTATGGACGCTTTCTTCGGGTACAACCATATCCGAATGCACCCGGAGGACGAGGAGCACACCGCCTTCATCATCGATCGCGGGACCTACTACTATAAGATGATGCCGTTCGGCTTCAAGAATGCAGGTGCCACATACCAACGTCTGGTCAACAAGGTCTTCAAAGACCAAATTGGCTGCAACATGCAAGTGTACGTGGACAACATGCTGGTGATGAGCAAACCGACTTCGGACCACGTAGGTGACCTGGCGGAGACCTTCAATAACCTTCGTATCCACCAAATGAAGTTGAACCCAGTGAAGTGCTCTTTCGGCGTATCCGCGGGAAAGTTCCTGGGCTTCATGGTGACCCAAAGAGGGATAGAGGCCAACCCAGAGAAGGTTCAGGCGATCCTAGATATGGAGCAGCCCACCTCCAAGAAGCAAGTGCAGTGACTCACCGGCCGGATAGCCGCCCTGAGCTGGTTTATCTCAAGGTCCGCTAATCGCTGTCAGCCCTTCTTCAAGGTGCTGAGGAAGATGAACGACTTCGCTTGGACGAAGGAGTGCTAGGAGGTATTCGAAGAGCTGAAGAAGACATTGGCATCGCCGCCATTACTTTGTCAGTCGAAAGAGGGAGAGGAGCTCCTCCTATACCTGGCGATCACACCGGAGGCCATCAGCTCGATCCTGGTTTGGACGGATGACAAAGGGACACAGAGGCTGGTGTATTACACGAGCAAACTCCTTCGCGATGCGGAGCTCAGGCATTCTTGGTTTGAGAAACTGATTTTTGCACTAATCATGTCTGTCCAGCATCTCAGGCCTTATTTCCAAGCGCACCCCATTACGGTCCTAACGGATCAACCACTGAAAGCGGTGCTCAACCGACCTGACATTTCTGGGTGCCTAGCGAAGTGGGTGCTCTAGCTCAGCGAGTTCGACATCACCTACCGACCGAGGTCGGCCATGAAGGCATAGGTACTCACTGATTTCTTGGTTGAGTGTGTAGGCCTGAGCGAGGGGTCGGAAGAGAGGCCCCTAAGACCGGTAGCCAGAGCCTGGACCGGGGGAAGACATCTGGATCCTTCATGTGGATGGAGCCTCGAACTCCGACGGGAGTGGAGCTAGACTCATCCTTGCCAACGACGAAGCAGTCATCGCTGAGTGTGCGCTCCACTTCCAGTTCGTCGCCACCAATAACCAGGTGGAGTACGAAGCACTCCTCGCGGGGCTAAGAGTTTCCCGTGAGCTGGGCATGACCTGCCTTAAGGTCTTCACCGACTCGCAGCTGGTGGCTGGGCAGGTCTCGGGGGAGTACGAGGTGCAGGACCCCCAAATGGTGAGGTACCTGGAGCTCGTACGAATGAGCATGGCAGGTTTTAGGTGCTTCAGCATCTTCCATATTCCTCGCGGGGAAAATGCTCGCGCAGACGCCCTCTCCCGCCTGGCAACCTTGCCAGACTCATCACTGGGCCGCGCTTACATCGAGCATCTTAAAGCCCTGAGCTATGAGACACCCATGGAGGTCCAGCAGGTCAACCCAGAGCCCAGCTGGATGGACAAGCACATCAAGTACATCACCAATGGCACCTTGCCAGAGGATCGTGTGGCAGTCGGCCTCATTAAGACGAAGGCCGCATGGTTTTTATTGATGGACGGGCTACTGTATCAGAGGTCCTACTTCTACCCGCTCCTCAGGTATCTGAGACCCACCTGATGAAGGACAGATGGGGTAGGATCGTTGGCGAGCCTAGAAGTCACCTAAATTAGGGTACATTTTTTTTTGGTATTTTTTTTTTTAGGGGTGGCGAAGGAACAGTGGAGATGTAGGATAGGAATCTGGATCTTATGGACTTTGGGACTCACCCTAACGAAGAGACCTCTCACCTTTAGGGCATTACACCCTCCTCGATACTTGGAGGCGCTAGGTTGGATCTCAAAGGTCACGAGGGGATACAGAAGATGGAATGGGAAGGGGAATAACCAGGGCATCACGCCTATGCCCGAAGGCGAAGACAAGAAGAATCACTCTTCTAAAAACTCAAATTCTTTTCTCCAAAAACTAACTTTTTACAAAGGACTGAGGGTGGTATTTATAGACCTGTCCAACCCTCGTTTGAATTTGAATACAGGATAAAAAGATAGGGATGACACAAATTCAAATACAAGATAGGATAAGATAAGCCTATCCATATCTAAATCCTAACCAACCAAATCCTAATTCAAATTTCAAATAAAAGATAAATCATAAATTTATTCTGGATATGCTTCGAGATTCGCACAGCTCCAAGATTCATGCTTGCTCCGAGATCCATGCTGGTGAGGTCCCCATCACCACCGAAGCTGCCCTCGTGCTCCAAGAGATCCATGAGGGCATCTGCAGGTACCATGTGGGGGGCAGAACGCTGGCGTATAAGGCCCATCGTCAAGGCTATTTCTGGGAGACAATGAGAGAAGACGCAGCTAACTTCTTGAAAAGGTGTGACCGATGTCAGCGACATGCTGTGGTGCAGCATCAACCTGCCGCTCCGCTCTTCCAGCTCTCCACCCCATGGCCATTCACTCAGTGGGGCATGGATCTCCTCGGACCTTTTCCCCCGGCGTTCGGGCAATGAAAGTTCCTGATTGTGGCTATCGACTACTTCACGAAGTGGGTCGAGGCCGAGCCCTTGGCCCGGATCATGGAAGCAAATGTCACCAAATTCCTTTGGAAGTCGATTATCTATCGCTTCGGTTTGCCCCACTCCATCATCATCGACAATGGACGCCAGTTCGACTGTCGGGGGTTTGAGGAGTTTTGCGATGACCTCGGAATCCATCATTGTTTCTCCTCGGTGGTGCATCCTCAGACAAATGGAGAAGCCAAGGTAACGAACAGGACCGTCCTGCAAGGCCTCCGGACAAGATTAGACTAGGCCAAGGGGAGGTGGGCAGAAGAGCTCCTAAGCATCCTTTGGGCGTACCATACTATACCAAGGACGGCCACGGATGAGATCCCCTTCAACCTCGTCTTCGGAGTGGAAGCGATTATTCCAGTAGAGCTCAGCTTGCCGACCTTGCACATGGAACAATACGACGAGGCAGAGAACCCGGCGCGGCTGCTATTGAACCTGGACCTCCTTAAAGAAACGAGAGATAGGGCCCGAGTTTGGATGGCGTCTTATCGGCAACGAGTGGCCAGATACTACAACTCCAGGGTACGACCGAAGTCCTTCCACCATGGAGACTTAGTGCTACGCCGCGCTGAAGCTTCCCAACCGTGGGAATGCGGTAAGCTCTCCCCAAATTAGGAAGGCCCTTATTGAGTGGCGGAGGCACTTCCTCACAGGGCATATTACCTAGAGGAGCTAGGCGGATCCCGGTTTCCGCGGACTTGGAATGCCTCAAACTTGAGGATGTATTACCAATAGTGTAAGACTCCTTAAACTTCAACAATAAAATCATTTTTCATAAAATGCATATTCTCATCTCGTAGGACAATCGCCATCCAGCTCTAGATTTGGCGAACATGGGCACGGTGAAAGACCCGCTGAGGTGCGAAGTCCCCTTTCACAGAAACCTCGGAGTCCAGTCCGGAATGTTGCTCAGAATTAAATTCTGACATGCGGCACCAGAGTTCAGTCCGGAGGAGGTCTTGGAGACTTAGGTCCCGGTCCTACTAATCCCAGAGAACAGCTCGGTAGGTCGTGCAAGGCTCAACTCCAGCCTGCGGCCCCGGGGTTCAGTCCGGAAGTTCGCGTGGAACCTGGTTCCAAAGCGAAGTCCCGGACCTCGGTATAGAAGGTGGAACGCACCACGGGACTCGGTCCCGGTGGCTGGCACCGATGTTCAGTCCGGAAGATGCACAAAAAAAAGGGAAGAAAAGAGAAGCGAGAAGAAGAATAAATGAAGTAATAGAAAAATATTTTGATTTCTGATAAAGGTTTCCTTACAAAAGAGGGCCCCGACAGGTCGGGTGGCCCAAAGAAAAAAAAAACATGTTCATACAAAGGTGAAATGAAAGTGGAAGCCACAGGGCTACTCGGCTGCAGCCGCATCCCCCTCCAGCTGGGGAGCGCCCTCGTCGCCGGTGGCATTGTCAGAAGGCTGTCCGGGGACCGCCACCTCGGCACCCTCCGTAGTTGAAGCTCCCTCTCTGGGCTCCTTCCTCCGGCTACCCAGGACGACTCCGCTGAGATCGAGCTCGGGGAAGAAGGAACTCACCTTTTCCTGGCACACCTCAAAGCCCTTCAGGAAAGAGTCGACGGCCGCCTCGTGCAGCTCTGCCCTGAACTCCTCAGATGCCTAGAACTTCGGCACGGCCTCCTGTGCCTCCCTCTTGAATGCCTCCAGCAGCCCGTTGATGTAGGAGTTCTTCTCCTTGGCTACGCTAAGCTCCTTGAGGACTTCCTCGACCCGGCGCTCCAATGACCGGGATTGAGCCCTGAGGCGTGATGCATCTGCCGCGTCGTCCTCGGCGCGGCGTTGGTTCAAGATCCTCTCCTCGGATAGAGAGGTCTCCGGTTCCCTCATGCGCTCCTCGATGCGACCCAGGTATGCTCAAAGGGCCTGGTTGTTCTTCCGCAGCTCGACCCCCTTCTTTATGAGGTCCTTCACATCAACTGCAAGTTTGCCGATCCTTTTCTCCTTCTCGGCATCTTTCTTGGCATAGCTGGAGAGGAAGTTCCTCAGCAGCAGCACGTCGGTCCTGATCTGCGTCAAAGAAAGGATGGGATGCTAAAAAGATCCAACTGGAACATTAATAGAGGAGAGCTTGGAGCTTACCGTGAAAAGCAGAGGGAGGATCCCAAGCAGCACATCGGTGTAATCCCGGCCGCCCCTCAGACGGCGATCCCGGGGCATGCTTGCGAACTCCATCATCTTCTCAGCGAGCCCTTGATTGCGGATGATGGAGGAGCTGGCATTGAGTCCTGAGGGTGGAGGGAGAGCATCGGCAGTAGGTTGGGTGGCTGTCCCTCCGCTGGGCGGTGCAGCCGTCGGTGGGGCTGCTGTCACCATGGTGGCCACTGTGGAGACGATCGGTGTAGCGGCCGGAGCAGGCGTCGCCCGAGGGGGTTCCGGCCTCCTCTCTCCCCCGACCCTGTCGAGCTCGACGACGGGGACATCGGGCGCACGAGACTGAGGTGGCTTGGGAGCAGGACCCGTTGCCCCGGGGTCGGTAGCAGCAGGGGTGGGCGTGAGTCCCTGGCTCACCTCGGTACGAGCCCTCTTTGCTGGAGCCTTCTGGGTCCCCTTAGCGGCGTCCCTTTTCGGGGTGCCCTCCATCAAGCTTTCGACAGAGAACTTCATACCGGAAGGAAAGAGACTGTTAGGCCAATTTGAAAGGAAAGAAGCGCAAAGCGGAAAGCAAGGGTGAAAAAAGAAGATCCGGGGCCTCACCCAACTCCCGGATGGGACTGATTCATGCCTCGAATAAAATCTGCTCTGAAAGCAGAACATCGAGAGCTGGGACCATGTCACCCAGCATCTGCATGTAGACCTCTTGGTCTGCCACCTCAACTTGGGAGTTCCGGTTTAGGGACCGGTCCGGCTCACTCCAGGCCCAGTCGACATCCTCAATCGAGACGAAGAAAAAGAGGTTCTTCCAACTGTTGATCGAAGTAGGGAGGTCGAACCTAAGGCACCTAGGCCGGGGTGAAAGATACCACCAGCCATCGTCGGTAGAATAGCATTTCAGGATGAAGAGAGCCCTGAACAGTGAGAAACAGGCAACAAACCCATGAAAATGACAAAAAATAATGAAGGCGAAGATGACCCGGATGGCATTGGGAGCCAACTGGGCCAGGACAAGGCGGAAATGACTGAGAAAGGAAAGGAAGAAAGGATGAAGGGGAAAATGGAGACCCCCAATAAGAAAGTCCTCGTAGAAGGCAACCCTCCTAGGGCCAATAGAGGTTACTCGGTCTCTAGGTCCTGGGAGTGAAAGACAGATCGACTCCGGGACCCCATATGTGTCGTAAATCCAGGAAAGATCATCTCCGGTCATCGTCGAGACGTAACCAGAGGGACCAGAAGAAGCGGCCTCTGCCATTGAAGGAGGAAGGGCAGAGAGGGGGCGTGCAGAAACTATGGGGAGAGACCTAGGACCCCTAGGGACGCCTATGGTCACGATCCTTGGCCGGAGCTGCCTCCAGACCTCAACCGAAATCTCTTCCCCCTCTGAGGAGGAAGACGATGGAGTCCTCAACTGGGAAGGACCAGTCTCATCCGGGTTTGAATAAACATGACGACGACGTGCCATTGTGGAAGAAGAAACAAAAAGGAGATGGGTTCGGAGTAACACAGAGTCGGGAGATAGAAGAAGAAGGGAAAATATTGCAGGCACTCACCGGGATGTTTTGTACCGAAGGATTGGCAACCCCTGGGAGATGAAGAGAGATCGCTGCAATTGCTGGCGATGTATGAGAAAGTCGAGAGACCTCGTTTTCGGAAAGTCTCCCTCCTTTTCAAACTCAATCAATAGCAGCCGTACGCCTCTTTCCGTCCCAGGCTATCAGATGACCGCCACGTGGAGGCACGCCCGACATCGATACTTCGATTCGATAGAAACTGCCTCGGTTTCGAAACTACGTATTAATGGCTCGTCAGACGTGCACACATGGCAGCCTCCCATAAGGCCTCGGGAGCAACAGAAGCGGCGGTAGCGATCATGGCAATTATGGTGCGGGATTTTTGCCTTTTCCATGTCATCTCCGCAATAACTCCCCATGCCCCTAGCCGCGATGCTTCGATGGGACCTGGGGATAGGGGGCAACTGATATGGCAACATCGCTGACACGGAATGTGTGTCAGATCCAGCTGGATGCAGCCGGTGCCACGTGGATTTTTCTTTCAAAATCCCTCGCCAAAGCTGGCAGCCCCTACTCCCTCGCCAGGTGGCACCCCGAGACGGGTCCACCTCTGCCGAGGTTGAGCCTGGTGCTCCTGCTCCTTCGCCAGGTGGCACCCCAAGACGGGACCACCACGACCGAAGTCGAGCCTTCCTCTGCCACTTCGCTAGGTGTCCCCCCAGGAGGGGTCCACCTCGACCGAAGTTGGCAGTCCCTGCTCCCTCGCCAGGTGGCACCCCAAGACGGGTCCACCTCTACCGAGGTCGAGCCTGGCGCTCCTGCTCCTTCGCCAGGTGGCACCCCAAGATGGGTCCAACTCGACCGAAGTCGAGCCTTCCTCCGCCACTTCGCCAGGTGTCCACCCAGGTGGGGTCCACCTCGGTCGAAGCTGGCAGCCCGTGCTCCCTCGCCAGGTGGCACCCCAAGATGGGTCCATCTCGGCCGAAGTCGAGCCTTCCTCCGCTACTTTGCCAGGTGTCCACCCAGGAGGGGTCCACCTAGGCCGAAGCTGGCAGCCCCTGCTCCCTCGCCAGGTGGAACCCCAAGACAGGTCCACCTCTGCCGAGGTCGAGCCTGGCGCTCCTGCTCCTTCGCTAGGTGGCACCCCAAGACGGGTCCACCTCGGCCGAAGTCGAGCCATCCTCTGCCACTCCGCCAGGTGTCCACCTAGGAGGGGTCCCCTCGGCCGAAGCTGGCAGCCCCTGCTCCTTCGCCAGGTGGCACCTCAAGACGGGTCCACCTCTGTCGAGGTCGAGTCTGGCGCTCCTGCTCCTTCGCCAGGTGGCACCTCAAGACGGGTCCACCTCGATTGAAGTCGAGCCTTCCTCCGCCACTTCGCCAGGTGTCCACCCAGGAAGGGTCCACCTCGGCCGAAGCTGGCAGCCCCTGCTACCTCGCCAGGTGGCACCCCAAGATGGGTCCACCTCTGTTGAGGTCGAGCCTGGCACTCCTGCTCCTTCACCAGGTGGCACCCCAAGACAGGTCCACCTCGATCGAAGTCCAGCCTTCCTCCGCCAATTCGCCAGGTGTCCACCCAGGAGGGGTCCACCTCGATCGAAGCTGGCAGCCCCTGCTCCCTCGCCAGGTGGCACCCCAAGATGGGTCCACTTCTGCCAAGGTCGAACCTGGCTCTCCTGCTCCTTCGCCCGGTGGCACCCCAAGACGGGTCCACCTCGGTTGAAGAGGAGCCTTCCTCCGCCACTTCTTCAGGTATCCACCTAGGAGGGATCCACCTCGGTCGAAGCTGGCAGCTCCTGCTCCCTCGCCAAGTGGCACCCCTAGACGAGTCCACCTCTGCCGAGGTTGAGCTTGGCGCTCCTGCTCCTTCGCCAGGTGGCACCCTAAGACGGGTCCACCTCGACCGAAGTCGAGCCTTCCTCCGCCACTTCGCCAGGTGTCCACCCAGGAGGGGTCCACCTCGGTCGAAGCTGGCAGCCCCTGCTCCCTCGCCAGGTGGCACCCCAAGACAAGTCTACCTTTGCCGAGGTCGAGCTTGGCGCTCCTGCTCCTTCACCAGGTGGCACCCCAAGACGGGTCCACCTCGGACGAAGTCGAGCCTTCCTCTACCACTTCGCCAGGTTTCCACCTAGGAGGGGTCCACCTCGGTCGAAGCTGGCAGCCCCTGCTCCCTCTCCAGGTGGCACCCCAAGATGGGTCCACCTCTGCCGAGGTCGAGCCTGGTGCTCCTGCTCCTTCGCCAGGTGGCACCCCAAGACAGGTCCACCTCGACCGAAGTCGAGCCTTCCTCCGCCACTCTGCCAGGTGTCCACCTAGGAGGGGTCCACCTCGGTCGAAGCTGGTAGCACCTACTCCCTCGCCAGGTGGCACCCCAAGATGGGTCCACCTTTGCCGAGGTCGAGCCTGGCGCTCCTCTCCTTCGCCAGGTGGCACCCCAAGACGGGTCCACCTCGACCGAAGTCGAACCTTCCTCCGTCACTTCGCCAGGTGTCCACCTAGGAGGGGTCTACCTCGGTCGAAGCTGGCAGCCCCTGCTCTCTCACCAGGTGGCATCCCAAGACGGGTCCACCTCTGCAAAGGTTGAGCCTAGCGCTCCTGCTCCTTCGCCAGGTGGCACCCCAAGGCAGGTCCACCTCGGCCGAAGTCGAGCCTTCCTCGGCCACTTCGCCAAGTATCCTCCCTGGAGGGGTCCACCTTGATCGAAGCTGGCAGTCCCTGCTCCCTCGCCTGGTGGCACCCCAAGACGGGTCCACCTCTGTCGAGGTCGAGCCTGGCACTCCTGCTCCTTCGCCAGGTGGCACCCCAAGATGGATCCACCTCGGTCGAAGTCGAGCCTTCCTCCGCCACTTCGCCAGGTGTCCACTTAGGTGGGGTCCACCTCGGTCGAAGCTGGCAGCCCCTGCTCCCTCGCCAGGTGGCATCCCAAGACGGGTCCACCTCCGTCGAGGTCGAGCCTGGCGCTCCTGCTCTTTCGTCAGGTGGCACCCCAAGATGGGTCCACCTCGGCTAAAGTCGAGCCTTCCTCCGCCACTTCACCAGGTGTCCACCCAGGAGGGGTCCACCTCAGTCAAAGCTAGCAACCCCTGCTCCTTCGCCAGGTGGCACCCCAAGAAGGGTCCACCTCTGCCGAGGTCGAGCCTGGCACTCCTGCTCCTTCGCCAGGTGGCACCCCAAGATGATTCCACTTCTGTCGAGGACAAGCCTGGTGCTCCTGCTCCTTCGCCAGGTGGCACCCCAAGACAGGTCCACCTCGACCGAAGTCGAGTCTTCCTCCGCCACTTCACCAGGTGTCCACCCAGGAGGGGTCCACCTCGGCCGAAGCTGGCAGCCCTTGCTCCCTTGCCAGGTGGCACCCTAAGATGGGTCCACCTCTACTGAGGTCGAGCCTGGCACTCCTGCTCCTTCACCAGGTGGCATACCAAGACGGGTCCACCTCGATCGAAGTCGAGCCTTCTTCCGCCACTTCACCAGGTGTCCACCCAAGAGGGGTCCACCTCGGTCAAAGCTGGCGGCCCCCTGCTCCTTCACCAGGTGGCACCCCAAGACGGGTCCACCTCGACCAAAGTCGGCCTTTCCCTGCAAAGCCTCAGGGAGGCAGAGGCACGGGTCACGAGGTCGCCACTAGAATTGGCGTGCATCGCGTCCCGTACAGGGCGCCAGTACGGTCCGCAGTGGTGCGCGAATCCTCGTTTACATCAATTAAACGGGGCCCTACGATCGAGGAATAAAATCCTTGCAGGCAGGGGCCTGAAACACTGGAAACCCACTGTCAACGCCCCGAAAGAAGGGCTCCCTTGCTTGGCTCGGGGTCTCGCCAGTTTTTTCCTTTCATGACAATGCGGCGTACGAGGCGCGCCGGCCACTTAACTCCCGGACTTGAAGAAAAAAGGGAGAAAGGATCCAGAGATCTCTGGTAGCCTCCGAGGCCAAAGGCAGTCCGGTGGTATAAAAGAGATAGTAAAAGCAGACAGAAAGGTAAGCAAAAGTAGAGGGAAGGATATCGAGAGAACGATCCTAGGACCCCCAGAAGTCCTCAGGCATAAGCTCGGTAGACCCAACGCGGGAGGCTGGGCTTCAACCCCTCTCTTCCTTGCACTTCTTTCATCGAAATTTCCTCTAAGCATGGGAATCCATCGGAAACCCACCTTAATGGACCTGTTCCATCTTGCCGCTCTCTAACTTGATCATCGGAGTGCCCCCGTCGAAATCCCCGGCCCGGGTCTCTGACCTTGTTTTGCAGGACCGAAGGCTCGGAGATCTCGAGGTGGGAGAATTCGAGAACCGGTGCCAACTCACAAGCTACGGGCCACCGCGGTAAGATCGGCAACAGTGCCCTTCCCGATTTACTTTTTCACTTGATAAGACATTCCCTAAGTCTTATTTGGAGCTCCTAACGTATGCCCAGAAGTATGTTCATGTGGAAGAAGGCATACTTAGTCGCAAAAAGCCGATGGAAGACCCAAGAAAAAGTAGGCTCGAGAAGGATGAAGTGAGAGTCAAGTCAAGAGTCAGACCCCTCATAACAACAAAGTCCTAGGCCAAAAGGGCTAGCTGACAAGTATGGCAACTACACTCCCCTCTTAGCCCTTAGAATCAAGATTCTCATGGAAGTCGAGAAAGAGAAATTTCTGAGGAGGCCTCGCTCGATGAAAGCTCCAGCAACTTCCCATCACAAGAGCAAGTATTGCCAATTTCATCATGATCACGACCATAATATGAAGAAATGCATCTAGCTGAATAATAAAATTGAAGATCTTATTTGGCGGGGCTATCTTGGAAAATACATTCATAGTGGAGCTCAACCTATTGCCTAGATCGTCGACCAACAGTAAGCTAAAGTTGAGATCAACAATTAACCGAGGATAGAAGTTGTCAACATGATCTCAAGGGGTATACGGTCTAGGGGACAAGAAATGAAGAAGGTTCTTCGAAGAGGTAGAGGGGTGATAATGAAATTTTATTCTTTAACATGATCTGGTAGGGGTACAAACTTTCCATGATGATGTTGTTATCGTGTCTATAGCAATAGCAAATTATGATATAAAGAAAATCTTAGTTGGTAATAGAATCTCTTAGACATGTTATTTTATAATGCTCTCTCAGATGAAGTTGTTTGAAGACCGACTAAGAAGAGTCTTGACCCTGTTAGTCGGATTCTTTGGAGACTTGATTGGGGTTGATTACGAGATCCCTCTTCCCATCATAGCAAGAATGTTATCATGATAAAGTACAGTTTAATTGACATTTATAGTTATTCTAGTTTCCTTGACATACAACACTATTCTTGGATAACCAGGATTGAATTGTCGGATAACCAGGATTGAATTGTCTGATAACCATGATTGAATTGTCTAGAAGTAATTATTTTAATCCATCATCTCCTTGTCCGGTTCCCTACAAATAATGGAGTCGAAGAAATGCGAGTAATTATTTTAATCCATCATCTCCTTGTCCGGTTCCCTACAAATAATGGAGTCGAAGAAATGCGAGAAAACAACTGGCCCGATAATATTTTATGGTTGCCATGAAAGTGCAAAGAATTAATGAGACATATGATTGATCAACTAGATAAGAGAGAGCTGGAAGAAAGAGGTGAATTGATTGAGCAATTGATCCTCTTTTCCATTGAAGAAAGAAGATTTGTCAAAGGTGGTGCAAATCAAAACTCTTTTACTTGATCATGAAAAGAGCCAACTAATAGAGTTTCCATGACATAATGCCAATATCTTTGCTTAGTTGGTGTTAGATATGCCTGGAATCTTACTAGAGGTAATTACTTAAGAGCTAAACATTAACCCAAGTATAAAATAGTCAGATAAGAAAAGAGAAACTTTACACCTGAAAGATGGAAGGCCATCAATGAAAAAACTGACAAGCTTTTAACAAGCAATTTTATTCGAGAAGCTCACTATCCTGACTGGTTGGCTAATATGGTGATAATCAAAAAAACTAATAAAAAATGATGAATTTGCATTGATTATATAGACTTCAATAAAGCATGTCTAAAGAATAGCTTTCTACTCTTGAAGACTGACCAACTTGTTGATGCAACATCCGAGAATAAGTTGTTGAGCTTCATGGATGCTTTCTCTAGCTATAATCAAATCCGGATGGTAGCTGAAGATGAAAAAGATATAGCTTTCATAATCGAGAAAGGTAATTATTGCTATAAAGTAATTCTTTTTGGTTTAAAGAATGCATGTACAACCTATCAACAACTAGTCAACAAGATTTTCAAAGACTAAATCGGGCAGAAGATAGAGATCTATATTGATGACATACTCGTAAAGAGTTCTGAAGGATCTAACCATATTAAAGACCTGGAGAAAGCTTTCGGGGTACTTTGTCAGCACCAAAGGAAACTAAATATAAACAAGTGTGTATAATTGCTGGCAAGTTTCTCAAATTCTTGATCATGAAGCAAGGCATTGAGATGACTCTAGAAAAAATTCAAGCAATTTTGGATATAAGGCATCTGACTTCTAAAAAGGAGGTTCAACAACTGATTGGGTGCATTGCAGCCCTTAGTCGGATTATCTTGAAGTCAGCCAAGCAATGTCTACCTTTCTTCAAGGCTTTATGACAAATGTTTAATTTCACCTAGATGGAAGAATGATGCTAGGCTTTTGAAGAGCTAAAGAAGTTTATTGGATCTCCACCGTTGCTCTCTAAACTTGAAGTTAAAAAGAAACTCTACTTGTATATTGCTGCATCTCCAAAAATAGTGAGCTCTGTACTTGTTTGGCTGGATAACAAAGGAGCTCAAAAGCTTATCTATTATAATAGTTAAGTACTTTATGATGTTGGAACCAGGTACTTTAATGCTGAAAAGATTATTTAAGTTTTTTTACAAATATTTTGTTCGGCCCACAGGTTGGCCCAACCCTAACCCTGCTCAACCCATGGGCTATAGGGGCCGAGCCAAAAAGCCCAGTTACATAAATGGGCTAAATCTTTTTAGCCTGGCTTGGTCCATTTATAAGGTCGAATGGGTTGACCCATGAGCTCCAGTCCATTTTGATAGCTATAACAATCAGGACATCTTTTTGCTAGTGGCTATGATCAAGTTCATTTGAATACTGCTTGGAATTATAGCATATCATGATTATGAGATATGGTAGATAGATGTGAAAACTACCTTCCTGGATAGGTATCTTGAGGAAGATATCAATATGGAGTAGCCCCTGGGTTTCGCTTCAAGTGATAGAGATCTTAAAGTTTGTAAGCCACAAAGATCATATATCGAATTAAGCAAGCATCTAAGAGTTGGAACACCTATTTCAATGATGTGATTAAATTATTTAGTTTTATCAAGAACAAGAAGGAACCATATGTGTTCAAGAAGATTAGTGGGGGTGCTGTCACTATTTTTGTATAATACATAGATGACATCCTCCTGATTACGAACGATATTTTCATATTGATTTCAATTAAATGTGGTTGTCTAAGAAATTCTCCATAAAAGACCTTGGAAAAGCATCCTACATATTGGGGATCAAGGTCTATAAAGATAGATCCGAGAGGATGTTGGGCCTTTCATAGAAATTGTATATAGAGGAGGTGCTAAAAAGGTTTAACATGAAAACTCAAAGAGGGGACTTCTACCCTCAACCATGGGATTCATCTCTCGAAGAAAATATATCCCAATACATCGAAGGAGATACAACGCTTGAGCAAGATCTCTTATGCTTTGGCTATAAGGAGCCTCATGTATGCCATACTATGTACACAACCTGATATAGCTCATACTATGAGTGTCACAAGTATATATCGGTCAAATCCATGTGAGGAGCATTGGATAGCTATGAAATGTATCCTTAAGTACTTGAGAAGGACTAAGAATATGCTTTTAGTCTTTAAAGGAAGAGAATTAAGAGTATAAGGATACACAGATTTAGACTTTATATCGGATATTAATGATCAAAAATCGACATCAATATGTATTTTCTAGTACAACAATGATGATATGAGCTGGAAGAGTTCCAAGTAGCTTATCATAGCAAACTCCGTGGAAGTTGAGTACATCGCCACTTTGGAAGCTACCGAAGAGGCATTCTAGTTCAAAAAGTTCATTACGAAGCTAAGTATGATGCCATTAGATGCTATACCACTCTACTGCTATAACAATGGTACCATAGTCCTTTCCAAGGAGCTGAGGTTTAACCAAAAGTCTAAGCATATCGAGCGATAATTTTATCTCATTCGTGACTACCTCGAAAAGAAGTATATTGAGGTACAGATAGTGGACTCCACCAATAATGTGGCAAACCTACTGACTAAGCTACTAAACCAACAAAAGATCGAAGTTCACCTTAAGAAGATGAGACTTAGATTTATGGCCAATTAATTTTAGTATAAGTAGGAGATTGTTAGATGTATGTCCTAGAAGCTAATTAGACCGATACATGTAATAGTTTTTAAGGGTATAGTTTGTAATCTTGACTTATTAATAAATAAAGTTGGATTATTTTTTAATTTATGTTATATTTTTGTATCCATGAATCATCCAAGGAATTAATAAGATGATGAGACATATTCTTAAGAATTTGAGACATGTGTCATTGATGATTAATTTTTAAATTATCTCGATTGATGGATCATCTTAGGGATGGTGATTGATCAATTTAGATTGGTGCGCGGATCACTTTTATCTAGATAAACATGCCTTGAGTTTACAATATAGGGATACTGAGCGAGAATGTGGGTTCTTGTTAAGAACAAAGGTATCGAGTGTGATCAATTTAAGAAGTCATTTGGATAGCTACCCACTAGTCAGTAACTTACTTAATGCTCCAGTAGTATGTCTAGTCCTCAGACCTGCAGTGCCTTGGCTGTTCATAATGAGGCTACTATAGTTTGACTGCATATGGACATGGTCCCTGCTATATGGGTTCTCATAGTATATGTTGGCTATAGTAAATTCATTGTAGGAATAGGCCTAGGGTGTGTGCTTATATAAAATCTGTCATCCTTGATAGGCAAAGAAGTAAGTTTTATGTGGTCTATGAAACTGAATTCAGGAGATCTTGATCGGGGAAGTTTGAATGGTGAAATGAAACTTTTACAATTCCTAAGAACTTAAGTCCAATAGATTTGACATATGACGAATAATGGGGTTTGACAAGTAATCCGTAACCTCTATTTTGTTGAAATTCTGATAGAGGGATTGTATCATATAGAAACTGTACTTAGAGGTTCACCTTTTATTTATCTGGGTTGCCATTATATACTATTAGGTATTACTGGTAGATTATGGAACTCGCGAGGATCATCTTTATAATTGATGATCATTATTGGGAAGAATTGAAATTGTTCTAATCCATTGAAAGAAATTTTGATGATATTGTGATGGTAATCACAATATATCTCACTACTAGATCGAATAGAATGTATGGGGTTACATATATAAGAAGCTGTGACTGATCACATAGATGAATTCCCCATACAATTATTGCTAATTAAGTTATTTGATTTAATTAGATTGAATCAAATGATTAGGCTAGGTTTGGGTCAAGTTAAATTGGATTTAATTTGATCAAACTTAAGAATTTTGGATAACATCTGAAATTGGATGGAAGATGGGATGCCCAAAGGAGTTGAGGTGCTGCTATTTTTTTGGCATCAAACTTCTAGCATGAAGAGTTCATGCCCCAATTATTTTCAGCACCTAAGAGAAGAGGAATCCTTCACAAATCAGGCTTTAACTGGTCTAAACAAATTAATCTCTATTCTTAAGGGATTTTGACTGGCCAAAGGGGTTTTCTAATCTCAATTGGAGTTGGACTCCTAATTGAGAAAAATTCCAATGCTAAAAATCTGGGCATTGTATTTTTCCAGGATTCTAGGTGCTGAATAGGAAACAGGGCTTTCCTTGGTAACGTGGAATAGGGAATCCAATTCCCTTTGAGTTATGGAGGAGCTTTAGGGTTTTCTATTAATATGGGACCCTAGGCCATTGAAACATACAAGGAAAAATTCTGAAATAGAATACAGGAATATAATTGTGCTGTAGAGTTTAAAGAAATAGATTTAAGAAAAACAGAGCTTTCTGTGGCAGGTTTTTTAGCAAAAAATTCTAAAGTCTCTTAGCTCTTGGGTGGTTCCTCTCCCTCCTCTATTCCTCTACTCTATGCCCAAGCATTGGGCTAAGTCAATTCCTTCTTCCTCCATGCATTCAAGGAAGTTGAACGTGCAATAGCCCACTTTAAAGAATCCAGCAAATAAGAGGAAGGCTTCTGCAATGGAGATAGCATGCCAGTAAAGCCGGATTCTTAGATCAGTCCATAGCTTCGTGTGGATACTCATAGAGGCTGGATATATTCATGGCTTTAAGAAGAACTGGATTTGAAGATCATCGACTAGTAAAAGGTATGCAAGAAGATTGAATCTTCTTCCAATTTTATTTTATTATCAAAAATCTATTTTCTTTCTTTCTTATTCCATTACGAGCATGATCTTGCTCATGTTTTTCTTGAATCTTAAACTCTAGAGATTAGATCTCGGAGTAATTCATGATTAATTTTTAATTTCTTTCGCAGTGCATAGTGATGATGTTCAAGGAAAACTAAAAAATTCCTTCAATCTAAGGATGGATTTTGAGCATATTACAAAGTACAAGAAAAGAACAAAGAACTCAGAAAGAGTTAGGAGTGAGTTGTGCTAGGACAACTCAAAAAAGGTCAAGGACATTCAGAATAAGAGGATGGAAAAGAAATCTAAGACTTGCATGAAAGAACTTCTTGTATAGAGCAAGATGATCTATGTCCCAGATATCACTCGATCTCCTGGTCCAGGAGTATGAAGTTGGAACTGGCTTAGGATCTTATAATACTTCCGAAGTCGAAGAATGTCAGATTCGGTCATCAATGAAGATTCATTCACCGGATCGACGGGAAGGATCTTCGGGCTACTAGATTGGTAAGCCTGAAGAGTTTCTCGAAAAGAAGAGACCTCTACCTCTTCCAAATTTTGGGAACCCATCTCCTCCGGAGAAGGTTCATGGGATCCTTGTAGCCAAGAGATATTGCTTACCAAGTGATTTTTATCTTTGAAAGACATTTCTCAAGAAGAAGAAGGAAAAAAGAGATAGAAAGATCTAATGAAGGGAGAAAATTAAAGAAAAATTGGATGAAAATTCTTTCACCCTAGAACAAGGATGAAGATTCAAAAGGAGAAGGAGAAAATAATAATCAGAAGCAATTCTACCAGGAAAAAGAAGCTCTAAAGAAGCCCTAAGAGAAGCCTCATGAAGCCGAAATGGCAAAGAAAGCAAGGGAATAGACCACCTAGAAAAGCAATCTTTCGGGGAGCCTAGAGGTGGGAGAGATCTCTTCTTTACTTGCTCTATAAAGAAGATAATAGATCCCTATAACAATAGTAGGGAAGGTTTATTTATACCCAACTTGGATCCTTATTCGGCTGAAGCCGTCAGATTTTGACATGTGGCTTCATCTGAGCCAAGCAACACCATGCCATCTTGAGACTACAATTGGTTGATTAACTCCCTGTCAAGATCCGTGGAAATCGTTTAAGTGCTACGGCTATTAACCACGTGGAAATATTTGATTGACCAAGGAAGATCGGTTGAATCATCAGCCATTTAAGGAATAATGCATAATCATTTCGAGTGCTATGCTAATGATTTTTCTTTTTCACCATGATCAATGTAACAAAATAGTTGGTGATGGTTTTTACGAAACCAATGAATATCCAAGTGACAAAAAGATCTGCTACTCGACTATCAAGGCCAAAGAAGTGACTAATTCCTTCTCCTAAAAAATGACAAAAACTAAAAAAGTTAATCAACAACATTTTAGGCTCAGGAGTGGGGGATAATTGTTGTAACAACTACTCAAATACCCGGCTTCAAATGATACTTGGTTCGACGACTAGGTTGACAACTACATCGAGCAACTATGGCACCTGGAATCGATTAATTATTAGCAACTACAAGCCAGTTGATATGATATCTCTTGATGATTAAAGGCCAGGTAACTGCTTGGACCCGACGATTATCAAGGTAGAACATAATCGGCAACCTAAAGCTATAAGGTTCCAAGTGTTAAAGCACTGCTATCAATGACAAGCAAGGCACATTAATTCAATAATCTGCGATGCCCGAGTAAGAGGCACGGATAGAGAAAGATAGCTATTGTAACAAGAAGCTATTATTTCCAACCATAGTTGGTTATTCTACTTGAAAGAGGTTACTCTTAACCAGACATTGTTGTCTCAATAGAAAGAGATTGCTTCTAATCAAAAGTGGTTATTCTCAACTAAAAGAGATTATGTTCAATCAAAGAAGGTTATTTCCAAATGGAAAGCAGTTACCTCCGAGCACTATAAATAGGTAAGAGGGGGCCTTTCCAAAGGTATGCACATTTTATCTCGACAGATGCTTATTATACTTATAATAAAGCTCTTCTCAGCTCCATTGTTGTCTAAATACTTGACTAACTTGAGTATCAAAGGATTTTCCATTGGAAACCACTGGTTAGGCAAGACTTCTCCTGTAGGTCGAGCCAGGAGATGCCTAGGAGCAAAGTCTTATCTCGTCGAGGATTCTTGCTGGGCTCGCCAAGCACCATTAGAGCACCAGACCAGGGATTTAGCAGCAATATTTAGTATATAAATGGTTTAGAGATAGTAGATTATATCCAACAACTCATATCATTAATATGAGATATTCATCATATAATTTTTTTAAAAAATATTTCATTATTTCTATAGGATTGGATTGAAAATATTATTGGATTTGTGCATTGGGCTGTCAATTCCGTATCAGCCAAGCTCTATGCAACCCAAGTCATGATAGACGAAACAAATTTTCATATATATATTTTTTTCTTTCTATAGTCGAAAGGCTAGGATTTGGATTGGAATCGGGTAAGTTATATAAAAAACAAAAATAGATGGGCAAACATGCCTGATCTTTATAAATTTTTTAATCTAATGCAATAGGTCTATTTACGTTGGCCTTAAATTTCTCAAAGAAGAATGCCATGGTAACCTGGAAAACAAAAAAAAAAGAAAAAAAAACACTCAGAAGAAGCCACACAGCTGCTTTGCACCTTTGCTCCGTTGGATGGCAGAATCAGCAATGCCAATTCAGAGGAGCAGCGGCGATGCAGAGAGCTCCATAACGGAGTTAACTACGGCATTTTTACATAAAGTTGGCTTTCAACCCGAACCAAGTTCGGTAGAAAATTTTGTTTCCACCGGGGTGCTAAACCGCACCCTTCTGAACAGCAAATTACCAACACTAGCAGTAGAATCCTACTTTTGTAGGTCAAAAGGTTGGATCATGACTTGCACTGTGAACAATTCCTTCATATAGATTTTGAAGCTCTGTTCCCCCTTGTCGCCTGACACTCCCCTTGTGCTTGGCAAGCGAAGATGCTCGAAGCATCGGCGACCCAGAACATCAAATTACTTGGTCCGAATGCTGGTTTATTACATGCACCACTTCCATCTCCGCAGAAAGGTGAATGGGAAGGGAGAGCATCTGAAGCAGTTTGGGGATTGGAGTCTGGGGAGCAGCAAGGTTGCGAAGGAGGATCTATCATTTATTGGGGAAGGCAGCAGGCCTTTCCACAGTTTCCATTTGGGCCCATTTTCTCCGTCACACCTTTCTCCCACCGTTGTCTCTGCTAGCTTTTCTTCCCTATATTTTGTTCCTATCCCTCCGGTTCTCTTTATTTATTTATTTATTTAAAAATAAATAAATAAATTTCAGTATAGTTATTTTTTCTAGATTTCAATTTCATCAAGTTATGTTTAATTTAGACCATAACTTTTTTACATATCATTTTCATCGTTGATGAGTATGCCAGCATGATAATACTAAAATATCCCAGCATTTTCGATAATTTGATCTTTGCTTCCGCTGCTCGACTCTGCTTATTTTTCCTCGGGCAGAGTGCTGGCTCGGAGGGGTGGCCAAGTCTTGACGCGATGCCTCCCCCGGCGCGGCGCGCTGGTCCCTCCTGACCATGTGGGTTGCCGTGGGCGCACCGCATCTTTGTCCTTGTCGCCATTGCCGATAATGGGTTCCTTCCTCTTGGTATTACCTTTTAAACGAATGTCATCTTATAGTAAAAGTAAGTCGAATCTCTTTATCGAAAAAACGAAAAAATTGCATCAAGTAACTGATAAATCAATTTTTAAGGCTAATGTTATCCACTACGTTTTAATTTGCACCCTCTTTTAAACGACGATGTCTTGCTTAAATGAAAGAGCAATTATATCTTACATTATGTACCATACGAGGGTGCATCATGCTAATCTTAGTAACGTGTATACGTAGATTCCATTCATCAAATGCTAATCTCGATTCATTATTATAGAAATAGATAAATGTTTATCATTTTTATTTATTTATTTATTTTGGTAAGTCAAAAGGGATAGGGGGTCCTGTGTAGCTACTTTTGCGAGTCTTTGTCCCGCCAAATAATGTTCGATACAAGATGCTTGGATTTTCACAACTTTTTCCTATCTAAAAATGAGTACGGTCAACCTGACATCTCTAAAACGTTGGTTGATAGAAAGGAAATACAAATAAGAAAAATCCTGATTTCTTGTCTAATCCAATCTATCACGGGTCCCAGGAACGGTCCGTGAATTTAATCGAACCATCTCGCATGAATCATGCCTCGAACTCATGACCAATTAGATACGCGAGGCAAGATCTCTACTAACCGGACTACAGCCTTAACGGTAATGAATGGTTATCATTGATAGGGCACACCACTACGTGATGTATTTGGTGCAGGATGTAATTTCTCTGTATAAAGGGTAACCATCCAATCGATTAAATTTGAGATAATCAATGCCGTTCGACATTGTGAGTTGATTATTTTCTCTCATATTTTGTATATTTGGTAAGGGTTGCATTAATCATGGGGAGTGTCTTTCCAAGAGAGTGATACGAGCTCTTTGTACAGCAAAAAAAAAAAAAAAGTCACATTGATATTGAATTCGGACTTTGAAATACAGATTCTGCCCTTCTTTTGATTTTACTGCTTTGTTGGTTAGTTCCATGAAAGTCCCCCCTGTATTGTCCATGTCTTCTACTTTGTCATGCTGGGGATGGAGTTTGCTCATGAATAGACAACTCGTTGGAAGTTGGGATCCCTTTAAACCTATGATTTCAGTAATGTCAACTTCTTCTACCCATATAGTTGATTTTTTAGGTTGTATTCATTTCCGTCCAGTATAATGAATATATCATTTTATCAAAAAAAAAAGAAAAAAAAACTTCTTCCACCCATACAAGGTAAAAAAAGTTGATTAACAAGTCAAATTCTTGGGTCAAACACTTTATTAAAAAAAATCCATCCTTACATCTAAATGCCTAGTTGGGGTTCATGAAACTCTAGTCAGTAACATGAGCTGGGCCATGTTATATTTTTGTCACACTAAATAAAGGAGGAAACATGAGTTGGGACCCTAACCTGGTCCCCATTCCAAATAAGCAAATTAATTCAATAGAAACGAGAATGCCGTGAGGGTACCAATCATAGAGCCAATTGGCTGGCCAGTTTTAATACCTTCAAAACTGGCAAGTCCGTGTGGACATCAAAATCTACCGGTGATGTTCTCTTGCTTGCCAAACTGCTGCTATAGATAACACATTGTCTGATCAAGAGCTGATCTTGAGCTGGGCTTAAAAAACTAATTCATTTTTAGTAGGCCTTCGGACCGGGCTTATTTAAAATTAGCCATTTCTGTACAAAAGCCCGGCCCATGATCCTCTCTGGCCCAATTCTCCAAGTCATCTCTTATAATAGCAACAACGTGACTTCTCAGCAATAACACTGGCCAGCAATTTTTTTGTAGTTCCCCTTGGCAGAATAAAGTCTTTGTACCTTTTGATCAGATAAGACTACAAGAGGTCTCAGGCTTCCAGAGCTGGAATTGGTGCTATATATTGGGTTGCATGAATAAGGCTTTGTACCTTTGTACCAGATAATTGGGCCTTGTAATCCCCTGTTTGGACGGAAAGCTTTTACGCTGGATCACGTCGCGATGGATCCGGCAACCTTCTCAGTAGAGATGCAAATAGATTGGATTGGATCGGATCATGAGTGATCTCCATTCGATCCAATTTTTTGATCGGATTCTAATATTAGATCCAGATTTAATCCACTAAAAAATTAGATCGGATCAGGTCGGGTTCGCTATTAGAATTTTCAACCCAACAAGTTATTCGAGTTAGATCGGATTCATAAATAATCCGGTTCTAATCTAAAAACTTAGATCTAAATATGATCTAGATAAAATATAAATAACCATATTTCAATTATTACATAGCCAACTATTATTAACCATAAAATAGATAATAAACAATATTATTTTTAAAATAAATTAAGGTATAAAAATAATTATAACTCTATTTTTATGTTAAAAATAAGTTTCATATAAATTTTAAATTATAATATAAAGGTCCAAATAAATATGATTATAACAGTATTAGTATATTCGGGTCGAATCAGGTCATGTCCAAATTCAGTAAATCCAGACTCGGCTCATAAAATAGAATGGATCTAATTTTAGGATCTGATCCGGATCCATGGGTTCATAAAAATGGATTGGATCAGATCTAAATGAATTGGATCGGGTCGTATCACGAATCAGCCCAACACATTTGTAGCCTTTCTCCCGGGAGGCCAACAGGGTCAGCTCCATCACATTCTTAGCGCAAGACAAGAGGCCTTCAGATTGGGCCTCGCTCCAGCCCATAAACGTAGTTTGGAGAGAGAGAGAGAGAGAGGATAGGAATTTTTCTATAGAAATATGCTCCCTTCTGAGTTCTTGCCTTTAGATCGATACTCACACACCCTATCCCAGTGCATGAAGCTCTTGCGAGAAGGTCAAATGCGGGCAGCTTAGCTTCCATGCACGGAGAAACTGGTTCCATATTTTGAACATATAATAATTAATTCATGACGGGTCAACCTTACCGTTGCATCAAGATCTGTCCTTTTTTAAGTATGCACATACTGGTATATATATCCTGTCGCATATAATTTGTATGAATATAAAAAACTTTTATTTTTTTATATGAAAGTTATCAATAATCTAAAATATTTCTTATATTAAATTTATATTTTCAGTATAGTTTTATAAAGTTTTATTTGATTGTGTCCACTTTTGTGGCCTTGCTAGTTAAAAATTTGTTAGGATGAGATAGAATCTAAGTTGATTTTGATTTTTTTTAAAAGGAATTCAATTGAATTCAATAAAAATCTATTTGATTATGTAAGCTGCATTTATTTGCTCACTTAAATGTATGCATATATTATCAATGAAAATGTAGAAGGGTATAACAATATATGTTAATGATATATCTAATTTATAATTGATATATGCTCGACCACTTGTGGTATAATTAGTGTTAAAGAAGGATGTAGATTGTAGACAAATGTGCTTTCTGAGGCTTCTGAGAATGCATTGAGGTGGGGAGGGAGGTCAACTATTTTTCCTCATACCAAGCATATGATCCTTAAAAAAAAGAAAAGGCATAGTAATTTTGTTCAAATGAATTTTCAACGATGTGGAAAAAAATAAAAAAACTTTATTTACCTCTAATTTGGTAGTAAAATTTGTAAATTGAAATACCATATGTAAATTAAAATGCCACTTGCTTGAATTTTTTTGGTGTTTTTTCCTTAGAGAAAAGGAGGCAAGGGATCTATTGGAGAATTAAACTTGAGGCAAGAAGATTTGTGGACAAATTTCAAGATAACGGTAGGATTAGAACCCAAGTCATTGGTATCTAACCTCTAATATAAATTATATTATTTGACAAATTCTAAACCCTTAGGTAGTGTTTGGATGCCTTATTCCTGACTGAAATAATTCTTTATTCCATGCTATTCTCCCAAACAGTCCTAAAAAAGTAGGTGGGCCCCGCTGGAATCGGTATTCCAGTCAACGCTCCCTGTTTCCGTTTTCTTATTCCATGCCCCTATGAAATAGGCGTATTCCAGCTTTTCTTATTCTAAGGGTATTATTAGAATTTTTAAAAATTAATTGATATGAAATATTTTTTAATTATTTTAATATATAATAATAATAAATTAATTAATATAATATAATATTAATAGATTATAATAATAAATTAAATAATATAAAATAATATATTTAATTATTTTAATATATCATACTAATAAATTAATTAGTACAACATAATTTTAATATATCATAATAATAAATTAAATAATATAAAATAATTTAATTTATTATTTTAATAGATTATAACTTATTTTATCTTATTATTTGGCAAGGATATTATTAGAATTTTTAAAAAATTTCTCATCTATTCCAAATGGAACACAGGCTTATTCCCTTGTCATCCAAACATCATTTGGAATAACACTGCGTTAATTATACTGAAATAAAATGGAATACCAAATTTCAAATCAAACATAAATCTAGAATAACGGAAATGGAGAATATTTCCAAAATAATATTTTTCCATCCAAACACTACCTTAGGTAAGGGTCTAGAAGTTGTCAAATAATACAATTTAAAGTTATTCAAAATATTAGAAACCAGCATATGCATGCAAAGGATAAGCATATGATTCTAATTTTAAAAATATTATGCAATAGACTCCCTGTGAGGCAAGTAGTTTTTTTTTTTAAAAAAAAATCATTAGAATCTTTTGAATAAATGTTGGAACTTTTTATTTTAGCAACATGTAGAACTTATAGAACAAAAACATATCCGAATGGATCGTATCCATGCAAACATAGGATTAAATCATGTACCATGTGTTTCCAAGATTGGTGTGTGCTCAACTTTAATTTGTTTTCTTCGCCTCTATTTTGTGGCTTTAGACTCTGACACGATGAACTTGAAATATTTTTATGTTACATATCAGTAAATTAGTAGATCTAATAATTTAAAGGAGCTAAGCATGGTGGTTAATATTGCATTTCAAATGGAGAGTATTTTCTTTCTCTGTACTTAAAAAATTTAATCACAAACTAGATTTTTGATGCTGATGAATCCTTCTCTCCGGTCGTAATCTTTTCTTTTAATTTCTACATCTTAATGAGATCTTTTGTTTGTCTCTAGGGAATGCTTTTGCAAAACTTCATGATCTTAATGAAGTTTGGGGGATCTTAGCTCTTATTTCACAAAAATTATAGATTTTTATGAATAGTCCTTGAAATCTTTTATATTTGAATGTCTAATTATTTTACTGATAGGATTTATTATTACTTTAGCAACTTAAGCGGTTTTGCTAATTACACTAAAGTTGTGATTGTTCTATTTCCTAATATTAGTAATGTACAACAGTTAAATAGTATTGGAGTTGAAGCATGATCGTAAATAATTATATCCAAGATAAATTTTAACCCCCGTATGTTAATTAAAATAGGCAATAACCCAACAATATCAATCCAGCAAAAGCAAATCAAATCAAGCACAAGAAAACCGGATTTACGAAAAAACCCTCCAATGTGGAGGTAAAAACGTCGGAGCCTGGAATCAGATCAACTTCTACTATAATCAAATAATGGGTACAGCAAGATTTTTCTCTCTAGTAAACTAGAGGCTCTCCAAAAAGCATATGATGATCATCTCAGTATAAAATATAAATATTACTGAGGAATATAGGAAGAAAACAGGGAAGATCTCACCAGAGTCAAATATTTGCAGATTACACAAGAGGAATCATAACGATCCGAACCGTTCACTTTGTCGAGCTCGCTGCCGTAAACAGCATACTAAAATCTCATCTTGATCGGGTTTTGAATTATCGTCCGATCAAGACCTGGAAGGATCAAAATATATTTTTTCTCTTTTGTTTCTCTCTCTCGGCGCTGCTCGGTTTCTTTCCCCTATCACACGCTCCCACAGAAAACTCGTCTCAAAGCCCTAAGCCCTTTAATAGAGCTAGGCCCCACGACATGGGCGGGACCCAAAATAATTCTTCTCCTCATGCACGTGGGGAGGACCAGCACTAGCTCTGCAGGCTGCAAGCTTCTCTGCAGGTAATGGCTTAGTCAGCATATCTGAAGCATTATCATCTGTATGAATCTTTTTTAACTATAGCAACTTCATCTGCAAAGCGTCTCATATCTAGTGATACCTCACATTAATGTGCTTCGACCTCGAATGAAAAGTCGAATTCTTACTGAGATGAATTGCACTCTAACTGTCACAATACAGGATAAATTTTCTTGCTTCAGACCAAGTTCTTCAAGAAACTTTTTCATCCACAATAGCTCCTTGCTGGCTTCTGTCACTGTAATATACTTTGCCTCTGTACTTGACAGAGCAACACAATTCTGCAGTCTGGACCGCCACGAGATAGCTCCTCCTGAAAAAGTCATCAAGTTCCCGATGTGGATTTTCTAGAATCAACATCACCTGCCATGTCTGCATCTATATATCCATCTAATACAGGTTTAGCTGTACCGAAGCATAGACATATTCTAGAAATTCCTCTGAGGTACCTGAGAATCTATTTCACTATAGTCCAATGCTCCTTCCCAGGATTAGAGAGAAATCAACTGACGACACCAACAGCATGAGCAATATCCGGTCTAGTGCATACCATGGCGTACATCAAACTGCTGACTACAGATGCATAGGGAATGTTCTGCATTTTCTCCTTTTCTTCCTCACTAGTAGGATACTGTTTGGAACTCAATCTGAAGTGACCTGCAAGTGGAGAGCTAACCGGCTTGGAGTTGCTCATCTGGAACCGCTCTAACAATATATTTCTCCTGGGATAGCCATAGTTTCTTATTCTTCCTATCACGAGCAATCCTCATACCAAGTACTGTTTCGCTGATCCCAAGTCTTTCATAGCAAAGCACTTGCTCAATTTAGTCTTCAAGTTCTGAATCCTCTTGGCATTGTGATCAACAATCAGCATGTCATCAACATATAACAGGAGAATAATAAAATCATCATCACCAAACCTCTTTACAAAAATACAATGGTTAGAAGTGGTTCTGTCATACCCATGATCTATCATGAAGGAATCAAATTTCTTGTACCACTGTCGAGGAGCTTGTTTCAAACCATATAAGCTTTTCTTCAGTCTGCATACCAGGTTTTCCTTGCCTTTAGCTATAAACCCCTATGGCTGCTCCATATAGATTTCCTCTTCAAGATCACCATGAAGAAATGCTATCTTCACATCAAGCTGCTCAATCTCTAAATTCAGACTAGCTGCCAAGCTAAGTACAACTCGGATCGAAGATATTTTGACCACGGATGAAAAAATCTCTTCAAAGTCAATACCTTTCTTCTGACTGAAGCCCTTCATAACCAGTCTTGCTTTATACTTTGGTTGTGAGCTGTGCTCCTCTATCTTGAGTTTGAACACCCATTTGTTCTTCAGTGCTCTCTTCCCCTTAGGCAGCTCCACTAGATCAAATGTGTGGTTCTCATACAAGGATTTCATCTCTTCTTGCATGGCTTCAAATCACTTTTCCTTTGTGCATGTGACATAGCCTTCTTAATGCATTCTGGCTCTCCTCCATCAGTCACCATTACATACTCATGTGAGGGGTATCTTTGAGAAGACCGGCGCTCTCTGGTAGACCTTCTCAGCTGCTGTTCTGCCATTTGCTGTGTAGGAGCCTGCTCACTATGCTCATCTGTTGCACTGCACCATGTATAGGCTCATCATCCATTGCATCACCATCCTTTGCAGCCTGTCCATCATCATCTATTCTGGCTTGAGACATAGGAGAAGGGTCAACAAATAATTCTGTAGTAGACTTTGGCTTATTTTTATTTTCCACATCCTCAATGGTTTGATCTTCAAAGAATACTGCATCTCTGCTTCTAATCAGCTTCTTCTCTATTGGATCCCATAGCCTGTATCCAGTGGCGGATCGCCGGGGGGGCAAGGGGGGCCTTGGCCTCCCTAATTTTTTTAAATTTTTTTATAATTTAAAATTTTTTTATAAACTTTTAAATATATACAAGAATGAATCACCGGAAGGGCAAGAAGACCCCTTGGTCCCCCTAGTTTTTTTTTATTTTTTTTATAAATTAAGATTTTATGTAAACTTTTAAATATATATATATATTTATATATTTGGCCCTTCTAAACTTGGGGATATTAAATATAACTTGAAGAATCTTTTTAAAAAATTAAAATGAAACAAATACTATAACTCAGCTTTCTTTACTTGAAAGTTGGATCACTACTAATTTTATGTTTTATTTTTATTAAATTTTTTTCATAATTTTTAGAAGAAGATAATTTTTTTTATTACTCGACCAGCGCCCGTCTTCAGAATTCACCATGGTCGAAGCCAATGTACGCAGTCAGCACCATCCCATTCACCACATTGATGGATAAAATGGTGGCCGGACTTGCCATGTGATACGATTGACGAGAATGCTCCCACGGTGAGACCAGGCAATTGCATATACATAAGGCCGAATACTATCGATGCGCTGGCCTATGACTACCATCTTGGTGGCCTTCGTCAGTCTCGTTGCACTGATGAACACTGCATGCGGTGAAGCCACGCACTGTTTTAACGACCAGATCCATCGCATAGCATAATCGGATCTTGGAGAGCACGGATGGGTGGGCGCCCGTCATGCCTCAAGCTCCCACCAATACTACTGCACTCACATCCCATCATTTTTGGCACTGTCGCTCGATGGATGTCACATTCCGTTGTGCAGCGCCAACGGTACTCGGGCGATGCTGCCACTACTATGGCCGATGCGCGTACATCTTTTACGAGTCCTTAACGCTTATTACTCTTTCGATTTCAACTACTACTATAGGAAAAATATTTTCAAAAATGAAGATTATCAATACCAGATTATGCAACAAAATGGAAGACAATTTTTTTATTGATTATTTAGTCACTTATATCGATAAGAAGATAGCTAAAAATTTTACGGTAGACTTCATTATTAATAAATTTAATCTTATGAAATAAGATAGGTATAATTTAAATAATATTTATAAAAACTTTTAATTAATTTTAATTATTTATTAATATTATTTATTTTTATATTTTTTTGGCCCCTCTTAGAAAAATTGGTGTGGTCCGCCCCTGCCTGTATCCAAATTGCTCATGTCCATATCCAAGAAAAATATACTCCTTTGATTTGCTGTCAAGTTTTGATCGTTCATCTTTTGGAATATGAACAAAGGCCCTGCATCCAAATACTTTGAGATAATCATAGGAAACTGATTTTCCTGTCCATACCTTCCCATGAATATCACCATCAAGAGCATATGAAGGAGAAAATTTAATTAGATCACTGTAGTCCTAATAGCTTCACCCCCAAAAGGAACTAGGTAACTTTAAATGAAAAGCATGCATCGGATTCTTTCAACAATGGTGTGATTCATCATCTCTGCCACTTCATTTTGTTGAGGTGTCTTGAGAATAGTCTTCTCCAATCTAATGCCTTGTTGTCTGCAATATCTCTCGAATGGACCGCGGTATTCACCACCATTATCTGTTCGGATGCATTTCAATTTTCTTCCATTCTCCCTTTCAACACTGGCATGGGATTCTTTAAAGACATCTATTACCTGGTCTTTAGATCTCAAAGCAAAGGCTCATAACTTTCGAGAATGATCATTAATAAAGGTGAATAAAATAAAGTGCACCACCATGTGTCTTTATGGTCATAGAGTATACATCAGTGTGAACTAAATCTAGCACCTGCGATCTTTTATGAAAGGAAAGCTTATGAAATGAAACTTTATGCTGCTTGCCATGTAAACAGTGAGTGCAAGGTCTCAGGTGCGTACCTTTTAAAGAAAGCATGTTGTGTCTGGATAGAGTCTCAAGTCCCTTCTCACTCAGATGACCAAGCTGCCGATGCCACACATCTGTGGATGTTTCTTCAATTGCATTCACTACTCTACTGTGTACTTTATCCTGCAATCTGTAAAAGCCATCTTTTACCTGTTGCTACAACCAGGAAACCTTTGATGAGCTTCTATTTTCCTTCGCCAAAGTGACTGGAGTAGCTCTCATCATCTAGGACACATGCATAAATTAAATGCAATCAGATATCAGGAACATGCCTTACATTTCTTAACAACAGTCTGCACCCGGTATTGGTCTCCAAACAAACATCTCTCATGCCAATAATGTTAGCTACTGCATCATTTCCCATCCTAACATGTCCAAAATCACCTTTGGAGTAGGATGAGAAGAAGTCTCTCCGAAATGTAACATGATATGTAGCAGCTGAATCAATTATCCAACTGGGTTCTTGACATGTGAGGTTAATACATGCATCATCACATGCAATAATAACCTCATCATCAAATGCAACTACAGTCGTACTCTGTGTCTCTTCTTTCTTTCCATTAGTTTTATCCTAATCCCTTTGTATTTTCTGCACTCTCTCTGAAAATGTCCTGGCCTTTTACAGTAGTAGCAAGTAACATCCTTTCTAGACTTTGACCGGCCTCTGGATTTTTCATGATTATTTTTATCATGGGACCCATCATCTCTTTTACCATGGAAGGATCTATTTTTACTTCTCCCCCTCTGCTCTGTAACCAGTGCCTTAGAATTTGTATCTGTCAAACCCTGCTCCTTTTGTCTATTTGCTTCATTCAATATATCATCCTTGACCATAGTTAGGGTAAGTTTATCACTGGCAGTGGAATTACTCAACGTCACCACCAACATCTCCCAGCTATCTGGTGAGGAACTTAGCAAGATCAATGCTTGCACCTCGTCATCAAGAAGCAACTTCATTATAGCCAACTGATTTAGGATCTCTTGGAAATTATTTAAGTGCTCTGAAGTATTATGCCCATCTTTATACTTCAAGTTCACCAGTCTTCTGATCAGGTAGGCTTTATTCTGTGCATTCTTTCATTGATATAAATCTTCTAACTTCTTCCAGACTTGATAAGCATCCGTTTCTGTCGCAACATCATGGATCATACTCACATCAATCCATTGTCTGATCATAGCCGTGGCTTTCCTGTCCAACCTTTTTCACTCATCAGCTTTTACATTGTTTGGCATTATTCCCTGCAATTCAATTGGATCAAACAGATCTCAGTAATATAATAAATCTTCCATCATCATCCTCCATAAGGAATAATTTGATGAAGTTAATTTAACCAAACTGGATTTCTCCTCCATTTTAATTAGCACAATTACTGCCTAACCAGGCTCTGATACCAGTTGTTGGGGTTAAAGCACGATCACAAATAATTATCCAAGGATAAATTTTAACCCCCGTGTGCTAATTAAAATAGACAATAACTTAACAATATCAATCCAGCAAAAGCAAATCAAATCAAGCACAAGAAAACTGGATTTACATGGAAAACCCTCCAATGTGGAGATAAAAACCACAGGGCCTGGAACCAGATCAACGTTCACTATAATTAAATAATGGGTACAGCAAGGTTTTTCTCTCTAGCAAACTAGAGGCTCTTCAAATAGCATATGAAGATCATCTCAGTATAAAATATAAATATTACTGAGGAATACAGGAAGAAAATATGGAAGATCTCACCAGAAGTTGAGCGCAGCCAAGGAGAAGAACTCCTACGTCAACGGGCTGCTGGAGGCATCTAAGAGGGAGGCGCAGGAGGCTATGCCGAAGTTTCAGGCCTCCGAGGAGTACTTCGTCGAGGTACGGGAGGCTGTCGTGGACTCCTTCTTGAAGGGGTTCCAGGTATGCCGGGAGAATGTTAGCTCCTTCTAACCCAAGCTCGACCTCAGCGGGGTTGTACTGGGCGGCAGGAGGTAGGAGCCCACAAGAGGAGCTTCGGAGGCTGCCGGTGACGAGGCGGCGGCTCCCGAGCAGCCTCTAGTCGACGGCGTCGGCGGAGAGAGTGCCCCCCAGCCCGAGGAGGATGCGGCTCCGCCGAAGTAGCTCCGCAATGTTTTTATTTTACTTTTGTGTTTTCTTTCTTTGGGGTCTCCCAGCCTGTCGGGGCTCCTCTTATGTAAGGAACTTTTATTTGTAATGAAATCATCTTTTCATTAAATCGTTCCTTCTGTCTCTCTTTTTTTTTTGTGCATCTTTCGGATTGAACCCCGGCGCTAGCTACTGGGACTAAGTCCCGTAGTGCATTCCGAGCTGAACTCCGGAATTGCATGGGCGAACTTAGTTCTGCCCCACCATCTAGATCGAAGTCTGGGACTTCCGGACTGAACCCCAGGGCCGGAGGCTAGATCTAAGCCTTGCGCAGCTTGTCGAGCTATTCTCCGGGATCGCGTGGGCGAATTTGGTTCTGCCTCGCCTTCCAGATCGAAGTCCGGGACTTCCGGACTGAACCCCGGGCTTTCGAACTGAACCCCGAGGCTTCCGGACTGAACCCCGAGGCTTCCGGACTGAACCTCGGGGCCGTAGGCTGGATCTGAGCCTTGCGCGGCTTGCCAAGTTGTTCTCCGGGATCGCATGGGCGAATTTGGTTCTGCCCTGCCTTCCAGACCGAAGTCCGGGACTTTCGGATTGAACCCCGGGGCCGCAGGCTGGATTTGAGCCTTGCGCGGCTTGCCGAGCTGTTCTCCGGGATCGCATGGGCGAATTTGGTTCTGCCCCACCTTCCAGACCAAAGTTCGGGACTTCTGGACTGAACCCTGGGGCCGCAGGCTGGATCTGAGCCTTGCACGGCTTGCTGAGCTTTTTTCTGGGATTTTACGAAAGGGACATCGCACATTCGCGGGTCTTCTGCGGTGTCCATGCTCGCTGAACTTAGAGCTGGGTGGCCCTCACCCTACGAGACGAGAACAAGCATTTGATGAAAAAGATTTTATTGCCAAAGTTTAAGGAGCCTTACACTATTGGTAATACATCCTCAAGTTTGAGGCATTCCAGGTCTGAGGGAACCGGGATCCGCCTAGCTCCTCCAGGTAGTACGCCCCGTAAGGAAGTGCTTCCGCCACCCTATAAGGGCCTTCCCAGTTTGGGGAGAGCTTTCTGCACTCCCGTGGCTGGGAAGCCTCAGCGTGGCGGAGCACCAAATCTTCCTGGCGAAAGGACTTCGGTCGCACTCTGGAGTTGTAGTATATGGCCACTCGCCGCCGGTAGGTAGCCATCCGAACATGAGCCCTGTCCCTCGTTTCTTCAAGGAGGTCCAGGTTTAGCAGCATCTTGGCAGGGTTCTCCGTCTCGTTGTACTGCTCCACGCGCAGGGTCGGTAGGCTGAGCTCAACTAGGATAACCGCTTTTACTCCGAAGACAAGGTTGAACGGGGTTTCATCCGTAGCCATCCTTGGGATAGTGTGATACGCCCAAAGGATGCTCGGGAGCTCTTCCGCCCACCTACCCTTGGCCTGGTCCAGTCTTGTTTGGAGGCCTTGTAAGATGGTCCTATTTGTTACCTCGGCTTCTCCGTTTGTCTATGGATGTGCCACCGAAGTGAAACGATGGTGGATGCCGAAATCGCTGCAAAACTCCTCGAACTCCCGATAATCGAATTGACGTCCGTTGTCGGTGATAATAGTGTGCGGAAGGCCAAAGAGGCAAATAATTGACTTCCAGAGGAACTTGGTGACGTTTGCCTCCGTGATCCGGGCTAAGGGTTCGGCCTCGATCCACTTCGTGAAGTAGTCGATGGCTACGATCAAGAATTTCCGTTGCCCGGATGCCAGGGAAAAAGGTCCTAGGAGATCCATGTCCCATTGAGCGAACGGCCATGGGGTGGAGAGCTGGGAGAGTGGAGCAGCGGGCTGATGTTACACCACGGCATGCCGCTGACACCGGTCGCACCTCTTCATGAAGTCAGCTGTCTTCTTTCATTGTCTCCCAGAAGTAACCTTGACGGAGGGCCTTGTACGCTAGGGTCCTATCCCCCACGTGGTTCCCACAGACGTCCTCGTGGATCTCTTGGAGCACAAGTGCGACCTCTGCGGGTCTCAGACACTTGAGGAGCGGGTAGGAGTAGGACCTCCGATACAATAACCCATCCATTAAGACGAACCGTGCTGCCTTCCTCTTAATGAGGCCAGCCGCCACGCGGTCCTCTGGCAAGGTGCCATCGGTGATGTACTCGATGTACTTGTCCATCCAGCTGGGCTTTCGGTTGACTTGCTGGACCTTCATGGGTGTCTTGTAGTTCGGGGCCTTGAGGTGCTTGATGTAAGCGCGGCCCAACGATGAGTCCGGCAGGGTTGCAAGGCGGGAGAGTGCGTCCGCGCGAGCGTTTTCCCAGCGAGGTATATGGGAGACACTGAAACGTCGAAATCCTGCCGCGCTCGTTCTTACGAGCTCCAGGTACTTCGCCATTTGGGGGTCCCGCACTCCATACTCTCTCGAGATCTACCCGGCTACCAGCTACGAGTTGGTGAAGACCTTGAGGTTGGCCATGCCCAACTCGCGGGACACTCTTAGCCCTGCGAGGAGCGCTTCATACTCTGCTTGATTATTAGTGGCGGCAAACTGGAAACGGAGTGCACATTCGGCGACAACCCCTTCACCGTTGGCGAGGATGAGTCCAGCTCCACTCCCATCGGAGTTCGAGGCTCCGTCTACATGAAGGATCCAGACGTCTTCCTCTGGTCCTAGCTCTGGCTACTGGTCTTGAAGGCTCTCTTCCACCCCCTCGCCCAGGCCTGCACACTCAACCAAGAAATCAGCGAGTACATGTGCCTTCATGGCTGATCTCGGCCTTTAGGTGATGTCGAACTTGCTGAGCTTGAGCGCCCACTTCGCCAGGTGCCCAGATGTGTCAGGTCGGCTAAGCACCGCTTTCAGCGGCGATCCGTCAGGACGGCAATGGGGTGCACTTGAAAATAAGGTCTGAGATGCTGAGCAGACACGATTAGTGCAAAAATCAGTTTCTCAGACCGGGAATACCTGAGCTCCGCATCGCGGAGGAGTTTGCTTGTGTAATACACCGGCCTTTGCATTCCCTTGTCGTCAGTCCGAACCAAGATCGAATTGATGGCCTCCCGGGTGATCGCCAGGTATAGGAGGAGCTCCTCTCCTTCTTCGGGCCTGGAAAGTAGCAACGGGGATGCCAGTGTCTTCTTCAGCTCATCGAACGCCTCCTAGCACTCCTCCGTCCAGGTAAAGTCGTTCATCTTCCTCAACGCCTTAAAAAAGGGCTGGCAGCGATCAGCAAACCTCGAGATAAATCGACTCAGGGCAACTATCCGGCCAGTGAGTCGCTGCACTTGCTTCTTGGAGGTGGGTTGCTCCATGTCCAGGATAGCCTGGACCTTCTTCGGGTTGGCTTCTATCCCCCTTTGGGTTATCATGAATCCTAGGAACTTCCCGGCGGACATGCCGAAGGCGCACTTCGCCGGGTTCAATTTCATCTGGAGAAGCCGGAGGTTACCGAAGGTCTCCGCTAAGTCGCCGACGTGCTCCGAAAGGTGCTTGCTCATTACTAGCATATCGTCCATGTACACCTGCATGTTGCGGCCAATCTGATCTTTGAAGACTTCGTTGACCAGCCGTTGGCACGTGGCCCCGGCGTTCTTGAGGCCGAATGGCATCATCTTGTAACAGTAGGTTCTGCGGTCGGTGACGAAAGCAGTGTGCTCCTCGTCCTCCGGGTGCATTCGGATCTGGTTGTACCCGGAGAAGGCATCCATGAAAGAGAGGAGGCGGTGCCATGAAGTGGTGTCCACGAGCTGGTCGATCTTTGGAAGAGGGAAACTATCCTTTGGGCAAGCTCGGTTGAGGTCGGTATAGTCCACGCAGATCCTCCACTTGCCGTTGCTCTTCTTCACCATGATCACGTTTGCCAGCCAACTGGGATACTGTACCTCTCGTACAAAGCCGGCAGCGAAAAGCTTCTCCACTTCTTCATTGATGGCCTTCTGCCTCTCCGCAGCAAAACTCCTCTTCTTCTAGTGGACAGGGCGGCACCTTGGGTCAATACTCAACAGGTGGGTGATGACTTTCGAGGGGATACCTGGCATGTCAGCAGCGGACCAGGCGAACACATCAACGTTCGCCTGGAGGAAGTCTAGCAAACGGGCCCGCACTTCTTCCGGGAGCTGGGCTCCTATCTGCACTGTCTTTTGAGGGTTCGAAACGAGAGGGTACGTCAACAAGTGCTCCACGGGCCCTCCCCTGGGGTCTTGCTCTCTTAGGTCGAGGTCGTCGACATTGGAGCCGAGCTTAACGCTCCGGACCCCCGGGACTGTCTGTAGACAATGCTGGACAGGCTGGGCCATCCCTCTCATTACTCACGTCCCAGAGGCGATAAGGAATTGCACCAGCAACTTCTTAGTGGAAATGACAGTGTCCAGCTGGTTGAGCCCTGGACGGCCGAGGATGGCATTATAAGGTGATGGGAGCTTGACGACGGTAAACGTTATCATGACCATACTCTACCGAGGTGGGGATCCGGTAGTGACAAGGAGAGTGATATCTCCTTCGACCCCCACCGAATCTCCGATGAAGCCCACGAGAGGGGTGTGCACCGGCCTTAATTGATCATGAGATAGATTCATTCGAGAAAAAGCATCGTAAAAAGCACGTCAGTAGAGCTCCTGCTATCCACCATAATGCGATGTACAGGATATTTCGCGATGGTCATCTTGACCACCACTGCATCATTGTTTACATTTTCATTTTTATTCCCCTTTTCAAATGGGAGTACATTCTCTGGGTCTCCCGCCTCCCGGGCTCTCTTCGTCGCACGCCCAATCTCCAAGGAGATCATGCCCACCAGCTTCTCTATTGGGCGGTTGTCAATTGCGGGGACGGGGGGAAGGGCTACGAGCGGCTGACCCTCTGTCGGGGCTTCGTTGCTCACGAATTTCCTGAGGTAGCCCCTCTTGATCAGCTCCTCAATCTCCCGCTTCAGATTGCGGCACTCCTCCATGTCGTGGCCGTGCTCGCAGTGAAATTGACAATATTTTGTCTTGTCATGGATGCTCCTTGGGTTCTGAGAAGGAGGTCGGCGAAGGTAGTGCTCACCCTCAATCTCCATGAGGATCTTTGTTCTGGAAGCGAGAAGAGGGGTGAACGTTCTCTCCAGGGCAGCACTATTCTTCGGCTTCGGGCCTGGACAAAAATCTGCAGGTGGTCCAGGCCTCCGGGTCCCGGGGACATCCCTTGGGGCAGGCTTCTTTGAAGGCTTCCCGTCCAGCTCTCGCTTGGTGCGATCGGCCTCCTTCGCTCGAACGTACTTGTGGACATGAAGGAGGAGCTTAGAGTACATCTTGGGGGGCTTTTTTTCCTGGGAATACGTTAGATGGGAGGTCTTGAGCCCGCGCTTCAACGCCAGCATGGCGACAGGCTTGTCTAGACTATAGATTTCCAGGGCGGCGGTCTTGAAGCGGGTAATGTAGTCCCGTAGCAGCTCCTGGTCCTGCTGGCGGATAGAGAATAGGCTATCCACCTCTCTTGGCACCTTCCGGCAAGCATCGAAGTGTGCCATAAATTTTCCTTCTAGTTGATGGAAGGAGTTGATAGATTCCGGCTCGAGGCGAATGAACTAAACTCGAGCAGCCTTCCAGAGGGTGGCTGGGAAGGCAATGCATGCAGAGCGTCCATCGCTCCCTGAACTCTCATGAGAGCCTTATAGCTCTCTAAATAGTCAAAGGGATCAGTGGTCCCATCATAGGGATCCACCTGAGGCATGCGGAACCGACCCGGGATCGGTTCCTCTTGGATTTTCTGGGAGAAGGGTGGTTGGGCATTATAGCCCGCTGGATCTGTTGGGGAGCTCTGCATGTCGACAAAGCGACGGGCGAACTCCGCCAACTTGCACTCGTGCTCCTCCAGGCGCCCTCGGCCTAGCGCTTGATGGCCTCGTCGGTGGAATCTTCCACCGAGGCCACTGGAGAAGGGGGTGCCGATCGGTCTCGACGAGGGGCCTTGCCCCGATGGCGCCTGCTGCGCCGCGCTGCATCGGCATCGTTGGCCGGGGATCGACTCTTGTGATCCGTCGAACCGAAGTATTTCCTCTTTGCGGGAGTCTGGTGGCTCCCGCAGGGGTTGGAAACTACCCGCGGATGAAAGGGCCTACCTTGGATGGAGCTCAGACTTCCGCGGGGGCCCGTGGCTCGAGCTACGGGGGTCCCTGGCTAGGGCTGAGTGACCAGGGAGCACTGCTGGTGCTGTAGTTGCTGCACAGCAATGGTCAAAGTTTGCAGCTGCTGGATGACAGCTGCGAAATGACCGTCCACCGGGGATGGCTGAGGAGGAGGAGGTGGACCAGGAAGTTCCCTCTCCGGGCTACGCGGCCCTTGAGGAGAAAAAACTTCTCCCACTCGGCTAGCGGATGCTTCGCATCCACGCGTCACCACCATGATCGAAGCGCACTTTCATCCACGGAGAGCTTGCTCGCGCAGGGGTTATTGTTCTGCCCCCCTTCTTGGCGCGCCAATCTATTGCCGATCTCACCGCGGTGGCCTGTAACTCTTGAGTTGGCACCGGTCTCGGACTCTCACCTCGGGATCTCCAAGCTCCCGGACCTGCAAAACAAAGTCAGAGACCCGGGCCGGGGGTTCCGGCGGGAGCACTCCGATGGTCAAGTTAGAGAGTGGCGAGATGGAACAGATCCTCTAAGGCGGGTTCTCGAAGGATTCCCATGCTTAAAGGAGATGTAAACGAAAGAAGTATGGGGAATAGGGGAGTTGAAGCCCGGCTTCCTGCACTGGGTTCACCGAGCTCACTCCTGAGGACTTCTTGAGGCCTCCCAGGATCATTCTCTTGGTATTTTTTCCCTCTTTCGACTTACCTTTCCGCCCGTTTTTACCATCCCTTTTATACCATCGAACAGCCTTCAGCTCGCCTTCCTTTCAGGGGGGCTCCCAGAGACCTCTAGACCTTCTCCTCCCCCTTCTTCTTCGGGTCCGAGAGCTAAGTGGTCGGACCGTCTCGTCCGTAGTGTGTCACGAAAGGGGGAAGACTGGTGAGACTTTGGGCCGAGCACGGGAGCTCTCCTTTCGAGGCGTTGACGGTGGGCTTCCAGCCATTTCAGGCTCCCGCCTGCAAGGATTTCGTTCCTCGATTGCGGGGCCCGGTCTGACTGGTGTAAACGAGGTTTCGCGTGTCACTGCAGGCCATACTGGCACCCCCTACGGGATGCAGCGTGCGTCAGCTCTAGTGGCGACCTTGCAACTCGTGCCTCCGCTTCCCCGAGGCTTTGCAGAGTAGGGCTGACCTCGGCCGAGGTGGATCCGTCGGGGGCGCCACTTGGTGGAGCGGCAGAGAGGTGCTCGACTTCGCCGAGGTGGACCCGTCTTCGGGTGCCACCTGGCGAAGAAGCAGGAGGGTCCGGCAGAGAGGTCGGCTCGACTTCGGCCGAGGTGGACCCGTCTTCGGGTGCCACCTGGCGAAGAAGCAGGAGGGTCCGGCTCGACCCGGTCGAGGTGGACCGTCTTGGGGTGCCACCTAGCGAGGGAGCGAGGGCCACCAGCTTCGCCGAGGTGGACCCTCCTTGGTGACACCTGGCGGAGCGGCAGAGAGGGCTCGACTTCGACCAAGGTGGACCATTTCGGCAGCCACCTGGGAAGAGCAGAGGGCCCGGCTCGACCTCAACGAGTGGACCGTCTTGGGTGCCACCTAGCAAGGGAGCGAGGGGCCGCAGCTTCGGCCGAGGTGGACCCCTCCTGGTGGACACTGGCGGAGCAGCAGAGAGGGCTCGACTTGGTCGAGGTGGACCGTTCGGGTGCCACTGGTGAAGAGCAGAGGGCCGGCTCAACCTCGACCGAGGTGGACCCGTCTTGGGTGCCACCTGGCGAGGGAGCGAGGGCCGCAGCTTCAGCCGAGGTGGACCCCTCCTAGGTGGACACTGGCGGAGCGGCAGAGAGGGCTCGACTTGGCCAAGGTGGACCCGTCTTCGGGAGCCACCTGGGAGGAGCAGGAGGGTCCGGCTCGACCTCGTCGAGGTGGACCCATCTTGGGGTGCCACCTGGCGAGGGAGCAAGGGACCAGCTTCGGCCGAGGTGGACCCCTCCTGGGTGGACACCTGGCGGAGCGGCAGAGAGGTGCTCGACCTTGGCCGAGGTGGACCCGTCTTCGGGTGCCACCTGGCGGAGGAGCAGGAGGGCCCAGCTCGACCTCGACAGAGGTGGACCCGTCTTGGGGTGCCACCTGGCGAGGGAGCGAGGGGCTACCATCTTCGGCCGAGGTGGATCCCTCCTGGGTGGACACCTGGTGGAGCGGCAGAAAATGTGCTCGACTTCGGTCGAGGTGGACCCGTCTTCGGGTGCCACCTGGCGGAGGGCAGGAGGGCCCTTCTCGACCTCGGTAGAGGTGGACCCGTCTTGGGGTGCCACCTGGCGAGGGAGCGAGGGGCCGCCAGCTTCGATCGAGGTAGACCCCTCCTGGGTGGACACCTGGTGGAGCGGCAGAGAGTGCTCGACCTCGGCCGAGGTGGACCCGTCTTCGGGTGCCACCTGGCGGAGGAGCAGGAGGGCCCAGCTCGACCTCGACAGAGGTGGACCCGTCTTGTGGTGCTTACCTGGCGAGGGAGCGAGGGGCTACCATCTTCGGCCGAGGTGGATCCCTCCTGGGTGGACACCTGGCGGAGCGGCAGAAAAGTGCTCGACTTCGGTCGAGGTGGACCCGTCTTCAGGTGCCACCTGGCGGAGGGCAGGAGGGCCCTTCTCGACCTCGATAGAGGTGGACCCGTCTTGGGGTGCCACTTGGCGAGGGAGCGAGGGGCCGCCAGCTTCGACCGAGGTAGACCCCTCCTGGGTGGACACTTGGCGAAGCGACAGAGAGGTGCTCGACTTTGGCCGAGGTGGACCCATCTTCGAGTGCCACCTGGCGGAGAAGCAGGAGGGCCCGGCTCGACCTCGGTCGAGGTGGACCCGTCTTGGGGTGCCACCTGGCGAGGGAGCGAGGGGCCACCAGCTTTCGACCGAGGTGGACCCCTCTTGGGTGGACACCTGGCGGAGCGACAGAGAGGGGCTCGACTTCGACCGGGTGGACCCGTCTTCGGCAGCCACCTGGCGAAGGAGCAGGAGGCCCGGCTCGACCTCGATCGAGGTGGACTCGTCTTGGGGTGCTACCTAGCAAGGGAGCGATGGGCCGCCAGCTTCGGCCGAGGTGAACCCTCCTTGGTGGACTCCTGGCGGAGCAGCAGAGAGGTGCTCGACTTTCGACCGAGGTGGACCTGTTTTTCGGTGCCACCTGGTGGAAGAGCAGAAGGCCCGGCTCGACCTCGACCGAGGTGGACCCATCTTGGGGTGCCACCTAGCGAGGGAGCGAGGGGCCGCTAGCTTCAGCCGAGGTGGACCCCTCCTAGGTGGACACGTGGTGGAGCGGCAGAGAGGGCTCGACTTTGGCCGAGGTGACCCGTCTTCGGGAGCCACCTGGTGAAGGAGCAGGAGGGCCCGGCTCGACCTCGGTCGAGGTGGACCCGTCTTGGGGTTCCACCTGGCGAGGGAGCAAGGGGTCGCCAGCTTCGACCGAGGTGGACCCCTCCTGGGTGGACACCTGGCGGAGCGGTCAGAGAGGTGCTCGACCTCGCCGAGGTGGACCCGTCTTCGGGTGCCACCTGGCGGAGGAGCAGGAGGGCCCAGCTCGACCCGACAGAGGTGGACCCGTCTTGGGGTGCCACCTGGCTAGGGAGCGAGGGGCTACCATCTTCGGCCGAGGTCGATCCCTCCTGGATGGACACCTGGCGGAGCGGCAGAAAGGTGCTCGACTTCGGTCGAGATGGACCCGTCATCGGGTGCCACCTGGCGGAGGGGCAGGAGGGCCCTCTCGACCTCGGTAGAGGTGGACCCGTCTTGGGGTGCCACCTGGCGAGGGAGCGAGGGGCCGCCAGCTTCGACCGAGGTAGACCTCTCTGGGTGGACCACTGGCGGAGCGGCAGAGAGGTGCTCGACTTTGGCCGAGGTGGACCCATCTTCGAGTGCCACCTGGCGGAGGAGCAGGAGAGCCCGGCTCGACCTCGGCAGAGGTGAACCCCGTCTTGAGGTACCACCTGCGAGGGAGCCAGGGGCCGCCAGCTTCGGCCGAGGTGGACCCCTCCTGGGTGGACACCTGGCGGAGAGGCAGGGAGGTGCTTGACTTGGCCGAGGTGGACCCTTCTTCGGATGCCAGCTAGCGAAGGAGCAGGAGTACTTCTTCCCGAACGGAAGATCTTTTGAAAGAAAAAAATCCATGTGGTACTGACCGTGTCCAGCTGGACCTGACGCGCGCCCCACATCAGCGATATAGCCATATCATGTCCTAACTTGATTGAGCAATCTTTTAAGAATATATCAGGTTTTATTTAAGCGAAAACCCAAGAAGATTCTAACTACTGATGACTTTGACTAATTAAAAATACTTCTAATCAAGATTTACAGTACCATCCCATACCATCCGATACGGGACGTACCATATTGTACTGGTCAAGAATCGGTATAGTTCACGTATAAAAAACGGTCCGACATCCCGGACTGTTAAAAAAATTAAAAAAAATAAATTCTATACGGTACGATATGGTACGTATCATACAGTACTGTCCGGTTCAGACTCGATTTGACTCGATTCAGATCCGATTTAATAATCTTTACTTGATAAAAAAAAAAAAAATATATTATTTTTTAATCTTGATATATATACCGGAATGGTATAACATGGTTATCTGTATGGATGCATTAATTCTAGTATGATAAATACTTAGCGGATTTTGAATCTTGCCATACCTAAACTGAGTACAACGCATTAATTCAAAATAAGAATGTTGTACCCAATTTTAGGTGAAAAAAACAAACCGCCTTGCGCCGGAGAGTCGTGTAGGTCTCTCCCTCTCTCTGTTTTTTTTTTTAACAAAATGTTTATCATACTATCATGCCGTCCCAAGCATGCATGATAAATGCAGGCTTTTATAGTGTACGTCCAATAATAGAATGCACGCTTTTACAGGCAAAGCACGTGAACCCACGCAATGATAGAATCCACGTTTTTGACAGGCAAAGCACGTGAACCCACGCACTGAGTTTCAATGCATCAGAAAAGAGACAATGAAGCAAGGGCATGTTCTCTAATTTTTTTTAAAATAATATTTTTTATTAAATATTTAAAATAATTTTTTTTGGTGATTTAAAAAATAGGATAAGAAATTATAGTTTGCAATTTTACAGATATAACCTGCGATTTTTTCATAGACACAACTTGCGATTTTTTTCGCATAATTTTTTTTTTTTCATTTCAAATTTTACTAAAAAATAAATTTTTTAAAAAAATTAAATAAAAAATAAAATAACATTTTAATAATATATTATGATATATTTTATATTATAATAAATATTTTATATTTTAAAATATAATAAATATATTATAATTATGTGATTTTTCATCCTATTTTTCGTATCATTCAAAAATAATTTACCAAAAATAAATAAATAAATGTATTTTGAAAAATATGCAAAGAATTGCACTAGTTAGATAAATATTTGATAAAAAAAATTATTTTTTATAAAAAAACTCCATGATCTCCTCATGTGAATCATGTCGGTCTTTTTTTTTTTTCTCGGATAAACAAAGCATGTACTATTTACCCGGTCAAATAAACCAAAAGCAGTAGGGATCCTTATTGTTTTTTTCTTTTTTGATAAATCGAAAAAGATGAGGGGAGACGGGAAAATTCCAGTATAGCTTCCCACTCGAATCCCAATTCATTAGATCATTGTTTGATTCGGATCGTAAATTTTCGCATATCTTTTTCATCAATTTGGTGAGTACATCAATCTAATCCCACTAAATTTTTAGCCATCCCGATCGCATGCTTTCAAAATTAATCTAAAATTTAATCAAATTTTTATAAATTTATTTTTTAAATTCATGATCAATAAAATTATTTATAAAGAAAAAATGTGTCCTAACCATCTGGCTACCGCCGCAGCGGTACCTTATCGCCTTTCGTAATCAACGCGCATTCCCGCCGACCGAGTCTGCCGCCATGAAGAGTCGAAAAACAGGGGGCTCTCCAGTCTCCACGTCGGCTCACGCGTGGTAAGTGGCTACCGCCGCAGCGTACCTTATCGCCTTTCGTAATCAACGCGCATTCCGCCGACCGAGTCTGCCGCCATGAAGAGTCGAAAAACAGGGAGTTTTTTTTTTAAATAATATTTTTAAAAAAATAATTACCAAAATAGGTTCGGTAAAACTTATTTACCGATTTAGGTGGGTGGCTGACGTGGACGAATTCGTCCTTTGGAAGGACGAATTCACAACTGAATTCGTCCTTTCAAAGGACGAATTCAGTCGAAAGGACGAATTCAGCTCAACTGAATCGTTCTTCGAAAAGACGAATTCAGTTCAACTGAATTCCTCATCCCATTTTTTTTCTGGATTCCGGGTGAAGTTGGCAAGGGCGACTTCAGCCCAAAATGCCCAAAACATGGGGACCATTATCGAGTTCCACATCTCGTACTTCTGTGACTTGACGCTACTAGCTATGAGTTGGTGAACACCTTTAAGGGCTTTACTCCAAGCTCCCTGATAAGTTTCAGTCATGTCAACAGGGTCTCATACTCAAATTAGTTGTTGGTTGCCTTGAATAGAAAATGCAAGGCATACTTGATGACCACCTATTCAAAGTTCATCAAGATCATTCCGGCTCCACTACCTCGAGAATTTCAGGTGCCATCCACGTAAAGGATCCAAGCTAGGTCCACATTGGACAACTCAGCAAGTTGCTTACCGGGTACCTCCACATGTTTATCATCGGTCCATGTGCACTCGACCAAGAAGTTCAATAAGACATGCACCTTCACATATGACCTCGGGTGATAAGAGATATCAAACTTATCGAGCTTGATTGTCCATTTCACCAGTCGCACAAAGGTGTCAAGTCGATGTAGGTAGCCTTTAGGAGTTGGTCGATTAGGATGATGACATGATGAGCTTGAAAGTAGGCCCTGAGATGCTAAGCATAAACAATTAGAGCTTCAATGATTTTTTTGGATTTGGAATACCTAGTTTCCACATGATGAGTTATTGAAGGCCTCTTCCAAGTCAACAACATGGTCAGTCTCTCTAAATGTTAGATGTATGCCCTGAAAGCCATGTTGGCTTGACACATTTTTAAAAACACCCATAAAAATTTATATAAATGCATCAATATTTTATTATAAAAAATAAAAAATTAATAAAAAAATTACATGACCGATAGGTGGACCGATGGTCACTGGTAGCAGGACTGGCAATCGAGATGGTGACAGGACCGATGATCAGATCCTGGTGGTAGCCGGACTGGCAATCGGGATGGTGACCGGACTCGGCCGAAGCCGGTGGCCCCTTGCTCCCTCGCCAGGTGGCCCCCTGAGACGGTCACTCTCGTCGTTCTCTAACTTGACCGTCGAAGCTCCCTCGCCGGGACCCCCGCCAGGGCCTCTGACCTTGTATTACAGGACTGAGAGCCAGGAGACCTCATTACGAGACAGTCTAATCAAATCAGTGGCTCTGAAGCCACATGCGCGGTGGCGAGATCGGCAACACAAATAAATAATGCTTGTCTATTTTAGGCCAGAACACATATAAACACATATGTAAATAAACACTTATATAAATAATTCTTATATAAATTAACAAGAAAACATGAATTACAATAAATTCTAAAATAAATGACTAATCGGTCCCACATGGTGACCGTCTCCTAGTGCGTGCATGCTGTATACGACGACGGATCGGAGGTGGCTGATGCTGCTTTGTCTCATGCTCTATATCGTGTGATGCCTGATATGCAGCATGCTGTACATCATGTGATGCCTGCTGTGCAGATGTATGATGTGACGACGATGCTCCATGTCCGGAATAATCATGCTGCCAGCCCATGAAATCCGGTGCAGTAGTATAATCAAAATGTGATGCCACATCCAAAGTAGTTGTGAACTCGTGCATCGGATGTGGAGAGGTGCTATGTCGTCTCGTACCTCGTCTGTGATGAGCTGACGGAGGTGCTCCGGATGAAGATGCAAATGGATAATAAGGCGAAGGAGTCTCGTCCTCCCTGTCTCCCTCCGGATAAAACTCATGGAGTGGAATCCATGCATGCTCGCCAAGAGTATGGAGGGCAGAGTGACATATATCCTGTATATCCGGGAGGTCGCACGCTCAAGTATCGTCGCAAAACTACTACCCTGTAAAAAAAAATTAATTAGTTTGACAAAATTTAAACATATATTAATTTAAATAATAAAATTTAAATTACTTACCATGTAATCATATACTGCACCATTGCGACTGATGAATCGACGAGTGATCCTACGATACCACTGCATATAAGGATCGTGATAATCCATGGTACCATCGAATGGATCGCCATGTATAATATAGTCATGACGACTCATCCATAACTGTATATAATCCCGATGAACGGTGGACCAATCCTGATCAGATCGTCCTCTCATATCAATACGATGTAGTGCAGACAACGTATCAAACTGATCTGGCACGAGCTGTCGCATCCCGAACTGGCGCATCACTCTATCGGGTAAATGCCACTCTACTATATAAAAACATACTAGTGGCACTCTACTACACCAGATCTCCTGACCCTGTAGACAGTAGTCTGGTAACTGTGCAATCATTGCGGCAGTATATGGCTGCCATATGACCTGTTTATAAATAATTTAAAGTATAATTTATTAAACAAGAACAAATTAAACAAGACAATCATTATCAAAAATTCAATTTTTATTACCTCATCGGGTCGCAGTCGATCAAGTAAATAACGATATGAAGAGACCACATACATAGTACCTGTGTGACAGAAAAAAGATCTCTCCATCTACAAATAAATTAATTAAATTAATTAATTAAAATAATATATATCATACATGGCATAAAAATATTATGTAAATTCTAAACTCACCTCATCCCTAATGGTCCCTGTGGTAAACCGGCTCCATCATCATCAAAATCGATCATCGGATCTGGAGCCTGTCGAAGTAATCTGTGGAGTGCAATAATCGGAATTCTATCCCATGCCCATAACTGTAGTAGCAACAGCGGACCAGCAATATCAGTAACATCTCTGTGGCTCGCCCTGCACATCTCTCTATACAACCAAGCGAGTCCAGCGCTACCCCAACTATACTGTCCGGCCGTCTCGAAATCCGCTAATAAGGTAGAAATAATAGATGCATGTTGTTCCCAGATTTATCCATAAAAGGCACCCACCCATCAACTGTAAAATATATGCTCGAGCATAGCACTGAATGGCTGCCTCATCCGCATCGAATGCTAAATCCTGGAAGTGCTCGGTAAGCCAGACCAAGCTCAGTCGAGATCCATGCAATCTATCATCCGGTGGGACGACCCCTAATAACTCAAGACAAAGCTGCCTCCAGTCTACCCGTGTACTACCCGTCACTGGTAGACCATCTACTGGCAAACCTAGCTGAACAGCAACATCCTGTAGGGTGATGGTCGCCTCTCCATGCGGAAAAAAAAAGTATGTGTCTCCGGACACCACCGCTCGACGAGAGAAGTGATCAAATGCCAGTCCAATCTAATAAATCCAACACGTGCTAGACCGTAGAATCTGGACTGCATCAGCAATGGCAAAATACGACGATCGAGCGGTATCGATCTGCGCATAACCATCTCTCGACGTCGACAGTGCAAAACAACATCCTGTCCCTCCCATACCAAAGATGATCTATGTGAAGGCTGACCGTGTAGTACACTACTATCAGAAGGACCAGGATCCATAACTGCAATAACTCAAAGAAAATCAATCACAAAGCCCATTTAATGCATAGTAAGGACATCAATCCATATACAAGCTATAAACATCAGACAATAAAACATAGCCATATATTACAATCCATCAAATAAAATACAAAGCAATCACAAGATTAGCCTAATATATTACAATCCATATATTAAAACATTTGTAAAATATGACTGATATAATTTAACTAATCTGCTTGTAGAAGCCTTGGACATGACCGCCTATCATGTCCTTCTTCTTTACAGATTGTACACTTGCGTTTGTTGCCGGCTTCTTTTATATCCATATCATTTCTGATCCTCGTGGATCGTGGCCTACCTTTCTGTCGTAGCCTATTTGCATCAGGTATAATGATACCGTGTTCATTTTGCTGGGGCCAATATTCTTCATGAGGAATTGGTTGAAATTGTGGCATATAAGTTCGATGATAATCGTGTAATGTATAGTACCGATCAATGTATATTTTAAAATCAATGGCAACATGTGCACAAGAAGCCATGACGTGAGAACAAGGTAAATGAAAACATTGCCACTTCTGACATGTACATGTCTGCTGGGAAAGATGAACAACCTACAGCATAAAAAATCATAATTCAGCATATACACAACGTAATAACATATTTCAATGATACATAAAGATCGTAAATACCTGTGTATTATCACCCTTGTTCATGTTCGGTCCACGTCTAGCAGTTTGGACTTGGAACAAGCCAGTTGCTCTATCAAATCGGGTAATGGTATGCGATGTCGCTTTGGCTTGGTTGGAGATGACATGTCCCGTAACAAAAGGAGTAAACCTTTCATTTCTGTCCATTGCCTCTATTGCTTGGACACGTCGGCCTTCAAAATATGACACAAGGCGAAAGAAAGTCAACTGTACCAATGCTGTTATGGGAAGAAATCGAGCATTTTTCAGAACTCCATTGAAACACTCGGATATATTAGTTGTCATCATCCCATACCGTCGTCCGTCATCATGTGAACGTGTCCATTTTGCTAAAGGAATTTTATTCAACCACTGAACAGCTTCTGGGTTAAATTTCTCAATATTTCTCATGTATTTATGAAATTTTCTAGGCTGCGTTTGCATTCCAGCTCTTTTCACCACATCTCTTAATTTGGGATCATGGAATCTTGAATTGAAGTTACTTGCCACGTGACGCAGGCAATATACATGATAAGCATGCGATGGCTGCCAACCCAGATACTCATTCTGTACTGCAGCAAGTATACCAGCATGTCGATCAGAAATTAGACAAATTTCCTGACGTGTTGTAACAAAATTTTTGATACAAGCTAAAAACCAACCCCAGGTGTCCGCTGACTCTTCATCAACAATACCAAATGCAAGTGGAAAGATCTGATTATTTCCATCAATAGCAGTTGCAATCAACAATTTCTCCTTATACTTTCCATACATGAAAGTAGCATCGATACTTATGACCGGACGACAGTGCTTAAACCCTTCAATCGAGGGTGCAAAGGCCCAAAATACACGATCAAACTGGGCACAATTTGGTATACCAGTTGGAGTGCCGATAAATTTAACCCAGGTACCCGGATTAAATGTTTGTACAGCATGCAACCATTTCGGAAGCAATTGATATGACATATCCCAATCTCCGAACAGCATCGCTATCGCCTTCTGTTTGGCATCCCATAATTTTCTATAACTTGGTGTATAGTTGTATTTGTTCTTTATGACTGCACCAAGTCCAGCAATAGCAATGGTAGGAATTTCTTTAACCAGGTCCCGAATTCATTAGCAATTAAAGCGGAGTCCAAACCAGAATGATCTTGAGACATCATTGCAGAAAGGCATGTATGAGGACCGGTATATCGTGAGATCTCAAAAAAATTATGCCGTTTAATACCTCTCAGCATCCACTGACAACCAGAATCTTTGCTCTTACATTTGACATGCCATAGATTTGGATTTGATTCAATAACTTTGAATTCATGATGTCTTTCAACAGAATATTGTTTTACTGAAGTCTGCAATTCTGCCTTATCTATAAAGCGGAGTCCTTTACGTAACTCCTCATTCCTTTGCCATATAAAATGTTGTTCCTGCATTGAATAATACATTGACATATTTGCAGCATTCCAATCAATCTGGGTAAATGTTCTAGATGGAGCTTCAAATGTAGAATAATTTGGAACAGTGGTATCATCCGGACTTCGTACTGGATGTGAAGTACCGGCCTCGTCACCTTTGTCAGCCAAGTCATGTTCACTTTCATCATCATTCTCATTAAAAAGTTGATTATCGACATGCACCCTGTCATCAGCAGCTGTATATATTGATGCTTCTCTAATATTACTTTCTGGTACAGTACTGTCCACCGTACGTAACGGATCTACAGTAAAAACTGAGCCAATATTTTCTACTTCATTATCTGCAATATTCGGAGTACTATATGATATAACCTGTTCAGTTACACGAGTTGTTGCTATATTTCGAACAGCTTCTTCGTAATCATCCTGTTCGCAATCAGGTTCAGGAGCTTCAATGGTTTGGATATCTATATATAACTCTGCACCCGATATACATGAATGTGAACCGATAGTTGAAAACATCATCTCCATGTCTTCATCATCCGTTAATGGAACAGGTTCGTACTTTACAAATGTCGGCTGGACAACTTGTGGATATCTATAGATAATCAAAACTTTTTTTTCAGTTCTATCAATACGGAGAACTCTACATATTTTGTTCTCCAACTCTTGAAATGTCATGTCAGAACTGATTCTAATTACCTTTTTTGGTCCATGATTGTACTCAATTCCATTTGATCCATTAATCATAGAACCACCCATATAACATAATGCTGTGATTCTTTCTCCCATTATATATCCTACATGTTTAATTAACAAAATATATTTAGAAATAACTTTCTCATATATTGATATCATTAACAAACTAATTAAATTACATAATTAATATGACAATAAAATTCAAAACATAATTATTTGTCTATCATGATGAATGCATCCTATCATCAACTACTAGGTAAAGGCCCTATCCCATTCAGGAATTGCATTAATTTTACAGGTCAACTTATAGTAATCAAACGGTATGCAATGAAGACCAAATGAAATTTCGGCAGCATTTTCCTTAGTTCTCCACATACAAATATTTATGTATGCGAAGAACAAAAGGAAAATGATGATCGAGATTTTATTCGGCCTTCATTGCATATCGTTTGATTACTATAAATTGACCTGTAAAATTATTTGCAATTCCCAAACTGTCCAAATTGGACAATCAATTGATCAACATATATAATTCTCATATCTGTACAAGTATAAAAACATGTACGGATAATACAGAATATGCATATCAAGCAATTGACGGGTCTACGGTTCAATGAAATGCAAATTTTATAAAAATACATATATAAAATTCATCATAATTAATCATTTAAATACAATTACAATTACATAATAATTACATCACTGATATCAATATGTACACAATACATGCTATAAAAATTCATGCTACACATTTATTTAATAAAAAAAAAACTACAAATACATAAACTTCAAATTTTATTCATAACTAAGTATTACTAAATAAAAATTTTATTCAAATTTTTAATAAAGGTCGATGTTGGATACGAAAGTCTACATTAGGATATGTATTCTTGTGCATTGATGGTTCAACTAGTTAGAAGAGTTATGATGGTTCAACCAGTTGAAAGAGTTCTAAGCAACCTATCATTTATCAATAAAATGGATTTTTGTACTTAATCAATTCACTTATCAATTCACATTGTAATAGTTTAGGGCATAATTTTTTTACTTAATCAATTCACTTATCAATAAAATGGGCCTTTTATTTATATTCTTGTATAATGTATCCTTGAATCATCAAAGAAATTAATAGATGATAATACATATTCTCAAGAATTAAGAATTTGAGGCATGTGTCATTATAGATTAATTCCTAAATTATTTCCAATCATTAGATCATTATAGAAATAATGATTGATCTATTAAAATCGATACATAGATTACTTTCTTTTGGATAGATGAGCTACAGTATATTAGCTGTAGAAGTAGGGTATACATCTAGATATGATCTATCAACCTTAGCAGTTAAAGGATAGTCTTATGTGATTTATGAAGCTAAGTTCTTAAGACCGTGGTCATGATAATGTGATAAATGGAAAAGCATTTCTATATGATTTCATAACTTGGACTTAAACAAATTAAATCTTACATATAATAGATGATAGGGTTTGATAAGTTTTTCATAACTTCTATCTCATCGAAACTCTCGATAGAAAAACCGAATCATATATTAACTACACCTAGAAATTTATTACTTCTATTCTATTGGATTGCCACTACATGTTGCTAGGTGTCACTGATGGATTGTAAGACTGATAGGATAATTTTGATAATCGGTGATCCTAAATCAGTAGAGTTAGAAGTAATAAATGACTCGATCAAATGATTGATGCATCCTTTTCGAATTGTAGCAGACTTGGAACAACTTTCTAAGAGTTAGTAAGAGGCAGATCTAATTGCAAATATTGCAAAGCTAATTTGATTTGATCAAATTAGATTTCTAATCCTAGTTGAATTTAATTAGATTTAATTTGATTGGATTTTGGTCTAGTTCAAATCTAATTGGGTTTACTGGTCTTGATTGGATTAGGATTTAATTTCTAATAGGTTAGGACTAAACCTAATTTGAAACGGGTTAGAAATCATTGAGTCCCACTTAGCTGGAGCTCTCTCTCCTTGATCTACACCTAAGAGGAATGGTGCTAATAGTAGGAAGAACAATCAAATATTTATACAATCAAATATTTATAAATTTTTAAAAAAATATTTACCTTGAATCCAGATAATAAAATATGGAAGAACAAGATCTAGATCATCCAACAAAAAGCCAATATTCAGATCTACACAAAAAAATAAATATTAATCAAAATAAAATTTAAATACTAAAAAAATAAATAAAAATAAAAAAAAAACTTACCGGAAATGATGAGGAAGAGTGATCTTCAATATTTCTGACCCCACAAGAAGATAAAAAAAAAAAATAAATAACAAATCGGAGAGGGGAGGGACCACCGGAGAGGAAAAAAAAAAAAAAAAACGGAGGAGGAAGAACAGCGGAAAAAAAAAAAAAAAGGGAAGGCTTGTTATAGGGCTGTTGTGAGAATTCGTCTTTCCAAACGACGAATTCTCAGGCGAATTCGTCGTTTGAAAAGATGAATTCGTCCACCGCCCGCAACCAAAGCCACGTGTCGATCGGTAAGCCTCCCGATCGACACGTGTCAAATATGCAGGGCGACGATAGAGGCCTAAAATCGGCTTTTGAAAAGACGAATTCAAATTCGTCTTTTCAAAAGCTGATTCTTTTCAAAAGCCGATTTTACTCGTTTAGCTGTGAGAATTCGTCTTTTCAAACGACGAATTCTCAGGCGAATTCGTCGTTTGAAAAGACGAATTCTCTCCACCGCAGGCCACGTGTCAAACCAGGGCGATAGCGGCGAGCCTAAACCCGGCTTTTGAAAAGACGAATTCAAATTCGTCTTTTCAAAAGCCGATTTTAGACTGTTAATTTCGGTCCGGGTGAATTCGTCTTTGGAAAAGACGAATTCATTTTAGAATTCGTCTTTTCCAAAGACGAATTCGGCCACGCGTCCACCCTGCTGGCCACGTGTCAATTTTTTTTTTTTTTTCTGAACTTTTTGCCACGTGCCACCTAGATCCGTAAATATTTTACGGATTACCTATTTTTATAATTAAGTTTTTTTTTATATTATTTTAAAAAAAACTCAAAAACAGGGGGCTCTCCAGTCTCCACGTCGGCTCACGCGTGGTAGGTGTCAGATCGAAAACAAAGATTTTTCCGTACCAAACAAAGAAATAAAATAAAACTAAGATTTTTAAGACTAAATGCCGGTGGTCTTTATATGAGGTTACCAGAGTAGCATAGCGCATGGAGGTTTGTGGAGCTGGACTGGTACTCTAAGATTAGTAGAATATTAGATCCATAAATAAAATTTGGTAGGTGCAATTATATGAATTTTTTTTTTAAAAAAAAAAATTATTTTGAGGGAGAGCGAGAGATCTAACTATATTATAACTATTGATATCATCATCGTTGAGGAATGGATGTAGAATCTCTAGTTGCTAAGCAATTATAGGATGTGTCTGTTCAAAATCTAAATTATAAAAAATGACAAATTTGTGGGTGCATGAATGTTTGCATGCCATATATATATGGCATGCTACTATGCTTAAATGTTCGAGCATTTATACTTGATTAAATGTTCCGGTATCAATTCTCCTAGCAAGATATATGTATGTTGAACTTGCTGGTATATAACACTAAAATACACAAAATGATCAGAAAACATCAAGCACCTGTGATGCACACCATTCATGAGTGAGAGCTGTCACGGAACAGAAACTTAATTCATTGAGCTACAAGTGCAAGTGGGTTGGCAGGACTAATTACTTCCTGTATTTGAGCTCTGATCTACTGCTTTTGAATTAAATAGACTCATGGATTCTGCACCATGTACTGGCTATGGGTGTGGATTGTATCCGAACTTCTTTTCAAAATATGTACGTACTACCATGCTAGCAACGTATAAGAGAGTAAATTATATGATGTGTTTTTATATATGGTGGACTTTTCCAGTACTGCTTTGCTAAAGATATTAATTATGTAAAAAAATATATATGTTTGAATAGAATAATTTCACGACATCTCTATTTTTAGATCGATCGCTAGCCTTATATCAATTCAATCATTAATTACTGATCATCTGGCTGTCAAGTTGCAATAATCTATATATACTATTCCAACTTCTTGATATAATCCGGTAATAGAAAATGAGAGAAGAGACTACGTCCATTGTTTATTTATGACATACTTTATCACGAGTTCAATGCCGTCTCTTGTCGACCAACTTGCACTCACCTTCCCTATATATACAGCTTCAATGTTGTATCTTAAGACAATATCTGAAACCTTAGCTACGTACGTACCACCCGAATCTAAACATGTTCCAGTGCCTGCTCCGTCCCTTCATCCACCCAGACTTCCATGGGGTCCTCTCAAGGATGTCCCTCGTCGATAAGCTGAGCTTTCTGGTGATAACTCGCATCAAATGAACTGCTGAACTCCATTCTCAGAAAGAATTAATCATCTCTCTCTACAGCTTGCTAACGTCTTCTAATTACTTGTTTTCTTTTATTATACTGCAGTTCGTGCACACCTTGGATAGGCTGAATTTATGGCACAAACTGCCGGTTTTTCTGGGTTTGATCTACTTGGAGAGACGTCGAACTCTCCACGATAAGTACAACCTCCTCAACGTCGGCGAGATGAACGGGATTCCTTTCAACCCTGAGGACTATCCTTACCGAACTATGAATGGAGAATATAATGATCCAGAGAACAATAAAGCTGGCAGTCAGCTTACGTTCTTTGGGAGGAACATGCCTCTTGTGGAGCAGAAGGACGAGGTAATAATTAGCAAGCCGGCCTAAGTTTTTTTTTTTTTTTTTCCTTGGAAGATTTGGAAGATGTTCTTTTAATAAGTTAATATGATGGTGTGATGTTTAGATAATGAGCCCTGATCCGATGGTGGTGGCCACAAGACTTCTGGCTCGGAGGACTTACAAGGATACCGGCAAGCAGTTCAACTTGATTGCATCTTCTTGGATTCAGTTCATGGTGCATGACTGGATCGACCACCTTGAGGACACTAAGCAGGTAAAAGGGAAAGGTTAAGTGCTAGAAGATGGAATTAGGTGCTTCAAAGATTTTATTTTAATCTATATATGTTTTCCTTTTACTTCTTATTCATTAGAAGGTGGATTGATTGTTCTATCCAAATTAGCTGAAGTTTTTGCAAGGAACTCAGAGGGGAGTGGGTCTGATGCCTTTTATAAACTAGAGGAAACTACAGATATAAGGACAAAAATTGAAAATAAAAAAAGAGCCACCTGCTGGTGTAAATTAAATGACAGATTTCAAGGGCTTTAAAGATGCCATGATAAGTTGGTTTTTATACAAACTTGAACCACATCTTAAAAAAAATTTAAAAAAAAACCCTCCCTCTCTTATACATGGAGGTCTAATTGCTATTATTCTAGAAAAATACTTATGACATAGCTGGGCTGTAGCCAAATCCAAACTAGGTTATTGCCAGGTTTATAACAAAGTTATTATTGTATTCCATAATTTTATTTAATTTGATATTAAGTTATTCTCAGATGACCTAGATAACAAATTCATTAATTGTCCAATTAGATCATCAGAAATCTGTGTGACTAGAGTTTCTAAAATTTGAAAAGTAGTGTTTAGTTTTGAAAAAATGATGGGTATAAAACATGAAATAAGTTTTATGCTTGGGAAATAAATTTTATGCTTTATGAAAAAAAAAAAAAACACAAATCGGAGATGCTAGTTTATTAAGTTGGTAAAGTTCACTGGATGATGAGGAATTAAATCTTGTCTTTACCAAAATTTTGAGGGCTAGGATTGATTTGAGGAGGCCGGGCAACCTCCCATTGCATAGCTCGTTACTGTTGCCCTTTTTTATTAAGTGAAGAAAAATAACCATAAGCAATGGATGGTTATAACAGTTAAACCTGCTTATATTAGTATAACTATTTCAAAGAAAAAATATCACCAGCTATCCCTAAAATGAAATATCATATTTTTAATAAACAAATTAAAGGCTCTCAACAAAGACAAAAATAAATAATTTCAGCATAAATCTAGGCATAAATTTTCTTTTTCCTTTTTCTTTTCTAATGAAAGTCTTGGTATTCACTTACCATTAAGTCATAAATTTTTAGATAGGTCATTAAGATTCAATAGGTGTAATGATTTAAAGTCGGCTCAAGTTATAATATCATGCCGGACTAATTGAGCTCCACATTATTATCATCATCATCATCATCATCATTTTGGGTGGAGAAATAAGGTGGGATTGCCCACCACAAAGGTTTCACATAGTCCACCAACTAAGATTAACGTTTACCATCATGATTTTGGTTTCAAGCAAAATATATATTAAGGAAATTTCATATGCATATTTTTGCTAATTCAAAAGACTTTAGATCTCACTTTTAAGCCTAAATATGTAATTTTAAATTGAGGTAATTCACGAATTGGCTGATGCCATGTCCCATGTCGAGCCATATATATATAAAGCCTAGACAGGAATTTTATATATATATATTTATATATCTATTTTCTTTCTTGTTAAAAATTATATTGACCGAATTATGCACACCTATTTCCTTCTTTATTTATTTATTTATTTTTTGATGAATGCCTCAGGTAGAACTCACAGCACCACCGGAAGTGGCTAATGAATGCCCGCTCAAGTCATTTAAGTTCTATCGAACTAAAGAGATCAGGACTAATACAAAAGAGATTAAGACTGGCCATAAAAATATCCGGACCCACTGGTGGTAAGTTTTCCATGCATGCTAAGATTCATTAATGTTCCAGGGCTTTGTACGTTGATTGTGTTCATTTTATTGTTAATTTTTTGTGCTAATGTATATTTATATATATAATATTAATCTATGCCATCTGAAATTCCAAGTCCCAGTTTTGGGACAATTAATTTGCTCATGAAGGAAGGCCAAACAACTTTGCTTCATCCATGAGTCTCTTTCTCAATGTATGCAAGGGATACGTCAATCACATTTTTCCATGCATGACGAAACCATCATAGATTTGATCGATGATGGAATGTTTAATTTCAATTTAAGTTAGGCTACAATATTCAAATCTAAGGCTAGGTCCTAGATGAGATTGAAAAAGTTCATTAGCTAGATGAATAGTCCTATTTAGACCATATCTAGAACGTAATCTAGTCCATTTCTTCTCAAAAGGAACCACCTAATCTTGCCCAACCCAGTCTACTCTCCGGTTTTGGCAAGTGCATCAATTGACTTGGTCATGACATAAATCATTCAAGAAATGGTAAAATAACCATGGCTACGTCATTGCTCCTTCTCTGCGAGACATCTGAGTTACCTCAGCACTGCCGTAATCCAAGCAGGATTTTCCATTGTTTCTTGCCGCCTTTTGCTTGCGGGCATTGACATCTTTTCCAAATGAGGTCAAGGAGGAAAATAAAACTTCATCAATGGCTGCTACTTTGGCAAAAAAATTATCCTTGGATGACTGGACGAAGTCCTGGTTTGCCTACCGTTCTTCGACTTTTATTCCCTTTGACGTGTTCTCATAACCTATCCGACATCTTGTCACCGTATGTCCCACACGCAACCAATTTCCACCCGCTCATTTTCGCTTGAGTTGACTTCTATCGGCGAAATATTAGATTTTCGTATCTTTATATAGATCCTCAAAGTTGCTGACGTTATCGACGTAATTTTTAAATAAATAAATAAATAAACTTTCCTTCGTGCACGATCCGTACGTCCGCATATATTTTTTTATTTTTTAATTATTTAACTAATTTTGTAATTAATTTTTATAACCGTTAATTTTAATTAAATTCTGAATTTAATGTTATAATCATGATCGGTTGCGGACTTTTTAAATTTTTTTTTTTTAGAATTTTAGAGCCATGGATAGACAGGTCATCCCAGCTTTACAATATATCAAAAAAAATTTAAGTTCTCCATCTTCTTCATTTTTTTATCCTAAAAATTTTTAAAATTTTCTTTTCTTTTCCTTTAAAATTTTTGTACCGAAAACGGGTTGATCGATGTTTGTTCAAAATCGTACCATCGATGAGTATTGAATTTTTTAATTTTCGGTTATACCTTTAAGGAGAGCATGCATCCCATCAGTCTTCGCATCTAACCACCTCTCAGATCAGACTTTCTAATTTTATTTTATTATATTTATAATTAATTTATTACATAAACTTTATTTTTTCACATATATCATTAAAATTATTGTTAAACATTTTAAAAATTATATATATTTATATATATATTCCTGCGCTATCTATTAACAAAAATGTGTGAAGGTTATAATTAATAGAATAAATATGATTGTCATAATGCTAGTGGCTACCCGGTCGGTAACATCGGTGTTAAATATTTGATAATATTTGGGGCGTTGAAGTTGTAATCTGCTTCATGCTCTGAAGATAGGTGGAGCTATGGCTCTTCCTTTTAATATTTTTTTTTTTTAAAAAAAAAATTATATTGCCAATAATTAATTTGTCCAGGGATGGAAGTTCTATTTATGGGAGTGAAGAAAAGAAGGCAGAGAAGGTGAGGACATTTGTCGATGGGAAATTGAAGATCGGAGCTAACAACCTTCTTGAACATGACAACGAAGGAATAGCTATATCCGGAGATATCCGGAATAGCTGGGCTGGAGTCTCAACGTTGCAAGCCCTTTTCATCAGGGAGCACAATGCTGTCTGTGATGCCCTTAAGGTATAATAATTAATACATGTAACAAGTTGAATATATACTTGTTTATTAATACAATTAATACCTTGGCTGGCTTTGGCTTTCATTGCATTCATTTGCTTATCATACTTTTAGAAAGCTCAAAACTCTCATGTTTTTAGCTATGCTAACAGTATGGTTATTGTTCTCCTGTAGGCAGAATATCCCCATCTAAATGATGAAGAGTTGTACCGCTATGCTAAACTGGTGACATCTGCAGTAATTGCAAAGATTCACACAATTGATTGGACCGTAGAGCTTCTTAAGACCCACACAATGAATGCAGCGATGCATGCAAATTGGTAAAGAACTTATATCATGCATGTAATATTAACACTAAATTACACATCCACCCAATCTAAAAGCATTTTTGCACTTTTCTTTTCCAGGTATGGATTGTTAGGAAAAACTATCAAGAATATCTTTGGGAACATTGGGAGTCCTGTTCTTTCCGGGCTCGTGGGATTGAAGGAGCCAAACAATCATGGAGTTCCATATTCCTTGACCGAGGAGTTCACCAGTGTTTATAGAATGCACTCGCTTCTTCCTGACAGCCTTAAACTTAGGAACATCAATGCCAACCCTGGACCAAACAAATCTCCCGAATACCTTGAAGAGTAAGCATCTATTTTTATATATATATATCCATCCTTCATTTATTCCCTCCCTTATTCTTGGCCTCGCTCATTTTCCTTATCTTTGTTTTCTTTTTTTTTTTTCTTTTCTAACGCATATACTATATAATAATTTCATTCGCCAAACAGCATCAAAATGGAGGATCTGGTAGGCATAAAAGGAGAATCAACTTTAACCAAGATTGGGTTTGAAAGGCAGTTAGTATCGATGGGCCACCAAGCATGCGGTGCTCTTGAGCTATGGAACTACCCTTGGTTCTTTAGAAACCTTGTTCCACAAAATGTTGATGGAACTGAACGGCCAGATCACGTCGACATGCCTGCCCTTGAAGGTAATACATGTATATCATGCATGCACATTGATTCATACTACGTATATATGGTATAGAAGCTGATGACAGTTTTATGGCTGTTCAAATATATAGTTTACAGAGACAGGGAAAGAAGTATGCCAAGGTACAATCAATTCAGAAGGGGCTTGCTAATGATTCCCATATCCAAATGGAAGGATCTAACAGATGACCATGAAGCAATTGAAACACTCAGAGAAGTATATGATGATGATGTTGAGAAGTTGGATCTTCTAGTAGGTCTGATGGCAGAGAAGAAAATAAAGGGATTTGCCATCAGTGAAACTGCTTTCTTTATTTTCATTATAATGGCATCAAGGTAAAAACGATGAGCATTTTTATCTCCATATTTATTTCATGATTTCAATATATATATGAGGTTGTATGACCATACTTAGCACTCCAATTTCACTACTTTGAGTAGGAGGTTGGAAGCTGACCGTTTCTTCACAAGCTATTTCAACGAAAAGACGTACACAAAGAAGGGTTTTGAGTGGGTAAACACTACAGAGAGTTTAAGAGATGTCATCCAACGTCACCATCCAGATACTGCTAAGAAATGGATGAATTCTACCAGTGCCTTTTCAGTGTGGGATGCTCCGCCGAACTCCTTCAATCCCATACCTCTTCTTCTCCGGTTTCCAAATTAAGGACGAGAATTAGTGTCGATGAAGTAGTTGTTCGTGTGTGCACTTCATCATACTAAGAGTTGCTATGGAAGTATGAATTTATTATTCCTTGTTGTTTGATAATAAATAAGATGCATGGGAGATATCCTCATGTATGAGTTTGAAAAATTATTCATCGAATTATATCATAAATTAGGTCAATGTTTCACGGCAAATCATCACTTTGAGTCACTCTCTGATCTATTTACTGCACCCAATCGAGGAAGTTTTGCGTGCCTTCAATTCCCTCCTAAGTCTCTTGCTTCCCATTTCAGTTTATAAAATGCGTTAGAACGTCCTGCACTGATACCGATATCCGAATGGGTGCAAATTTCACGATCTAATCCCCAAACCAGAGGACATGATGGATTCACAAATAATAATATCTTGACCATATGACAAGGATGTAAGAAAATTTTTATTATCCCAAGATCGGTTTCTAGAATATCAAAAATAATATTATTTTCAGGAATTGATTCGACCGAACCATATGTCATGTAAACCTCATAAAACAAATAATGATTTTAGATTTTGGATGCGTACCTGCATTTGCTATTAATTTTTGAACATGTAATCATGGATGCTCTCATGAACATCAAAGACCAGGTTCTTCTTTCTAGTATATTTTCAATAGGCGGCTATTCGATGGGACAAGCCATGAGAACAAATCTCATGTAAAATAATAATATGAGGAGTGGAGCGAGAACCTAGCTTATTTATAAGCAAATCCTAATAGGCCCTTCCATCACGAGCCATTTGGCCCGAGACCTATAGTATACCACCTCAACCACGTTAACCAACATAAGGCGCTCCAAGTCTAAATGCAAGGATCATACACAACATTGGGCTATATACATATCGATCAATATGCATCATAAAATCAACACATTTTTAACAAATCAAAATAAAATAAAATAATAATTAATGGTAGTCCATAATTAAAAAATTCTTAATTCTTTTACTTTGACAACATTAATAATAATTTTAAAAATATTTTATTTCAAAATGACTCTCGAGCTAAATATGGTACGTGGTCATAAAAATATATGATCCATAGATAGCACCTATAAATGACTCGGTTCAACAATATCAATCATACTGAATCATGGAAGTCATTGCATCCTTTATTTGACATGAGACCTATCCATGGCTACAAGCACCATCAATATTATTGACATGAATCTTGGTATGATAGTATAGCAAAAAAAGCATCCAAAAGTGATCCAAACAAAATATGCTATTTTCATTGTCAATCCACCAATTTTTTTTTCAACATGTTTGAAAATAAATTAAGCAAAAAAAATTTTAATGACTTCAAAACAACTAGCCATTCTTCTCGCATACTAATCATGATATCAATGATGAGACAATACAACATATATATGACTTAATACCTAGTTTCAGTTTTCATACAGCATATATATTAAACAAGAGACATAGGTATATAATAAAATAAATATATAAATATACCATCAATCATAATTTCTCTTTAACCATATGCCTTATTACAAGCTAAAGAAATCTCATGATTTCAATAGAAGCCAGTATGTCTCTAAACAAATATACTGAGATATCTTAATTAACAAATGAGACATATCCATACAACTATTATTTTCAAGACGAAGATACATTCTTGAGATACTATGTTATATTTTATTTTACATGCACATATAAACAATATAGGAATGCAATCCATTAACTAACATGTTAACAATGTATATAAATACTTATGATAGATATATAAAATGAAAAGAAGATTATCAAATAAAGTAGAAATAGAAAGTCACTTCCACTAACCAAGCATATTAAAAGAATTCAATATATTCATATTTTCAACAAGCTTTATAAAGCATACGGGCCTCAAATCCTTGATCAGAGAATCAGTTAACATGGATTTTATATATGTACACTCGACAACTATGTATCATTGGATTACAATCTATCTATAAAGCAATCAATGATAAATAAAATTTATCAATCAAGTCAATGCATAAATACATCAAACTCCTACTAATTAAAAAATCAAAAGATTCTAAAATGTCCATATTTTTGACATGTTTTATAAAAACTATATTTTTTATTCATTTGATTAGGAGATCGATAAATATTAACTTTGATCAAATATACTTTATAAAATATCTCTTTTAACTAAAACCTCTGACTATCAAATATTCTATCTTCACATAGATAGAGATAATAAAAATTTTTATTATTTCTTTAAATAACATAGCTGCAATATTATTATAATAAATCTTATATGGTTTTTAAGATAGAATCAATAATTATAAGATCCATGACAAAGTTTCATAATCAAAATAATATAAATTATGACTTTGTAATATACCATAAACTTTGCTTGTATATCCAAATAATGCTCTAGATTCTATTTTTATGCCTTTCTATAAAACAAACCCTCTAATTATTTACATGTTAAGAAATCAAATTATCATAAGAAATGACATATTTTCATTTCTTATTATATGATTTCTTTTCTAGTACTACATCAACTAGTAATAGAGATGTTGATAATTGGTTCATATATATGATGCTTTCCTACTATTCTCTAGTAAGATAAAATATAACATTTTCATAAACAAAAGGAAAATAAGAGCAATAACTTATTTTTCCTTTAATATCATATTTCTGAGATAGGAGTATCTAACATCATGCAAATCAGAATATATAAACATGATATGATTTAACTCAATTTTCTTTACACCCCTATTAGGATAGTAAAATCTGTATTCATTTAGAATTATCTGGATAATTAAAATAAATAACATATTATTACAAATCCAAAATTTATATACTAATGGAGTATTAATGATTAAGTATTGTAGGACACACCCAAATATAAAATTAAATAATATTGGGCTTTCTATCAATTTTTCAACTTAAAAGGTATCTTATGCAACTACCTTACCAAGAATTTTATCCAAAAATATAGATAATAGTTTTTTAGAATCTTATACTAGAGATTCATGGCTCTACAAACGATATTCTTCAGAGTATAATTTTGTTTCTCAGTCATACTATTTTGCTTAAAATTTTCATGCATAGTATATTAAACAATTATCCTATACTTATATAAATATTCAATAATACTATTTATTTATTATATATGAGATTCTAAAATGTAATTGATACACTATATCAATATTCTTATCCTTTTCTTAAAAAGTATCAAAATTTCTGAACAAAATAAAATAATATTACTAATTATTCTACTTATATAGTTTTAAGTTCACTATACCGTACAATAGAAAAACTAAAAATATGATAAGTAACTAATACATTAGAGACAGAGATCTCATAATACCTAGTTTAGACGTAATACTTTTTAGTTTTATAATATAAGTCCTAATGCCATCATGCCATCATATTTTATATTGATTTATCTATCTATCAGCTATCCAGACTTTTTTTTATCAGATTCTACATATCTTTTATTAATGAGATCATAATTATATATATATATTACAAGCAAATTAATTCATTCTTTTTTACTTTTATAGATAGCTTTTATTCTAGAGTACTCTTATAAGTCATTCAAGATAGAGAATTATTACATAATATAATATCCATAATCCATCATACTTAGTGCTACTATAATTTTTTTCATACTTTATAAATTATTCTAGTTAGAGTCATTATAATGGAAGTATTAAATCTATTGAATACAAATATACTAATTGCTAAATAATCTTTATACAGTTAATCAATACAGAAATATAGATAATATATACCAGAAAATTTTTATAAGTATTATTTTAATGAGAGCCCTTGATCCAATGCTACAAAACTTTCTTTAAAAAAAGTAACCCGCATAAGGTATTTCTCTTTAATATATAATGCTATTCAATTCTTTCTAAATATTTTATAAAAGGATCTTGTAAATCTTAGTGAACGGGCTACTCCATTTATCAAAATTTATAAACCTTCCAATTAGAAATCATCAAGTCACGACCTCTAAGATGGCATAAGATACATAAATGATAAATCAAGATCATATACGATACAACATGTTTGAGATATAAATAATAAATAAATAAGGATTTTAAACTTAACAAGCTATTTTTAACAAGAGCACTATGTATATCATTATAAAAGCTAGAGCACCCTTGCAACACAATGCTCCATCTAACCTTTTCTTGTTAAAATATACAATAATCCCTTTGGACAGGCAGTTGTATACCATAACTAAAAAATCTCTCTTATAATAAAAAATCTTATGAATAACATAAATAAATCACTTTGATAATAAATATTTATACCAATCCATAAAATTATTCATATAAAAAAAATAAATATCCAAATAACCACAAAGCGACATACTTTAACCATATATATGCCTTAAAAGATCAATCTAGAATGGGATACTAATAACATGTATCCTACCGATCAAGTCATAATATAATATTATATTCTAACTACCATTTCTATCAATTAACACTTACTACACAACTATAAACATCTTTGAACAAGAATTAAAGTATATAATAAGTATCATAATTAATTATAGTTATTTTTGGATCAACTATAATAGATGCATCAATATATAATTTTAAAATATAAAAAAAGATAAAATAATTAATCCTTTATGACTCAGTTATTCAAAATTTATAGAATGCTCTAGATCCTTTATGATTACATGAAAATATATTTGAATTATATAATAATGAGTAAATTATATATAAATAATTTATAAATTATTTAAATATTTTATCATGCATAATAAAGTCAATCAAAATATTTTTTAAATTATTATGAGTCCAACGATCCAAAAATTGTTCAAATCGGATGTAAAACGAGCAAGTTATAATAATTTTATCAAAAAATCAATAATAAAGGACTAAATCATAAATTATAGAAATCTAGAAACTTTTTTATAAAAGATATTTTTAGAAAATAATAGGGATCTAAATGTAAAATTTTGAAGATTGATTTGTAATATTCAAAATTTTAGGGATCCTTATGTAATTTTATATAGACTCATATGTAATTTAAAATTACATAGGGACTAAATTGCAAAAGTTTCTTTAACCCAATTGAACCTTGCTCAATGAGATTGGGTTTGGTTTGGCCAATTGGACAAACATAAGCTAAATGAATTTGGATTTTGGGTTTAAAACTCGGAAATCCAAAATCCAAAGTCCATTGATCTACCATCTTTTTCCTCTCGTTAGCCAACCCATATTTTTTTTAATCTCAGATCCATCAATTTGCCATGATTGAAAAAACTTGATAGCAGCAGCAAAAGTTTTTGACAACATATCTGAATGATATAAAGCCATAGGCATAAAAAGATATATCGATTCCTTTAGGAATCGTTGAGAAAAGAGACAAAAGAAGGAAATCGAAGAAACAAATTAAAATATGGGTGATCGCTGACGTGGAGCCCTTGTCAGACCCAACGAGCAGATGGGCTGGTAATCGAGCTAGCAGAAGATGCCACCTAGATGCTATTGCCAAATAAATGTCGAGGTTGAGCTCCCTGCCGAGGTCGAGCTCCCTATCAAGGTCGAGCTCCCGTCCGAGATCGAGCTCCCATCCGAGGTTGAGCTCCCAGCCAAGGTCAAGCTCCCATCCGAGGTCGAGCTTCCTGCCGAGGTCGAGCTCCCTGTCGAGGCCGAGCTCTTGTCCGAGGTCAAGCCCCAGGTTAAAGTCAAACCTCACATCTAAAGTCAAAATAGGAGGATCCGGTCTCCCTCTCAAATGACCTTGGGAGTGGTCGAGATATTAACCCCAGCAAGTGGTGTCACCATTCCCGCCGGAACCCCCATGTTACTCAGAGAAACTGCCACCTCTACGGAGTGGCGCTTCGTTAGGGCACGCCATTTGCCACCTCTGTGGAGTGGCGTTCCGCCAGGGCACACCGCCTGCAATCTCTATGGAGAGGTGCTCCGCCAGGGCGTGCCGCCTGTATCCCCTATGGAGAAGCATCTTGCAAGAGTGCCAGGCCTCTCAGCTTACTGTCGGCACCTTCTATGAAAAGGTGCTCCAACCGAGGCAATACACCCTTCAACCCACTTCTTGCACCACCCGGAAGAGAAAAGTTTTACTATGAGTCTTAGACCCTGTAGCACCCCTACCAAGCCAGTGCTCTACCAGGTTCCTGGACATGATGGCACAACGCCCGTAAGAAGCAGTGTCTTGTCGGGATGTCAGGTCCCGTGGCACGCTACTCGTACTCACCACAGAAGGGACAAGCACTTTAAAGTACTTCGCCTGCACCCATGGCAGAACCTCCCTATGAGGGCTACGGATCATGTCTCCCTCCTCTCAAAAGAAGGAGGGACATGCCTACATTCCATCCACAGGAGGCATAGAGAGCATCGGACCCAGGATCTAAGCCCCAGCAGATAAGGTATGCTTCTATAAAAAGCTCGAAGGGGCCTCTCGCAAAGGTAAGCACACATACGAGTAAACAAAGGGGAAGTCTAGGCGAGGGCAGGAAGAACATCTGAAGACTCCCCCGAGGGCTCCTACTATTCCATCTCTCATTGTTCTAGCTCCCACTATTCTAACTTCTACTCTATCTCTTTAAGAATCCTCTGAGCGTGGAGACCACTCTGGGCTCCACCAAGAAGGATCTATTTTTCTTGATTGTCCACTGACTTGATCATCGAAGTGCTCCCATCGAGATTCCCGACCCGAGTCTCTTCTCTTTTGCAGGACCAGTCGTTCTTGGAGATCGCCTGGCAGGAAGTCCACTCACTAGTACCACGTAGGAGCTACAGGCCATGACGATCTAGGCGACAACAGATTGGCATGCTAGATAGGGGGAAGCCAGCTTAGACCAGCCCCCTACTGCTAGAAGAACTTCGGTGGAAGCCTGCGGCAAGATGGTGGTGACACGCGCATGGAAAGCTTCCATCAGCCATGCGGGGGACCTTCCCCACCACGGTGACCAGCACATCCCGGAGAGGGAGCTCCCCTCTCCTCCATCACCGCCTTCAATGGATCCATAGGTCACTGCACTCGCCCAGTAGGTCCAGGCCCTAGCTGTGGCAGTGTGTCAGCACATCATGAGCACCGGTCTCTTGCTACCCAGCAGCAACTAGGGACCCCATGGCCCAAGCCGTTGGGCCCCGTATCAATTTACGATCCTTCCAAGGAAGGCCATCACATCAGTGGGCCACGTCCTACCCCCGAGGGAGCCTACGAACACCGAGGAGCGGCGGTGAAATGGTTTGCCTAGTTGTTGGTTGCTGCGAACCGGAAGCGAAGCACACACTCAGCCACGACCCCATCCTCGTTGGCAAGAATGAGACTTGCTCTGCTTCCTCCTGAGTTGGACACGCCATCAACATGGAGGACCCATGTCTCCTCCTCGGTTACGGGCTCCAACCGGGGTTCCGAGATCGAGGTGGTCTCCTCGGTCTCCTTACTCATCCCAGCACATTCGACCAAGAAGTTGACCAGCACTTGGGCCTTCTGGGACGGCCTCGGTCGGTACGAGACATCGAATTCGCTCAGCGTCAAAGACCATTTAGCCAAATACCCGGAGGTCTCGGGGCAGCTAAGTATGGCCCTCAGCGGCAGGTCCGTCATGACCGCAATTGGATGCGCTTAAAAGTACGGCCTGAGGTGCTAGACAGACATTATTAGAGCAAAAATTAACTTTTCTGAGCGTGTGTACCTGATCTCCACATCTCGAAGGATTTTGCTGGTGTAGTACATTGGTTTCTAGGATCCGTCCTCATCTGTGCAGACAATGACTGAGCTGACGGCCCCCGGGGTGACAACCAGATATAGCAGGAGTTCCTCTCCTTCTTTCGTCCTGGAGAGCAGTGGTGGTGATGCCAAGAACTTCTTCAACTCCTTGAAGGATGCTTTGCATTCTTCAGTCCAAGCAAAGTCGTGCACTTTATGCAGTGCCTTAAAGAAGGGCAAGCAATGATCAGCCGACCTCGAGATGAACTGACTCAAAGCTGCAATCTGGCCCGTCAGGCACTGGACCTACTTCTTTGAGGTGGGATACTTCATGTCGGCAATTGCCTGGACTTTCTTCGGGTTCGCTTCAATTCCCCTCTGGGTGATCATGAAGCCAATGAACTTCCCTGCTGCTATGCCGAAAGTGCACTTCACTGGATTCAGCTTCATCTGGTGCATCCAGAGATTGTGGAAGGCTTTCGCCAGGTCGGAGACATGGTCCAACTTTGGCTTGCTCATCACGAGCATGTCGTCCATATATACTTTCATATTTCGGCCAATCTGGTCCTTGAAGACCCTATTGACCAGCCGCTGGTACGTGGTACCAGCATTCTTCAAGCCAAAAGTCATCATCCGGTAGCAGTACATCCCTCGATCGGTGATGAAGGCAATGTGCTCCTCATCCTTCGGGTGCATCCGTATTTGATTGTATTCGGAGAATGCATCAATGAAGGAAAGTAAGTGGTGCCCCGAGGTGGCGTCCACCAATTGGTCAATCTTGGCAGAGAAAAGCTATCCTTTGGACAGGCCCGGTTAAGGTTGGTGGTCTACGCAGATCCTCCACTTACCATTACTCTTCTTGACCATGACTACATTAGCCAGCCAGTTGGGGTATTGCACCTCACGAACAAAGCCGGCTGCAAGGAGCTTATCCACCTCCTCTTGATCATCCACTGCCTCTCCGGGATGAAGCTTCTCTTCTTTTACCGGACAGGACGGTACTTCAGGTCTATGCTCAACTTATGAGTAATGATGTCGAGGGGAATCCCTGGCATATCTGTCGCTGTCCAAGTGAACACGTCCGCGTTCGCTCGGAGGAATTCCAACAGGTGGGCACACTCCTCCTCTTATAGCTGGGCCCTAACTTGCACCATCTTCGCCGGGTCAGCCCCAAGTGGATAAGACAGTAGGCGCTCGACTGGGCCACCTCTAGGATCCTGTGCCCTCAGGTCGAGGTCGTCGGCATTGGGATCCTCCTCGAAGGTACTGGCCCTGGGGACAGCTTGGAGACAGTGTTGAATTAGCTGAGGTGTCCCCCTTATTACTCCAACACCGTAAGAGTAGGAAACTGCACCAGTAGCCGCTTGGTGGAAATAACCACATCGAGCAGGTTAAGTTCGGGATGACCAAGAATCACGTTGTAGGCCGAGGGAAGCCTAACAACCGTGAAGGTCATCATGACAGTGCTCTGCCGAGATGGGGTCCCGGCAGTAACCGGGAGTGTGATTTCTCCTTCAACTCTCATGGAATCCCATGTGAAACCGACGAGGGAAGTGTGCAAAGGCTTAAGCCGAGCAAAGGACTGATTCATCCTGGAGAAAGTATTGTAGCAAAGGACATCAGTCGAACTTTCACTATCGACCATAATTCATTTTACAAGATGCTTCGCGATCGTCATCTCGATGACCACATCATTATTATTTACATTTTCAACCCCAGATTCGCCCTCCCTCATAAAGGGGAGTACATTTTTAGAACTTTCTCCTCCCCGGGCCCTTTTGGGGGCGCGCTCAATTCTCCAACAGATCATTCCCATAGGCTTCTCGGTGGCCCGGTTATCGACTGCAGGGACTAGAGGGAGAGCAGCGAGTGCCTGAGGTTCCGTCAGGGTTTTGCCCCTTACGAACCTCCCGAGGTAGCCCCTTCTTATGATGTCTTCAATCTTTCTCTTGAGGTGGCGGCATTTCTCGGTGTCGTGACCGTGGTCACGGTGGAATTGGCAGTACTGGCGATGCAGGTAGTGTTCGCCCTCGATCTCCATGAGAATCTTCGATCTCAGGGTGAGGAGAGATGTATCTTTCTTCTAGGATGGGGCCATTCTTTAGCTTCGGCCCCTGACAGAAGTTCGATGCTGCCGGTCATGGCTTCCGTGCCCTGGACGTCTCCCCGGGAGTTGGTTTCTTCAACGCCTTCTCGTCCAGCTCCCTCCTCGTATGATCTGCCTCCTCGGCGCGGATGTACTTGTGAACACGGAGGAGTTTGGAGTACGTCTTCGGGGGCTTCTTGTCCAGTGGGTAGGTCAGGTGGGAAGTCCTGAGCCCTTTTTTCAGTGCCAGCATGGGAACTGGCTCGTCCAAATTGTAGATCTCCAGTGCGGCAACTTTAAAGCAGGCCATGTAGTTCCGCAGGAGCTCGTGGTCCTGCTGCCCGATGGAAAAGAGGTTGTCAATCTCCCGTGGTACTTTTCGACAAGCATCGAAGTGGGCCACGAACTTTTACTCTAGCTAAGCGAAAGAGCTGATGCTTTCGGGCTCGAGGTGGGTAAACAAGATCCGAGTCGCCTTCCGGAGGGTGGCCGGAAAAGCGATGCAGAGGAGAGCATCGGTTGCTCCTTGGACCCTCATGAGGGCCTTGTAGCTCTCAAGGTGGTCCAGGGGATCGGTGATCCCATCGTAGGGATCCATCTATGACATGCGGAACCGACCTAGGATCAGTTCCTCTTGGATCTCTCGGGAGAAAGGAGGACGGGCGTCGTAGCCCACAGGCTCGCTGGAGGAGCCCTGCAGATTCGTACACTGGCGAGATAGCTCCGCTAGCTTGCACTCCTGTTCTTCCAGGCACCTTTCTGCCATGCGCCTGATGGCCTTGTTAGTTGATCCTTCCACTGAGGCCGACGGGGGAGGTGAAGATAGCATCTGAGGGGGGTCACGACGGGGGGCCTTGCCTCTGCGACCTCAGCGGTGCTTAATAGTAGCCTGCTCGAAGGTTGGAGACCAGCTCTTCTGGTCGGTAGACCCGGACCATTATCTCTTCGCCGGGGTCCTGTGGCTTCCCTAGCAGTCTGTTGTGACCCGCGGCTGCGAAGGCCTTCCTTGAAAGGAATGCAGGCTATCGCGGGGTGCGACAGCTTGAGCCGCAGGAGTCCTGGCTATTGGTGGGTGGCCAAGGATCGATGCATGCTACAACTGGCGCACCACTGCAGTCAAGAGCTGTATCTGCTAGGCGAGTGCAACCAACTGAGCATCCATCGGGAGTGGTTGCGGTGGAGCGGGAAGCTTCCTTTATGGACTGTACGGGTCCCCACGGGAAGGGGAATCCCCCGCACGGCTAGTGGAAACCTCCCTCGCACGGGTCATTATCATGCTCCTGGTGGGGTTGCTTGCAAAGGGGATCGACTTGGATCACAATATGTCCTGCCCTCCCCCTTCCTAGTGCGCCAATCTGTTGCCACCTAGAACGCCATGGCCTGTAGCTGAAGTCGACCTTGGATCGTGCCCTCGTCGCTCGGGAGGCTGCTCGGGCACCCAAACCTGCAAAACAGAGGAGACCCGGGTCGGTGATCCCGGCGGGGGGCACTCCGACGCTCAAGTCAGTGACGATCCAGGGGAACAGATCCTCCTATTCGAGCTCCATAAATGGACTCCATGCTAGGAGGAGAAAAGTATGTAGTGGGAGAATGCGAATGGGCTGAAAACAAATCGAGGGAAGTGGCAGCCGAGAAGAATCCGGGCTGGATGGCTGTGTCCGTCGAGACTCTTCCAGTAAGTCTTCGGTAGCCTAGAGTGGTTGTTCTCTCGTATGCTCCCCCTATTGCTCGTTTGTGACTTACCTTCTTCTAGAACCTTGGAGAGCTCTTTTAAGTCAGATGGCTACTTGCTGCCTACCTTGGGATCCTCCCTTCATTTGCAAGTGCGTGTGGCAACGTCTCGTACCGTGCGCAAGATGACTTTCCTTATCTGTGATAAGGAGCCATGTCGTGCGCGTTGTCCCTCCCTCTGGTCTCTCCAGTTTGGGAAATCTGGCAAAGCCTCGATCGGGGGGCTGCCGTCCCCTGGATTTGAGTCTTTTGAGTTGATTTCCCTTTTTGGGTGGTGCAGATGGTCGGTTGGGAGCGCAGCGCCTCGATCGGAGGATCCCTTCCTCTTTGGTACAAGTAGTAGTGGGACAGTTATTGTGGTCTGGTGGACGCCCCTCCGTGGTCCTTGGGCAGCTTATCGTCGCTCAAGGAAGGTGGCGACGCCCCGCGGCTATAGGTCCTTTTATCCGAAGCAAGGTCGGTCCAGGGAAGAGAAACTCGACTTCGGCCAGGGCATCTCGACCTCAAGGGAGCCACCCGATGAAGGAGTTCAAAGAGGGGCGGAGCTCGACTTTGGCCAGGGCGTCTCGACCTTGAGGGAGCCATCCGGCGAAGGAGTCCAAAGAGAGGCAGAGCTCGACTTCGGCCAGGGCGTCTCGACCTCGAGGGAGCCACCCGGTGAAGGAGTCTGGAGAGAGACGGAGCTCGACTTTGACCAGGGCATCTCGACCTCGAGGGAGCCACCCGACGAAGAAGTCCGGAGAGAGACGGAGCCCGACTTCGGCCATGGCATCTCGACCTCGAGGGAGCCTCCCGGTGAAGGAGTCCGGAGAGAGACGTCCAACGTGGTAGCTATCTGGGTTTGACATAGATTCCATGTCAGCCATCTTGCCACATCAAGCGTCTTTTCAAAAAAAAATATTTTGGCTTCATAGAGGAGTACATGCCCTGTACTAGGGTCCATGGATCATATAGAGAGATAAAGAAGGAGTAAAGAGAGAAAACCTTATTGAAAGAAAGTAAAGAAAGAAAATGAAAAGATAATTCTAGAAAAAAAGAAAGTGGAAAGAGAAAGTTTTCTTTTCCTTTCTTTTCTTTTTATATTCTCCTATTTCTTTGTTTTTCTTTTCCTTTTTTTCTTTTCCTCCTCTCTTCTTCCTCTTTTCTTTCTAACCAAACAATGATCTTGTGCTCTCCGTTTGTTCTCGAAATTGGAGGCCGCAACTCGCGTAGCTAGGGTTGGGAGTGGTTGGGATGATAGCAGCATGGCTAGAACTTTCCTTCCTGGCCGGCAATCGACGGTGACAAATAATGCCAAAAATCTAAAGAAAACTCAACAAAAAATCTAGGACCAATGCTTCCTTCTTGATTTGAATGTTGGTTGCTCATCGACAACTATGGCCTCACCATAAAAGGTCGGTCGGGGTATGTGACCATGGATTCGGCTTCAAGGGGTGGCGACACCGGTGGCTAGAAAGAAGAAGTACTAGACAATTAGAGGATTATCTTTTTGCATGGTTTTCTGGGGATCTGATTGCCAGCAACGATATCAAAGACCACAAGAAGAAGGGGAAGAGAGAGGGGGTGGTATCGTGGCTTTACCTTGGCTCTGGTGCCATCTCCGGCTTTGATTTTTATCAAGCACAATGAAAAGAAGATTAGCAAAAACCATGAGAAAGAGGGCGAAAGAAGGAGAAGAAAACTGATTATTTGTCATGAAAAATTTTAGAGAAAAAGAGGATTTTCTTTATAAAAAAGTAGGGTTTTGATAATTTTAAGAGTTCATCTCTTTTCCAAAAGCCATTAGGAAAAGAGGCAAGAGTATCCTTCCAACTAGTTTTTTTTTTTAATTTTTGGGATAGAAACGTAGGCTGTCGGGCTGAACGGTGATGATTGGGCTTGGCTTGTCCAATGGACCAGCTATCACAACCATAGCCATGCATGACCATTATGCTCTTTAACAAAAAAAAAAAAAAAAAAAAAAAGAAAAGAAAAGAAAAGAAAAAGGGGTAATAACATAACTTATAAGTTGAAAGAAAGTTGAAGTTGAATCACTCACCCATACAAATACGTATTTCATCGAGTAATAAAATCACAACCATCCACGGAAAGGCCTTCATGGAGCCTTGGACTGCGTGACGTGCCACGCAGGTTACTGGTTGGCCATGTGCTGTTAAGAAACTCTCGTATAAGTCCGTTTGGACTAGGTTCGGGTTGTATCTTCTGAGCAAAAGTATGATGAATCTTCTTTAGCGACGTCGCCCGTCGGATCAGGATCGCACATCCTTCTGTACAAATTTCCAAACACCCATTGCGAGATCAAACGGTGGATTCTCGCGAAGGAGGGTTAATCCTTCCTTCTTTCGAGAAAAAGATACAATCCTGTCCCATTTCGACTACCGACGTCAAACCGGTTAAAACCATCCGTGCTGTCCTTTCCAACAGCAAGACGATATCACTCCCCTTCCCCCCTCTGCTGCTTTCTGCTTGTCTTCTCTGCCGCTACCATTGCTTGATTTCTCCTCTCCTTATCACCCTACCCTTCACCGAAACTCTCTCTTCTCGTCCCTTTCCTCCTCCGAAATCCCGGCACCCTTCCCCCAAACCTACCCTTCTCTCTCTCTCATGTAGGCCTTCTGCGGCTGTTTGTAGTACCAGGCTTTGAATCTTTCTGGCGAGTTAAGGGTTGGGTTTCTTGGTTTGGAGTTTGTGGCGGGAGATGGCAATGCTGGTGGAGGAGTTGATACAGTCCATTGAGCAGTTGTTGAAGGCTAAAAAGAAGCAGCAGCCCGTCGTCGACCCGGATCTTGATCCGGTTCTGCTGGTCCCGGGGATCGGCGGCTCGATCTTGAATGCTGTCGACGAGTGCGGCCGAGCCGAGCGGGTCTGGGTCCGAATTCTTGGCGCCGACTACGAGTTCAGAACCAAGCTTTGGTCTCGGTTTGATCCATCCACTGGTATATAACTTGTTCTCCTTCTTTTTGCAAATGCTGACATTGATTATGTTCTTTCTATTTCTTTTTCTTCTTTCTGGATGCTTGAAAAGATCCTTGAATTGGTTATGGATTCTTTGATGACTAGATACCTTAACAATCCAACCGTTCGTAGAATAGTTAATAATTCTTGGTTTCTTTTTTGTGTTTCCTGGCTGCGCTCTAAGTATTTTATGATTTTATCTGTTGCTGATGTTGGTATTGTGGTTGGTGTCTGTTGTTTCTCCCTCTCCCTTCTTTTGCATAAGTATATTACCCCTGAAATCTATCAAATTTACATATGATCGAAGTTTTTATATTTGCATATTTGCATATCGGCATTCTTTGATATTACCTGAGTTGGTACAAATCCTTGCCTTCGAGTTAGAGACCAAGGTGGGAATTTTTGATAAATATTTTCCGATAAACAATTATCTCTGAATATCCACTATTTGCATGGGTTTCTTGGTCTAGAATTTATGCTACTTGGCATGATTAGCATCAATCTGTAGCACTTCTACCATGGGGCAATAAATTGTGCAGCAATTACATGAGAAATAGAAGTGTCGCTCTTTTGTATATTTGCAATTGATCTACATCTAACTCATGTCGAAGCAGGTAAAACAGTGTCCATGGACGAGAAAACAAGAATTGTTGTGCCTGAAGACAGATATGGACTATATGCAATTGACGTATTGGATCCTGACATGGTAAGATTTTTGTTTTCATCTTCTCACATCTTTCACTTGGTTGATAGGTATTATCATCTTTATTTTCTTTTAATTAATATTAAAAGGATTAAACTAATGGACACGCAGAAGGCTGCTGATCTAGAATTGGTACTAGTTCAGGAACGTAAACCTCTTGTTTTTTAACAAATAAATTTCATTTATTCAGTAACCACAATCTGCTTACAAATTGGAAAGTCAGAGATATCTGGAGAAAATTCGTATATAGATCAACTTTGAAAGATTCGAGACAGATATTCTCTAGTACCTAAAATTACTGGTCTAGAAAGCAACCTGTGGAAAACCATGACATTTGTTCCTTTATTAGTGTCGATATTGTGTAAATCAAAACTTTGTGCGACAAACCACAGTTTGCTATGTTACGTGCACCATACTGTACTGTGTTAGCTACCTGCACATGTTATTATGGAGAAATATGGGACCTTCCTGTAATGTACATGACTAGTTATTTACACCATCAATATAACCTTTACATTTTTTTACACTTTTCATTACTTTAACTGTCACAAAACATGCTGAACGATCAAATTTTGTTTCAACTCCATTTTAAACAATCTAGCATTTTTAAGTCACACTAAAAAACCAAGCTGCTACTGATATGTAGGGAGAAGATGCATTTACTGCATGAAGAGGGCTCATGCAAAAGTAGTTATTGGTACTACATTAGAGCAAACAAATCACGTAAAGAAATAAGTTCAACATATCAAAAAATGTTCTAGCATGTCATATATTTTATTTTGAAGATGCTAAAATATGTCTAGGTGACTGATATGCATGCATGAATCATATAATGTTTGAAAAAAATATGATGAGATACATTATGGACAAGTGCAAACAGGTAAGCCCATGCTCATTCCACATTGAAAACCTAATAGGTTTCTACATGCCTTCATTTGACAGGAGTATTAATGTGGTGTATATTGAGGATATACTACTAATAGTCTGAGAATCATGTATATTGATACTTCTTACCTCATGTGCTTTATCTTCTCGATGACTATCTAGAATTATCTGCACTTATACTAAGGAACCTATAAGGGAAAGATGAGGTTCATATATTGCTAGCTATAATGTGGCTTTTGATGTATTATAGATCAACAAAGGAAAAAAATAGGCTTTTTTATAAGAGAGTAGCTTCAAAATGGCTCAAATAGAAACAATATTGAGCTTGCAGGTCACACTCAAGGAAAAGGTGCCAAGCTATAGTGTACTAAAGTTTAATGTAGAGATATGCCATGCCACAAATCATATCGATGTTGGAGCATGGTATTACTGGTATGTTGTGTAATATATGATCCACTGTCATATGCATGAACACTTCAATTTTCTGCCACTGTGTTTGCATTCCCTCACCTAATGCAGTGGTAATTCCGTACTCATAATTCTAGAGATGGATTGGATTGTGACAAGGTGATAAATATGTTTTAATTAATACAAATTTTAGTTCTTATATTTTGGTGCTAGTTTCTTTCGTAAATGCTTCCATGATGGTTCATTCCTTTATTCAAGTTACCGAGATGTGTTTCTAGAACTTATTCAAATTGAAGAAGCTTTTTCCTCTTAGCCAGTAGTTTTGAAAAAGCTAATTTGTTTCCAGCAGATCATTGGACAAGATGGTGTTAGTTATTATCATGACATGATAGAAGAAATGATCAAATGGGGTTTTCAAGAGGGTGAAACCCTCTTTGGATTTGGCTATGACTTCCGCCAAAGTAATAGGTGTGCATTGAAGATACTAATGAATGTAATGATTTGTTTTTTTTTTTTTTTACTATCATTGGACGGGCTAACTTTACTTTTTGTTCTATCCCCCTTCCCCCAACAAAAGGAGTTGGGATCCTCTGTGATGCCTGTTTTGCACTGCAGAGGGCTCTATGTGCTTGGATAGCCATCACATTAGCTATCGTAGGAGACAGATGGCTGATGCTTATCTGAGAAACCTGCTGTGTTTGGCACACATGATGGTCTCTATTCCCAGTATAAGCATAGCTGTCTGTCTCCTAAGATGGGTGACATGGCCCCTATCTGGGCACATACCCTCTGCAGTGCAAAATAGGCACAACAGAGGATCTGGACTCAGCCAAAAATGTGTCTGGGTTTGAATGATGCAAGCTTTTTGTTATCAAGATTTTTGTATATGATAGACCCTCATTTAGTGGCCTGGTGCATCAAAAAGCCAGGGATTGTATCTATATATATCTGCATAATTGAACATTTTCATTTCATTATTTTCCTCATGCATTGATTCTTTTGGTTAACTGAATTGCTTGTGCTTCTATCAGACTTCAGGAAACTCTTGATAGGTTTGCTTCAAAATTAGATGCAATATACACTTCAACAGGACGAAAGAAGCTCATCATTATAAGTCATTCTATGGGCGGGCTGCTGGTGAAATGCTTCATGTGTCTTCACAGTGATGTGAGGATTTTTTCTTCTTCAAGTCAACCACTTCTTTCACCTGTTGATGTTCTGCAGTATTTTGATCCATTCATAGTGGCAATCTTATGTGCAAACTTTTTGCCTTGCCTGACAGATTTTTGAGAAGTATGTGAAGAGTTGGATTGCAATTGCTGCACCGTTTCAAGGTGAGAATTTCTAGCATGTAAGGAGTTTAGTTTGGCTATCATTTACTGACCATGAAAGAAATAAGAGAAAATCAGACATATATATCCTAAATCACAATGTTTTGGCATTGCCAAGGTTTCTAAGTGTTGCCCAAGTTTTTGGTAACATCTAGGCAGAGGATTTCTTACCACGATGTTGCATGCCATTACCTGTGTGTACACATCAGTACATTCACGCATTCTTGTGCACATGTTTATGTTAAATAAATGCATGCACGCATGCTTGCATCCATGCATGCCTATAAATTTATGCATGTAGTTATGCTTGTCTTATATGTCTGCATTTCTATATGTGTATGTGACACAATTTGGCTTTAATATTTGCAATCCAATCTAATGCATCTCATTTCTCGTGACCATCCTGCAAGTTCATTTGTTTGAAGTCCTTGGTCTCAGCTGCAATCTCCAGCAAGTTGGACTGGCTGAAGAAGTTAAACAATCTTGTTGAGATTTTCAAATTGGAGTTATGCATGATCAAAGGAAACTATGTGAGAGATTTTTACTTACTATCATATTACAATGGACTAATTGGAGTTTGTATAATATATATGATCATAATAAAAGAAAAATCTAGAGTTTGTACAATCTAGTTGAGATTTTACTATACAAGATATGAGAGTTTTCGGAACCATCCCGAACCGCCCGGTTCGGGGTGTACCATATCAACCAATAACTATTATGATTCAGTCCTAAAAAATGGTTCGAGACCCGAACTATAAAAAATGACTTGAACTGGACTGGTATGGGTCGGTCAGTATGGTACAGGTCGGTTCGGATCGGTACGGTCCAGTTCAGTCCTGTTCGGGTTCAGTTTGGTCCGGTTCAGGTCTAGTTCAGATTTGGTTCAGCAATCCTTACTTGAGAGGGAGGAAGAAGATAGTTTTTTCTCAATTCACCAAGACCGGTACATGTATCGGTATGGTACGGGTACCATATCATACCGGTCGCTGACCAGTATGAGTCTCGATATCAGTTTAGCAATCCTTGCAGGAGATATTACATGTCGGAGTTTGTAAGTTAAACAAACTGATCAAAGGAAAAATATGGTTGAAAAAAGGAGTAAAAAAATAATAAAATAAAAAGAAGGATATTGCAATGAAAGTAGAAAATGAAACTATTTGTGCATATACCTCTACAATAATATGAGCTCAAGAGGCGATTAAAGTCCATTCTAAAGGAAGCATGAATTTGGGTTTCTTATTCCGTTATAGGCCCATAACTTACAAATTTTAAATTTTATATGCCCTCTGACTTTTTTAGTTATTAGATCAATATCATGTCAAACCTCTCGCAACATCTCTGGGCACTTAAAACTTTTCTAATTATCTCAAGAATGCTACTCAAGTATTAAACTACATGCTTTGAATATCCGAACAGCTTACCGGGATGATCTTTCTCTCTTTTTAATAACATTTGCATATGTACATTTGTTTCTATGAAACCCAAAGAAAATACAACTGATTGACAAGGCTTATTGCATCTATGTATTATCAGCTATGTGAATTAAACTATAATCCATCTAAGAAAATACTCTAGTACCTTCTGCTGATCTTAATGAACTTTTTGCAAAATAGTGCCAATTTCTTGGCAAAGGTAACTTTGGCAGCAAAGTGTCCTGTCATAATAACTCGAGCAAGAATAGTTGGTGGGTAGGTCAAACTGCATGCCATCTTCAACAGATAAATATTATAGATTCTTGAGCTTTGACCGTCCAAATGGTGTGCTTTACATCATACTTGCTTGCATGTTGCACTTCTCTGTCTAATTTAATTGAATAATTGGCACATTGAGCTTGTTGTTCTATGTAGGTCTAGAATTTTACAGATAAGGGTGTCTTCTTTCCTTTTCATTGTGTATTGCTAATATATATGTCGATCTCTGAGCTTCTACATACATGTGGAGTACCAACTAGTAGTGAAAACAACTTAGACTTATAACCAAGAAACTTTGATGATGTTTTCTCTTTAAAGTTTTGGATGCTATGTTATCTTCAGCTAATATTCTTATTCTTCTTTAAGGTTGGTCTAAATCGGGGTAGAGCAATTAATTTTACTTGTCTTACTGAATTTTGCATATAAAGTTTCACAAGAGATTTTAAAGTTATTTATTTTTAAAGGTTTAATATTATATACTGACAGGTGCACCTGGATATATTACAACTACCCTCTTAAATGGAGTATCTTTTTTAGAAGGGTGGGAACAAAATTTTTTCATTTCCAAATGGAGCATGCAGCAACTGGTATATATCCATTCCTTCATTTTGTTATTGATAATTCGTCTTTGTCCTTTATTTTTTACTAGCAATGATAGTATGTAGTTTGTTGGATACTAGACTCTCAAACTTTCAATGCTAAGAGAGTTAACCGTTTCCTTTGCCCTCTACAGTTATTTGGCTATTTTGGTGCACCATAATCAAGTTCTTAAGGATCCCACGAAATCAACTGGTTTCTCTGTGTATGAATTATTAGTTTCTTTCCTTCCTGGTTTTATTTTGGCACCAAATGAAGATTTTCCTATCTAAAAACAAAAGATATATATGATAGCCATCATTAAACCAAATTTCTCTGTTTGTGTCAGTATTTCTAAGACTAATTATAGGGCCAAAAAGACAATTCTTGGGTTAGAAGATGGCTGGAGACTTTATCTATCGTGGAAGAAGCAGCAAGGTTATAAACTAGTGAAAAATCTTCACCTCGACAAGCATTGAATTTGCTTGCTGTACATGATAAAGTTACACCTTTGGAGGATGAAATTCTTGAGTTATTTTATTTTATTTTGTTTATTTTGAAGTTTCTCATGTATGGACAAAACAAAATAACTTGTGGATGTTTGTTAAAAATCCACACAGCTCTAAGGCCTCAGACACTAGAATATGAAAATTTGTAAGTAAAAATTATGTTTTACAGAGTTATAATCAACTTTTGTACCTTTTTGCCCCCTCTCTGACCTTTGAACATGGTTTAGAAATCAGATGTTTAGGAGGAAGCGTTTGTCATAAAATCTTTTATTAAAAAAAATTCTTGTTCTTTTTGAAATCAGACTTCTGTAGAATGCCTGCTGTGACTATGAGGAAAATGAAATGGGGAATGAAGTGAGGGTAAATCATATTTAGATCGACAGATCCATCTCCATTTTCATTTGGTTTCTTCACCTTTCTACACTAAGCTTTGTCACAATTTGCAACTGAATTGGTCAGTTTAATCATTATATATAGGTAAAGTTATGCCCATAATAGCCCAATTCTGTCTTAGCATACCATTCTCCATACTCCTTAATTTACAATTGAAGAAATAGATTGTTATAAAGAAGATTGTTTTTTCCAGTGCCATCTATTTTTCTTTTAATTTATTTGACCCATTTATTCATATCCTTATTATCAATTCTTCAACAAGTTCTTTTATTTCAGCTAATTCAATGCCCATCTATATACGAGTTGATGGCTTGCCCCAAGTTTTGTTGGGGCAACATCCCTCTTCTCCAATTATGGAGAGAGAAGCTTGATAACTGTGGCAATTCAATTACTTTGCTGGAGTCATATGAACCAAAAGAAGCTGTATCTTTAATGATTGAAGCTCTTTCAAGCAACATGGTAAGCCATCAAGTATACAAAGTAAAATAATATTTACAAGGCACAATGTCCTTTGAACTGCTTCCCTAAATTGGTTAATGTTTGTTAAGTTTCCTCTCCTTTATACAAATAGCGTTGGTCAACTATATTCAAGCTATATGGTCTGAAAAATTGATATGTTTCATCAATTATTTCTGTCACCTATCTTTTTTTTTTTTTTCCAGGTTGTGCTTAATGGAATGCAGATGCCTTTACCACTTAACTTAGAGATTCTGAAATGGTCTATCGAAACTTATGAAATCTTATCACATGCTAAGGTTCCTGGAGAAATTAAATTTTACAATATATATGGGACTGAAAATGCTACACCTCATACTGTTTGGTATGATATTTTATCTTATTGCTTCCATCAAAAAAGTTCTTTCATCTTATCTCATAATGTATCTCATCCTTTCACAAGGCTAATTTTGTCTGAGAAACAATTATGTTATTCCAGACTTACACAGTAGGATGATGATTTTCTAGATCCACCATACATATTATCTGTGAACAGGATATCTATACATATAGATATGTCCATATCTAGCAATCTTTTATTGAATCTGCAACGAGATTTTCTTTATCATTTGATTGTATTCAATTGCTGAGATCTCACTGTTTCCTTTGCAGCTATGGGAGCCAACAATCACCCATTTCAGATCTGAAGAAACTGTTGTCGATCCAGGTTCTTTTGCTTGCTAAGTGCTTTTTTTAATCAAACTTTATGGTAGACACCCAGTTTAGAATTTGGCAACTTATTGATCATACTAACTGAGAAGTATACACAGGCAACTTATCAATCATATTTGATCAATCGCTTGTAGCAAATAAACTACAAATCAAGATTTACAGTACCATTCCGTACTGCCCAGTATGGGGCATACTATACCATACCGGTCAAGAGCCGGTACGGTTTATCTATAAAAAATGATTCGGAGTGCGGACCGTTGAAAAATATAAAAAAAATTATATACCATACCGGTATGGTACGATACTATACCGGTGTATACAGCCTGGTTTGGTCCGGTTTGGACTCGGTTCGACCCGGTTCGGATTTAGTTCGTGCCTGATCCAAGTCAAACAATTTTTCTATGAAGAGGGGAGGAGTTTTTTTAAATTTTCGGTACGGGGCCCGATACGGTACAAGATTGAAACTCTCTCAATTCTGTATAATTCTCTCAACAAGAAATTCTAAATCCTTCTCACAAGCACTCAACTCTCAGTCCCTATAGGCTTTCTAGAGACCTTTCACTATCCTTTAGATCCTCACACTGCCTCTAGCTCTCTATCCCAATTTTTATAATCTCTGGCATGAAAAGCATCTCACCAAGAGTCCAACGGTCCAAATCATGTCCAAATTGGAGTCCTGTAGCCAAGGATCCCGGTACCAATACTGGAACCCGTACCGGTACTAGACCAGTATGGTATGCTACGATACTGTACCATACCGACACTCAGTACGGTACAACGTGCCAGTCTGAATTAGCATGCCTAATTTTTTTTGTTCTTTTTAGGGTTTATGAAATATTTTTAGGTTTAAATATATGTTTGTTGATGCTAATTGATATTTGTATCACTTCAAAATACTATGAAATATTGTTTAGCCTCCAGCCATTATATATTATTATTTTTTTAAAAAATAATTAAAATAAGATTACCAGAATTAATTAAAGTGAAAGGTAAAATATAAACATAATTATATACCAATATTTAGAATCAGATCAAGTATTGATGTTTATAAATATCAGGATCATTAATGTATTGGGTAGAAAGATCGGTAAATCCTTTTAACCAGGCAGCATGATAATCCTGTAAGTTCATCTTAGGAGATATGCATGATGGATTATAATTCATCGCAGATTCCTCGTTGAGCTCCTGACTCTGAGAGGTATCCAAAGATTGATGATATGGCTATGCAGAGATCTATCCAAATATACCGAAAGCAAAATCAAATTTGTAAGATACTCCGGGCTGCATAGGATAATAACCATTACAAGATGATGTCTCAGATGTACCATATTTATTTCTATATGGATCACAAGCTGTCGGTACCTGCGAGTAAGAGGATCTAGAATACTAAGATCATCCTAATACATTCATGGATCCTACTCCACGTGTAAGATCTACAACTGCATTATGTTCCAAATGATCTCGCGGAACCCGTCGTCTATATGGAATCGTATCACCACCAGCTCTGTCAACTGGTGCACCATAGTCTAAATCCTGTATGGCATGATTAAACTGACTTACTAGTGAATCAAAGATGAATAGCGACTGTCTCCTATCCTCTATCCCCTCCCTGATCACTAGATCCTCCACTATCTGAAGAAGCACTAGCACTATTTTTCCGGCATCTGAATCCAAATAAACTGAGTGCTCTGGTGGAGATGCAATTGCCTTTCCTTTTTCTGTCTCTAGATCGAATAAATGGTAGAAAGGGTCGATGTAATGTATCTGTTGGAGCTCTACAAAGAATATTGCTTATTGTTTATTGTTCAACATCCACCTGTCTCGCTAGCTACAAGACTGGCTAGTCGATGAGGCAATTCTGGCTCATCAAGTTATGGCTCCTACTACTGACTCACGACCTATCCAATCATTAGGTCTTCATCCTCATCAATATAATTACTTGCAGTAAGATCAAAGTATTTTATTTCAACTTTCTTCTGAATGCACTTTAGTCTCAACCTTAAATAAACAAGATCGTTGAGGCATTTTTATTTTAGACGGTTTCTCTACATGGAATGGATAAGTCCAAAGATAGAACAATTGTGATCACATCCACTAGTTGACACTATCTAGAAGAGAATCTTGATAGCAAGAATATTTAAAAATTTTGCTGATCTACCAAAATGCATCCACTATTTAGCTGTAAAAGATATTAAATAATTTAGAATTCCAGATTCAGCAAAATTCAAAAATCAACTTGAATCTAATATTAGACTTAGTAGTACTTATCAGAATTCATTTTTGATTTACTTTTGATGGCTATATTGGATCTGATGCGCCCGGTCGGCTAGTCCGTGCCTATAAAAGGCACCCGGGGGATCTCCGTGAAGGGTAACGTTCTTTCTCCCCGTTGCACACTCTCCTTCCAAGCTTCCTCCCCGTTCTGTTGCTCCAGCCCTTCTCTAACTTAAGCATCGGAGTGTCCCCCGCCGGAGCCCCTTCGGCGCCCAGGAACTTTTTGCAGGTTGGTCGATCGAGGAGCTCTCCAGCGCGTCCACTGATCCTGGTCCAGGGAGAGACGGCGGCAACAGATTGGTGCTAGAGGAAGGGCGGCCGCTGCCATCTTCGCTGCGCTTTTTACTCTAAAAGGAGAGATAAACGGGAAGGATCCAACTATGGCAAGAGGAAGAACTTAGAGCGTCTCTGCGAGGGGAGGACGCTCCCACCAAGGGCCCAGCGCACCCCCCGCGGAGAGCAATATCGCCGCCGCCGTCGAGCCCACCATCACCCTGGGGCTGCAACAGTTCCTAATACTGGTGAACCGCATCGAGACGCTTACCTCGGCGATCCAATGCTTCCAGGAGATGGCGGACCGCCAGCAGCAGCCGCCGGCGGCTTCCTGTGTCAATCATCAGCCGTTTGCTGGCGTCAGCCAACAGCCGGAGGCACTTCCGCCCCCGTCCCAAGCAGTTCCAAAACCCTAGGGGTCCATGAGGACCCGCGCCGAAGGAAAAAGGGCGAGGTCAGCCTTTCCCTCTTTCGCTGACTCTGCTCATCCTGGCGGCCGGCGCCTTACTGCCGATCCGCATGATTACGGCCGCAAGATCATGCGTATGGAGGAGCGCATTGCCAAGATAGTTGAGCGGCAGAACGCTGAGGGAAGGCTGGTGCACGACACTCACCCGCCTTTCTCCGTGGAGATTCTGGGGGAGTCTATCCCCCGCCATTTCAAGATCCCGCAGGTGGACCCCTACAATGGTACCACCGATCCCTTGGACGCCTACAAAGCCCACATGATGGTGCAGGGCGCGTCCGACGCCCTCCACTGCATCGCCTTCCCGGTGACCCTGAAGAAGGCCACGTGGATGTGGTTCTCCGCCATCCATCCAGGTACGATCCATTCTTTTTCCCAGCTCGAGACCCTTTTTCTCTCTCATTTCAGGACCTGCAGCCGGGCTCCGAAAAACACCGACTCTCTTCCTCATCCAGCAAACGGAGGGAGAGACCCTTCGGGACTACACGGCCCGCTTCAACTCGACCACTATGGAGATCCCCGACTTAAATGAAGTGGTGGCCATGTCAGCCTTCAAGAGGGGGCTCCACTCGTCCAGGTTCACATTTTTCCTGGACAAGAAGCTCTCTACAAGCTACATCGATCTGCTGGCCAAGGCACACAAGTATGCCTTGGCGGAAGAGCAAGCGGCGAGCCGGTGCTTGGCCGAGGGGAGGTCGGCCCCGAAGAAGCGGGGCGATAAGGCCCCCATGGTCCGACCTCCCGACAACGACGGCAGATCCACCCAGCACTAGAGCCCCAAGCCGAGGGACTACCTCAAGCGGTTCAACAACTATGCGCCCCTCTCCCTGCCGCGGGAGAAGATCCTGATGGAGATTGAGAACGAGGCCTTCTTCCGAAGACCTCGCCCGATGAGAGGACCTCCTGCCTCCAGAAATAAGAACAAGTACTGCCGGTTCCACAAGGACCATGGGCACGACACGGAGGAGTGTCTCCAGCTAAAGGATGCCATCGAGGACCTCATCCGCAGGGGATACCTGAACAAGTATGTCCGGCCCCGCCGGGATCGGGCCGGGACTTCAACTATTAGAGACCCCCCAGGGGAGCCTGAGCTCCTCAATCAGCGCCCAACCGGTGGAGGTGTTGGCATGCTGCATCGACAATCTGACGGGGGGCGGAAAGAGGACCGGGACATTGTAAAGAGGCTTAGGGGATCCAATGTAATTAGCTTTTCCGATGAGGACCTCGTGGAGCCGCCTCTCCAGGGCGATGACCCTGTAGTTGTGTCAGCTGTCATCGCCAACTATGATATAAAACGCATCCTTATCGATAATGAAAGTTGTGCGGAGGTTTTATTGTATGATGCGTTTGTTCGGATGAACCTGTCCAGGTCCAGACTGCGGGAGTCCGCGGTGCCACTCACTGGTTTCGGGGGGAATTCCGTCGGGGTTAAAGGGGAGATTGCCCTACCTGTGACCCTTGGAACGGAACCTTACCAGCGAACCTTCTCCGTCAACTTTGTGGTCGTCCGTATGACCTCGGCGTACAACGCCATCTTGGGACGGTCGGCTCTCAATAAGTTTCGGATCATTGTGTCCACTTACCATCTACTGGCCAAGTTTCCGACTCGTGACGGAATTGGGGAGCTGAGGGGAGACCGTAGAATGGCCCGACAGTGCCTAGCTATCCACGATAAGCAGCTGGACGACCGCCCCACGCTCGAGCAGCTGGACCCCAGGGACGAAGCCGACAGCCATGGTCGGCCCATCGAAAAGATTGTATTTGTGCCCCTTTGGGAGGACGATCCTACGAGGGTCCTCCAGATAGGGAGCACCCTAGATGAGGGAGCCATACAGGAGCTGGTCGGCTTCTTGAGGAAGAATGCGGACGTCTTCGCCTGGGCGGCGTCCCGGCGGACATCATCATCCATCAGCTTAGGGTGGATCCTACCTACAGACCCGTCCGGCAAAAGAAGAGAAGCTTCGCAGCCGAAAGACAGAGGGCCATTGAGGAGGAAGTGAAGAAGCTTCTCGATGCCGGCTTCATCAGGGAGTCTCATTACCCAGAGTGGCTGGCCAATGTCGTCATGGTGAAGAAGGCTAGCGGGAAGTGGAGGATCTGTGTGGACTATACAGACCTCAACAAGGCGTGTCCCAAAGATAGCTTCCCCTTACCAAAGATTGACCAGCTGATAGATGCGACGGCCGGCCACCAACTCTTGAGCTTCATGGATGCTTTCTCTGGGTACAACCAGATCAGGATGCATCCCGAAGATAAGGAGAAGATGGCCTTTGTCACAGATAGGGGCCTGGATTGTTACAAGATGATGCCCTTTGGCCTAAAGAATGCGGGCACCACCTTTCAAAGGTTGATCAACCGAGTCTTTAAAGATCAGTTGGGGAGGAACATGGAGGCATATGTCGATGATATGATCGTCAAAAGCCTTCATAGGACCAACCACATTAGGGACCTGCAGGAGTCCTTTGATGCGTTGAGGCGCCACAGGATGAAGCTGAACCCCGCCAAGTGCATCTTCGGGGTGACCTCCGAAAAGTTTCTCGGCTTCCTAGTTACTCAAAGAGGCATCGAGGTCAACCCCGAAAAGATCAAGGCCATCATTGACATGACCCATCCGACCAATAAAAAGCAGGTGCAAGAGCTTATGGGGCGCATTGCCTCTCTCAGTCGCTTCATCTCTCGGTCGGCCGAGAGATCCCTCCCGTTCTTCAAGACCTTGCACCGGTCGGACCATTTCCAGTGGACTGATGAATGCCGAACAGCCTTTGAAGCCTTAAAGGACTACTTGAGGAACCCTCCGCTCCTGACCAAACCAAGGGAGGGGGAAGTGTTATACTTGTACCTATTGGCTTCCAATGAGGCTGTCAGCGCCGTTCTTGTGCGGGTGGAGGAAGGCGGCCGACAGAGACCCGTGTACTACATCAGCAAGGTTCTCCATGATGCCAAGGTCAGATATCCTAAGGTGCAAAAGCTGGTGTACTCGCTGGTCATAGCGGCAAAGCATCTCCGACCTTACTACCAGGCGCATCCTATTATCGTGCTGACGGACTAACCCCTCAGGACGATCCTCCAAAGCCCCGATACCTCCGGACGGCTCGCCAAATGGGCCGTCAGGTTAGGCGAGTTTGACATCTCCTTCCGGCCACGGTCAGCCTTGAAAGCCCAAGTAACAGCTGATTTCATCGCAGAATGCACCTGGGGGGCGGAGCCGACTCCCACAACGGTCGAGACGTCTGCAGCTGAGCCCGTGGAAGAGGCCGATCCGGCGGAAGAAGCCAAGTCCGCCTGGACCCTGCACGTAGATGGAGCTTCCAACCTCTCGGGGTGCGGTGCAGGCTTAATCCTAGTTGACCCTGATGGGTAGTGTTTAAAGTACACTCTACATTTTGCGTTCCAGGTGTCGAATAATCAGGCGGAGTATGAAGCTCTGCTGGCGAGGCTGAAGATAGCAAGTGAGCTGGGCATTGGTAGGATTCGCGCCTTCTCCGACTCCCAGCTGGTAGTCAACCAGGTGAAGGGTGAGTTTGAGACGAGGGATCCATCCCTGGCCAAGTACTTAGACAAGGTACGGGACCTGGCATCCCAACTTAAATTCTTTGAGATCCTTCATATACCCCGGCAGCAAAACTCACGGGCGGATGCTTTGTCGCGGCTGGCCACCGCTGTGGTCGGCACCTCCGACCGAACCTTCGTGGAACATCTCTAGCACCCAAGCATTGCTGAGGAGCCGATGAAGATCCACCAGGTTGAGCAAGAAGCCTCGTGGATGGACCCAATTCGCGCATTTCTGGTGCAAGGGGCCCTTCTGAATGATCCGACGGAGGCCAGGCGCATCCGCTCAACGGCCTCCAAGTACATCATCCTTGATGGGGCCCTCTACAAGCGCTCATTTTCCCAACCATTGTTGAAATGCTTGAGGTCGTCCGATGCGGACTACGCGCTTCGAGAGGTGGACGAAGGCATCTGTGGCGATCATCTTGGGGGAAGGTTCCTAGCTTACAAAATCATTCGCCAGGGATATTATTGGCCCACGATTCAGAAGAATGCCTTAGACTTCGTACGAAGGTACAATGCATGCCAGAGGTTCTCCGGCATCCAAAGGAGGCCAGCCAGCCAGCTGACCCCGCTTACAACGTCTTGGCCATTTGCTCAGTGGGGGATGGATATCCTGGGACCTTTCCCCCCGGCCTCCGGTCAGTGAAAATTCCTCCTCGTGGCCATTGATTTTTTTACTAAGTGGGTGGAGGCGGAGGCATTGGCGCAGATAACCGAGACCAAGGTGGAAAACTTCGTCCGGAATTGCATCATCTTCCGGTTTGGGATTCCGAAGATGATCATTACTGACAACGGGAGGTAGTTCGACAACTCCCAGTTTCGGGATTTTTGTCAACAATATCACATCGTCCATCGGCTTACGTCAGTCGCTCACTCTCAGTCCGATGGAGAGGCCGAGGTTACCAATAGGACGATCCTGCATGGGCTGAAGACCTGGCTAAATGAAGCCAAGGGGCTCTGGGAGGAAGAGCTTCATTCAGTGCTCTGGGCATATCGGACGACCGCACGGTCAGCAACGGGAGAAACTCCGTTTAACCTAACTTATGGAAGTGAGGCGGTCATCCCTGTGGAGGTTTCTCTACTATCCCTGGGGTCGATCAATTAGCCGAGCCGGCCAATTCGGAGCAACGAAGAGCTGACCTAGATCTGCTAGATGAGACCCAATTCCGAGCAAGTATGAAGATGGTGACCTACCGTCAAAGGATGGCCAGATATTACAACTCACGAGTTAAAGCGAGCACCTTCCAAGTTGGGGATCTGGTCTTGCAGAAGGCGGAGGTTTCGAGGCCAACCGAACAGGGAAAGCTCTCTCCCAATTGGGAAGGCCCCTATCGGGTCATCGAGATAGTCCGGGCTGGAACTTATCGCCTAGCACACTTGGACGGGCGACAGATAGTGCGTCCGTGGAATGTAGATAATCTTCGCAAGTATTATCAATGAAGTCTACAAACTTCTCCAACTTTTTTCAGCCCACTTCCGAAAGTCCGACCACGGTCGGTAGAGGCTCCATGGCAGCCCACTTCCGAAAGTCTGACCACGGTTGGTAGAGGCTCCATGGTAGCCCACTTCCGAAAGTCCGACTCCGATCGGCAGAGGCTCCTTGACAGCCCACTTCCGAAAGTTCGACTCTGGTCGGCAGAGAGGCTCCATGGAAGCCCACTTCCGAAAGTCCGACCACGGTCGACCGAGGCTCCATGGCAGCCCACTTCTGAAAGTTCGACCACGGTCGGCCGAGGCTCCATGGCAGCCCACTTCCAAAAGTCCGATCACGGTCGGCAGAGGCTCCATGGCAGCCCAATTCCGAAAGTCCGACTCCGGTCGGCAGAGGCTCCTTGGCAGCCCACTTCCGAAAGTCCAACCATGATCGACAGAGGCTCCATGGCAGCCCACTTTCGAAAGTCCGACTCTGGTCGGCAGAGGCTCCATGGCAGCCCACCTTCGAAAGTCCGACCACGGTCGGCAATTATCTCAAGATAGATCCCACGGGACTACGGCGAGGACGGGCCACAGTGCGAGCCAACTCTCGAACAGAGATCAGGAGCGAGCGCCCAGGTGTCCGGCCCAAATCAAGTTACCGTTCTTAACTACCCTACCGACTCCCGGCCCGGATAAACCGACCGGGGGTACTTAGAAGAATTTCTACGGAACTTGTGACCCTGCGGTATTGCGGGGCTGACCGGAGGTACTTAGAAGAATTTTAAAGAAAAAAGGAAGAAAGAAAGAATGTTTGCACTATGGGATTAGATGAAATACTTTTCATTTCAAAAGGTGATATTTACAAGAGAGGTGGGTCGGACCTTTACAAACCCCTCAGGTCCGGCCCACGGGAGATGCGTCAGGGGCCACAACCTCGGCCCCATCAGCTACAATTGGAGGGTCTGCTAAGACTATGGTAGTCGGAGCTTCTTCTGGTGGGGCCACCACCTCCGCATCGACAGGCGCCGGAGCTTCGACCCTGGCGGCTTCTGCTTCATCTTCTGCTGGAGGCCCCGCTTCGGCCTCCTCTCCCTCAGACGGGTCCCGCAACTCGACGCCCGCCAGGTCTAGCTCCGGGAACAACATGCCTACCTTCTTCAGGGCGTCGTCATAGCCCTCCCTGTAGAAGTCGGCCGCCGCCTCCTCCACGTCCTCGATGAAGGCGCTGGAGGCCTTGTATGCCCCTACGGCCTCCTGGACCTGCTTCGCGGACGACTCCCTGCACTCCTTGAGTCGAGCCTCCAGCTGTGCCGACGCCGCGCGCTCGACCCGGGCCCTCTCATTGGCCTCCGCCGACCGCTTTTCCTCCTCGCCCAGCCAGCGGGCGAGAAGGCGGGCCTTTGCCTTCTTCTTCTTGAGGCTGGCCTCACGGTCGGCCAGCCTGCTTTCGGCCTATTTCTGGGCCACCCTTGCCGACTCGACCTCCGCCCGGGCTGCCGCCAGGCTCTCTCTAGACGACTTCAGCGACGTCGCCGCGACCTCCTAGGTTGCCTCCAGCTCCTGAACCCTCTTCACCGAGGCCTTGGCGGCATGCACCAATTGGCACATAGCATCGTCCATGAGGGAGATGCCATGGAGAACCTGCAACATACGGCCCGGTTAGTGTTATATGTCAGGGAGAGGAAATAAGTAAATAACGAAGTAGGAGGATTAGGTCCTTACCCTCGTGAAGTCGCGGTATGTCTCCACGGTCACGTCGGCCATGCTTCTCTGGATTGACACCTCCCAATCAGCGTCGGTCATTGCCCCCCTCAGCAGGCTCCGCGCCCTTCGGGGGTGATCGAGTGCCCGCCAGTGTTGGAACCCCTCCGAGCGGATCTCCTTGTCCGACTGCTCCGGCCTGCTATTAGCTGCTCCCTCTGCGGCCGGCCCCTTTCCCTTGTCAACCCTGGCCGCTTCCTCTGGACCGGCGGATGCCGAGGCTGCGTCGGACGTCGCCAACCCCCCCTACTCCTGTTGGGGGGCCGACCCTACTGGTGGGGCTGGCACCCCCGCCGCATTCCTTGCCCTGCGCTCGGTAAGGGGAAGGTCATCCCCGTCCGACTCGATGTCGACGACGGGGGCGGCTCGCTCCTCCTCCCACCTCTTCTCTGTCACTCGGTGGCTGGCGGGGGGGCTGGTTCTGGAGCGGCGCGCTTTCGCACCGCCCGTCAGATGACCTTGGACTTGTCGATCCGTTGCATCCTTTTCCCTGTTACCAAGCATCCGAAGTTAGAATGAGAGAAAGACAAAGGTTAAGAAAACTGTAAGAAGAGGGTCGGCCCTTGCCTAAAAATCTTTGGAGGCTGATCCCCGCCTGATGAAGGGTCTCTTCCCCCAATAACTCAAAGGCCGCCACCGGGCCAGCTCTGCTAAGTACATTGAATACGCCCAGGTTGGCCGCCGATACCGACCTCCCCTTGCGGACCCTCGCCCATGGCTCTCTCCACAACGGTTCGAACCCCCAAGGTTCGAGGCTGCTGACGAAGAAGAACCTGGCCTTCCACCCATGGACGGCCGACGGGAGGCACTTCAAAATCTTTCGGCCTTGATGAGGGACGAATAGGACCCACTCTCGGCTCCTAAAGTCCCTCTTCAGGTAAAAGAAGTTACCGAAGAGGGACAAACTGGGGTCGGACCTAGCCCTATAACAGAGTACTATAAAGCAGCATATCGCCCGAATGCTATTCGAGGTCAGCTGCACCGGGGTTACCCTATAGTGATTGAAGATGGCTATAAACAGGGGATGCAGTGGGAACCTAAGGCCGGCCTTAAGGTGGGATTCGTACATCGGAAGGGTCCCTGGACCTAATGGATTGTTTATTCTTCCCTCTCGGCCCGGAAGAGTGAGGTGCAGGGTGGACGGGATACCGTACACCGCCCTAAGGTTCTCGACCCGTTCCTGGGTCATGGTCGAGGGGAGTTCGCTAGGCCCCGGGTCCCTAGGTCTATGAGCCGAGCTCCTACTGCTAGATGCCATCGGAAGAAGAGAAGAAGGACCGGGACTAACCTGGATGGACTCCTAGGTGCCGGTTTTTATGGAGGAAGGAAGGGAGGACTCGATCTCGCGAAGAGCAGGCGCAGCAGGAAAAGCCCCCTCGCTCTGCCTCCTTTTATAGGCCTTCGAGGGAGGGGGAGAGGGGGGAGAAGTTATTGCCCACCTCGGGCACGCCTCAACAGTCCCGTCGGGGGCCGCAACCGCCTGCATTGCGAGAGTCGAAACGGCTGAAGCACCCTCTCACACGGATTGCAATCTGCGTGCGCGCCGAATCAGCGGTGCTAGGCTAATCCAAAGGGTAGCGCTGGCCGGCCAGATGTTGCCGCGTGGCGCGACGCTCCACTTCACCCCGAATCGACGTGGGACAGTCTGGCTCTCATCATGGCACCGGACTTGCATTAACTGCCCCGCCTGCACCCCAACGAGCGGCTGACAGCTGTTCGGGGCGCCGTTTGAGGTGGATTCGAAGCGACTCGACGCCTTGGTCCGGAGTCCGCCGCAGGTGCGTACGATCATGCTCCTGTCCTCTTGTGCCAAGCAGCCCCTCAACGTCCAGGAGCAGGGGGGCAACTGATGCGCCCGATCGGCTAGTCCCCGGTCGGACTGGCCCCCGACATCCGGTTGGCTAGTCCCCTCACGGAGTCCGACTCCCCGGTCGGCTTTCCCAAAGAGCCGACCCGGGGGCTTTGAGGGTTGATAGGCGCCCCCACCGCCTATGCGACTGCCCTTTCCATCGTCACGGTCGGCTCCTGGGGAGCCAGCTGACCCACTACTGAAGAGATTGCCCGAGGTTTCCAGGAGCCGCTCCTCTCCGACAGTTCTGACATTATGCTATAACAAACTCCAGTGCATGGCCACTACTCTGACACACCTGGCATGCCGCCATCCACGATCTCGTCGCCACGCCTGTTCTCCTGAGGGCATATTCAGGTTTTTCCAGCTTGCTCCCTAACAGAATTTGGCAGCGCTCCGTGCCTATAAAAGGCACCCGGGGGATCTCCGTGAAGGGTAACGTTCTTCCTCCCCGTTGCACACTCTCCTTCCAAGCTTTCTCCTCGTTCTGTTGCTCCAGCCCTCCTCTAATTTAAGCATCGGAGTGTCCCCCGCCGGAGCCCCTCCGGCGCCCGGGGACTTTTTGCAGGTTGGTCGATCGAAGAGCTCTCCAGCGCGTCCACCGATCCTGGTCCAAGGGGAGACGGCGGCAACAGGATCCAAAAGAATCTGTATCCTTACTAAAAAATTGTCTGAAAAAAATTGTTGTTATCATGTGTTGTTGAAATTAGTTTTAATAAAAATCACTCAATAATTTCAATCTAACTTGTTTTAAGCACATAGCTGCGATATCTTGATCGAGATCTATCTTATATATATCATTGCATAAGGCAGACATAAGCTATTTATGCATAGCAATTGCCGGTATAGAATACTGGAATTTTAGATTCAGATAGTAAGCTACACATATATTTTAAGAATTAATCAAGTGTACTCGTACAAATGTATTTTAATTTAAAATTTTAAAGAATTTATGATTTACTGCCTACCTATTAGATGCAAATCCGAATTCATTTGATACCTCTATCATCCATCAATGAACGAGATACATTCATTAGCTTGTGCTAAATCTGTATCTTGGGTTTTTTTCTTTGTCCTTTCCATTATGTAATACAGGAAGCCCATCTGAGCATCTCTTAGAGTCCACGGTCCGAAGTATCTCATATAAAGGCTTGATAATGTCCACAAACCTCTCGGTCCACTGTTAAAATGTCTGTCTTGTCACTAATTTTTTTACGGTGCTTCCTACAATATTTGTCCTGGCATATCTGAAGGAAGATTTTTTTTTTTTTTTTTGTGTGCCTACACTAAGCAGAGGATAGGAACAGGTAGATGTTTAAAACAATTTTAATTAATTGCGGAAAAACCTGTCCCAAAACCAGGATCAAAAAATATATTTGCATAGAGAACAATAAAATGTATGGCATGTATATTTTTTTATAATTTTTAGACATGTAAAAATGCATATAAAAATTAATAAGGAACTTATTCCAGGCTGAATAAGGGAGGAATGGGGTGGAATAGCTATTCCCGCTATTCCACCCGTCTTCAACCTCGGTCCAGAGATACCTTACCGTGGAGCAATGTTCAGATGCCAACTGCAGAGCGCACAGGCCTCCAAACTCCGAGCTCCTAGGTCCGCTGGAATCCTTGCTTGACCGGCTACAAGGTGATGAAATCGGATCTCCAGGTCTCTGGCGTTTTCCTCTTCGAATCGGGGCTCCAAAAGTCGTCCACGGCCACGGTTGCAGCAGGGGGATTTGAAGATCAAACTTTGATTACCTTGCACTGGAGCGATGACCTGCTCCGAGGATCTCAGGCGAAATCCCTCTAGAGGGGATACACGCCGTGGGAACTTCTGATCGGAGCTCCGGCGTCGCTAGCCGCCGGATCCCAAGTTTTCACGGTTTTTGGAGAAATGGAGGAAGCTCTCAAAAACCCACCGAAAGAGAGCAAGAAGGGGGTATAAAAAATTCCTCTGGATGCCAACCGAAGGGGAGAGCAAGGGTCTTGAGTTTTGTGCGAAGGGGTGGTGGGAATTAAGTGAAATAAATCAGGGAAGGGAACGCCCTGTTTCGGTTTCAAAAACTGAAACGTCTCAGGCGTGAGGATGAAGACGACGGTTCAATAGGTGAACCGGCAAATGACCAAAAAGCCCCTCGGTCCAAGGGCAAAGCAGGGTCAATTTGGTTCAGGCCAAAACCCAGTCAAACGAAGTCCAAATCGAACGAAACTGGACTCAAAACGAAGCTAAGAACGAACCCTATCTTTCTACAGTTCAACCTCACTGATTTGAGTTGAAATCGACTTGCAACCGACTAAAACAAAAATCAATTGGACTTAGAAACATTCATCAAACCATTTGATGAACATGGGTTCAATCCTAGTCAGCCAGGAACATATTCCTGGTTGATCCAGAGAAGACCCGATCAACCCAAGACCGGGTCATCCAGAAGAAAACTCAACCAAAAACCGTGACAAAACACCGAAACGATTCCCAATCGAATCGGTTCCTGATCAGATAGAAATCCTCTGTGGCATGTGACCTCATAGGTTCGAACCTAAACGGTAGTACTGGGACACTTCCAGTACCAGCACAAGATACCACCTAGCAATGGGTCTCGGCGTCCGGATAGGTCGAAGATGCGGGAGCAATCCATCGAACCTCTGGCATATGGTTAGCGCATAATTCGTCCCTTTGACCTTCAATGCTCAGGATGACCTAGGGTTGAACTGCCAACCCCAGCTATGTCAATCCACTACGTGTCTCAATCTCGCAAGTCCAGTGACTCTTCACTGGGACCACCCCGACCGAGGATTTGCTAAATTGAGACACTGCGAGACATTCAATCCAAACAATTTGGACAGGTCAATTCCATCTTGGTCCACTACTGCTCCACAAGTACTTGCCTGTACCCAGAAACCTTCCGTCACCGGATTAAAATCCGGGTAGTCCGGCACCAAAGCACAGGGAGTTGCTTGCAAGCTACCAAAGTGACCTCAGGTCAGAGGGACACTTATGCCCATATCCATTCGCGAGCGATCCTTAGGCAGATAAGGTGCTACGCGGAGTCACGTCTAATGAGATATCAAATATCCCACTTGCAGATCACATCAGTGTCACCACACTCCTTTGGTCAAGAGGACAACCAAACAATGCGAACCACAACAGCCTATGTTTGATATGTTGCTATCCAGGTACAACATATCATTTGGCTGAGAACCCTGTTTAAGGACCACTCGATATATCCTCTCTATATCGATGTAATAGTAGTCCTAAGGATATCATCACTAAAGAATTCATTATAGGAAGATGTAAAGTGATGAGAAGCCAGAATAACTTTTATTCATTATAAAAATTACATAACAATTGGCTCAACCATCTACAACCTAGATGATTGGCTTTGGGATACAATTCTCAACAAACTCCCACTTAGACTAAAGCCAATCAGAACAGTATCGAATACCCATCTTCCATTTATAACTGTCGAATTCTTTAATTCCGATGGCTTTGGTAAAGGGGTCGGTCGGATTTTCCTTTCCATCGATCTTCTGAAGGTCGATGTCACCTCGTTCCACGATTTCTCGTACAAGATGAAAGCGCCGCAGAATATGCTTGGTGCGCTGATGTGCCTTCGGTTCTTTGGCTTGAGCAATCGCCCCTGAGCTGTCACAATGCAGAGGAATAGAATGCTCCAGGGAAGGTGCCACTCCCAGCTCGCCTATGAACTTCCGCAACCAGACAGCCTCTTTTGCTGCATCAGATGCGGCAATATACTCTGCTTCACAAACCGAGTCTGCAACAGTATGCTGCTTGGAACTTTTCCAGCAGATAGCTCCACCATTCAGGATAAAAACAAATCCTGACACACTCTTGCTGTCATCATGATCTGACATAAAACTGGAGTCAGTATAGCCCTCTAGTTTTAGGTCAGAATCTCCATAGAGTAGCCATTGATCTTTAGTATTTCGCAAATATTTAAGGATGGTCTTTACCACCTTCCAATGTGCTTCTCCTGGGTTAGATTGGTATCTACTCACTACCCCTAGTGAGTATGCCACATCAGGTCTAGTACACAACATAGCATACATAATAGAACCCACTGCCGAAGCATATGGTATTCTACTCATACGCTCTCTTTCCTCAGGGGTTGTCGCACAATCCTTTTTGGAAAGAGTAATTCCATGGCCTATCGGGAGATAGCCTTTCTTGGAATTTTCCATGCTAAACCTTTTTAACACGGTGTCAATGTATGTCGCTTGGGACAATCCCAGAATCCTCTTTGATCTATCTCTATAGATTTTCATACATAATATGAATGAGGCTTCTCCCATATCTTTCATGGAGAATTGTGATGAAAGCCAAACTTTTATTCTCTGTAATGCAGAAACGTCATTCCCGATTAAGAGAATATTGTCCACATACAATACAAGAAATACAACTACAGAACCATTAGCCCATTTATATATGCAAGGTTCTTCTCTGTTCCTAACGAAGCCATACGATTTGATACACTTATCAAACCGCATGTTCCAACTCCGAGATGCTTGCTTTAGCCCATAGATAGACTTCTGAAGTCTACACACTTTTGACTCGTCTATGGAAGTGAACCCTTCAGGTTGTGTCATATACACTTCCTCCTCCAGCTCTCCATTTAGGAAGGCTGTTCGGACATCCATTTGCCAGATCTCATAGTCAAAATGTGCAGCTAAAGCTAGCATAATCCGAATGGATTTCAGCATTGCCACAGGAGAAAATGTCTCGTCATAGTCAATACCATAACGTTGACGATACCCCTTGGCAACCAGACGGGCTTTATAGGTCTCTACCTTCCCGTCTGCGCCTCTTTTCCTTTTGAAGATCCATTTGCACCCAATGGGTTTTATCCCTTCAGGTGCATCAACCAATGTCCATACATGGTTGATTTCCATGGACTCCATTTCGAATTTCATGGCTCCAAGCCATAACTCAGAATCAGACCTTTGCATTGCATCCATATAGGTGATCGGATCCTCGTTGTTCTCATCGAGTTCAACAGGATCGCCATCCTGGATTAGATATCCAAAATATCTATCCGGTGGACGCGATACTCTATCGGATCTCCTTAATGATTGGACAATAGGCTCAGGATTTGATCTTACCAAATCAGGTTCAATAGCAGCCTGTGTGTGCCCAGGTTCTTCTACTTGTAGAACTTCATCAAGTTCTATCTTAGAAGCTACAGTTCCTTTAATAAGGAACTCCTTTTCTAAAAAGATAGCTCTAAGTCTGACGAACACCTTTTGTTCATCAGGCAAGTAAAAGTAGTATCCTTTGGATTCTTTTGGATAACCAACAAAAAAACATTTTTCAGACCTTGGCCCTAGTTTATCTGTTTCCAAACGCATGACATAAGCCGGACACCCCCAGACACGAAAACGTGAAAGGGTTGGCTTACGTCCTGTCCATATTTCATATGGAGTTTTGTCAACGGATTTACTAGGAACATTATTAAGAAGTTGACATGCAGTCTCCAATGCATATCCCCAGAAAAACATAGGCAAAGTAGCAAACCCCATCATAGATCGAACCATGTCCAACAAGGTCCGATTTCTCCTTTCAGACACTCCATTTAACTGAGGTGTCATAGGAGGAGTCCATTGAGAGAGAATCCCATTCTCCTCAAGATATGTCAAAAACTCACCTGAAAGGTATTCACCACCTCGATCTGATCGAAGTATTTTGATTTCCTTTCTAGTTTGTTTTTCAACTTCATTACGATATCGTTTGAACATTTCAAACGAATCAGACTTATGTCTCATGAGATAGACATAACCAAACCTCGAAAGGTCGTCTGTAAAAGTAATGAAATATCTAAAACCTCCTTTAGCACAGATAGACATAGGTCCACATACATCAGTATGTACAAGACCTAGGATATATGAGGCTCGCTCACCTTTTCCTTTAAAAGGTGATTTGGTCATCTTTCCAATAAGACAAGATTCACAAGTTGGCAGTGATTCACAATCACTGACATCTAGGAGGCCATCTCCTATTAACTTGTTAATCCTATTTTTATTGATGTGACCTAGCCTACAGTGCCAAAGATAGGCTTCATTGACATCATCTATTCTAGGGCGTTTACTAGAACTTGTACTCATTATAATAACAGGCTGTGATAGTAAATATATGCCATTAACTAAGCTTCCATTCATGATAGTCTTACCATTCAAAATGATAGAACAAACGTTTTTCTTTATTGAAAATTCAAAATTTTCATTGGCCAGAAGGCCTACAGAAATAACATTAAGCATGAAAGAAGGACTATAATGACAGTCACTTAGAGTGACATTACAAGACTCATAAGACAACTCCAGAACACCCAATGCCAGAACTGGAACAGCATTTCCATTCCCTACGTTCAGGTACCTCTCGCCATCTTCGAATCTTCTACTAACTCGAAGTCCCTGTAAAGAATTACAGATATGAATAGGACTTCCGGTATCTAATACCCAGCTAGTAGTATCACAAATAGTAAAGTTAGGATATATCATATATATACCTGGTGCAGCAACAGCTTGCTGCTTCTTCTTCTTCGGCCTGTTCGGGTCAAGTGAAGCGATGTAAAGAGGACAATTCCTCTTCCAATGACCCTGCTTCTTGCAAAAAAAGCACTCTGCCTTGCTCTGGTCTAACTTCTTCTTGGTCTGACTTGGACCAGGAGCAGACTGTACCTTCTTGCTCTTCTTCTTATTCTTTTTCTTAAAGGGTCGAGGAGCACCTGCCGAGGAACCTCCTACATAATTCACCAGTCCTTTGTTGAGCTGGTGGTCCTTTTCATAGGCTTGCAGTAAACCTAACATCTCATGATAGTTTACTACCGGCCTATTCAATCTCCAGTGATCGAGAAAGGACACGTAGGAGGGAGGCAAGGAGTTCAGGATCGCATCTTTTCCCAGCTGTTCGTGAAGGGGACAGCCAAGCTTGCCCAGGCGCTCAAACAACTCGATCATGTTCATAACATGATCAGTCACAGAAGCACCTTCACGCATACGCGTGTTATAGATGGCGCTGGAGATACGGTATCTCTCAGCGTCATCAGGAGTGCCAAAAGACTCCTTCAACCTTTGAAGGATATCCTCAGGCTGGGCCTCCTCAAACCTGCGATTGAACTCATCGTTCATCGCAGCCAGCATAATACATCGGACAGTGGTCCGATCAGAGATCCATTTCTGGTAAGTGTCTCTAACCGGTCCCCGAGTATTGGCAGCGGGAACTACAGGTGCCTGATCCGTCAGAACGTACAAGATCCGTTCATGCTCAAGGACTATCCTCAATCTTCGATACCAGCTATCGAAGTTGGGTCCAGTCAATTTTTCATTGTCCAATAATGGACGGAGCGACAGACTGGTTGACATCTGAAAGGAAAACAAGACCAAAAATTAGTTTATGTAATTTTCAAAAACCTAAAGACTTGGACTTTAGTCAAAAAGGTTCTCCCACTAACTTTACAGAATAGGAGCCTCTACCTCCAATTCCATGAAGTCATAATTCAAAGTGGGTACTAGAATCCAATAGACCACGTACAAGCCCGTCTAGGGTACGGCTCACCCATACGTGTCTAAAGGTAGGTTCTTATAACCAATTGCTACCCTTAGCAATTTCTAGTAATCTATTTTGCCCCAAGATGCACTGTAATCGACCTAGGGGCCTCCTATTACGGGCTCTCGGTTAGGTCCAACCATTAACATGCCGAATTCAGTGTTTCCAACCAACAAATGACCAAGCCCGTCTAAGGTACGGCTCACCCGATCACTGTTGAGAAGGTCACACTCAACCTTCATATTAGGGAGAGTAATCCCAATAGCGTGATATACACCCGTTCTATGGAACTGCCGATGCATACCCAACTAATGGACATATTACAAACCCACTTAATGGGAGGCAAAGACCTTGTTAACTCCTTAACTAGGCCTTTTTAAAGACCTAATAATTTAGAGGATTTTAAAATTTGTGACATATAAAAAAAAATCATGAACCTTGATCCATAAACTCCCACTAAATCTTAGAAGGGTTTATGGTTAGGTTCATGGGCACCTAAATCAGTCAGACTGATAACCTTAAATAGCATGGGTTGATCTAACTCAATAATCTTTTCTAAATCAAATCAGGTTAGCCAATTTGGCCAGGTAAGTGCGGTCGAGGCATGAGTTACGGCATTAACCACTTTCCTTAGACACCAATTACAAGAACTGGCCAGGAAAGGGTACCCTCAAAGCCAAGGTCCATAAGGCTGCTTACCTTAGACACCAAATTGGTTTACCGTCATCAATTAGATTAGAAAAATTGAGTTAGGTTAGCCACTGAGCCAGATTAGATCCATTTAGATGAATGGACTCAAGCTTCTAACTAATTAGAAACTAGGAAAAGATAATCCTTAATCAACTTTTGATTAAAATTAATTTTAGAGTTCATTCAACTAAACCTAGGTCTAACCCAATTAGGATCTAATCCTAGCCCAACCATTTAACCCAATTGGCTTATCAAATGACTTAAGGTTTTATAAACCCTAATTTGCATTTATCATTTAAATATTTCAAATAATTCATAATTATAAGAAATCAAGCCAATTATTTAATTAAAACAATTTTAATTAAATCTTGTAAAACTCCTTTTACAATTAATTCTTATTTACATTTAACATATCAAAAAATAAAAATAATACATGCCATCATTAATTCTTAATTAAAACAATTTTAATTAAAAATTAAATAATTCAACTAATTACCAAATTAGTTAATTAAACAATTTTAATTAACTAAAAACATGCAAATATAATTTTAAATTGAACCTGGCTCTGATACCATTTGAAGGAAGATTTTTTTTTTTTTTTTTTTTTTGTGTGCCTACACTAAGCAGAGGATAGGAACAGGTAGATGTTTAAAATAATTTTAATTAATTGCGGAAAAACCTGTCCCAAAATCAGGATCAAAAAATATATTTGCATAGAGAACAATAAAATGTATGGCATGTATATTTTTTTATAATTTTTAGACATGTAAAAATGCATATAAAAATTAATAAGGAACTTATTCCAGGCTGAATAAGGGAGGAATGGGGTGGAATAGCTATTCCCGCTATTCCACCCGTCTTCAACCTCGGTCCAGAGATACCTTACCGTGGAGCAATGTTCAGACGCCGACTGCAGAGCGCACAGGCCTCCAAACTCCGAGCTCCTAGGTCCGCTGGAATCCTTGCTTGACCGGCTACAAGGTGATGAAATCGGATCTCCAGGTCTTCGGCATTTTCCTCTTCGAATCGGGGCTCCAAAAGTCGTCCACGGCCATGGTTGCAGTAGGGGGATTTGAAGATCAAACTTTGATTACCTTGCACTGGAGCGATGACCTGCTCCGAGGATCTCAGGCGAAATCCCTCTAGAGGGGATACACGCCGTGGGAACTTCTGATCGGAGCTCCGGCGTCGCTAGCCGCCGGATCCCAAGTTTTCACGGTTTTTGGAGAAATGGAGGAAGCTCTCAAAAACCCACCGAAAGAGAGCAAGAAGGGGGTATAAAAAATTCCTCTGGATGCCAACCGAAGGGGAGAGCAAGGGTCTTGAGTTTTGTGCGAAGGGGTGGTGGGAATTAAGTGAAATAAATCAGGGAAGGGAACGCCCTGTTTCGGTTTCAAAAACTGAAACGTCTCAGGCGTGAGGATGAAGACGACGGTTCAATAGGTGAACCGGCAAATGACCAAAAAGCCCCTCGATCCAAGGGCAAAGCAGGGTCAATTTGGTTCAGGCCAAAACCCAGTCAAACGAAGTCCAAATCGAACGAAACTGGACTCAAAACGAAGCTAAGAACGAACCCTATCTTTCTACAGTTCAACCTCACTGATTTGAGTTGAAATCGACTTGCAACCGACTAAAACAAAAATCAATTGGACTTAGAAACATTCATCAAACCATTTGATGAACATGGGTTCAATCCTAGTCAGCCAGGAACATATTCCTGGTTGATCCAGAGAAGACCCGATCAACCCAAGACCGGGTCATCCAGAAGAAAACTCAACCAAAAACCGTGACAAAACACCGAAACGATTCCCAATCGAATCGGTTCCTGATCAGATAGAAATCCTCTGTGGCGTGTGACCTCATAGGTTCGAACCTAAACGGTAGTACTGGGACACTTCCAGTACCAGCACAAGATACCACCTAGCAATGGGTCTCGGCGTCCGGATAGGTCGAAGATGCGGGAGCAATCCATCGAACCTCTGGCATATGGTTAGCGCATAATTCGTCCCTTTGACCTTCAATGCTCAGGATGACCTAGGGTTGAACTGCCAACCCCAGCTATGTCAATCCACTACGTGTCTCAATCTCGCAAGTCCAGTGACTCTTCACTGGGACCACCCCGGCCGAGGATTTGCTAAATTGAGACACTGCGAGACATTCAATCCAAACCATTTAGACAGGTCAATTCCATCTTGGTCCACTACTGCTCCACAAGTACTTGCCTGTACCCAGAAACCTTCCGTCACCGGATTAAAATCCGGGTAGTTCAGCACCAAAGCACAGGGAGTTGCTTGCAAGCTACCAAAGTGACCTCAGGTCAGAGGGACACTTATGCCCATATCCATTCGCGAGCGATCCTTAGGCAGATAAGGTGCTACGCGGAGTCACGTCTAATGAGATATCAAATATCCCACTTGCAGATCACATCAGTGTCACCACACTCCTTTGGTCAAGAGGACAACCAAACAATGCGAACCACAACAGCCTATGTTTGATATGTTGCTATCCAGGTACAACATATCATTTGGCTGAGAACCCTGTTTAAGGACCACTCGATATATCCTCTCTATATCGATGTAATAGTAGTCCTAAGGATATCATCACTAAAGAATTCATTATAGGAAGATGTAAAGTGATGAGAAGCCATAATAACTTTTATTCATTATAAAAATTACATAACAATTGGCTCAACCATCTACAACCTAGATGATTGGCTTTGGGATACAATTCTCAACAATATCTGCCGTGCTGCTACTCTTGACTGACAAATATCTAATATAGCTTTACTTTCTTGCCAAGAAGACTATCAAGTACTATATAATTAATAGCAAATCGTGTAATCCCTGGTCTCAATATTTCTCTCCTAGTAAAGCTCCTCATCAATGATAAGATCTATGTATAGTTATAAATAAATCTGGTGATAGTCTGTGCTAATTTAACTATCTTCTGTACCCTACGGATCTTTTCAATATCCATCAACATGAGGTCAATACAATATACAGCACAAGGGATCCAGAAAATATACGATCATCGCTATATCAAGAACTGCCCTACGGCCCTATACTATGATCCATTATCTGTAATGACCTGCACGACATTATGCTCTCTCACCTGATAAATCACCTACATCAATCTGAGGATATAGTTGCTGTCGTGTACCTAATCTGAAGCATCAATAGATTTATAAAAAAAAAAATTCATCATAATAAGTTAAGAAGTTGATGATGCTTCGTCTAATAGGACCAGTCCAACCATCACACATCACTATCAATCCATACACGGCCACTTACTCTGATAGGAGGCAATCTAATTTTCTAGCTCTTTATTGTTATCCAGAAGCTGACCATAAATATCCCTCAATTATGGATGATCTACACCTGCACCTACAACCTGTATAGATGCAATAACAGAGCGATAATATGGGTTGTCTACTGTGTATGCTAGGATACGACTGAAATAAAATCAGGATCCGATAGCCTACCATATATTCTTTTTCTTATCCTTTTCAACATGCTATCAATCCTCTATTACTTGAAATCTCTATTAGGAAAGGCATGTGGATCGACATCATGAATAGTGGCTCCTATTAGAATATCCCTTGAAGACTTCTTTCTGCTATCAAATGCTCATAACATGGATGTAATATGATTGGTGCCTCTTCAACGAGCTCTCTAATTAATAAGATCCTCCTAAACTGTCTCAAACTCTTCTATAATATTCTCAGAGCCTGACCCCGATCTCAATTCCAAAGCTGATGGCCCAATTCGCTATCGATGCCTGGCCATCTTCTTTAAATACTTCTACTTATACAAGTTCTCATAAATGGCAGCCTCCATCTGTGCCTCTTTATCGGAAGGAATAGATACGCTCTCTGACTCCTGGAGTGATTAAAAGATGATTCTGCAGCTCTGCAATCCATCACTGCCTTCTTCAATGTTTTTTCCTTTTCTATTCTAAAATCAGCAAAATACTTTTTTTATCAACCGACAAACCTCTTGTGCATACTGTCAACATGCAGATATACCAGAATAGCTACCAGTCAAGTGCTGCTTTAATCTCGTTATCCCAAAATCTTTGAATTCTATATTATACCATTTACATCTTCAATGATGCCGATCTGAGAGTATTTTTTTCATGCATCTAATCAATGCCACGCTCTAGATTCTTCTTCCTCCTTGATGTATCAATTCCTAAATATTTAAAAAATATATAAGCTCAATACTTACATAAATTAATTAGAATTTTATTTATCTAATATTTTTATTTGTATTTAATTCTATATATATTTTAAATTTTTAGTTTTAAAAATATAAAAAATATAATATTATAAAAAATTAATTTGATCTTAGATTCATGCAAAATCCTATCATAGATACTACCTATATTTTTTTAAGATAATCGGCATGCATGAAAAGTCACTTTTTCTTCAATATTAAACCTAAAGAACTATTCATAAGATGCATCAAAATTTGGATAAATCGATACAAAATTTATAATAAAAATAGCTTACAAGTCCTAAAACAATAATCTATAATTATAATTTTTTAATTAATTATTTTATTAATTTATTAATTTTTTAATTAAAAAATATTTTTTAATTTTAAAAATCATATACTTAATAAAAAATTATGATCTTAGCATCATTGTGTAGATCTTTCATAGATTTATAATATACTTTAAAATCATGTCTAAAAAAATTTTGATAGCATTTTTCTTTATTTTTTTATGAATTAAAAAAGAGAAGAGAGGGAGAAAGAGAAGGGAAGCACATATGTATCTTGAATCCTTCTTTCTTGCTATTTTGATGTTTGACTGGCTTCAAATCATCGAAAAACGGGTTTTGCAACCTTCACCATTTTTTGTCAAAACTGAGAGCTCTTAGGCTCTCAGTTGCTTATCAAACCCCCAAACCCACAACAGTGCATAAAAATATTTGAACCAGTCCAAACCGGTCCCGATTCGGCTGGTTCGGCGTGGTTTGGACCGATTTACTCATTTTTAAATATATATATATATAGATAAAAGGGAAGAATCAAAATTTAATGCCAAACCATGCCGATTACATGTAGGTCTTGTTCAGTTTGGCTCAAACCAGCCAGTTTGGCACCGTTCGGCGAACCGTGCTTGTAGCTCTTCCAACACAAGTTTGACTTAAATAGTTTCTAGTCATCGGATTGTCTTGATCGCACTGCAAATCATGTGGATCAACTCCAGATCGAGCTCGGATAAGCTCTTGGCCATTTGATCATTATGGGATGCATGCTGCACCGCTCGGTCGTAAACATCGCATGCGTACACCACATGATATCCTCCGTAGATCGTGCTATCATCCTGTGGACTGCCAACACTGTGAAAGAAAAAGGAAAAAAGGGGTGCCGCTTGGACCTGGATTGGCTGCCTATGCTCGTGTGCGTGTGTGCTATCTGCACAAGCTAGGCGGGCACGTGAACCAGCTTGTGTGCATGGGTGCGCATTGTAGGCCATGCATGTCACTCAAGCGAAGGTGGAACATGCATCGAGGCACCATCCTAACAATCTCTTTCTCGACTCAACGCTCAGCCTCCATTTAAGTTTGAGAGCTCTTAAAAAATCTCGCTCCCATCTCTTGGGGCAAACACCTGTTGCTTATGGATGAGCAAGTATAGGAGTTGAGCCAGGCCGCTCGATCTTATCTCCATTGCTGTGCTTTGCCTAATCTGAGACCTACTAAAGAAAGCTTCCTGCGATAATAGAAACTTCATCGTCCGATGTTATCTGTCATCGTTCCAAGTATTTCATCTCGTGCTTGATCCACCTGCTATCAGAGCTCCACCTTGCATAGGCCTCCTATCTGCACCAGGAACTCTACCTCGCACTAGATCTCTGTCAAGAGATAGTATCCTTCATGCTTCTTTTCCTACAAGATGATTCTATTATCATAGATAATCTTCAGGATTCCATCACCAACTCTCCACGTATAGCCGGTTGAATCCAATTTACTTGGAACAATTAGATTTCTGCGAAAATTGGATATGTATTAGACCTTGTTCAATTTCTTCACTATTCCATCATATGTTTTTAAGCTAACTATTCCAACATCCTCGATCGTATAGCTTGATCCATCGGGCAAGTGGGCAGAGCCCTCTCTACTCTCTAGAGAGTGAACAATTTATCTCTGCAATAAATATGATATTGATATGCAAATCTAAAATTTATTGAAAAAGAGATATCTCGTTAGATACCATAAGTGCATCATTGTAGTATCCATCTCCATCGCTATCATCGACCATCATCGTAGTAGCTTTAATCCGATTCTTGAGCTACGGGCAATCTCTGACACGATGTTCCAACTGTCGTACTAATAGTGCTTGATCTTACTTATATTTTTCAACCTGGATAGCCAAACTTGCGATCCTCTATCGCTCTGCGTTTTATCACATACTCTAAAAATTGCCAACGTCGAGTTTCCGTCTAAACTCAAAGCTTGGTTTTTTTGCCTGAGAATCTTGTTTTGAAGTAACGACGAGGTGATGTCCTCTATCTTGATGGTGCTCTTCTCTATTAGAAGATCAGCTACCAAGGACTCGAAGGATTGCGAAAGTGATGAAAGCAAAAGCAATGTCCTGGTCTTCTCAACTTTTTTATCGACACTGAGGAGATTAGTGAGGATTTTCTAGAAGTTGCTTAGATGCTTCTACATGCTCTATCCCTCGATCATCCTTATTGGTAGAACTACTTTTAAAGAAAGAGTGTATTGGTGAGGGACTTTGCCATGTACAACTCCTCGAGCTTCATCCACAATGCCATCGGAAAGTCTTGTTCAGTACATGGATCACCACCTTGTCCATCAAGTATAAGTAGATCATGCTCGCCACCTGCATCTAAAGTCATTTTCAAGTCTTGTCCTCCATGATGGTTGGCCTCTCCTTACATATGAGAGCATGGATCAACCTTACTAGGTCAGCACATCTTTCATCCTTATTTGTCATAGAGAAAAATTACTCTTCCCGTCGAACTGGTTGATCTTCACTTTGATTGTGCTTTTGTCTTCTCCATCTTCAATCTCAATCAATGTGAATAATCCAGGGCTCCAACTCTGATACCAGTTGTGGTACCAACTACACCGATACCACTTTCTTGGAGAATTCCTTATGCAGAATTGAATCCTCGCTTCTTGAATCACGATTATCAGTGTCGATGCCACAAGAGAAGAAAGAAGAAAAAATAAAATAAAATTAGTTGGGCATGCAAGGCTTCATATAAAAAAAATAAATTTATAAGATTGAAACTCCTGCTCTCAATCCCTTATAATTCTCTCAACAAGAAATCCCAAATCTCTCCCATAAGCTTCGATATTATCCATGTCATATTCTAATCACTTATGTCAGTTCCATGTAATCATAATCTAAGTTTCGATATCATCCATGTCATATCCTAATCACTTATATCACAGTTCCATGTGATCATAATCTAAGTTTCGATATCATTTTATCATGTTCTAATAACCTCCACGTTATTTTCTAACCACTTATATCACAGTCCTAAGTAATCATAACTTAAGCTCTGATACCACTCTGTCATATTCCGAATCCAGCATCCGATTCGGCCACGCAACCAGCCACACGAAACCTAGAATACATCCTAGAGATCATGAAAGCCTTTAAAAAATCTACTACCACTTCGATTTTCAATGACATTATAGATCACATTTCATAAGAGAATATCTAATAATACAACTCATGTAATTACCAATTTGGTTACTCTTCAATTATCCAATGCTATTAATGATTCATCACTTCACCAGAAACCATTTCATTGCCAAGCTTGAATATTCTACACAACTCTGGGAAGGAAAAGAAGTCGGGGGTATGAGCTTTACAGTCCAATAACAATCCCTACACACTCACACCAGTATAATACAATATAATTCAAAATAATAGTAAACAATGTCAAATAAAACTTAAATCTTAAAATCTCATATCAAGTAATCAAGATAACTCAATATCGATAATGCAAAGACATGCGTCAAGTAATACCAAATATCCATCTCATTTAAAAATGAAGTACCATATATGTCATTAAGTAAAATAAAATCATAATTTTTACTTAATTATGGTTTCACCTCTTATTATTCACATCTTATTAACATGATCCAGATTGACCATTATTATTTTTTAAGGTTTTGGACTAATCACGGTCATGCTCTAGCCTGTGACTGGCAATCTTAAGATCGATCATATACTATCCGCCTGTGGCTAGGCTAACCCACATACTATCCGCCCATAGTTTGGTTATTCCACGTATTATTTGTCCATGGCTTGGCTGTCCCACGTACTATCTGTCCGTGGCCGGCTATTTCATATATTATTCATCCATGACTCGGCTATTCTACATACTAAGCCCATGACTCGGCTGTTCCATATGCTACCGCCTGTGTCCGGCTATTTCATGTATTATCTGTCCATGGCTCGACAATTTCACATATTATCTGTCTGTGGCTCGGTGATTCTTTGTTTAATGTGGCTAGTCCAAATACCCCTTCTCCCTGAATATTACTTTATCAAATTACAAATATATTATCAAATCATGTTCTTTTCAAGATTTACATTAACCGGTATCACAATCCAAATTATTCAAAAATAATCATGTTTGATACAAACATATTATACAAAACTATGAATAATCATACCAGTAATTTGTAAAATGAATATACACCATGAGAAACCGAAATCATACCGTTCATAAATAATCATTCATGCCAACGATCGTATCTAAAGATCAAATCATGTAGTATAAAAATATATATATAAACTGATGATCGTGTCCAGAAATCCTTACCTTTACTGGAGATAAATTTAACATGCCTGATAACAGTCTACACCCGAATCCTCGATCTAGGTACTATGGAACTCGTTCAACGCCCTCCTATCCGAAAAATTATCCTTCTACAATAATAATTTTATTTTTAATATGAATAATTTTATGGTGCAACAATTATAAATCCAAAACTTTCTATCTAGATTTCATTCACGATCCATTCACTAATACTCCAACAAATTTCTTATGAGAGAAATTTTTAGATATTCATTTTCCAATATTTATTTATTTAACTTACTTCCTTTATTTTCTCTCTTTCCTCTTCTTTCTCTTCTCTCTCCTCTTATCTCTCTCCTTTTTCTTTTCTCTCTCTTCTCTTTTTTTTTTTTTTTTTTTTTTTTTTCTTTTTTTCTTTTCTCTTTCTTTTTTTCTTTTTCTTTTTTTCATTTTCCTTCTTTTTTTCATTTCTTTCTCTTCCCTTTTCTTTTCTTTTCTTCTCTCCTCTTCTTCTCTTTTTCTTCCCCTTTTCTCTCCAACTCCAATCCCTTCCCCCCTCCCTTCTCCATGAGATCCCACATGCCTCCTGCCCCACTTTGGAGGTCCAAACGTGCGCGGAGGGATCGGGCCATCGCCGCCTCAGTGACGGCAGCGGAGGACCTGGACGTGATCCCCATGCAAAACTCTAACTCGACGGATCAGCGGGATGGGGTTGTCGCCATGGCAGTTGGGAGAGAGCAGGAGGATGGCGGTGGGTGCAGCAGTCATGGCTAGGTTGGAGGATTCGCTTTTGATCGTGGAGGGGTTAGTAGCATTACCGACAGCTGCGGCAGCAGTGGGGATTTCTCCTCTTCTCCGTCGTCTTCGTCCATGGAAGAAGGCGAGGATGTGGATCGGTTCGTGGATCGAGCGATCAATGTCGCGATCGTGCTTGCGGTGGGGACCTTTGCCATCACCAAGCTGCTCACCATCGATGGGGACTACTGGCATGTTGGTGATTGGTTGGAACCAAGGAAGAAAACCGATCCCCTTGGCCTCTCCACCTAGGGTTCTTTTATAGCTAGAATCCTTGAATCCGATCTCAATTTGGATTCCATTTGGGAGAAGGAGAAGACTCCCAATTGTCTTTTTTTTTTTTTTTTTCCCAGGTATTACAACCTTACCTGAAAATGAATGGCAATATCTTAAGCATTGCATGTGTGCATGAAAACGGGGGTTTCATCCTGAGGATAGTGCAGCCTCCTATTTTGGTCACTGGAGCATTGGTAAAATTTGGGAAACTAGAGCTCTCTTCCTACACCAGAAGATCAAGTTATTCACTGATGGTCAGGGAATTTTCAGCATTTGAACACCAACTGCCGGGAACAAATTCATAGGACCATTTATATGCCCAGAATGTGTATAACAACTGTCTTGTAATTCTTGTTTCTTGTCAGAAGTCTTAGCGTTCTCATTGAACTCAATGTGTAAATATGTTTCGGGGATTGCATCTCATCTGTTATATCTTTACTATCTATATGAGCTTTCTATTCTACAGTGAATTGAATGTAACTTAAATTGTTAAGCACAAATTTGTGTTCATTAGTTGCAAATCTGAACTTGATTTACACATTTACAGGCAAAGTATATCTGTGTTAATGGTGATGGCACGGTTCCAGCTGAATCAGCAAAGGTATGATGTCTTTTATAATCAGTGGTTACTTTGGATGAAGAAACATGTTTTCTATATAGGAAGATTTACAACTAACAACAAACAAGAAATAAAAGTTAGGTCACTTTATATATAACAAATAGCAAGATGGCCAGATAATTCATGGTTAATCTTTACCCCTTAGGCCTTCTTTGGAAACAGAATAGCTAATCTAGGATAATTCATTACCCCAGTAGATATATTTAATTCCATAATAAGAGGGAATGAGCTGGGAAAAGTTTTTTTCTTTTCAAATTTTTTTTTTATTCCCATCTCATGATTAAATTAAACTAATAGCACTATTTTTGTCCATGGGCAAAAAGACAAGAATGTTCTCATTCTTGCGGTTGCTTTTGGTAAGGGGCATTTTTGGAGCTTCTGCTAGTCAGGAGAGAATAAAAGGGTGGGGATGGGGAATGTTGGAACCTTAGAACTAGAACTCATTACTTATCCACAGTTTGACCGGACTATTAGGGTTTGATGGTTCCAAGGATTAAAATGCTGTCTGTCATTTACCCTTGGATAAAGTTGGGATAATTCAGGTATAAGAGCTGCTATCCTACTTCCAAATTGGGCCTTGGTCAAGGTTTGTTGAACCGGTATCTTGGTTTATATGGTTCACAACTTCACATACTATGTTGGTATTGTGCGGTACCAACATATAGTATGCAACAGCATGCCAATTAGGTATTGGTTCAGCCTAAATAAGAGAGGAAGGGGGAGGAGGTGATCTACCATGTCCAATGAGGGAAGCATCCTCTATGGATAGTGATGGAGAGGGGAAGGGGAGGAGAGAGAAGCAACTTAGGAGATTAGCATGGTAGCATCATCATTAGTGGAGGAGGAAGTAGGGTGGAGGAAGTTTTGACATTGGAGACCCGATGAGGTGGTGTTGTTGTGTGTGGTGGAGAGGAGCAGAGAAAGCAGTAGAGATGGAAAGAGGGAGACTAGGGTTCCAAGGAGAGGGGTCAAAGGGGTTGAGACAACCTTAATCCTTTTCTAAGGAGGGTTAGGCACATCAGGCGAACTGTGCTAGTACCACCTATAACCAGGCTGAACTAGTTGATTTAAGCCAATTCTAGCCGGTTCAGCACCTGCCATCCCAATTCAATTTGATACACATTGCACCACTTGGTTCAAACAGTTCAACAATTATTTGCCCTAGTTTTTTTGTGGAGTAAGATAGCTTGGATGACCACCTACATAGATTAAATGCCAAATAGCATAAGTTGAAACTGTTTGCTGCATGGAAGAAATTAAAACTAGGAGTTAATTAAGTTCAACTATGAGAAAAGAAAATAAACATATCCAAAGCTTATTTAGATCCTTATATGATGGGTTCAAGCTCACTCAAGGAACTCCTATGTCACTTCTCTCTAACTAGTAGCTTCAGGGCATCCTAGAGGCTCCTGCCACTATAGGTTCTAGGGAGGGTTAGATGTATGCAACGTTATCTATAGAGGCTGCTTCTATGTTTTGAACCCGTGCAACCTAGGTTACAATGGAGCAATCTTAATGTTGTAGGAAGGCCTGCCTCCTCACTAACTATAGCTACTACTAATTTATTTAAATTACTTTTAGAAATCCTGTTAAGGGCAGGGTTTGCCATCTTATACAAGACCCTATATTGGTACTAAACTTGTTTAACCCATTCCTGAGTGTTGATACAGTACATACCTTAGTACTGACACTAGATACAAGGGGCATTGGAGTCTTAAGTACTCTACAGGTATAGTACAGTATGTACTGCACTAGATAGTATAGTTTGATAAAGTAAACGATGTTTAAAAGGACAATAATTAGATTCTTAGTGTTTATATGCATTATACTTTATAGGAGTTGTACATATTTTTATATTTATTCTCCGTATCATGGCTACTTACCACCATAATGACCACACAACTCTTGGATCATGTACCTCCTCATTGGTGCATTTTATTCTTCTCTCTTTCTTTGCTAGTCATGTAGTATCAAAATGATTCTTGAGCTTTATATAAAAAAAACCTTCAGATGATAGTGAAGGATGGACATGTCGATGTCTTAACAGTTAACACCATTAGAATATTCAAGGATACTTTTCCAAACCATTCTCTTAGATATTAGATGCTTTCCAAACTTCTCATTTTTATAAGTTCTGTGCAATTTCAGTGATACAAAAGATGGTCTGCAACTATCTAAGTTGGCTTGTTCAACCTTTGGTCCCTAGCTTAGTTGAAGTTTATATTTGAATACTCATCCACAAGCTAGATCTGCTGAACCGAAAAATAGTGGAACAGAGAAGTGCAAGGAATCAACATACCATGGGTGGGTGGGTGGGTGGGTGTTGTGTGTAGATGCGCGCACACGCGCATGTGTGTGTGCGTGTGCGTGCGAATGGGTGCATGTATGTCTATATATATGTGTGATTGTATGTAAGTTAACTTCTTTGTATTTGCTTGTTCACAGCATGACAGTATATATTCACTTGCTTTTTATGTAGTTATGATGTCTTTTATTTGCTTAATCTATTAGATACTGTCCTAGGTCATTGACATTGTAGAGCAGAAATCAAGAAAAGGAATTATGAATCTACAAATGACTAATAAATAGGTTATCAAACTCTTTCCACACGGGACTTCCGCAAGTTAAAGGCCATGGTGATAGGGAAGCTTGTGCGTCAGATAGGTGTCGGTAATTCTGAACATATTTTGATGCTTCGTTTTAGGAAAAGATTTACAAAACAATCCTATTCCTGTTCTCTAGTTGCGTAATATATCGAGGAGTGCCTCATGAAGATCATTATAGCTTAAAATGATTTGCTCATTTGATGACCACAAATAATTGAGTAGGAGCAGAATGAACCTTGGTTGCTTTGATATAGTTCCATTACAGAAAATTTGAAACACAGCTAGTCCAATGTGTATGTTGTAATTTTTGATCATTTGAATTATGTAGACTAAATAAATAAATTCTCGATATATTAGTTCTTTTTAAATAATATAACAGGGAAATAAAGAAAGCATCCAACTAGCTGCATGTAATTATTGCACAATGTTGATCACAAAAAGAACCTTTATCATCTTCTAAATAATGAAGGTTGACTCTTGTTCATACCTACACTCTTCAGGCGTGGCATATCTTACATTTAAGTTTCTTGGGCATAAAATTCATATAGCAGCAATCCAGTTTTTAAATATGCTACATATTTACTCAGTCAAGCAAAAGTGTTTATACTCAATTATCCAACTATGTGATAACTTGCATTACTAGTACAAGCTACCAATATTATCTGAACATGGGTCATGTTGCAACCTTGCAGGCAGATGGCCTCGATGCGGTGGCAAGAATTGGAGTTCCTGCTGATCATCGCAGAATTATCTGCAGCCGTCATGTATTCAGAATATTGAAGCACTGGCTGAAGGCCGGAGAACCTGATCCTTACTATAATCCTTTAAATGATTATGTGATTATTCCCACAGCCTTTGAGCTTGAGAGGCACTGTGAGGAATGGGATGTTGTATCTTCAAACAGCAGTTCTGATGAGAAAGTAGATGATTGTCCATTACTGGTGGGTGCTTCATCAATTTCACATGAAGGAAAGGTGCAATTGCAAGCAGAGGCAGAGGCCACTGTTTTTCAACCTGAGAGTGAAGGGAAGCAGCTTGTGGAGGTAAGAGAGTCTTACTTTGGGGTACCAAGGTAAAAAATGACATTAGCTGTATACCATCCTTCGCCGATGTTAATGTTGCCCATGGGTAAACTTACTGACATGGTGATTGTAGCAGTCATGGAATCAAACCCACTTAATATATTGAGGTTCTATATGGTATATATGTAATTTGTACTTATCTAAGTCACAAATAATTTGTATTATATGTGCCGTAAACTGAACATACTAGTGTCCTGTAGAATGTTTTTGAAGTATCGGCCCAAGATGCTTCCTTTGTAAAATTAATGATAGTCCTTTTGAAATAAAAATCCACTCCATTAATCGTGGTGTACAATTTGTCTAAATTGTCTGGAAACCAAAAAAAAAATCATATTTTCCCAATCTTTTATCAATGCATTAAGTGAATACAGTGCTTTGATTTGATTTATAGTTTATAAGCATCCAAATTAATTAAATTCTGGCTATATAAGTAAGATATGTAGATCAACATTAGTTGCTTGGATAATCAAATTATTATGCTGGTAAGGCATTTTGGTTTATTATGTTGCTATTGTTCATTTTGTGCACAGATGACAAGGTAAGATGACTTGCGATTTTTATGTAATATATGTATTTTAAATCATGACAAAAATTTTTGATTTAAAAGAACTATCACTGATTTGCATGGGAAGTATTTGGTGCAAAATACTTCCAACAGCATGTGTGTGTATGAATTCTCTGTTAAAGTTCTTCATTACAACATTTTAGATAAGGCAAGCTAATAAATTTTTTAATGAGTGAAACAAGTTTTAAATGGATTAAACAAGTTTTAAATGGATTAAACAAGTCTTAAATGAATCGGGCTTAAAAGGGTGCTGACCTAACCAGATTGCTAAACGGGTCAAAACCTGAACTGATCCTTAAAATACGGGTTATGTCGTGTGGATCCATTTATGCTAACTCAGACTCATTTATCTCTCAGTCAGCTGTTGTAGATCACGTTGGCAGGTTGGATTATAAATTATCACCCCCTAACTGCGATGGCATGAGCATTTAGAACAGAAATTTTAAGAAGGCCAAAATAAGTAGAGAGAATAAAATTTTGGTCAAAGATTAAGAAAAAAAGGGGAAAAAAAGAGTTAACACCTATAAGAGTTGTAAGCATTTAAAAAAGCTTGTAATTACACTAGATCTAACCTTAGTAAGAATTGTTACCAATCATCAAATAGTTCAGCCAAAGCTTAATGTAGTATATTATATTTTTTCCACATGAATCCAACCCTTTTTCATTTGGTAAAGCTATTGTTGGGATACAACAGATTGGCGCACCAGGAAGGACACTCGACAACAGAGTTTTATAGAAATTTGAAGGAAAAATGGTGAAAGGCAGAGTGCGAAACTTTCTTGCTGAGGAGACTCATCATTCGTCTAGAAAGAATGATCCTGTCCCGGATGGAGTGGATGTTATTCCTGCTGGAAACTTGGATCAAGAACAGCTAGGGACACTTTTGAACAAAGTGGAAGTATTCACTACAGCAGTCCAGAATCTTCAAGAAATGGCTGCAAATGGACAGCAACGACCCGCTGCTTCAGGGAGTAGTCGGCGATCGTTTCTAAATATAAGTCGACGCATGGGTCCAAGTCGATGTTCTCCTTATCAGCATTCTTCAGGACGGCATTCTTCCATGAAGCGACATCATCGATCCCACAATCATGTAGAAAGATGGGATAAGAGGAAGCACCCACGATCTTATTCAATATCTTATAGCGAATCAACCCCTGAGAGTTCACAGCGAACTCCAGATGCTGGAAAGACTGATCACTTTGCAAAGAAATTCTGAAAGTTGGAATTACAGATTGCCAGGCTTGGTGAACAAAGGAAGACAGAAGATATGATCTCTACATGTGACATCTTGCCTCATTTCTCCAAGAAGATAGTGGAAGAAAAGATTCCATATCATTTTAAAATTTCTCAAGTAGAGCCGTACGATGGATCGGCTGATCATCTCGACCATCTGGGCAGTTTTAAAGCCCACATGCTAATCCAAGGAGCATCGGATGCGCTTCACTGCTTTGCTTTTTCAACGACTCTTAAAAAGGCAGCAAGGATGTGGTATTCTAGCCTCTAACCAGGCACTGTTCATTCTTTCAGTACGATGGAAAGGTTGTTCATCTCCCATTTCAGAACAAGTCGAAAGATGCCAAGAAACTCTAACAATCTTTTCTTTATTTAGCAACAAGAAGGAGAGACTTTAAGAGATTATGTAGCCATGTTCAATTCCGTCACGTTGGAGATTCCGGATCTCAATGAGCATGTGGCGATGTCAACTATGAAAAAAGGATTGCGAGCTTCCAGGTTCACATTCTCTTAAGATAAAAAGTTTCCAGTCAGTTATTCCGAACTACTGGCCCATGTCCAAAAATACACTCAGGCTGAAGAACAAGCCCTGAGCCGATGCTAGGTGGAAAGGAAATCGGTGCCGAACAAGAAGAATATCAAAGATGATGGGCTTCGATCCTCTGGAGACCGACCGATTCAACGGCAAGTTCAAAAGCTGAAGAACTTAATGGGCAGAGGATATGTTAACAAGTATGATGCCTACACCCCCTGACTCTTCCAAGAGAAAAAATACTTATGGAAATAGAAAAAAAAAATTCTCCAAAGGCCAAGGCCAATGCGAGCTCTGGCTGCCATGCACAATAGAGCAAAATACTGTCGCTTTCATCGTGATCATGGATACACTACTAAAGAGTGTATCCAATTAAAAGATGAGATTGAAGATCTGATCAAGCATGGTTATCTGGGCAAATATGTTCATAATCAAAATCAAAATCGACCGATTAAAGCAACGGCACCAAGGCCCAATCAACGTCTAAGAGGCACAAGGCCGATCGACGTCCAAGAGGCACAAGGCCGATCGATATCCAAGAGGCGCATGGCCGATCAATGCCCAAGAGGCGCGAGACCGATCAATGCCCAAGAGGCGCGAGGCCGTTCAACACCCAAGAGGCGTAAGGTCGATCGACGTCCAAGATGTGCAAGGCTGATCGACGTCCAAGAGGCTCGAAACCGATCGACGCCCAAGAGATGCCAAGTCAATCGATGTCCAAGGGGCGCGGAGCCAATTGATAAATATTAAAAACATATTTTTTTATAAATAAAATATAGATTTAATTTAACGATAGTTTAAAATTTTGATTTTACATGATGCAATAATACATACATGTACCAAATACAATAATCTATATTACTTGCAATGTACATTGTTGGCAATTCATATTATTAGTAATCCATGTTATATTTCAAGATTGATTGGGAATGCACCAAACGCAATCAAAAGACAAAGTATCTTGCTTATAATTCATCCAAAATACAAAACAAGATGACTCCCAGTCATCCATATTTAAGCATAGAATAGAGCTTTTATGAATATTTATTTTTGATCCTGATGCATCTTCAAAAGCTAACAAAATTGCCTTTGCATTAGCTCCTAACACACATCTTATTTACTTATACAAAATTAAAAAAGTATCATCTACAAATTGCAAAATCAAAATATCATTGAATACCTTCTGATGCCTAATACCCTTAATCACACCAAGAGCACAAGCATGGTTTGGAAGCTGAGAGAAGATGGGGATAGCGGGTCACCCTGCCTTAACCCTTGCTTGCATTTTATCCATCCTCCGGGCATACCATTCAAAAGGAGAGCAATAGATGCTGAAGATAACAAGCTATGAATCTAGCCAATCCATCTACCTAGAAACCTCCTAGCTTGGAGAACTTCAAATGAGAAATGCTAATTTAGCCTATCAAAAACTTTCTAAAAATCAAATCTATTGGAAAAATTCCAGGCACTGATCCCACTTGTTGGAAGATGCGGACTCCCTCACGTAGGATCTCCCATGGCCATGTCCCCATGCAAATAAATCTCTCCACGCAGTCTCGCCTCAAAAGGGGGCGCTCCAAGATCAGCCCCTCACAGTCACTCCATGACCGTGAGGAAGTCTTCACGCTCCAAGCCTTGGCAACGTGGTCGGCCTCTCTCTAAACCGAGAGACCCCAAAAGGGTCGGCCCCCTTGTGGACGCACCAAACCTCACGCCCTATCCCTCTTATTTATAGCATATGAGACGGTGAACTTCTTGTCTCCTTGAACATCTTGGACTCCTTGATCTTGTTAGACTACAATCACATGGGCTCACAACTTCTTGGTGGTTACAATCATATGCACGGTTAGAACTTGTCTTGGACCAATAACAAACTGATTAGGACATCTCATATGAATTTTTTTATAAAATAATATAAAAAAAACTTAATTACAAAAATAGGTAATCCGTAAAATATTTACGGATCTAGGTGGCACGTGGCAAAAACTGCGGAGAAAAAAAAAATGACACGTGGCATTTTGGCGGCCAGTGTGGCCGAATTCGTCTTTGGAAAAGACGAATTCTAAAGTGAATTCGTCTTTTCCAAAGACGAATTCATCTCAGCCCAAATCCGTTCTGAATTCGGCTTTTGAAAAGACGAATTCAAATTCGTCTTTTCAAAAGCCGAATTTAAGCCTGGTAACCAGCCCCTACGTTGACACGTGTCGATCGGGAGGTCTTACCGGTCGACACGTGGCTTCGGGTACGGGCTTTGGAAAGACGAATATGAATTCGTCTTTCCAAACGACGAATTCGCCTGAGAATTCGTCGTTTGAAAAGACGAACTCAGGCAGCACTTATTCACGCCCTGTTCTTTTTTTTCCGCTATTCTTCTTCTGGTTTTTTTTTTTTCTTTCCGGTGGTCCCTCACCGCTCCGGTCCGGTCCGGTTTGAAGTTTTGTTTTATCTTCCCGTGGGGTCCTTACGTTGAAGATCACTCTTGCTCATCCATTCCGGTAAGTTTTTTTTTTATTTTTTTTATTTTTTTAGTATTTAAATTTTATTTTGATTATTTTTTTTTTTTTGTAGATATGATTATTGGCTTTTCGTTGGATGATCTAGATCTTGTTCTTCCATATTTCAGTATCCGGATTCAAGGTAAATTTTTTATAAATTTATAAATATTTGATTATTTAAATTAAATTTTGTATATATTAATTTAAATTTGAATTAAATTTTTTATTACATATTTGAGTAATTAAATGTTATGTTTTGAATTTTTATGATAATTTTTTTTCGAATTTATTATTTAATAATTTATATTATTATTTTTATATTAAAAATGAATATTAAAAAATTGATTTTACGGCTTTATTATTTATTTTTGAGGGACGATTAGAATAAATAATTTATACAAAACTTTTAGTAAATATTAAGATGTATATATAAAAATTTTAAGATATTTAAAATTTATTAAATAATAAGAAGTTTTGATTATATATTTTTTTGTTTAATATTTATTATTTCATGAATTAAAAAAATGATATATATTTATAATGATTAATTAAATAATATGTAGTTCCAATTATTAAAATTTAAAAATTTAGTATTATATTTCAACAATTAATTAATGGTTTAATTAATGTAAAAAAATAATGATATACTAAATTTTAAAATTTAGAACAAACTGATCTTTGAACTTTAGAACCCATTTATGATTAAATATCCGAGCAACTTGCAATGAGGTGGATTAGATGTAAGTATATATTATGGGTTCATGAAACCAAGGTCAAAACAAAGCATCTGAGTCCTTCTCGACAGAGGCCGTATCTTACCGATGAATGTAACAAAGTAGCCTAGGTTGTCATGAGTAAACATCAAGCACAAAGTCTTCTTCTCGACTTTTTCGAGTTTAGATCGAAATGCCACTTTTCTTCTGCCTTCCGAGTCGTGGCTAGGGGCAATGTTTTTTGTTTTCGGTCACCCTTGGTAAGATTACGTTCGAAATTACTTCTTCGAAACCAATCATCAACCGACGCCCTTTGGAAATGATCACTGCTGATGGAGAGAGGAGGAAAAAAAATAGAGAAGTGATACTACGCAACAAGAGTTGATTGCTGTAGTGGACGAAATTTCTTTCTAGACTATATCCGTTTGGCTGTCCTTAGCCAGGCATCCGAACTCGTTCAGGTTCCAAGAAGCCACCTTGGATGTTTGGTTGACCAGAAACCTGGCCAATGTAGTTTCCTGGACTGGCTCGTAAAAGAAAAAAGTAATCTGAAGTGACTTCAGCCTGGGAAAAAATAATCTGAAGTGACTTGCCATTGCTTTGCTCTTTCTTTTTTGACGTATTAGCTTGTCTACCAGGTTGAATTCTCGGCATCGGGTCATTTTATCCTGATAGGTTCATTTACACGATATCTATAAATTATGTACAGATGGGCTATTGATTAGCTACGATGGAATAGTCTTTATGAGCATTGTTTCTCCTTGTTCGGATGTTTTACAATCGTTCTCTTGATTTGTTCTTCGACCAGAGATATAAAATTGCTCGATACTCCTTTGCCGTTACACCAATGAGCCAAATCTATTAAGTGGTGTCAGAGCTCACAAGGATAACAACTGGCCGAGTTGGTAGATTCTCGTCTTGATACAATAAACCTGGACTGGTGCGGTGTCATACATATCAAGGATTCCTTTTGCAACTCTGGAAATTGGAAAATGGCGAGTCTAAATTAGGTGAAGAAGAAAAGGGTGAAGATGATCGATCAAGTACTACTGCATGGTTGATAAGATAGTATATCCTATCTTCTAAGGGAAAAAGCTATGTGACCCAACTCGGTTACTAAACTGGTTATCAATCTTGTAGGGAAATTAAGATGTATATATAAAAATTTTAGTAAATATTAAGATGTATATTTATAAAAATTTTAGTAAATATTAATGTAAAAAAATAATGATATACTAAAAAAATTTTATTAAAAAAATATTATAAATATGAATTTATTTATGTTAGTAAATGGATTAATCATTAAGATTATTTTATCGTTAATTATATCTATCCTGTAAATAATTATTTAATTAAATAATTATTTAGTAATACTTAGTTATGAATAAAATTTGAAGTTTACATATTTGTAGTTTTTTTTTATTAAATAAATGTGTAGCATGAATTTTTATAGCATGTATTGTGTACATATTGATATCAGTGATGTAATTATGATGTAATTGTAATTATATTTAAATGATTAATTATGATGAATTTTCTATATATATTTTTATAAAATTTGCATTTCATTGAACTGTAGACCCGTCAATTGCTTGATATGCATATTCTGTAGTATCCGTACATGTTTTTATACTTGTACAGATCTGAGAATTATGCATGTTGATCAATTGATTGTCCAATTTGGATAGTTTGGGAATTGCTAATAATTTTACAGGTCAATTTATAGTAATCAAACGATGTGCAATGAAGGCCGAATGAAATTTCGATCATCATTTTCCTTTTGTTCTTCGCATACATAAATATTTATATGTGGAGAACTAAGGGAAAATGCTGCCGAAATTTCATTTGGTCTTCATTGCATACCGTTTAATTACTATAAGTTGACCCGTAAAATTAATGCAATTCCTAAATGGGATAGGGCCTTTACCTAGTAGTTGATGATAGGATGCATTCATCATGATAGTAAAATAATTATGTTTTGAATTTTATTGTAATATTAATTATGTAATTTAATTAGTTTGTTAATGATATCAATATATGAGAAAGTTATTTCTAAATATATTTTGTTAATTAAACATGTAGGAATATAATGGGAGAAAGAATCACAGCATTATGTTATATGGGTGGTTCTATGATTAATGGATCAAATGGAATTGAGTACAATCAGGGACCAAAAAAGGCAATTAGAATCAGTTCTGATATGACATTTCAAGAGTTGGAGAACAAAATATGTAGAGTTCTCCGTATTGATAGAACTGGAAAAAAAGTTTTGATTATCTATAGATATCTACAAGTTGTCCAGCCGACATTTGTAAAGTACGAACCTGTTCCATTAACCGATGATGAAGACATGGAGATGATGTTTTCAACTATCGGTTCACATTCATGTATATCGGGTGCAGAGTTATATATAGATATCCAAACCATTGAAGCTCCTGAACCTGATTGCGAACAGGATGATTATGAAGAAGCTGTTCGAAATATAGCAACAACTTGTGTAACTGAACAGGTTCTATCATATAGTACTCTGAATATTGCAGATAATGAAGTAGAAAATATTGGCTCAGTTTTTACTGTAGATCCGTTACGTACGGTGGACAGTACTATACCGGAAAGTAATATTAGAGAAGCATCAATATATACAGCTGCTGATGACAGGGTGCATGTCGATAATCAACTTTTTAGTGAGAATGATGATGAAAGTGAACATGACTTGGCTGACAAAGGTGACGAGGCCGGTACTTTACATCCAGTACGAAGTCCGGATGATACCACTGTTCCAAATTATTCTACATTTGAAGCTCCATCTAGAACATTTACCCAGATTGATTGGAATGCTGCAAATATGTCAATGTATCATTCAATGCAGGAACAACATGTTATATGGCAAAGGAATGAGGAGTTACGTAAAGGACTCCACTTTATAGATAAGGCAGAATTGCAGACTGCAGTAAAACAATATTCTGTTGAAAGACATCATGAATTCAAAGTTATTGAATCAAATCCAAATCTATGGCATGTCAAATGTAAGAGCAAAGATTCTGGTTGTCAGTGGATGCTGAGAGGTATTAAACGGCATAATTTTTTTGAGATCTCATGATATACCGGTCCTCATACATGCCTATCTGCAATGATGTCTCAAGATCATTCTGGTTTGGACTCCACTTTAATTGCTAATGAAATTCGGGACCTGGTTAAAGAAATTCCTACAATTGCTATTGCTGAACTTGGTGCAGTCATAAAGAACAAATACAACTATACACCAAGTTATAGAAAATTATGGGATGCCAAACAGAAGGCGATAGCGATGCTGTTCGGAGATTGGGATATGTCATATCAATTGCTTCCGAAATGGTTGCATACTGTACAAACATTTAATCCGGGTACCTTGGTTAAATTTATCAGCACTCCAACTGGTATACCAAATTGTGCCCAGTTTGATCGTGTATTTTGGGCCTTTGCACCCTCGATTGAAGGGTTTAAGCACTGTCGTCCGGTCATAAGTATCGATGCTACTTTCATGTATGGAAAGTATAAGGAGAAATTGTTGATTGCAACTGCTATTGATGGAAATAATCAGATCTTTCCACTTGCATTTGGTATTGTTGATGAAGAGTCAGCGGACACCTGGGGTTGATTTTTAGCTTGTATCAGAAATTTTGTTACAACACGTCAGGAAATTTGTCTAATTTATGATCGACATGCTGGTATACTTGCTGCAGTACAGAATGAGTATCTGGGTTGGCAGCCACCGCATGCTTATCATGTATATTGCCTGCGTCACGTGACAAGTAACTTCAATTCAAGATTCCGTGATCCCAAACTAAGAGATGTGGTGAAAAGAGCTGGAATGCAAACGCAGCCTAGAAAATTCCATAAATATATGAGAAATATTGAGAAATTTAACACAGAAGCTATTCAGTGGTTGAATGAAATTCCTTTAGCAAAATGGACACGTTCACATGATGACGGACGACGGTATGGGATGATGACAACTAATATATCCGAGTGTTTCAATGGAGTTCTGAAAAATGCTCGATTTCTTCCCATAACAGCATTGGTACAGTTGACTTTCTTTTGGCTTGTGTCATATTTTGAAGGCCGACGTGTCCAAGCAATAGAGGCAATGGACAGAAATGAAAGGTTTACTCCTTTTGTTACGAGACATGTCATCTCCAACCAAGCCAAAGCAACATCGTATACCATTACCTAATTTGATAGAGCAACTGGCTTGTTCCAAGTCCAAACTGCTAGACGTGGACCGAACATGAACAAGGGTGATAATACACAGGTATTTACGATCTTTATGTATCATTGAAAATATGTTATTACGTTGTGTATATGCTGAATTATGATTTTTGATGCTGTAGGTTGTTCATCTTTCCCAGCAGACATATACATGTTAGAAGTTGCAATATTTTCATTTACCTTGTTCTCACGTCATGGCTGCTTGTGCACATGTTGCCATTGATTTTAAAATATACATTGATCGGTACTATACATTACACGATTATCATCGAACTTATATGCCACAATTTCAACCAATTCCTCATGAAGAATATTGGCCCCAGCAAAATGAACACGGTGTCATTATACCTGATGCAAATAGGTTGCGACAGAAAGGTAGGCCACGATCCACGAGGATCAGAAATGATATGGATATAAGAGAAGCCGGCAACAAACGCAAGTGTACAATCTGTAAAGAAGAAGGGCATGATAGGCGGTCATGTCCAAGACTTCTACAAGCAGATTAGTTAAATTATATCAGTCATATTTTACAAATGTTTTAATATATGGATTGTAATGTATTAGGCTAATCTTGTCATTGCTTTGTATTTTATTTGATGGATTGTAATATATGGATATGTTTTATTGTCTGATGTTTATAGCTTATATATGGATTGATGTCCTTACTATGCATTAAATGGGCTTTGTGATTGATTTTCTTTGAGTTATCGCAGTTATGGATCCTGGTCCTTCTGATAGTAGTGTACTACACGGTCAGCCTTCACATAGATCATCTTTGGTCTGGGAGGGACAAGATGTTGTTTTGCACTGTCGATGTCGAAAGATGGTTATGCGCAGATCGATACCGCTCGATCATCGTATTTTGCCATTGCTGATGCAGTCCGGATTTTATGGTCTAGCACGTGTTGGGTTTATTAGATTGGACTGGCATTTGATCACTGCTCTCGTCAAGCGGTGGCGTCCAGAGATGCATACTTTTCATTTTCCGCATGGAGAGGCGACCATCACCCTACAGGATGTTGCTGTTCAGCTAGGTTTGCCAGTAGATGGTCTACCAGTGACGGGTAGTACACGGGTAGACTGGAGGCAGCTTTGTCTTGAGTTATTAGGGGTCGTCCCACCGGATGATAGATTGCATGGATCACGACTGAGCTTGGTCTGGCTTACCGAGCACTTCCAGGATTTAGCATTCGATGTGGATGAGGCAGTCATTCAGTGCTATGCTCGAGCATATATTTTACAGTTGATGGGTGGGTGCCTTTTTATGGATAAATCTGGGAACAACATGCATCTATTATTTCTACCTTTATTAGCGGATTTCGAGATGGCCGGACAGTATAGTTGGGGTAGCGCTGGACTCGCTTGGTTGTATAGAGAGATGTGCAGGGCGAGCCACAGAGATGTTACTGATATTGCTGGTCCGCTGTTGCTACTATAGTTATGGGCATGGGATAGAGTTCCGATTATTGCACCCCACAGATTACTTCGACAGGCTCCAGATCCGATGATCGATTTTGATGATGATGGAGCCGGTTTACCACAGGGACCATTAGGGATGAGGTGAGTTTAGAATTTACATAATATTTTTATGCCATGTATGATATATATTATTTTAATTAATTAATTTAATTAATTTATTTTGTAGATGGAGAGATCTTTTTTCTGTCACACAGGTACCTATGCATGTGGTCTCTTCGTATCGTTATTTACTTGATCGACTGCGACCCGATGAGGTAATAAATATTGAATTTTTGATAATGATTGTCTTGTTTTATTTGTTATTGTTTAATAAATTATACTTTAACTTATTTATACACAGGTCATATGGCAGCCATATACTGCCGCAATGATTGCACAGTTACCAGACTACTGTCTACAGGGTCAGGAGATCTGGTATAGTAGAGTGCCACTAGTATGTTTTTATATAGTAGAGTGGCATTTATCCGATAGAGTGATGCGCCAGTTCGGGATGCGACAGGTCGTGCCATATCAGTTTGATACGTTGTCTGCACTACATCGTATTGATACGAGAGGATGATCTGATCAAGATTGGTCCACCGTTCATCGGGATTATATACAGTTATGGATGAGTCGTCATGACTATATTATACATGGCGATCCATTCGATGGTACCATGGATTATCACGATCCTTATATGCAGTGGTATCGTAGGATCACTCGTCGATTCATCAGTCGCAATGGTGCAGTATATGATTACATGATAAGTAATTTAAATTTTATTATTTAAATTATAATATACGTTTAAGTTTTGTCAAACTAATTAATTTTTTTATTTACAGGGTAGTAGTTTTGCGATGATACTTGAGCGTGCGACCTCCCCGGATATACAGGATATATGTCACTTTGCCCTCCATACTCTTGGCGAGCATGCACGGATTCCACTCCATGAGTTTTATCAGGAGGGAGACAGGGAGGACGAGACTCCTTCTCCTTATTATCCATTTGCATCTTCATCCGGAGCACCTCCGTCAGCTCATCACAGACGAGGTACGAGACGACATAGCACCTCTCCACATCCGATGCACGAGTTCACATCTACTGAGGATGTGGCATCACATTTTGATATACTACTGCACCGGATTTCATGGGCTGGCAACATGATTATTCCAGACATGGAGCGTCATCGTCACATCATATATCTGCACAGCAGGCATCACATGATGTAGTGCATGCTGCATATCAGGCATCGCACGATATAGAGCATGAGATAGAGCAGCATCAGTCAATTCCGATCCGTCATCGTATACAGCCTGCACGCACTAGGAGACGGCCACCATGTGGGACCGAATAGTCATTTATTTTAGAATTTATTGTAATTCATGTTTTCTTGTTAATTTATATAAGAATTATTTATATAAGTGTTTATTTACATATGTGTTTATATGTGTTCTGGCCTAAAATAGACAAGCATTATTTATTTGTGTTGCCGATCTCGCCACCGCGCATGTGGCTTCAGAGCCGCTGATTTGATTAGACTGTCTCATCCCGAGGTCTCCTGGCTCTCAGTCCTGTAAGACAAGGTCAGAGGCCCTGGCCGGGGGTCCCGGCGAGGGAGCTCCGACGGTCAAGTTAGAGAACGGCAAGAGTGACCGTCTCAGGAGGCCACCTGGCGAGGGAGCAAGGGGCCGCCGGCTTTGACCGAGGTGGGCCCTCTTGGGCGGACACCTGGTGGAGCGGCAGAGAGGCGCTCGACTTCGGCCGAGGTGGACCCCTCCTGGGTGGACACCTGGCGAAGGAGCGAGAGGGCCCGGCTCGACCTCGGCCGAGGTGGGGCCGGCTCAGGGCGCCACTTGGCGAGGGAGCAAGGGGCCGCCGGCTTCGGCCGAGGTGGGCCCCTCCTGGGCGGACACCTGGCAGAGGGGCGCTCGACTTCGGCCGAGGTGGACCCGTCTCCGGGCGCCACCTGTCGAAGGAGCAAGAGGGCCCTGACCGACCTCGACTTCGACCGAGGTCCATAAAATATTTAATATAATCTGTTAAATAATATATTTAAAATATTTTAATTTAATAATAATAAATTTTTCCTTTTTTCAGTAAAATCGTGGAAGGATCCAACCCTCGGTCCTGTCACCATCCCGATTGCCAGTCTGGCTACCACCAGGATATGATCATCGGTCCTGTCACCATCCCGATTGCCAGTCCGGCTACCACCAGGATCCGATCATCGATTCACCTACAGGTCCTGCTACCGGTGACCATCGGTCCACCTATCGGTCAGACCATCGATCCACATATCGGTCATGTAATTTTTTTATTAATTTTTTATTTTTTATAATAAAATTTTGATACATTTATTGTATTATATAAATTTCATGGGTGTTTTTTTTAAAATTTTTTTAAAAAAAATTCATTTTAATAACAAAGTTTTTAATATGAAATCAATATTTTTAAAACACAAAATTCACTGGATTTTTTTTTTTTACTAATTTCTACAATGAATTCGTCTTTTGTAAAGACGAATTCAATTCAATTGAATTCATCTTTGTGAAAGACGAATTTAGTTAAATTGAATTCGTCTGACGAATTCAACTTAACTGGATTCGTCTTTTGAAAAGATGAATTCAATTCAATTGAATTCGTCTTTTCAAAGGACGAATTCATCCACGTCACCCCAACCACCTACATCAGTAAATAAGTTTTGCATAACCTATTTTTGTAATTTTTTTTTAAAAAGTATTATTTTAAAAAAAAACTCCACCTCACATGGTTGGGATTCCTAATTGGTTACAACAAACCAACTAACCAACCAACTGGTTAACCTTCTAATCAATTTAACAAACCTGGACCCAACCCCATAACTCAATTGGGTTATATTACAATCTCTCAAAAAAACTTTTCCCTAAGTTACATGAGAAAACATTCAAACTTAAAGCATCCCTAGAACACCTCCAGAAATCCGCTTGGGACATGCCCAAGCTTCAGGAATTGCCTCCAGCATCCCTGCCATGGCCTTCCAAGTCTCTCCAAGGCTTGGGAGTACCATGCAAAACCCTACATAATCTACAAAAGATTGATTTTTTCATGATCTCTTACAATAAGCTAGCATTTCATGGGCTCTAAAAGAAGTAGTCTACGATGCTTCAACCCCTCACAAAGCCAAATTAAGAGTCTTCAACAAGAGCTGGAAGGAATTTAGTAAGCTTCCAGAAAGAATATTCGTGATGCTCTTGTATAGACCATTCAGATGAGCCTCGGGTCGGGGGTAGAAAGTAAACCCTCCTTAGTGATAAGAAAGATGTTGGTCAAATTTAGCCAATCCAGGTTAAGCACACCTTCATGGAAGTCTTCGAGGAGAGTCATCATCAAGTCATTCCTCATCATGTTCCAAATGTTTTGAAAGAATGAGAAGGTGAATCCATCGAGATTGGATGCTTTGTTACCATCAAAAGAGAAAACTACCTCCTTAATCTCATTAATGGAGAAAACCTAATTAAGATCAAATAAATTGATAGAAGGCTCACCAAGGATCAAATCCCAGTTGATAGTAAACCTAGGCTTAAAGGATTGTCCAAAGAGCTCTTTAAACGAAAGAGTGAAGCTTCAAAGCAATTTTTTTCCTGTCTATTGAGTTCAATACCTCTCTCCATCGATCGATGCCATTCCTTCTCCTACATCCAAAAAGAATGTTATAGCAATAGGCTATTCTTGTCACCTTCCTTAAGCCAAGTGACCATTGCCCTTTGTTTCCACTATATTTAATTACTCCTTCGTGTATAAATCCTCCAAAAGCTCCGATTCTTCTGGTGGAAAGCTGAAGGCAATGAAAGCTCAACATTTTCTATTTCTTATCAAGAATATCTATATTATACAGAATCTTCGTTTTCAGCTCTCTATTCACAATTCTTTTGCTATATGCCCAATATTTAATAGCAGCATGAACAATATTCCTTAGATTCCTTACCCAAGCCTCAGCTCAAATATTGCTACCTCTGATACTCTTCCATGCACCAACCATGATGTCTAATAAATTAGGTTCTTCAGCCAACATGAGTTAAATCGGAAGATCTTTGAGCCCTTAAATTTTTCATTATAATCCAATGCAAATGATACATGGTAAGACACTATGCTAGTGAGGGCTTTATGTATCAATGCAGGAAAGATATGTTCCCATTCAACAAATAGAAGAAAGCGATCTAGTTGTGCCAAGGAAGAATGTTCCGACCTATTGCTCCAAGTAAATAGGTAGCCTTTGAGATCAAAATTATCAAGCAAAGTCCATAAACATCAAGCTGTCTTGTGGGCATTGTAGTTTGCCTCTTCTATCATCCCATCATTTAGCGATATTAAATTCTCCCTCCTTTCATAACTTTTTTTTTTATTTTTTTGATAGAACGGGGTATTCATTAAAGAGAACGAGAATGAATACAACCCAAAAAATCAGAAAGGATAACATCCCTAAGCTGTACAGGGGCTAAATGTCAGTCGGTCCAAACCGACGAGACGGAATGCTGAGCGATGAAGGAGGCTACCCAATCAGTAGCAGAGTTAGCCTCCCTATAGATGTGACGAATCTCAATGGACACACAATCCCGTAAGAGGAAGTGGATGTCCCTCAAGATGAGGTGGGTAGAGGATGCCGACATGGATCATCGAATCTAGGAGATGACCATCAAGGAATCTCCCTCGATGATGAGACAGTCAAGGTGGAGAATCTGACGGGCATACCTGATGTCGGCCCAGGCTGTATACAATTCCGCCCCGGGAACGAAAGATCAAGGAGAGGAAAACCGCCCGCAGCCAGGAAGCCCAGTCGAGAGTCATGGATGACAAAGGCAGCGCCTCCAAATCTATGGCGGAGACTCCCGTCAAAGCTGACTGTGAAGTACAGTGAAGGAGGTGGTACCCAGGAAACGAAAACCACCCGGGGTACTCGAAGAGCAAAACAGGGATCCCATAACTCCAAAGACCTCCCTGTCGAGCAAAAATACTCATATGCCGAAGCGGTAGCCCTATCAACCAGCGACCAGGGAGAGCATCTAACTGAGCTAAAGACCCGCTCGTTCCTGGCAATCCATATGTGATAAGCAAGATAAGCCAGGAGGTTAGCATAAGGGAATTCCCGAGCTGATCTCAAGGTAGCGAGGAAAGCGTCATTAGCATCCTGGGTCTGGGAGATAAGCCTAGCAAGGCCAGCCACCTGCCAAACCCTCGAGGCCCAGTCATAAGAAAATAGGGCATGGGCCTGGGTTTCGTCCTCCAGCCCATATATCGGACAACCAGGGGGCTTGTGAATGCCTTTAGAAGCCAACAGAGTTATGGTCAGGAGTTGATGTCGAACAAGCTTTCAAAGAAAGAAATAGACCCTAAGATGAACAGGAATGGCCCAGATCCAACGGAAAGAGGAGTCCGCAGACTTATCTGGAGTAAATATGGACAGCAGATCAGACATGGGCACCCGAGGGAAAGAAGAGTGCCTCCAAACTCTCATATCCGGGGTGGAGAGCATAGGCAGAATGATAGAAAGAACCCGACGACCCAGGGTATCCCCGAAGAAGGAAATCACCACCTGGCTGTCCCATCATGATTCCCTCAGAATGATGAGGTCAGCAATAGGAATGGTGTCCGGCATATCAACTGAGATAAAGGTGGGCCATCTACTTAGAGGAATATCAGAAATCTAAGGGTTCGTCATAAATCTGACCGATCTGCCATCTCCAATAATCCAAGAAAGGTGGGGCGTAATGAGAGGAGCCCTCGCTAGCATCTCCCTCTAGATAGCCAATCAGTGCCTTGGAGGGCAATGAGATTTGTCGAGGACAGTCGAATAACCCCCGTAGCGGGCTGTCAGCATAGTCGACCATATGTTGTCAGGACATAAGAAGTATCTGGCCAGGTGCCTGCCGAGCAAAGCCTCACGCCTGCTAAGAAGAGAGGTAATACCCGGCCCGCCATGATCGGTTGGCCTGCAGATAGTCTACCAGTTCACAAGATGAATCCTTCGACGGTTAGGAGAAGAGTTCCAGAGGAAGGACCGTATCATCTGCTCCAAACTCAGGATAATAGTCTTCGGGATAACAGCATGAGATAGGAGATAGATCGGGAGAGAGGTGAGAATAGAGTGAATAAGGGTAAGCCTCTCCATGGATGAGAGGGTTCTACCCTGCCATCCTTCAATCCGCTCCCGCACAGCCAGAACCATCGGAGCGCAATCCAACCTGGAAAGTCTGGATTCGAAAATAGGCACATCCAGATAGGTGAGAGGACCCTGACGCTCCTGAATGCCAAGAACATCTAAGATCCAATGACGGAGACGAGTGGAGGTCTTAGGGATGAAATAAATGCCAGAATTCTAAAGGTTGACTCTCTGACCTGAAGCCATACAATAATCCGCCATAACCCTCTAAATCCCCTGGGCACTAGCAAGTGAAGCCCGACCCAAAAGTAAGCAGTCATCATCAAATAAGAGATGAGAGATCGGAGGGGCACCAGGAGCAGAGACGAATGGCTGGATGCCGAAGTCCCGGACTGATGCATGCAATGCCCTGGACAAAAGGTCAGTGCGAATAATAAACAAGGAGGGAGAAAGAGGACAACCTTGCCGGAGGCCCACTTTAGATATAAAGAACTCGGTAGGAGAACCATTAATCAACAGAGAAAATGAAGGTATGATAACACAAGCCAAAATCCTGAAGATCCAAGTACGATGGAAGCCGAATGCATGCAGGGTCGTGAGGAGATAATCCCAGTTGACCCTATCATATGCTTGCTCCATATCTAGCTTGATTGCCATCAGACTCTAACGAGATGAAGCACGGCTGAGATTCGTCATAAACTCATGGAAAATAAGCACATTATCAGAGATGCTACAGCCCGCTATGAACGCTCCCTGTTCTGGATAGATGAGCTAAGGAAGAATGGTTCTCATCCGATTGACCATCGATTTAGCACATACTTTATAGAGGGTATTGCATAAACTAATAAGTCTATAATGAGCAGACTCCATGGTATCGGGATGCTTAGGAATAAGAACAATAAAGGTCTGAAAGCTCCTGTAAGAAAATTCCATGTAGATCTCCTCTGCAAGATCCATCTACTGAAGAGATGCAAACAATTTTACTCAAAAAGTAGCTACATAGCTCTATAAATAGATAGAATGACAATTTGATGTTTCTTTTTTCTTTTTAGTACATGCAAGTGATCGCATCACTCTAATGTGAGTACAGCTCAAAAGGTCGGAAAATAAAAAATCCTGAAGGCTTGAGAGCAAACCTCGCCCTGATGCCAGGTGAAAGGATCGACCAAAGGATAACCGAGCACATCTCAACCTATATGGTACACAAGCATAGCAAAAATAAGATCATTATATAGAAGAAATAAATTTGAATAAATGTAGAACATAAAAGAGAAATAATCAAACAATATAAAAATAGAAGAAGAAAGTACACTGGATATAATGTGGTTTGGCCTATCAATCATTGGCCTACATCCATGGACAAGATCTCCTAGATTATTTTTTATTAAATCTACAATACAAAGAGTACAAAATTGAAGGAGAAATACTAGAAGCTCTCTCTACGAAGATTTTCTCATACAAAACAAGCTCTCAAGATCTCTCTATATTTTTTGGGGCATCACAAAATCATGCTCTCGAACTTTGTTGATAAAGAGGTCAAGAAGAGTCCACTCTGCATCAAAAACCATCACAAATTCTTGTCCCACTCGCTGTAGAAGACTCCTGAGACTCCTAGCCACTAGATCTAAAACAAACACTCGAAAATCCTATTAGAACACTGCTGATATAGTTCAAATAAAACTCTAATTGATCGCCCATTGTTGGATCAAGACTAGGTAGAATATTGATGGTCTGATCGTGTAATGCCCCCGTGCACCGTGGCATACACCGCAATACCATCTCTTGATCTAATGTGCGCCATGATGGGAGGGAATAAGCCCCACTTGGGCCTGGGCCAGTGGATGCGCTCGGCGTGCTAGCTTGCGTGCTCGACTGGGCTGCATGGGCTATCTAGCCCATCCTATTCTGCGGGCTGTTCTATAATTTGGACATCTCTGAAATGTGTTTTTCCACATGGGCTTCAATATTAATACTTCTCCTACTTAAAGACATGTGCCAAACTCCAAAAAATATCATCCTTGGAGGCCTTGCCAACCTCCACTCCTCATGTACTTCAAAGACTGAGAGAAGCTTTACTCCAATTTAATTTCTCTCGTATCACTGGCTTTGTCAACACATCCGCCAGGTTTGCATCGGTATGAATCTTCAATAGTGAGACTAGACCATCATCAACCACATCTCTTATAAAATGATAGAAAATATCGATATTCTTTATCCGAAAGTGAAACACCAGATTTTTTGTCGAGTGCAATGTGCTTTGACTATCATAATTCATCCTCGTCACATCTTGCTTCATCTTGAAATTTCCAAGAAATCTCTTAAGCCAAATAGCTTCTTTACATGTGGTTGCCACTGTAATATACTCTATCTCTATCATTGATAGTGCCACCATTAACTGAAGCTTAGATTCTCAGCTTATAGCACTGCCACCAATGGAGAATATATAATCTATGGTAGATCTTCTCTTATACTGATCTGCTGTAAAATCATAATCCACTATCCAATGCACTCCAAACCCGTAGAACCATAATAGAATGAATAATCAGTTATCCCTCTCAAATATCATATGATCCACTTTACTGCTTTCCAATGGTCGCTACTTGGATTCACCATATACCAGCTACAACTTTCACTGCTTGTATAATGTTTGGTCTTATACATACCATGGCAAATATAAGGCTCCCTATTGTTGATGAATATGGTACCAGGTCATGTCAGTCTTTTCCATTTTTGTGCTGGGTAATTGCTCAGCCGACAATTTTAAATGAATAGGAAAGGAGATAAAAACCATTTTGCATTTTAGATATTCAAGCATCGCAAAACCTTCTCCATATATTCATTTTGTGAAAGCCAGACATTCCTATTCTTCCTCTCCCATAGCACATTCATTTCGAGTATTTAGTTTATGGCTCCTAAGTCCTTCATCTTGAACTTTCCAGCCAACTAAGTTTTCAGACTTGATATCCGACTCTTACTATTCTCTATGACCATCATATCGTCGACATACAACAGCAAGATACAAAATCTCCCATCATCATAACCACATAAATATGCATAATGATCTACTTCCAATCGATCAAGTCTCAAATTCACAATGAAGCAATCAAATCGCTTGTACCAATACCTCAATGCTTGTTTGAGACCATGCAATGATTTATTCAACCGACAAACCAACTCCTTGCCTTTCTCAACAAAACCTTCGGGTTGCGCCATATAGCTCTCCTATTCCAAGTTACCATGCAAGCATACCATCTTAACATCCATTTGCTTGAATTTTGAATCTATGACTGCCACGATTGCTAGGACAACCCGAATAGTTATTAAACAAATCATCGATGAGAAAATCTTGTCAAAGTCAATTCCTGACCTCTAAGCATAACCCTTCACCACCAGACATATTTCGAACCTCTTCACATTTTCATCTTTATCCTTCTTTATCTTATAGACCTATCAACATCTAATTGGACTCCTCCCCTTCGGTAGAACTTTAAGTTTCCAAATGTTGTTTTTTCAAAGTGACTCCATCTCCTCCTCTATAGAACAATGCCACTTTCCAATACCGATGGACTCACAATCCTCCTTATATAAAGTAGGCTCATCTTCCTCTACCAAAACAACATAAGCACAAACATGATTAACAGAAAGAATGAAAAAAGTGACATAGTCATCATATCTCACGGAAGATTTAATGACCCTCCTAGGCCTCTCGGACTCCGTTGGTAGCTCTTCCTGTGAGATAGTATCTTCAGATAAATGCAGAAACTTCACGCCCAGGTCATCACCAACTACATGGTCATCTACTTGTGCTAGGTCTATTTGCATCTCATCACATGCATCAAAGAATTCAATAGGAACAATGACTTCATCATCTTGCTTCTTCTTAGTACCTTGAAAGGATTCTTCATAGACAATGATATCTCGACTAACAAAAATCTTGTGGATAGTAGGGTCCCACAATCGATACCCCTTCACTTCTTTGGCATAGCCAAGAAAGATATACCTTAGAAAGTTCTTGTCCAATTTTATCCTCTTCTCTTTTAGGATCTATGCATATGCGTCACATCTAAATACACAAAAATGAGAATAATTTATAAGCTTGCCACTCTAAATTTGTTCTAAAATTTTTAACTCAAGTGATTTTGTCAGTGCTCGATTAATCAAGTAATAGACTGTGCTCACAGCCTCTGCCCAAAATATCTTGTCAAGTTTTGTGGAACTCAACATATTTCAAATCCTCTCCATGAGTGTTCTATTTAACTTCTTTGTCATATCATTTTGTTGTGGTATATCAAAAATTGAAAGGTATTACGAATTCCATGTTTGCCACAAAACTTCTCAAATTTCTTGGAGCAATATTTCTCTCCATTATCTGAATGTAGGTACTTAATTTTCAAACCCTTTTTAGTTTCCACCAGACCCTTGAATTTCTTAAAGATCTTAAAGATATCAAAATTTCACTTTAGAATATATATCCAAGCCTTGTGAGCATAGTCATCAACAAAGGAGATGAAGTAGGAACATCCACCCAATAATAAATCAGGCAACTTCCAAGTATCTTAGTGAATCAACTCAAGAAATTCCTTACTTCACTACGATGAAGAGAAAGAAAGACTTCTTTGCTTACCATAGATACAATCTTCATAAAATTCTGTGGCGTTGACTTGTATCCCGAAAGAAGCTCTTTAGTTGATAATTCTTGTAGCCTGTGCTCGCTCATATATCCCAAATGATGATGCCAAATTATAAAGACACCATCTTTACACTTGCTACTGCCACCTCTCCCACTACTACAAGAATAAAGATTATTAGCGATGGTTAAATACCATCGCTAATAGTCGATTAGTGATGGCTCGCTCGCCATCAATAATAGTCTGTCGATTAAATCTCTATCATAATTAACCATTTTTAGCGATGGGGTTCCTGACCATCGCTACTAGTGGTTATTAGCGACGGTATTAGCAATGACAACAAGCCATCACTAATAATATTTTAATTTTTTAAAAAATAATTTAAAATTTTATTGGTAATAAAAAAAATTATCAGTAAAACTAGCCATCGATAATAATTTTTAGCGATGGCAAATGCCATCGCTAATGCCGTTGCTAATAAGTTTTTAATTTTTTAAAAAGTAATTTTCTTTAAAAAAATTAATTTTAATGATAATAATAAATAATTAGAATGCTTAAGAAATATTAAAAATAAATTAACAATTAATAATAATTATAAATAAAGAATTATATTATATTATATTTAAAAAATCTAAATTTTATAAATTTATAAATTTACATTACTAAAAATATATAATATCAAAATAAAAAAATCATGTGAGATCTATGTCATCCTTGTCCTCGTCCTCCTCCTACATGTCCTCTCTAATAGCTGGTGGATGAGAACCCGATGTCCTAGCATCCTATAACGAAAAGAAATAAAATATTATTAATAAGTTTCTAAGTATAAGAAATTAAAATAAGTAAAGAAACTTATTAATAGACTTACCTGTAGCAATGGCTGTACAACAAGACCAGCTAATCATGCAAACATGGATCCCGGAGAAGCCAAGACCGTATCATGGATGGTATTCCAGAGGTGCTAAGGTCGTTAGGCAAGAACACAACTCACAATATCCTCGATGTATGCATCACTCCACGTCTAGATCGTTAAAGCCTGAAAAGAGGAAGCTGAAGAGTACCGAGCTATTGGAGGGTCGAAGCTATGGTCGAATCCGAAGACCCGGCTCCTACTCTCCCCTCATGTGACCCTGAGCCATTCCTCGAGATCAAGGAGGGGCTGAGAGGATGGGTCCTCACCATATCGTACTGCGACGTACTCCACATAATCCACCTATAAATTTTATAAATTAATTAATCCAATTATATATCAATATATATATAAATTAATATTTTAAATTTTAAATTTTTATCGTGAACTATCTAGATCTCTTATCTAAATAATCACCAGTTCTACTAGATCAATGTATGGCCTCACACAACTATAGCTATCTCGATACAAGATCCAGCTATCATGTCTACAATAAATAAATAATAAAAATAATTTAATTAAAATATATATAATATTAATTAAAATTAAAATTAATTAATATAATTAAACATAGAATTCTTACCAATCTATCAACCACTATATGTGTGCCAACAAAGCTACCGGTATGCTTGATTGAATCCTGCTGGGTGGTATAATTCTATCATGCCCTCTATCACCTAGTGAAATACTTCTCGATGCTCCACATGTCACAAAGGGCCTCCCATACATCCACCCGCATCCAGTGATTTCTAAAAATCCTCTAGTCTGATGCTGATTAGGAACCGATGTGCTCTATTGCTCTCTGCCTGAAATTATGTTGCCCATCCCAGAACTGATGCGTGGCCACCTCCTCAAAGATCGAAAGGCCAACCTCCTCAACCCGAGAAGTGTCGAATCGATAATACTCTTGTAAATACAAACAAGTTTATATTAAATAAATAAAATATAATTATTTTATGATTTTAAAATTAAACATATTTGACTTACCAAGAATATCTACCAGACTGCATGTTGAGCCCCTAACGGCCAACTAGAGAACTTGTTCACCAATTCCACTATCAATCAATGAATGACTCCAATAACCACTCAAAAAACTCCAATCTCTCTAAATATCCAATAAAATTAAAATTTAATAATAAATATTAAGTTTAAAATGATTAGATTTTAAAATATATTAATATGAAGATGTAATACTTATGAGCAGCTCTAGATATGGATGAGCTCTCTATCCTCCAGACAAGTCGGAGGTGTTGCAAGCTGGATGGGTCCTCGACCACAATAACGAGTCTAAATTGAGCCGATCTTTACAATCTATGACTGTGGGGTCACTAGTGACCCCATATTCTTCGAACCTGATCGGAGAACATCTAAAATAAAGGATATTATTTTAAATAATAAAGTACAAGATGATATGAAAAAGAATGTATATCTAAAATTTTAGAGTTTAATATATGGTATAAGTGGCACTAAAGCATGAGAGCTGGCACTATGATCGTTCTCTTTTCGAGAGCTCTATCCTCGGCTGGTATGGCTACGGCTTCTAGAAGACATGATGTGTAAACCTTGAAAATAAAAATAATAAATTCATCGAATTAATTATACAATTATGGGTGCAAGCAATGAAATATTTAAAATGTATGGAAGATTAGTATTTAAAATGATTCAAGGACTATACACTTAGCACTACTCGTCAGCCTCTTTAAATGATTGATACCCTTCAAAATTTTCTTTCAAATCATCCTCTTCTTCCATTTCTTCTTCTTCTTCCCCTTCCATTTCTTCATCATCTTCCTCTTCTTCCCCTTCTTGAACATTTTGCCCCCTAAATAAACTTAACATGATCTATCTCCTTATACCGATTATCATGTAGGAGAATTCCTGAAGTATCCAACTCTGCATCACTGTAGGATTGATGAACTCCTGGTATTTTATCCTCCTAAAAGCATTCTGGTAAATGGGGCTCTTCTTCTTCTTCGCCGAGCTCGTAATGAATGGCTCGAGACTTAATCTTGCATACGACCCACCAATCTTTTCTTCCTTTCTTCCTTAATGAAAAATGAGTAGAATCTACTTGAGCAACTTGTTGAATTAGCACAAATAGATCATTGACATATTCCTTTGATCCATATTTGATTTTAATAAGCCCGTGCCATGGATCATCCTTCATACCATTGTTATTATCAAATAATTAGTACTTAAATAAAATGACATTATTACCTTCAATATAGGTCAACTTGATCACTTCTTCAAGGATCCCATAGTAGTTACTCTCTGAGCCTTCCCACTAACTGCCCTTCACACACACTCTACTATTCATTGTGTTCTTATGATATCCATATTCATTGGTGTAAAATTTAAAACTATTAACAATACAACATTATAATATGTTGCATATTTTGCTGGCCCGTAATTAATGGTCTTAGCCTTTTAGAAATAGAGTCCCTCCTTGCATGGCCTACATAGTATAAAAAGAATAAATTGGGCAAAATTGAAACCTATGAAATATCAATGGATGCTTACCAGTTGTCAATCTAGAAAGTTTTGTGAGCACCGTGCAGAAATTTCTTGCTCGCTTATTCTCAGATTGTCTCATCTCAATATTCGATCATAATTCCTAAATATACATAAGATTAGTATATTGTAATAAATGATTGAAGAGTTTGGATTGTAATAGATACTTACTCAATGTATAGATCAACCTTATTGTAGTTTAGCAAAACATATATTTGTGCTTATTGAAATTTAGCATCTGTTAAAATCTAACAAACCTCGCGACCAAATTCACGAGCAAGATAGATAAATATTGAGATCTCTCACTTTGATCCCTCACCACCATCATCATCATTTTAGTCAACTTGAATCAACTTTGTCTGTACATTGGGATTAAAGTAATGTTGGCTGAAATTTAAATTTTTTACTATTATATAAGCCTCCAAAATAGAACCTTCGACTTTGTCCTTATTTTCTACTTTCTTCTGGAGACTATATATATACCTTTCAAATAGATACATCCACCTATACTGCACTAGTTCCCCCACCCTAGTTTCATATGCCAGATAATCTCGAGGTGCTCCATGGAGTCAAAGAAGCTAGGAAGAATATCTTCTTCAACTTGCATATCGTCTTTGCAATGGTAGCCTCAAGATTGGAGATGTGGTCAATAGATAATTCTGTAGCACAAATGACTCTAAAGAAAAGACTAAGCTCAGTCAATATACTCCATATAGAGTTTGGAAGAAGATCGTGCCAAGCCAGTGATAGTAATCATTACATAAAGACATGGCAGTCATGGCTTTTTAACCCATAGAACCTACAATATTTAACATTAACATACCAAGCTAGATTACTTATATAACCATCTAAAAATTTAAGATTTTTATACCATTCACATATATCCTTCAATTACTCTCTTGTTAAGGTGTAAGATGTTTTTGGCTTCAAAAACTTTCTAAGTGACATCTCAACTAGCTCTAATAAAGGATGCCTATATATATTTTGCATATCTGCTCAGGCCTTAGGGTTGTCCTTTGTCTTGCCCTTGACATCATAACAGTATAGAAAATATTATCAAATACATTGTTCTCAATGTGTATGATATCAAGGTTATGATGAATCAATTGGTACACCAGTATGGCAACTCCCAGAAGATTGAGTGCTTCATCCAGTTATGAGTTCTACCAAATCCACAAGATTTTTGCTTATTAAATAATATGTCAAACTGGATTTTTTCAACTTGAGATATCCTTTAAAACACTTCTATATCACTAATTTGCAAGGGTGCATGATCCTTCCCTATCTTATTCCTCCTAAAACTATCTATTGCTTTTTAAAGGTATGATGCTCGGGAAGAAATTGATGATGATAATCGAACTAGCAGGGCTTACTCTATGCTCAAGCTAAAATAATTTTGTATTCTTCATGTAATATGGACATGCTAGTTTTTCATGAGTGCTCCATCATAAAAACATCACATAAGTAGAAAAATAGTTAATGATCTATATCAATATAGCCTTCATTACAAAATTTTATTTTTTTTATGTATCATAAGTACGTATGCCATCGGACCTAAAGATTTTCAGCTCATCAACAAGAAGCCTCAAATATACATCAATATTTCTACTAGGGATATCGTAGTCCATAAATGACTAATATAAGAAAGATATTATATTCTTTCATGCACATCCCATACGATAAATTGTATAGAATAATAAAGACTAGTTAACATAAATAAGGGGCCACTACATGGCTGAATGGTGTAAACCCATCTATAGATAGATCTAATCAGATATTATATGATTCTCGAGCAAATAAAGTATCAAATTTCTTTTATGCCTCACTATCATATGGATGACACATTATATTGGTGTACCTGTGAATTCCTTCTTTATGCCATCTCATCTGTTGTACAGTACTCTTAGACAAGTAGAGCCTTTGAAGCCTAGGAGTGAGAAGCTATCAAAGAATTTTATATGGTATGTCCTTATGATTTCTACCAGCTTGCCCTGGCTTAAATTAGCTTTCACCGCATACATGACATGAGATCTTTATTTTATCCTCCTTATAAAAAAAGTATGCAATCATTACAGCATGCATCTATCTTCTCGTATTACATGCCTAACCCTTTCATCATTTTTTTTGGAAGAATAAAAGCTCTCAACAAGTTTCTCTTGCTTCAATAGCATCTTCTTTATTATTGCTACCATCCTATCATAACAATTGACCATCATATTAAACTCGACCTTCAAGTTCAATAACTCTGACACAGTTGATAGTACAATATGTATTTTACATCCTGGTCATAGTAGTTTATCAGCATCCTTTAGCATACGATAAAAATTGCCACTATCAGCTTCTCAATCGTCCTCCATTTTTTAATCAAATTCAAGACCAGCTGCATCCAAAACCATGTCTATCATTCTATTTGTATCCATGTGCTGGTAATTTTTAACTACTATAAATGTCTCTCATGTCTCCCCATACAATGTATCAATGCTTGTAGTTTGGCATAAATCCACTCTTATATAAATGAATAGCTATTGTATCCCTATCTTGCATTTCTCTATTGACATATATATTACAAGGACAACAACCTTGTCCTTCAAATAAGAGCACCGCATTCTCAAAATTATAATCATAAAAGTACTTAACATCCTCTTTATATTCAATAGAAATCATCCCATTGTCTACTCAACGGTCCATCCAACTACGATCCATTATACACTATCTACGAATTATGTATATATAAATACAAGATAAATACTTACTAATTATTTTATCATTTAACATGGCAACACAAGTATTTAAAATAATTTAAAAAATATAAAAAAATAATATGATAAAGTTGCGGGGATACTGCATAGGCATTCCATCACTAAAGGCAAAATTCAAAAAAAATAAGAATGACAGCAAAACAATTCTGAATGCGAGATATAAAGCCTTTAAAATCTAGATAGTGGTCATTGCTAAGAGATACTCGACTCATAAGTGAAGTCCAATAAAGGAAAGGTGAAGCTTCATAGAAGAATACTCGAGTAGGAACAAAATCTTCATGACAAAGAGATATAGGAATACTTCACAGAAGGTAAAGCATAAGAAATTAGATATCCAAAAGTCCAAGATAAGTGTGGAGCACTACGTATCAAACTTTTTAGATATTTGGTACCCTTCAAATTTTTCATTTAATTATTCATCCTCTTTTATATCTTCTTCCCCTTCCTTCTATTCTTTCCCTTCTTGGATATTTTTTTCTATCCAAGAAAGGAACGACTAGAAAGAAGAGGAAGAGAAGGAAGAAGTGGAAGAAGAATCTGATAAAGAATCTGAAAGGTACCAAACATCTGAAGAAGCCAATGAGTATTACTCCCCACTTGCAATGAGCTTTTAAACCTATGACTCCTTGTACTTCATCTCCAGCGAAATAGTCATGTACCTCTCTGTTATGAAGATTATGCTCTTGCTCAAGTGCTTTTCTTTGAGGCTTCACCTCTCCTTTCTTGGACGATATTTCTAAGTCCGAGCACCTCTCAACTATAGTGATCTCAGATATTTAAGCTCTTATATCTCACATTCAGAATGTCATATTTGGTTATTCTCATTCTTCCAAGTTTGGTCTTTAATGATGGAATACGAACTTAGTATCCCAACAACCTCTCATATCATTTAATATAGTCTATCACCAACTAATAGGTAATGGCCCTATCCATTCAAGAATTTCATTAATTATATAGATCAATTATAGTAATCAAACAACATACGATAGGGATCAAAAGAAAATTTTAATAGTATTTTTCCTTAGTTTTCCCCACATAAATGAAGATGTGTGAAGAGAACTAAAAAAAATACTGTCCAAATTTTCTAGCGAATCCTTAGCATACCGTTTTATTATTGTAACTATCTATAAAATTATTTACAATTTTCAAACTATCCAAATTGGATAATCAATTGATCAATATATATAATTCTTCTATCCATATAAATATATGGATGCTGTAGATTATGTACATTAATCAATTGATGGGTTTGTAGTTCTATGCAATGTAAATTTTAAAAAAACAAATATCTAATCACATAATAACTAACTAAACAACTAACTAATTAATTACATAAATAAATAAATAAATAAAAATTAATCATAGTAATAACTAAAATTTTTTTGATTAATTAATTAGTCCTCCTGGATTGATGTGTCACCTTTCATAACTATAGCTAGTCCGGTACATAACCTAGTTGGTCTACATGACCCGGTTCCAACTCTAACTACATGCCTAGATCCAAATCTCATGCATTAAAAGCATGCATACATACACACTTAATCAATTATTTATTTAATTAAGTTAAGATCTAAATAATTAAATAAATAACTAATTAAATAATTAAATAAACATCTAACTACTTAAATAAACATCTAATTAATTAATTAATTAAGCATTTAATTAATTAACAATCTAATTAAATAAATAAATAACTAATTAATTAAATAGTCATCTAATTAAATAATTAATTAATTAATTAAATTTTATTAATATAAAAAATATTAACTTTTAATGATGATGCGAGAGCTGTCACTAATACTATTACCAAGGTCTCAAAGGAGTGACTATTGTTTCACTAATCTAGAAAAATAACCTGATCTCGATGCTCACCATAGATTACCTTGAAAATTCTATTACTAGGAGTACAGGATAAAAATCAAATTAAATTTTATAAAACATCACTCAAAATAATTATAAAAAATCAAAATATAGATGAAAAATATAAATATATTCAAATATCATAATCAATTTACCTGGAAAGAGAAAAAAATGGTCAAATATAAGAAAAAAATCTGGCAAGGCAACTAAGATGTAACATAGTAAGAAAAAAGCTAAACTATGAAACAACATATGAAAAAATAAAAATTAATGTACATCCTAGCTAGCTGTAGATAGAGATGCTCACTGAAGAGGAGGGGAGGGAGGGTATCGGTGATCAACGATGGGAGGAAACCGGGGAACGTGGGAGCTCGGCGACTATACGAGCGGGAAGAAAAGGTACCGAGAGCGGAGAGCTTGGAACCTCAGCACAAGTACATGCACTGGTGGCAGCATAGATGGTGGCGAGAGATTACGAAGGAGAGGTGCCAGTGGGGGGAGGGGAGGTGTGAAAAAGGAAAGAAAAAGATAGGCTCGGTGGCGGTGAAAAAAAGAGGAGAGGCTCGGTGGCAGTGAAAAAAAGAGGAGAGAGCAAGAAGGTAGGTTTGGCAATGCTAAAAATGGAAGGAGATGAGAACCTCGGCAGTGGTGAAAAGGGAAGGAGAGAAGAGGCTTGGCGGTAGTAAAAAGGAGAGGGGAGGAGAGGCTCAGCAACATAAAAAGAGAAGGAGAGGAGAGGCTCTATAGTATGAAAAAGGGAGGAACGGTGTGGGATGGTGCTCTATAAGCAAATGGACATCCAAGGAGAGGCACCAGCAAAGGAGTGTAAGCGAGGGATGGAGCCGTGAGATGGTGGTACTCTATACATTGGCGAATATCTAATGAGAGGCATCAGCAAAGAGGTGCGAGCAAGGAACGGAGCCACAGGATAGAAGGGAGAAAGAGAAGACGAATAGCCCAAAGGAAGGAAAGGGAAGAGGGAAGATGAACAGTCCTTGAGAAAAAAATAAGCACGGGGGATATATTAACAAGATTATTAGCGACAGCTAATGTCATCGCTGATACTTCCTTTACCGTCAAAAATACTTTTTATTAGTGACGGTAAAGTCTACCATCACTAATATTTGTCAAAAATATCTTAGTTTTTGTAACAACTATTAGCAACAATAAGTATCTTTGCTAATCCCATCGCTATAAGTCTTTTTTTATAAAATAAAAAAAATCGGGTTTTAAAAAAATTATTAGCGATGGCATCGCTTTATTTGATAACTTGTAGCTCATATTTTTTTTCAAAAGGAAAAATCTATAAAATATTAAAATTTATTAGAGATGGCCCTGTCATCGCTAATAGTATTAGAGTGGACAGTAATTTTTTCATCATTATTTTTGTCGTTATATATCATTATTAGTGATGATAAGTTAGTCATCGCCGATAGCCATTATCGATAATGATTTTTCTTATAGTACACTTGTGTCTCGCCCACCAATTTATAAAGACCACCTATAGCTCTCCCTTTATCACCACCGAATATCCTTGGCTCATCTTCAATTGATTTTTCTCCCTGACAAATTTTAAGCTTTGCTTATAAAACTTTCCAAGTGATAGTAGACTCTTGAGAAGTACGGGAATATGCCAAATATTAGAAATTATCCAAACTATACCATCAAACATCTTGATCCGAATACCTTTCACTTCAATTACAGGACATGTTGTATGGTTATCCAAATAGATAACTCAACCATCCTATAGCCTGTATATATGAAACCACTTCCTAAAAGGAGTAATATGAAAAGATGCCTCCAAATCCAAAATCAATGGTGTGCAAGTTCAGATCTCTCAAATGTTGTCAATGCATCCCCATCTTCCAAAATAGCTAAACTAGCTTCACCTTTTGCTATATTCCTTGGAAGTTTGTCGATTCAGATTTTGTATCAACTCCTTTAAACCAGCAATCTTTTTTTATGTGCCATGATTTTTCATAATTTCAATATTTTACCTTCTTCTTCTCCTTGGATTTAGATTTTGATTTTTCTCGATCACCACGTTCCCTCTCAAAAGGTCTTCCCCGTGCTACCATAGCCTTCCCCGAAGAGCTTCCTTGGTTAAATTTCACCTCATCTTCTCTATTAGCAAATGATGCAACAATTGACTCTATCTTGAAGATTTCAAAGTGACTCAAATTTATAATGAGATTATCTCAAAATTTAAGCATAAAATAAAATAGAAAGCTAGCCTTCTCTTCATCTTCGATTCTCATATCTAAGGTTACAAGCTTGCTTATAATGGAATTGAATACACCCATGTACTCTTGAATTGATATCTCATCTTTCATCTTCTGATTGTATAATTACTGCTTTAAATAAATTTTATTCATCAAAGACTTTCCTTCATAAAGATTTTTTAACTTTTTTCAAATCCTTTTTGCAGCAGTCTCAACCTCGATATTAAGTAATACTAAATCATCTAATACCAAATAGAAGTTTGCCATTGCTAGCTTATGTTTCTGCTCGTATTGCGCATCCGACATATCTTATGATTAATGTTCTTTTCTTTGCAAAGTAACTTCACAACCATCCTTGATCAATACTACTGCATCTTCATCTTCTAAAGTGCTAAGTTTGATCCGTCAAACCTTGGTATCTCATATTTTATTGTTGTCACCTTGTCCGTCGTTGTTTCAAATCAAATCAACTATAAAAGGATCTTTCTGCTCCGATACCAAACTGAAAGGTCTGGCCAAGGGATAACCGAGCATACCTCAACCCACATGGTATACAAGCACGGTGAAAATAGGATCGTTTTGTAAAGAAAATAAATTTGAACAAACATAGAACATAAAAGAAAGATAATCAAGTAACATAAAAATGAAAGAAAAAGAAAGCACACCGGATATAACATAGTTCGGCCTATTAATTGTTAACTTATATCCATGGAGAAGATCTTCTCGATGATTTTTATTAAATCTATAGTACATAGAGTACAAAGTCGAAGGAAAAATATAAAAAACTCTCTTTACAAAGGTTTTCTTACCCAAAATAAGCCTTCAGAAATTCGCACCGGGTGCCACAAAATCATGCTCTCGACCTCTATCGAAATAGAGGCCGAGAAGAGTCCAATCTGTGTCAAAAACCATAACAAATCCTTATCTCACTGTTACTATAGGAGACTCCCCAAAGACTTGATCAAAAACAGATGCCCAAAAATCCCACCAAAACACCGCTGATACATTTCAAATCAAACTCGGATCGATCGCCCACCATCGGATCGAGACTGGGTGAGATATCCCCCATCCGATCGTGCAACACCCTCGTGCACTGCGGCATACACCGCGATACCATCTCTCGGTCCAGCGCGCATCGTGACAGGAGGACGAAATTAGCCCCGCTTGGGCCTGGGTTGGACGTGCTCACGCGTGCTGGGCCACGTGCCTGCTCGTGTGGACTATCTGGCCCTTCCTATTTTGAAGGCTGTTTTTGTAATTTGGGCTTAATCTAAATTGCATCGTTCACATAGGCTTCCAATATCAACACCAGGTCCGGTCTTTGATGGTTTTTTTGAGAGAATTTTTCCGAGTTCCACCAAATTAAAAAACTGCCTACCGTGCCTTCTAGCTTCCGAGCAACTCCATTTATCAATCTTTGAGCCTCCCGTAGATCTTCAAAACATAGAAGGTGGGTGCACCCATCTTTGCCCCAAGAATATTTTCACGATCAAATCTCTGGCAGCTCTCCTCTTTTTAGCAGCGCCGGTTCCTCTTTAACATTCCGGATCAGCACGGTACCCAACCACCATCCTTCCAAGATTGAACTGCTTGTTAAACTAAATTTTGTCCAAACCATCCATCCATGGTCGGGCACCCAAGCGTCACAGCGATCACAACATCCATCAGCCCAGCAAACCAACACCGAATCAGCACAAATAGAATCCGCCCAACCTGATATCCGACTGCCACCGGAGATCGATCCACACCCATCCATCCAATATTTGGAAATACACAATCACGGAGAGGAAGAAACACAAGAAAGACGATCAACAGCCAACAACCCAACATAATATATCGAAGACAAGAACATTCGATTGGAAACGAGCATGGAAACAAATCTAAGATGAAAGAGGGGCATAACCATGGAAGCACAAAGAACACGATATCATAGACAACTTTTGCAAAATAAATAATGTTTCTTCTACAGCAGTGACAGATCACACTTGGGAGATGATGATTGGTAATTAATCTCCTCACATGAGAAAATCCACAAAAGCTGATCACTCTCCTCCCGCTCCCAAACAATTTTATTGTGAACGTATACATCAGATATATAAGACGACCTCTAACTAACACACAGAATCAGAACATCTAAATATCGAGCGTTTGTAGAAGGACCCCGTCCAGTCTCAGAAGCAGGTGTCCAGAACGCAGCAGCAACACAAGGCGGCACAGCTGCAACACGGTGTAAAAATCCATTAATTAGCAACCTCTAAACGATTCGAAGAGAGATCACCCACCATGGGGTCAAATTGCACCATCAAGGAAGGAAGTGGGGTGGGGGTCAGGGCAGAGGTGGCTAATTAGCAATTACCATCCTTTCCAGAAGCCATCATCGTCGCCCCGGCTCTTGGTCACCACCGGAGCTTGCGAGGGATACGCCGCCTCGTCCTTCACCGGATAGCCCGCCGGAGGAGGCGCTGCATAGTTCGCCGGGTAACCTCCGGCCGGCGGAGGATAGGCCTGTCCCGGTGGTGGGTATGCTGCCGACATACATGGAGTCAGATCATGAATACAGAGGGAGAAATTTTGAATTATAAATTAAGTAATTTAAACTAATACGAGCATATACATGGAGGGGGAGCCTGGTGCTGCAGATCATAAGAACTCATGGTGAGGCCTGGTCGAGATAAATTATGGTGCGAGAGATGAAAGGGATTTTGGTCTGAAACAAACGATGATCTTGGATTGCTTTATGGTAGAATTATTTATAGGCGATGCCGTTCTTCATTCTTTTGCGCCGCCTCGTGAAGTCGGGTTAAGGGGGCGGGTCCGTTATTAACGCGGAATCCACAAGTCAGGAAACGGGTCAAATACGTCGGCTATTTTTTTTTTTTTCAAATAAAGAAAAGGAGTTTGAGACGTGACCGTAAGAATTCCGTGCTGAAAAACGTTCGGTACAGAATAAAAACAAAAATAATTCAATCCTTTTTCACCGATGGATGAGAGTGTTATTCCAGTCTTATCTAAATATCAGGAAGATCATTCGAATTTAAAAAAATTTAAATTAATTCGGTATATTTATATCCACATCTCAGAAATGAATCTGTGATATATTTGAATCAATCATAATAACATATTTGGACATGTAAAATATAGAATAATAATCCATCCCACCATGGCTATCATCTACTAGATAGCCGGTTATCCTTTTCAGAGGCATCAGGTTTGCATTTGTAGACTTACATCCAAGGTCTCAATGAGATTTGCCTTCTTTTTTTTTTTTTTTTTTTTTTTTCTTTTTTTTTCTATTCTAATTCTAATTCCAGGCTTTGGAACCCAGCTGAGATGGTCGCATCTGGCTTTCTTCCGGATGGGGGCAAAAACAACTGGATGCTAGAAGGTGGAGTGCTGGGTGTGAACGGCCACCTTAGTTTGACCTTTTTTTTCACTGCTGGGTGTGAACGGCCACCTACGTTTGACCTTTTTTTTCTTTTTTTTATTCCCCCGCTCCCCCCCACCCCCCTCCCCCTCCGCCTACGTTTGGGTAAAGCCACCTGACTTTATGGATGAGAAGTCTGACGCGAATCATCGTTGGTTTTTTTTTTTTTTTTTTCCCTCTCTATGTGGAAGAGCACAATGATGGGTTTATAGATATCCAACGGTCATATGAGAGGCTAGCACTTGAAGCTGTTAGTCTGTCCGAGGTAGTGAAATCTTTTTCTCTCCGATGGTATAAAATTTTATATGGAAATCAATTTTCGATGGGACTTGGATATGTTCATATAGTTTTTTTTTTTTTTTTTTTGATAAATAAAAAGATATGGAGAATAAATTTCGATTTAACTATCTTCGTAGATTTTCATCCTTTCAGGTAATGTTCGATGCGAGATGTTCAGATATTCTATAATTTATTAAGAACGATTTTTTCTATAAATTTTTTTAAATTAAAAAAAAGAAAAGAATCAACTCTTATAGAAAATCATGCTTGAAGTGCATGATTATGCGCTAATTTATTGGTTTTTTACGATTCCTTAATAAAAATGGATGTTGAGTAAGATTTTTGTCGATCTAAAGATACCGATCAATGGCAAACGGATGGCTGTGCACAAGAATCTTGTACACGGCTGCTAAGCTAACAAGTGGTGCAAAGAGAACATTGACATAGGATACCTCCCTCTGGTTGGAAGTTTGGGGAAGTACGGGTCTCAAAAACAAACTTGATAAAATACCATGGATCTTGTATGCTCAACCTGATCCTGCTTGAGTGCTGTGTTGGCCAACAGTTTTCTGGTGAGGAACTTCCTAATTCCTTCAGCATGAATCCAATTAAACAGAAGGACCTTAGCTTTTCTTTTCTTTTTCTTTTTTTTTAGGTATTTTCTTCAATTTTTGCATTGTTCCTTTCCCTTACCAATTTGAGAATTCTTGAACTCATCATTTTCCTTCGTCACCGGTTCAAAGTTTGCAATTTATTTGGGAAACGGGAAAAGTTTGATAAAATACCATGGATCCAAAAAGTGGTGCTGACATTGTTCAGCTCAGGCGTACATTTGTAACCACCTGGACCAAGATTTCTGATTGATGGGTAGGGCTGGAACTGGGCCGGCTCAAAGTTTATTGCCTGGAACTGGGCTGGACCAGCTTAGTAAACTTCGGACTGGCCCGAAATTGGTTCAGATTTCGGACCAAATTTTAAGCATATCGAGTTAGACTTCGGGTTATAAAATAGAGTTCATTTAATTTTTGGACCAAAGGAATGCCCGGATTCGATCCGAAACCTGATCCAATTTTGGATTGGGCTGGTCCAATGGGTTTTGGGCCGGCTCAGTTCCAGCCGACAATGGGTTAGTCCTTGGTGACAGGACCCCATTCTATTGCTAACGCAAAACATATATAATATTTCACAAAGTTTTACCAGGATCATGATGCAATCAATCTTCTAATAACAGTGCAAGTGGGTCAGCTGGACTTGGATCTGACATGAACTTTAACTCTAATTAGACCTAACACTTAGTTGGATTGTGTTAAATCTAACAAAACCCGACACCACTATGATGTCACGGGTTAAAACAGAGACACAAAGAAGAAAAACTCTAATTTCTTACTCGATCCAAATATCACGGGCTCTAAGAAATAATTCCTAAATTTAATCGAGTTATCCTTGAAATCAAGCCTCGAACCCATAACCAGTTGGAAGTGAGACAAGACCTCTACTAGCCGGGCTACCGCCTTAGCGATGCTCATGCAAGTTTCTGGCCATCAGGGTGGGCATGACCCAAATTTCGAGGCCTGATAACGACCAAGGCCAGGCTTGATTGGGGTTCTTTAAGGCTCTTCCACCTGCCTTTCTGTTAACCCTTTCTTTACTGTTCAAATAAAGTGGACTGCAGCACTCGCAGGCGAGCATCTTGATCTAATCAATGATAAGCTAAATTTGGTAGACTGCATCAGGTTTGGATGTGTTTGTGTTCTTCGGAGGATAGATGTTAAAGAAAAAGATGTCCATCTAGCATTTTGAATCGAACATTTTTCGATAGGATGGGAACCTGCAGGAATAGCTATACCCTATCCCAAATTTGTCCCCTCTATTCCTTTTCTTTATAAAAAAAAAAAAAAAATTCCATCTTATTCAACCTCCATCCCCATTTCTGATAAGAGGAAGAAGATTCTAAATCTATCACTGCAGGTACCTTTCCATCTTATGCAACCCTTTCAATGTGTAGGTACCTCCCCCACATAATCACCACCCTGTCATTGTCGATGTGGTCCATGACTCGTGAAGGACATCATGCATGTGATGTGGTCCATGACTCTAATTGCCACATGTGGACATTAATTAGTTCATTGGAAGTACCTGCTTATCAGCTAGGATGAAGGTAATTATGTAATGTGGATCGGTAATCACAATCATCCCCAAGAACAAAACTAGCCCCTAAATCTTAACCCCATCCCCTCTTCTAATCCTGACCCCAAACCCTCCTCTCCAAGATAGCCGCACAATCCCCGCTGCCAACCCCTTATCCGGCCCTGTTCATGGCCAGGATTGGTTGGACCCTTAGAGCGGGATGGGTTAAGACTCGGGGGAAGTTTTGTTCATAAGAATGATGGTGATACCCCGAATAACATCACAGAATTATATCAGTTGACAAATAGGCACCTCCAATGAGCATTGGCTCTAATTGCAAGGAGGGTAGATTTTACACTACGATAACATGAAAAATATAAAGTTGATATTGCATCAATTAGACATGTACAAAGGTACATTTTTACAGTTTTAATACAAAAAATGCAGGAGATTAGTTTTTCTAGCCTTGAATTAGACTGAATGCTCTAGAAAAAATATAATGTACAAGCTACAGGTAACTAGTTTAAATTATGTCTCAGGATCTATCTCCCTATTTAGTATGTTAAGAAATTGAGTTCACAAGCTAGATTTGTCTCTTTTATATGTTTTACAATCTTTTAACAACATGCTCGACAAATACATTCCGTGTAGGTTCCCAAGCACAAGTATGATAGGATAACTGATATCATACCCCAAATCTAGAACAAGGGGAGGGGCACTATCCATATGATAATACGAAGCCAATAATTATAATTTCAAATAAAATAAAAAATCAAAATCCATCATCTATTAAATAATTAATCAAACGCCGGTTCAAAGTGTCTGAATTCGAATAGAAATATTGAAACCTATAAATCTCAAGGGAGCGTTTGGTGATCCATATGGGATCATCATGGTGATTGATGATCGCTGATGATCAAAACCCTGGGATGATTCGATCCCGGTGATCTAAGATCACTGTGTTTAGTCGATCATAGTACAATGATTAAAGAAGATTATTATGAAAAAAATAGTTCCCTTGTTGTAGGCCCACGTAGGCAACCCAAGAGGGGAGGGGGGGGTGAATTGGATTTTATAAAATTTTTGTACTATTTAAAAGATGAACTAAAGCAAGTATATGCTAATGCAATTTAAGTGCTTGTGTATTTCAAATAAATGCAGCGGAAATAATGAAATTAAAGCATAAGGAGAACAATCACACAAACACAAAGATTTATAGTGGTTCGGTGCCAACCAAGCACCTACATCCACTCCCCAAGAACCCCTTGGGAATTCCACTAAGTTTGGTTTTATAACTTAGGCTCACCAACAACCTTTACAACTTGTTTTGTCTTCGGGCTCACAAGTCAAACCCTAGTTGGTTTCAAGGCTCACCAACAACCACCCTTGGTTTTACGGAATAACCAAGAACCTAAACAACTTGTTTTGGCTTCGGGCTCACAAGTAAAACCCTAGTTGGTTTCAAGGCTTACCAACAACCACTTTGATTTTTCAAGGCTCACCAAAAACCTCTTTGGTTTTCCAAGGCTCACCAAAAATCTTAAGTAAAACAATGTAAGAGCAAGTATAAATGAATACAATAAAAGCTTTCTAAAATAAAGCAAATATCTCTTTGAAGCCCGTTGAGAGTTGATGAAGATCTTGTCTTCAAGTTGATGAAGCCTTTGATTGATGCTTGAGGATGTGAACTTTGGATGCTTTCTTTGAAACTTGAAAGCTTGAAGGCTTGAACCACTCAACTCTTGAATCCTTGAAGAATATTCAAAAATCTCACCAAAGGATTACTTCCCCAATTGATTTTTGATGTTTATATAGCCTCCCAACACTTAAATGACCGTTTATAGCCGTTAGGGAGGAAAATATGACCGTTTGGAACCAAGTTGGAGAAGTTCTACAGCCCAGAAAACTAGCCGTTACTGTTCAAGTGTCGACACTTCACCTTCAGGTGTCGACACTTCAGTTTCAAGTGTCGACACTTCAGTTTCTAGGTGTCGACACTTCACTTTCAAGTGTCGACACTTCAGCTCCAGGTATCGACACTTCACTGAAAGAGCTTTCTGAAGTTTTCTGTTTGTCTCAGGCCTTGAGTCGACACTTCACTCTTCAAGTGTCGACACTTGTTCCTCAGGTGTCGACACTTCATTTCCAAGTGTCGACACTTGCCTGTGCCATTGCTGAAACATCTTCAAATTGAAACTTTAACCTTTTCAAGTTCTTCCATATTAATTCCAAAGTCCATATACTTGATTTTTCATTAATTTAAGGACTTTTTCAACTGAAATACAAGCATTTCTTCATTCAACATGGATGAGTACTAAGATCTGAGAAATACACTTAAAACATAATTAGTACTCATATATACTTAAACATTTTGTCAATCATCAAAATCAAGACCAGAGTCAACAATCTCCCCCTTTTTGATGATGACAAAACCTTTAAGTATATGAATAGGGTAAGCTTAAAAAGATTAACAATAAGATAAACATGTAAGCTCAAAACAAAAGCTCCCCCTCAAAATATGATCCAAAAAATCTTCAAAAATATTTTTCAAAATATGCAAAAAATTTTAAATTTTCAAAATTTCTTCTTCTTACTAATTCTTTCCTTTAGATAAAAACATTTTACATTCTTCTCCCCCTTTTGCACTTTCTTTCATTTCTCAAATGATTTTCATATTTATCCAATCTTCCCCTTTTCATACTTAACAATTTTCTCCCCCTTTTTGACATCATGAAAAAAAGGGTGAAAGGCAATACAAAGTGGGAATGAAGTTGGAAAGAATAGCAAGTAGGTCATCAAAATCAATGCATGAAATCAAATATTTATGATATCAATTGAATATGATATAAATTGAACAAGATACCAAAGAATGTAAGCACATGCAAGAAATGATTTGATGTATATTATCCATTCACCTTACTTGTTCATGGGATAAGGTCACAGCGGCACCCCTACACGTCATAAGAGAGCCCGTTGAATGGGAAGAGAGGGTCTTTAAGCCCTACTTATCTCCTATGACCGGACGGCCATGGTGACTAACCCAATCCGAAGTGGTTACTAGGAATTCTTTTAAAATAATTTTGATACCAAGAGAATATGATACCATTTGAATGTAACTCCCCTCAAAGAATTAGATTTGAAAACAAGGAGTATCAGAGCAATATAAGCAAAGCATGATATCAACAAGATATTCAAAGCATCAAATATGATAACAAATCTTTGGATGCTCCCCCTGAATGTTATTCCTCCTTTAAAAATATGCATTTATTTCAGGAATAAAACATGAAAGCTTATGCATCAAGATTTGAAATTTTTCAAGATATTCATGATTTTCAAAATACAAAGCATTTATATCGCATAAAAACTTTTAGCATTATTTCAAATTCATTTTAAGATGATTTGATATCCATACAAATGCTAGAAGTAATATGATATCAAGTCTAGCTATTAGAGCAAGGGTTTGTCAATAAGCATACCTTCTTCTTAAAAGTAATCCTTAACTACTAGTTCTATACTTGATCCAAATCATTTCTAGATTATGCATAGATGCCAAAAATAAAAACATATAAATCATAGCATCACTTGAAATAATTTAGAAACTATATTAATCAAAATCAAGTGAAGATCTAATAATCACAAGTTTGACCATGAGAGCTTGAAATCCATCAACATCAAAATGGTCATGATGACAACAAATGATTATTAGTCTAAGCTTGATTCTAATCAATCAATTAAAACATTTTTCAAATCAATATGCATCTTTAAAAGTATTTTTCATGAAATACATTAATCAAAATCAAGTGAAGGTCTTACAATCATAAATTTAATCATGATAGCATGAAATTCATCAACACCAAAAAGTTCATGATCATAGCCGATGATGATAAGTCCAAACTTGATTCTAATTAATATTTAAAATAATTTTTCAAAGTAATTGATGCAATAAAAATTAATCTATATTTTTAATTATGGAAGGAGATGTTTAGAATTTACCAATATACATAATCCTTCCTTTTACCATTTAGTCCAAAATGTAGCTTGTCCACTTCTTTAAATTGTCTTGTACAACCTCTTTTCAAGAACTTTCTTTCTTCATGTTGGGTTGCAAGACATTCCTGCAAAACAAATTAAGTGGATATTTTTGGTACCCAAACTTTCTTGGGTCCTTTATGATTAGTAATTATGGTTCCTTTTGGAACCCAAACTTTTCTTAATCTATAAGGATAAGCATTGAAACCACATTTATAAGAAAAATTGAAAGAAGCAGGAATATTGAAGTTCTTCAAAAGTTTTTGCTTCTTTTCCTCAATCAAAATATTTTTCTCATTAAAAACTTTATCACATAAATCTTTTAAAATAACATTTTCTTTTTCTAAAAATTCTTTTTCTTTAGAAAAATTATTCTTTTCATTTTTCAAAATATCAATCTTGGCATTTAAATCATCATTTTTTTTTGCAAGATTGGTGTTGTCAAGAGAAAATGAATCTACATGCCTATTTAATTTCTTGTGCTCAATTTTTAGCAATCTATATTCATGCACAAGATCATTAGATGCATCATGTGATTCTTTAAAAGTAAAATCATAATTATTTTTAGCACATACCTTTTTCTCATTTGCCATGAAACAAAGATGGGCAACTTCATCATCCGTATTTGAATCTTCGCTATCGCTCCAAGTTGTCATTATTGCCTTGAATTTCTTTTTGGCCTTGAGAGCTATTATTTTCTTTTCTGTATCAGCTTCCACTATCCTTTGCCATAAGTTCAACTCATAGGTCATAAGTGAACCGATAAGCTCCTCCAAAGATAAGGTTTCTACATCTTTAGCTTCTTGGATCGCCGTCACCTTTGGATCACATGATTTTGGCAAGGATCTAAGAATTTTGTTCACCAAATCAGCATTAGTATAGATTTTGCCAAGACTTTTTAATTCATTAATAATAGTCATAAATCTTGAAAACATATCAGATATGGATTCATAATGCATCATTTCAAAAATTTCAAAAGAATGTATAAGCAAATTAATTTTAGTGTTCTTCACTTGAAGAGTACCCTCATGAGTAACTTCAAGTGTGTCCCATATTTCCTTCGCTGATGTGCATGTAGAAATTCTATTAAATTCATTTAAGTCCAATGCACAATAAAGCAAGTTCATTGCTTTAGCATTGATTTCAATTTGTTTAATGTCATATTCATTCCAATCCTCTTCGAGCTTTGGAATGGAAATGCCATTAACCAAAATGGAAGGAATATGAGGACCACTAACAATAATTTTTCAAAGAAGATAACTAATAGATTGAATATAGATGCGCATGCGAGTTTTCCAAAATGTGTAATTTATGCCATTGAAAAACGGTGGTCTAACACTAATACCTACAAGGGTTGCCATAATCTTTAACTCAAAATCGTTAGATTTTCAATCAGAGCTCCGAGCTCTGATACCAATTGTAGGCCTACGTAGGCAACCCAAGAGGGGAGGGTGAATTGGATTTTATAAAACTTTTGTACTATTTAAAAGATGAACTAAAGCAAGTATATGCTAATGCAATTTAAGTGCTTGTGTATTTCAAATAAATACAGCGGAAATAATGAAATTAAAGCATAAGGAGAACAATCACACAAACACAAAGATTTATAGTGGTTCGGTGCCAACCAAGCACCTACATCCACTCCCCAAGAATCCCTTGGGAATTCCACTAAGTTTGGTTTTATAACTTAGGCTCACCAACAACCTTTACAACTTGTTTTGTCTTCGGGCTCACAAGTCAAACCCTAGTTGGTTTCAAGGCTCACCAACAACCACCCTTGGTTTTACGGAATAACCAAGAACCTAAACAACTTGTTTTGGCTTCGAGCTCACAAGTAAAATCCTAGTTGGTTTCAAGGCTTACCAACAACCACTTTGGTTTTCCAAGGCTCACCAAAAACCTCTTTGGTTTTCCAAGGCTCACCAAAAACCTTAAGTAAAACAATGTAAGAGCAAGTATAAATGAATACAATAAAAGCTTTCTAAAATAAAGCAAATATCTCTTTGAAGCCCGTTGAGAGTTGATGAAGATCTTGTCTTCAAGTTGATGAAGCCTTTGATTGATGCTTGAGGATGTGAACTTTGGATGCTTTCTTTGAAACTTGGAAGCTTGAAGGCTTGAACCACTCAACTCTTGAATCCTTGAAGAATATTCAAAAATCTCACCAAAGGATTACTTCCCCAATTGATTTTTGATGTTTATATAGCCTCCCAACACTTAAATGACCGTTTATAGCCGTTAGGGAGAAAAATATGACCGTTTGGAACCAAGTTGGAGAAGTTCTGTAGCCCAGAAAACTAGCCGTTACTGTTCAAGTGTCGACACTTCACCTTCAGGTATCAACACTTCAGTTTCAAGTATCGACACTTCAGTTTTTAGGTGTCGACACTTCACTTCCAAGTGTCGACACTTCAGCTCCAGGTGTCGACACTTCACTGAAAGAGCTTTCTGAAGTTTTCTGTTTGTCTCAGGCCTTGAGTCGACACTTCACTCTTCAAGTGTCGACACTTGTTCCTCAGGTGTCGACACTTCATTTCCAAGTGTCGACACTTGCCTGTGCCATTGCTGAAACATCTTCAAATTGAAACTTTAACCTCTTCAAGTTCTTCCATATTAATTCCAAAGTCCATATACTTGATTTTTCATTAATTTAAAGACTTTTTCAACTGAAATACAAGCATTTCTTCATTCAACATGGATGAGTACTAAGATCTGAGAAATACACTTAAAACACAATTAGTACTCATATATACTTAAACATTTTGTCAATCATCAAAATCAAGACCAGAGTCAACACTTGTCCATAGGATTTCCAATTACGAGAGATATTTTGATTAATATATTTTAATCTAGAATTATCTTGATACATTAAATTGGATACCCATCCTCAAGAATGGATTTTCGATTACCATGTTAGATGGTGATTTAAAAAATAGGATAATCCAAGATCACTACCATGTAAGATTACTAAGCTGTAACTAAACAACATGATTCTATCATCTTTGTGCGGATCATCCTTGATCTTAGGATCATCATCGCATACCAAACGTCCCTCAAAATTTATAAAATAACCAACTACAAAGTCATACACAACTAATAAAATAAAATCCTACTATAAAATGGTAAAGTTTGTGATGTGGGGGCAAACCTCCCACCTTCGATATCCCTAGGATTCCTGGGTGGAATGGATGTGCAAGCAATCACAAGCCATCTCTAGAACGAAATAAGGCTACATTTAGATCTCCCTCGATATTAGGCCCTTTATCCTCGAAGTGTTTATATGCAAAGCATTTGCTCAAATAAAATATCAATCAAACATCTACAAAGATAAAAACATGTCACCAGAGTTGTCTCTAGAGTTTCTTGATAGAACAACATCAGTTATATGCTATCTCCATGACAAGCCTCGTCTAAAGTTTATCCCTAGAGAATCCTCGACCCATGCCTAGTTAATTTACTCAGCCCAATAGATCTTCATCTTGGCTAATCTTCAGCATCATCAAAGGCCCATCTCAGCAATTGAGCTCCAGCATATCAAGATCATTCCTCGAGATCCTCAATCTCTTGACCCTTAGCTCCGGTAAGAGGATTAGGTCTAACCCAGGATCCTTGAGCCAAAGGAAAACTAAAATTTCATGGCAGCATACTACTAGGCAACCTAAGAAAGAACCATCTAACACTTACTCCCATGCATTCAATGGCATGATCAAGAGATTATCTTTTAAAATCTCTAGCAAATCCTCTCAAATAAGAAGGATGTGACCCATTCTAGGCTATAGTTCTCATCTCCATTAAGAAGAGCAACTAGCAACGTGAATAAGACAAAGCTTCAATTAATGAGAAGTAGATACTCTAGGCAAATGGAATGACTCACTGCTAGATTCTTTGACAAAAGCTTATAATCCTGTCACTTCCCACTAAACCCATTAAGAGTTTCAGCATTCCAGAAATATGCTCCTCCGTTGCTTATAAAAGGGGCTCCCTGAGAGCTCCCAATATATGCATTATTATTATAGCCTCTTTCTCTAAAATTTGCTCTACTTTTTTCCTTCTTATTGTCTATTAACTGGCTCGATCATTGGAGGGTCCTCCCCGGAGCCACCTCCAACCCGAGCTTCTTTGCAAGTACAGCCATGAGCACTCCTCCTCTAGCATACTCCAACAATAGGATGGAAAATAATGTCAACAATTTGCAAGCACAAATTTCAAGCCCAGGCATACTTCATCCTAGTGATCCAATCTATCTAGAAATCGAAAAGAAAAATAAAATGATGTGGGCTATACAGTTCAATAAGTAAAATTTGCACTACCATATCGGATCAAATGTAAGATTTTCCATGATAATGCATCATTTAAAAAAATAAATATACCACAAAATAAAATATTTATAGTATAATATAATAAAAAAAGTTATAATTAAAGCTAATCATGCATACATAAATCATCAATAATTCATAAACATTATTGCAAATAAAGTCATAAATCATTCTTGCTATATATTCATATATTGGTTCAAAATATTGCTCATAAATATTCATGCTTTATACCTAGGATAAGACATGTTCATAATCGATAGAGTTTCATGTTTCGTATACCAACTTTTTATTAGCTGGCTGGACTTATGTTTGTATAGATACTAGCTCTGGATGTCAATCCTTTCCAATTTTAGAGGTCATAGGTAGCTACATGAAAGACTTAAAAATATTTATATTTTTTTCTTAAAACAAACACATAAATAGGTGAAGAAACTCTAAATGGCATGAACAAGATTAGTGCTTCATGAACATGATATTTTCATTAAAAATGTTTATAAAATCAAATTTTCATAATTAAGCATGATTTCTCATATCATATATATGAGTCCTTTATTTTAAAAAAAATACATAATATCATCATTGGCAAACCTAGAAAATATGATAATTTTGAAAATTAATGAGTGTAAGGTCTACTTACCATTTAAAAATTAGTAAAAAGTATAAGATTTACTTACTTCATCTACCTTAGACCTTTAAATTTCATAAGACTATCTACTAATCTTATTTAAAATAGTAAAAGTATAATTAATTTTTGTTCAATAAATTTAATAAAATTAAATAATTAGAAAAGAAAATGGTGGGCCAGGTGATAACATTTGGCAACTCCAAGCGGGTTAATACTAAGCAGCCTAATTAATGAATCATGAAGTACAAACTTGATCAAGGCCAAGATCGATCAATTGGGATAATCAAAAGTGAGTTTCATGGATACTTGACAAAGCCGGGATAATCGATTTGATAGGCTACTTGAGGACCATAATAGTTCAGAGATCTACACATGCTCATAGAACAGAAATATGGGACTTGATACTATGATCCTTAGGTCAGAGAGAGAGAGAGAAGGACGAGAGATGAAAAAGAACATGTCTTCCTCTACTTAATTTCTTCCTTTCTTTTTATTTTCGAGAGAGAGAAAATAGAGGACTAGGGTCCCACTATCATCTAAATAGAGAGGGTAGAGAGAGAAACACCAGGGGAAAGAGGCCCATGGGCCTTCTAATGGTTGCGCCGAAAGATGGTCTTAGCGACAGTGGCACTACTCGAGGTCCGGCCTTTGGTGAACATAATGGCAATAGCGACCGCCATGGTAGCCGGCGGTGGATGAAGGAAAGAAATAGGCAAGAAAGAGCCCAAAATAAGGGACTCTTTCATGGCTAAACCCACAATATTGCCAGCTTGGATCGAGGCAAAACAGTGGTCCAAGAATCGAAAGAAAGGAAGAATAGCTGTTTTAGCAACTTTACATTCGCTGCCAACGAGATCTCGTAGCCGAACAGTAGTGAAATCCTTCGTGAAAGCTCGAAAGATCTTGGCTCTAATCAATGGATCTTAAAGGTAGTTGATCAATAATTGGAAACAAGATGGCTAGAGGGAGGAGAGGAGGGCCTTTTGGAGGCAGAGGCAAGCCTCCAGTTGCCTCAATGAATCCGACTCCTACCATGAGTCGTTATTCGTTAAGGAAGAAGGCTCTTATTGGGAGTCCTCTTTCCGGGCTTCCTTTTTGATGTTTTGATTGGGGCTTAGGCTATTCCAGAGATGGGCCGGTCCAGTGGGACACTTGGCACCACTAGGTTGCGAAATCAAAAATTTATTTGTTGTTGATGCAAAATATAATAAGTGGAGCAAAAATACAATAGAAAATACACTAGCCAATGCAGTAGATTATCTCTTTCACTTATTCCTTTCGGGATAGAATGGTCCGATTGGATGGATCCTCAAGCTCAAAACCAACTCTGTATAAGAGGTTGAACCTAAAGCTCTTGGTAAAAGAACATCTTTCTTTGCCTACAAGACTCTCAAGCTTGTTGTTATATGGGATGAAGATGTGTTTATATATGTTAGAGGCTAGTTGTGAGGGACCTATTCGTGTGCTCATGAAGCCTTTCCAAGTTAACATGGTCCATTATTAGCGAAGGTAACAGGATAGTAGATTAAGAGAAAAATGAACTTTCAATAAAAGATAAAAATAAGTAGACATTTAACACGAATAGTAAAAGTAGTGGGAGTGTGTGATCGGCAAACTGTTGGCATAGAATTTTCCAGGTAGCCTGCAAGGAACCCATTCCTGCTATCAACTTACTTGCCTTTTGCCTTAGCAGCAGTTAAGATTCAACTGAGAACATCTACCACAAAGATGCAATGAATGACAAAGGGAACAGTGGATCCCCCCTTCTTGCTACAATCCAACTAGTCGGCTCACCATTAATGATCTGGGCTACTTTGCTATCCAAAAGAATGTTGATCACCCAACCATACCATGTTGCACGAAACACCCCCCCCCCCCCCATAGCTTTTAGAAGCGAGAGTAGAAAATCCCGGTTAACATTGGTCATATAAGCCTTCTCAAAATCTAGTTTGATCTCCACGCCTTCATGTTTCAGTTTTTTTACGGTGGTTGATAATTTTTGCGGCCGTGATGAAACAATCACCAAGCTGCCTGCTTTTTATGGATGCAGAGTGATTAGACGGTTGCAGAGGGCTCTGGTAAAGATTTTGATGATGCCATTTACTAGGCTTACCGGCCTATAATCAATAACCCTCATGCATTACCTCCTTTCTTGGTATGAGTGCAATGTTTTAGACGAGAAAGAATAGTTGTATCATTGTAGAGGGCTGCAAAAAGTTTACTAATATCACCCTTAATGATTTCTCAATAACACTGATAGAAAGATCCAAGAAATCCATCCGGCCCCGGAGCCTAACCAAATACCAAAGCACGAATCTCTCCTCCTCTAAGAAAGGTCCATCCAACTCCGATAAATCCCGCCGAACTCCCACTAGCTATGTAGCAAATCCTAGTCAAGATCCATGCCAGCTTGCGTCGGATGGTTTCCGAACATACTTCGGTAGTATTGCTTGAATGCTTGTTTCATTCCCTCATATTCGATAAATGATTTACCTTGGTGTTTCAATTTGTAGGATGCTATTCTTTCTTCTTCTTGTACATGAAAGATGGAAGAACTTGGTATTTCGGTCACTCATGTTTTAGCCACCGGATTTCTTCCTGTTTTAAGATGTTTTCCAGCTCAATTTTTTAGATGGGATCGTTCTACTACGTACTCTTTCCTCTGAAGAGAATGTCATGGTTCCACGAGAAAAATGGAGGATGTCATATATCATGATGGCCTATTCTATGCGCTTTACAGAGGACTCATACAACGATTAGAGAGCTTGGGATCTCAAAGGCCCTGCTCCTAAATTCACTCCCATCTAGCCCCAGTTGAGATCCTCCTTTTTTCTACGAGAACTTGGTGGTGTCCGGGGAGGCCCTCTTGCAGGTTTGGAGGAAGCGCGAGCTGCTTGATGAAGAAGTTGAAGAAGAAAGAAGACTAGCTCCGAGATGGTTGCATTCCAAAGTATTCAGATTGCATGGGAGCCAAGAAAACTGGATCGAGTTGAAGGACCTGGGAGACTATGCGTTGTTCTTGTGGGCATAAATCACTCCAAGCGTGTTTCCACTGCATTTTCCTGAGTTGAAAAGAAACTGCATTTTCCTGAGAGATTTTATTAATTCAAAGGAGAGGTCCGTGATATATGTTGAAAATGGAATCATCGAATCCTGTTATCCCTACAATGGCCATTCAAAAGAGTACCATGGCACCTCCCAGATTGGATACCTCCCGTTTGGTTCACACCATGTCTCCAGGAAGACGCCTCAAGGGGCAAGTTTAGTCTTTACATTGTTTCATTTGTTCACTGGTTATCACTGACTTAGTCTGTGTCTCTTTCAAGCGATAACCGAAGGTACCGTTACCGTTGTTTTAGCTTTCTCATTTTTATTGGGTTTTACTCGTAGAAAGATGGAACTTAGGTGTATCACATGTCCCGATTAATTGCACTCTTCGTTAATTGGAGCATCTAAAAACCCGGTCATTCCTATGTTCACTATATCCTGATGGCCCGTGTAGTTCAGGAATTTGAAACTGAAGCTTATCTTCTACGTGGCACTCGAGAACTCTTGAAGATTCTGGGGATGTACTTTTTACCGCCTTGTTAAGTTTTAGGGTAGAGTTTTTTTTCACTTTATCTTTAATGTTGGATTAGTGTTAATTATGGAAAGCCTAATAAGTTGAGGATGGATGGCTAAGATTTTTCTGGATTTGCTAAATGTTGGTGTAAAACTATTATTTGTATATTGGGTTTTGCTACAGTACCAATATATTATATTTTATGATGTTATTCGATAAATCCTGGCCATCCATGAGATGAAGGATATAATAGTTAAGTGTTACTTAGCTGGCCATCCATGAGATGAAGGATATAAATAGAGCAGAATGGTAGCTTTGGAGTTACAGTGCTTTCAGGAGTATTAGGATGTTCTTTTTGAGATTAACTTTTTTTTTCCCGTAAGTATAGCAAGATTTGATGTGTTCTTGAAGGATGCCATCACCCAGTTTACTGCTCAGTTGGAATTACCCAGTTTTTTTTATTGCAGAATTACCCAGTTTATCATTCAATTGGAACGGACTTCCATTCCAGCCATTGATTAAAGAAAAATTCCATTTCCATCTCAATTTCAAGAAAATAAAAATATCTCAATCCTCCATCCAAAAGACGTTCTAGGTATTTATGAATACAAATCTAATTTAGCCTGTAATCCAATATTTTTGGTAGCTGATCCAATCTATAAATCCTATAAGATTTTAGGATCCAAGCCCTTGATATTCGAATCCCATTTCAACTCCAATTCCTATCAAAAACCTAACACATCAAGAGACATGCCCATTCCAATTTTTACTGCCAGACGCAAACCAAATGCACCCTAAAGTGACACCACTCAAATTAATGAGATAGACAATTTACTACAACACTACAAAAATTAATGCGATAGACAATTTACTAACTTGCTAGTTAGCCGACATCTTTTTTTTCTCCCTTTTTTTTCTTCTATGATCTCTGTTTAATCTATTTGCAGGATCCCTGGATGCATAGAGCCAAAGAGAAGGTCCTCCTTGCCTTTGAACCATTGACAAGAAGCACTTCACTCAAGGGAGTCAGCCTTCTTATCCAGCCACCCACTCCAGGAGTATAGAGTGATCCTACTAATGAGAGTAAAGAGCTCATTGTCTAGTAACAAGTCCTACTCTACACTCCATGATCTGACCTATTGAAGAGAGCATTGTCCTTAGGGATCGGATCGGCCCGATGAGTTTCAGATCAACCCGAAATCAAGTCGGGCTTCGAACCATATTTTAAACAAATCGGATCGGGCTTCAGGCCATATTTTAAACAAATTGGCCTTAAAATAATGCCCATTCAATTTTCGAGCCGGGCTCGGGCACCCCTTTGGCCCGACTCGAACCTAACCCGTAAAATAAGCCCGATCCAGGCCCGAGCTATTTCTTTGATTCTTTCTCCTCTCCCGTCTCCCATTCTCTGTAGTCCATTCTCTCTCAGTTTCTCTCTCGTTTCCTGTTTCCATCTCCCTCCCCCGGTCAGCTCCCGACGATCGACGCCCCCGATTAGCCCCGACGGTCGATGCTTCCTCGCACTCGATGCTCCTCCTTCGTCCTTCGACATCTTCGTTTCCAAGCCATCCCACCCGACATCGTCGATGGCCCCAAAGCTCGCCCTCTCCCCCAACGCCCCCGGCCCCCCATGCAACCTCGCGACCCCCTTCCCCGGCTCCGATCTACCTCCTCCGGCCCCGACGCCCGCACCCGACGGCCCACCCCCCATGCCCATCTCCAGCTCCAATTTGCCTCCCCCGACCTCAACGCCCCACCCGGCACCTACTACCCCTGACACGACCTCGCAGCTCTCCCTCCCGGCTCCGATCTACATCCTTCGACCGGCGGCCAACAATGAACCCTTTTTTTTGTTGATGCCTCGATGGGCTTGCATTCGGACTAGCCCGACAATCAGCGATTTTTTTTTTATGGGCTTGCATTTGAGCCAGCTCGAGCCAGAAAAATATTTCAAACCTTAGCCCGACCCGAAACCCAAAATTTTTTTGGACCAGGCTCGAGTGGAGATGTGATCCTAGTTGTCCTAATTCATATGGTTTCTCAACCATTACATCCATTTACTCTTTTTTTTTTTTTATTACTTCAACTAGATCTATTCTGCAAGAAAGTGGTTATATCATCTAGTAGTCTGCTTCGGTACACCTTTTCATTCTTTACGAATAAGTTATGCCATCTTGTTTAGATCATTGCTCACTTTAAAATTCTGCATTACTTTATATTAATATTTCCATCTCTCTGTCCCGCATCATTTTTTGATAATAAAGAAATGTCGGTTAAGCCTATGCGTGCACCCGGTCCTAAATGATCACCATGCTACCCACAAAAAAAATCCCCGCATTAATGAATAGCATCACCTCCACCATAAGAAGCGCCACCTCTGGGCCACCGCTTCTTTAACAACACTTGTGCTTAGTTTAGGAGGAATTAATGGATATACATGCCTAGCTTGTGTTCTTTCATTTGATAGAAGCGAACAAAGTTGCAATCGTACTATTAAAAAAAAAAAAAAATCACTTAGCCTTCTCCAAGTTAGAAACATCATAGACAATGTTCAATTTGAGCAAATGATGAAGCAAACCTGCAATAATTCTTTGGTGCTTTGTGATGGATGCAATGCCAAGAGAAGATAGAAACCCAATTGTCCATACATTTCATATAGCAATGTAAAAATGGCGAAGGGATGCATGGGACTGCACATAAAACACAAAACATAAACGGAATTTTGTCATATAGCAGACAAAAACACAGATACCTAGAGGATATTTTACTAAAAACAAACATGAAAGTCCTATATCCATATCTCAGCACTGTGATAAGACCTGTCTAAAAGATAAAACGTTACCATTGACCAACGGACAAGTATTATTACGCGTTCATCAAATGAATGCAAGCATTAGCAATCAAACAGTCAGCCAGAACGTCAAGAATCTGTGAAACCATTCTACCCACAAGTCACGTACAAATGCTACTCCCTTCGCCCAGTCAACCTGCATTACCATTCAAAAAACAATTAGAAACTGTAAATAAGAAGCTCCTCCCATACAAAACTATGATTGGGAAATTACATCACTAAAAGCAATAAACTAATTGCAGGGAAAAAAAAAAAAAAAGAATGCTTATCAGATTATTATATATGTGTGTCAGCATTGGACTTAAATGGTGGAAATTTTCTTGACCTTGAGATGGAAATCTATCAGTGTATCTACAGCTCATCATCACACATATAAGTTGTAACAACTTAGGACGTCACAGAAAAAAATAGACTGACCAAGGTATTATTAGGATTTCTTAGCTCTACATAAATACATAAATACATTAAGATGTACCCTGTGCATAGTCAATATAGACCTAAACACATGCCCACAAGGATCCACACATATTGTCCTTAGTTAAGCCATCCTTCATCAAACTAAGGATCCAAATACATTCAAATTTAATCACAAGTACCTTAAATTCAATCACAAACATCACAATCAGCTAGTGGTCAACCCAAATGAAATCATGATGTAGTGTTCCTAATCCACATAGGCCAATGGGCCAACTGCTTAAATACCATTTGTTATAATCCAATACCTCACACAAAAACATTAGCCAGAAGATATTATTTGGATTTGATGGTCCTGTACAAGTATCAAGACCTATCCAATAAATAGCTAATATTACACATGCTTCCACAAATCTTCACATAAGCAGAAAAAAATAATACACAAGCACGTAACAGAAGCATCGAAAATCACCATCTCAAAAAGGGGGGGAAAAAAAAAGCTTTTATCATGTCATAATTGCTTGAGGTTTCAGAAGCCACAGTTACATTAAACATGTACGAATTTGTACTTTGTAAATTATCCTGTTGAAATAATTGCTAACAAAACAAGAATAACAAGGATTACTTCGACATTTTCACTGTTCAACCAATTAAAGTTTTATTTTTGTTAAGTTCAAAAACCAAAATCTTATTCTCACAAACTGTGACAAAATCAAACAAAACAATCATTGTCTAGTCACTGCCTATTATTTACTATTACAGGCAGCTATTATAAAGACATTTTTTGTTCTAGAATACCAAAATCTGTTTAGAGGCTGGGATAAATAACAGCAGTTATCACATTAAAATGATAAATAACTGTTTCAGAGGGATATCAGCACTGTGGACACCTTGTGCGGAACATCACAGAGCGGTGAAACACTTGCCAGGCAAGAAATTGAAGAAGTACTGCAAAATATTTGATCAAAGCAGGTCATAACAAATTGGTCCTGCAGAAAGGCCGGACTCGTATGAAGATTCCAAGTGACATCTCCGTGCTTCCACAAGATCAGAAAAGAACAAAGAAAGGCCATTTTCTTAAGCATTCTACTCTAAATTTGCTGAAAGATAACAGGCCAATACTGATCATGAGTTTGCATACAGGATTCAAAGTTACCTTAGAAGCAGATACAATTAGATTACCAGTCTCTCACAAAATCCTTGTAATAGACACCTTCAGATATAGAATCTAGTCTCCTATTTTCTCCCTCTAAACTCAAAAAAAAAAAAAAATTATTAGAAACCACATGGTGAGGGAAAAAGGGAAATTAAGATTCTCACCTTTACAATCTCCAGGAGAATCTGAGAAGTTACTTGCTACAGGTGGCAGAAAAGGAGATGTACCATAACTCTCTATTATATCTAACAAGCAAAGAAAAGCAAAGTCATTTGATAATCTTCATGGAAAAAAGGGGGCTTAATAGGGGACAGCAGTAGGCGTAAATATACAGAATGGTCATTGAGACACACCACCATTCTGAGCAAAATGATCTGCTAATTCTGAAAAACATAAATCCTGAGGAATGTGACTTAAAAATCCAACGGGCTCATCCAAGAGTGGATCATTTAATGGTTGTCCAGTCAACTCTGAGTTGCTGAAGGATCCAGCAGGTGCATCTCCAATTGGTTGGTGCATTTCTAAGAAATGGCTTTCAGTACAGAATGGAAACTCAGAATTGCTTGAATAGTTAGGTTCTGACTTTATGGCTGTGCCATTAATTTCTGTAAGGCTTCCTATGGTCGATCTCTGCATTGACAACATGCTTGCCGAAGTGTTCAAGTTCCCAGTAAAAACAGATGCATCAACACCAAGCTGAATGCCTTCTCCTACTGGCCTGCCATTTATGATAGTACTGGCAATGGCTCCTTTGCAAAGTATGCTATCTGACCTTGAAGACATGGATGCATGTTCTGACAAACAGCATGATGGTGTTGGATGCACTGAAACAAGTAAAAGCAGAGCAGCTATAACATTTATTCTTCTGCATGCAAAACTGAGATAATGAAATTAAGTTTACTCGTAAACTTATTCATGGCAATCAAGAATATCCCAAAATGCAAGAAACAGTTGCAGTTGAAAAACAACCCCAAGGACAGGGTTGACTTCAAACATGGTAGTGTACGGCTCAAGCAAGGCATGCAACAGACTCAAAACTGAGTATTTGATGAATGACAATGAGTCATCAAATGATATTCGGAAATATTTTCTTCGCCAACTAGTTCTTATTAAAGAAGTTTAAACTGATAAATGCACTTTCGTATACTGGTAGACATACTAGATTCCATTTGCCATTTTTGACAGAAACAACAATCTTTGCCCCTTCAACCTTTCATCCAAGAGATCTGCCCTAAATGATTCAGATGTTCTCAAAACAAATAATCCATCCTAACTTCCATGGACAATGACCTAACTAGGTACAACAAATAGTAGTTCCCAATGTTTTGGAAATCAGAAAAAAAAAGGCTATCGAATTTGTGTTCTAATATTTGTGAAAGCATGAAGCAGGAAGACAAGGTTACATCCACCATGGAGAAGCCAAAATCAATTCCTACTTTATCCTCAAGAAATGCTACATATCTATAGAAAATTAAATAAGTCGATGAAATTTCAGAAAGATCAGCTTAACAGCCCCATCCAACAAATTACAGTCTCAGACAAAAGACATCATATGGGTGCCCCTAACAATACGAAAAGGGTTTTCCACTTGAAATTGATATTTCCAAGCATGAGGAAGGCATTAAAGGTGTCCTATGTTATGCATAGTCCAAAATAGCAGCCCCATTCGGTTGCCTAAGGATCAGGGTGGCACTGCAATGAGGGTCAGGGACCATCAAATTGCCAAGAAAGCAATGGTCATAAAGCATGTGTTGAGTGTGATTAATGGCCGCAATATTCTATGGGTGCAAATGCTTTGGTATAAGCATCATGATATTGAAACCTGGGAGGAGAGAACTTCGAGGTGGGTATGCCATTGATGGAGGCTCCTTTCAAGTTTCAACTAATACCCGCAATATCGTGAAAGGCTTGCTCTATAGCCTGGGCAACAGGGATCAAACAAAGGTCTATTCATAGCCATGGGCCTTGAGATTCCCTAGCCTTACAAGCCTACTTATTTCAATACTAATGTGGATGTTTCTAACATGAAGTTTAGTAATTTAACTTTACATGACTTATGGGATATTCAAGCTTTATTGCAGGTACTTGGATCAATTGCCATGGACCAGATTCTTCAAATGCCTATTTGTAAATGCATTGTTAAGGGCATCTGGATCTAGATAAATGATACTCACAGGCATCCTAAAGCAAGCTCAGTGAACTACTACTTCAACCCATTACCAACCAATTCTCTAAGTGGGTCAATTGGAGACAGGTAACTCCTCCCTGTATGCAGTACTTGATTTGGAAAATGCTCTAGGGAGCGGTTGCTCCCTCTACAATTCTGGACCATATTGGTTTGCTTCTGATGATGTCTGGTCCGTATGCAGGAGGTTCTCTGAAACAACTAATCACCTATTGTTCAATTGTCATCATGCAAGACTAGTTGGAAACTATGAATGGTACTTGTCAGTCCAGCATCCAAGCGCCTCATTGGTATGGCACTTTTTTGCTCTTATTTTAATGGGAAATCTGGAAGAATAGGAATGCAAAGGTTTTTACTGATAACAAGGCCAGAACTGGGACTGTTATTCATAGAACTATGATGTTATGTCCTCATTGTCAGCAGACTAATATGGTCTGGGAGTATAGGTTTCCTTCCAAGTTTATTTCATGGGAACCAAGTCTTTGTCATTGGATAAGTGAATGCCGATGGCTCTTTTCATCAGAGCAGACAGTATGCTGAAGCAGGTCTCGTTTTCCAGACTAATGAGGCTTATGCTGTTCATCCAGGGGCGAGAATACTTCCTGCACATAACCAATTGTTTACAGAAGTCAAACAGTGTAAGAGGTTTCCACGGTACTACTAAATTTGGGTTTTCTCACTTGATCTTTGAAAGTGATTTTCTCACTCTTGTGAACATGGTACAGAAGGGTGGGCAAAATCCCTTGGATAATTAGGCCTCTTATGCATGATATCCAACATCTTTTACAATCATTTCAACAGTCAATGCAACGTGTCTAGAGAGGGTAATGCCTTGGCAGACTGGCTAGCAAGCCACAAATTATTGAAGTTGTAATTTTCCTTTCAACTTTGTAAAACTAATGTACAAAGACATCTTGGCTACGTCTTTGCAATGCCGGAGCAGGGTGGTATAACAACCATTAATCTCAATTATAAAAAAAAAAAGCCACTTCATAGCTACAGATGACATGAACATGGTTGTAAATTAGTGACTGGCAGTGTGGCATGCAGTCTTAAACGTGTTGGCTGCACCCCATAAGAATATTGCAATCTAAAAATCATCTAAAATTAAAAATTTAAATAAAAAAAAAAACCCAACAATTCTCTCATTGATAAGGGAACAAACAATTTGATAAAAAAAGAAATCCACATTATGCTATAGAATCGCGTAGAAGATTGAAGGTAAAGGGAGTGAGGCACCAATAGGGGTAGCAACAGATCAAGTCAACTGGTATTTGGGTTAGGCCAACCTCCCTGATTCAAACACAACCAAGCCGCTACCAGCTTGTGCTACTTCCTGCAAAACTGCTGATGAGTTGGATTGAGACAGACGAGACTTGGGGGAGGAGAAAAGGAATTAACTGGAAAAGAAAAGCAAACTGCAATCAACAGTGGCAGCCTTCAGCTGATAAGTGACCGATAAAGGTAGGCCCTGACAGTGCAACACATGAATGGTCAGAGGGCAGCAGGTTGCAACTGGACAGAACGTGGTACCAAGGCAAAATAGACGTGATAGGAGCATAGCCAGCCAACAAGGATGAGAAGTCAAGGAGAAAGGTAAGATTAGGTGGGAAGGAAAGAGAGGATAGAGAAGAGGGCAAAAGTGGAGTAGGAAGAGGAGAGGAGGTAGGAAAGATGCAAGGGAAGTGAAGGGAAGAATAAAGAAGGGAGAAGGAAAATATTGCAAGCTGACAGCTAGGATCCACTCGATCCAACTTAACCATCAGAATGTTAGCCTTCATTCCACTTAAACTACACTGGGAAGTGTGCCGCACATGGATCAAATCAGGTGGTCAGCTCCGTGTCAGATTACTTTAAGCTCGTTTGGCTATTTCACTTAAATGTATCAGAGCAAGCATCAAATCCTGGGATGTACAGTGCTCTGCTTTCTCATTTTAGCCTTTCATGATATAAGAGGAGGCTGTTTACATTTCTTGCTATGAACATTCCATGTCAAGAAAGACATAACTTACAACACATTATAATCCTCAGCTTCAACAAAAAAATAAAATCTTCATCATGAAATTGTTGATTCAGTACATTAATATTAAAAGGATGTAATATTAAAAGTTTGGTGAGATTCCAAATAACTACTCAATAATCACAATAGTTTATATATTATCTCAACATCTAGCATATCGATCTTTGAGCATCTCATGGTTATATACTTATATCCAAATTGCTGCTCAAAAACAATGTAGAGTTTTAGCGCACAAACATGCCTCACAACACAGCAAAGTGACAAAATTTTAATCAGACTGAGAAATCAAAAGCTTTAGTTTTTGAGAAACCTTAAGAATTGATTAACTATATATATCAAAGAAACTCATTCCATTTATGTAAGAACAAATATAACAGGCAAGACACGATTCCAAAAAAACTATCAAAGAAACGAACAAAAAATATGATAATCCAGTTTGATGGAAAGATCAAAAGAACAAAAACAAGGAAAGAGCCATACATGTGGAAGAATTAGAGCCATTAGAAAGAGGTGTAGAAGCAACACCAGATGGATATTGTTTGTGCATAAGCTCAACCTGTTTCTCTAGAAGCTTGTTGAATGCCAAAATTTGGTTCTTAAGCATCAGTCTGACATGATATGCCTTGAAAAAATCTTGATTCTCTTTTTCAAGTCTTTGCCAAACTGGAAAGCAAACAAAAGATGCAGCCATTAGGAGAACAACTTCATTTGATGCACAAGCTTGTAAAAAGTAAAACAGTGGAGCTTCTTCTATATACCACAATCATATGTCCTAAGTCACTATGTCTTAATTGCTTCAGAAGGCATGTCTTACGGCCTTGATAACATTTGGAAATCATACAAAAATTTACACTGTTCTCCCATTCAGTTAGCTGATTGTAAGTTGCTAGACGAACAATTGAGTGAATCAATGGACTAGATATACAGTACTAGACAACAACATATCAACCAGATAAATTGCTAACACTAGTTTAAAAAAAATAACTTGGCAATAGCATCACGCTCATCTTTCAGTCATTGGCCCATACCAGAGAGGATGTCACCAATATAATGACATCCTCGCGCCAGTAGAGGAAACTGATTATATGAATCCCATTCCCCAATTGAAGCTAAAATGATTTAGAACAAAGAAAACAGAATAGGATTCAATGTTGTAGCCAATGGAAATAGCAGAACTGATTGTCTTGTCTTACTATAAATATAACCCCTATTTGGCCAGCTCACAATTCTTTGTACACTGCATTGTGCTTTTAAGCCATCAATAATTTTCTGCATTTTTGCAGCCAATCATGGCTCAAGGGCAGTAAAACAAGAGCTAAATCTAGATGTCATAAGGGTTAACTTGCTAGAGATATCTGATATTCAGCACTGACAGCAGGCTTGCCAATATACATCTCTCTCCCATCCTTCCCCGTCTCTCTCCCTCCCTCAATTCTAACTTCAGTGGAGACTTCTCTCACCTTCTCTCTTACCTATAAGTTTGGTATCAGAGATGTATTAAAGTTCCATGGCGAATAGCAGAAATAATCAAGGTTACACAAATGCAAGGAAATACAGCCTACATGGGAAGAAAGAGTAGTCAAGATATGATGAAGAAATGCATGAACGTGTCAGAGAGCATGTTGAAGCCGTGACATATAGTTGTATACTACACCAATTCATGAACTAATGAAGTAACAAAGCCAAAGAGGTGGCAATGATAACCCAGTGGAATTTCACGGTTCCTTTCACGATCACATATATCATGAGTAAAGTCAGCAAAAGCACAGATACCAACTGTCATAAGGCTGACTTTCACTATTTCCATGTAATCACTTATTTGACAAAATTGTGATGGAGATAAGCACAGAAAATTACTTGGATGGACCATTAGTTTAAAGAAAATAAAACATTGGTGAAGATCACTTGATGAGCAAATAAATCATTCTCATGGAACTTACTGGAGGAACAATATGAAAGGTGACATCAAGAGAAAATTACCGCATGGAAGTAGCTGAAGCCAGGTAACAAAAACATGGACTTTTGTCCTCTTACTAAATGAAAAGCACTAATTAACACCTCTAAAGTACAACAAGACTGTGTGGAATTCCAGCATGGAATTAAGGTAAATTTAATAAAAGGAACCAGATGTTGAACCAAAAAATATGCCTACAGAGAGAAATTTGTGCACATGAGATTATTAGGTTAGCCAATAGTATTTGTCTCTATAAAAAGAACAACTTACATCTTCTTCAAAGACATGATTTTAAACAAGAATTGCTGAACCACACCCAACCAACCAGCTCAAGGCATATCAAACCAAACCAATTAGGGACCAGAACGGTTTAGCTTTTAATTTTGAGAATGCTTATGATGGTCCAATAAGTTGTTTCCTCCCTCTTCCTCAACCTCTCTTGCATGCACACTTTGCTTAAGGTTAGGGTTTGATGAGGCGGCCCGCCTTTCTCTCTCTCATGTGCGTGAGCTCAATTTAGGGTTAGGGTTTGCTGAGGTGGCCCTCCTCTCTCTCTCTCACTCTCTCACTCTCTCTCTCTCTCTTCCCCATCCTTTTCTCCCTCTCCCCCTCCCTCTCCATCTCTCTCTCTATATCGGTACACCTTGGAATGGCACAGACCCATACCATGCCAAATTGGTCATTGGTGTGATCCATACCATGCCAAACCAGCTAGTGGCCAACACACCCTCTGACACTAGTTCAGTGAACCTTTTTAAATTATGCTATCAAACTATTATGGACCATTATAATGTTTCGAAATGGCATTATTATTAGTTGCTCAAAGATGCCATGCTATAACATTACAATACTAATTAAAAACAAATAAAAGCATTCAATATTTAGTTCTCCTAGCAATTAATAATGATTTCGCAACATACAGTAACTTGTCTATAGCATATAAAAAAGAGAGTTTTGAATATGTCATGTTTTGTCAATTTCTGTTCCCAAAACACCCTAGACTCCACGTTATAAAGTTCTTTACATGCCAAAAAATGTGCAACTTCAAGATTACTTTTTTTGTGGTCTTTTTGTTCTACAAAAGACAGACAATAAGCCCCCCTCATCTCTCCTACAAAAACAAACAAATAAAATTGAGATGAAAAATATGCTTCTTTCCTACTAAATCTGGAACCTAAATGCTTGATATTCAAACTCCATTTCTCACACTCAGCATCTCCCTCAAATATTCTAAATAAGTTGGACTACTTACTTTCTTAAGAGATATAGATTCTGCATGGTTCCCATTGGCATCTCCCTCATTTGTACTGACAAAACCATGCCTCCTGATACACATTCTTAACAATTTTAACATTACTCTTCCCTCAAGGAAAAAGACTCTTTAATTTCTTTCCCATTTTGGTGCAAAACTCTCTCATCACAACCCCCCCAAAAATAAATAAATAAATAAAAATAAAAAAACCTATCTGTTGATTACCTTCTTTCCAGCATGTGCTGGAAGTTGTTTTCATTCATGCTCCTTGATTTTCTCCCCCTTCCTCGAGTTAAGAAAAGTAAGTAAATGATTTTGAATTTATTAACCAATGGCATCACATCCATTCATTACATGTTTTTGAATTTTACTTTTTCTTGTTTAAATAATATTTCGGAATTCTCTATTTTTATTTTTTTTTCTATTGTATTTTATTCTGTTTCATGTCTTACATTTGTTCTCTTTGATATCATTTTCTTTGTTTTATTTTTTTTCATTTTTTATTCTGACTTAAACTTGCCTTCTTTCTCTACTTAGTTTGATCAGCCAAAGAAAAGCCAATTAATGCACCCAAAACCCATTTTCATTTATTCACTTACATCTCTCATGCCTAGATTTTTTGCTCTTTCCTTTTCTCACATTCAATCTATCTCAAAATCTCGTTCCTAGCACAACTGTGTGATTAATTTTGATAGTTCCACATATAAATGCCTTGCCCAAACATAGTAGTTTAGGTGTGCACCTTATGTAGTAACGTGGCAGTGCATGATTAAAATTGACTGATGTATAGGTTTCCAATCCCTAGCTCACACATCATTTGAGTGAACGCATAAAATATAGCATATTCAACACCAAATATGTTTTATATGGTTCAATACAAAACACGATCTACAGTGTACAAGAACTGGCCTGCTTACAAATTCATGAGATTGGATAGGCTCACAAGACCTCCCTGTACTATAATCATGGCCCAATCATCTTTATCTTCCAATCATCTCAAAAGCTTTAAGCTAATTTCACCCCTTAACCAGCAAGACCTGTCTCACACTGGTGTCGTCAGCTCCACTTCAAGTTTTTAAAAGAAAAATTAACTAGTCAATTATCCTCTCTCTTCAGCTCCCTCTAATCCATGCCCAAGTGCCTATGCCTATCTCTCCATCTCTCCATCATACAATTTCCTTTTACTAATATACTCCTAGGTTGGTGATTACAATTGCTCTCACATGAAAAAGATGGAAATCTCTAGATATCATAAGGTAAAGGTATATCTATTGTGTACATGAGATATCTGAAAAAAAAGGAACGGCCTATATTTCCTCCTGATTTTAGTCTATATCCAATTTTAACAACATTAAAAAAAAAGGGTATTTTAAGTACCATAGTCTTATTTATGCTATTTATAGTACATTCTTATATGCACATTGAATATTTCAAACAACTGATTGCCCACTAAATATAATGCTCCAATGTAGCAACAAATTTATTATCAACTCTAATACTTCCATCTTACTATGTCTTTAACTCTTCTATATCAAGCTTTATTCAATGTGATTCTGATGGAAGGATTTGTTGAAATACACCCTTTTTTCAGAAACAAAGAAATTAAGATAATACATATTTTAATCAACAAATTGATAACATACATATTTATCATAAATAGTAATTATGATCAGTAAGTTTAATTGCATAACCATCAACTAGTATTTGCAAAAGATTTTATACAACTATTGTGCATAACTTCTTCTTTCTTCTTTTTTTTGGTTGGTCATGACATGCACAGCACATGCAAGTATGCTAGAGGCCCCACAGATATTTTAAATCTAAATGATCTTTTTTGTAATTAGATAATGCAGTTGTGGTATATGTCATTCGTGTGATATATTTCAATCCGATCAAAATCATATTACATCAGGGTAGGAAGCAGTCTACCGCAATGTTATTTGCATCCACATTATCATGATTCATAGGGCCACCTGTTATTTGCATCCACATTATCATGATTCACAGGGCATGAATCATTTGTACCAGCAAGGCAAGCCACTTTCATTGGAAGATGCTTGAGGGCAATACAAGATTTTTATGATGTAATGGATCAAGGAAAGAGGGTCAAGGTGGTTTCTGGCTTTCTGCTTTATTTTCATTAAAGCAAATGAACAACAGTGAATTGTATCAAGATAGGCACGAAACTTGGGAGCCCATAAAGAAAGAGAGTAATAGTATCATGCATAGTCCATTACATCCAGATCATATAAACAGCCATGTATGCAATTTGTCTGGTAGTCAACAAATGATAGTGTTGAGTGCAACAATGCAGAGACAGGATTGGATGGATTTAAACTTTTTTTGTGTGGTTAGAAAGAAGGGGGGGGGGGGGGGGGGAGTACTGTACACACAGAGTAAATTAATAATGCTCTCAAAGGTGAAGGAAGAGGGCAAGATTCAATGGGGGTAATATGAGAGCAACCAAACAACCAGATTCAAGCACACTTTGATAATTTCACTGCAGACAGGCATTTGTAATTATCAAAGCAGACTAACCAAAATATTGGAGTAATGTCAATGTGTATCTGAACATCAGCAAATCTAATATAGGTACACAAAGTTAGAACTCATAACAAATGAAGCCCTAAATAGCAAGCAAAATGCACAGCAATATGATGATGAGCAGGAAACTACACTTCAATTCAAGTATAAAAGCCCACAACACATCAACACATTCCAATGAGTCACTTATCAAATTTCTGACAACAAACATGGAATATATCAAGGAATTACTTTCTACTCAAAAGAAAGGTCTTAGAATGCAAATCTTGTCTTACAAGTTGTAAAATCACAAGACCTTTCTTTTACAATTTAGAAGTTCTTATTGATTGCAGTATAACAATGGATTTATAGGCCATATTCTGTTACTAAGAAAAATTTTAACTGTTTGCCTCATAAGCTATAGTCATGCTTCTTTCGTACTGTTTATAAAAGCATGTATGCAGCTTCATATGTATCATGGCTGCACCTTCAATGCTTCATAGCAACTACAGCCATAGAGCATCATCATTATTTCCACTATATACTACATTATTTTCACATATGATTGACAAACAATCAGAAAACAAAGGCTTGCAAAATCCATAACAACTTCATCTATTTAAATAAAAGTTCAAACAAATCTACATTTACTCTCTTTATGAACCCCTTAAGTCGTATGCACCATGCATAAATCTATGAAGAAAATAAGCATCTAACTGATCTTGATTTAGGTCTAGCATTTTTTTCTTTACAATCCACGATATAAATCTCAAAAAGAAAACGATGATTTGGCATGCAATTACCAAGTTCTGTAAAACTAGGCTCTATTTTTGCCTGGAGAGAGAGTGCATCCACTACTTCTTTTTGATTCATGTATAGCTGAAGATGATGCTCAATAAGATTTTTAACCTGAAACCAAAAAATAGGCACATAAGAAACAATTTTGAAGAGATCGAAGGTTTTCCCCCGATGTTAAAGTGAAATGAACGTTTATGTTTAGATTCCTTTCAAGTGCAATTAGTTACAGTGATTACCAAGCATGTTATAGATAGTGAAGGTTAACCCGCAATCAATGTAAAGACAGTTATTAACCAGTGAATTACATAACATAAAGATAAATGAAGATGGTCTTCAAATGGAAACCTAAAGTTAAACAATTATTTGACTAGAAGAATTAGGAAAATGAAAGAACAAACCAGAAATAAAGACATTAGAAGATATTCTCGTTATTTATTGATAATGTCAGATATTTTTATAGTCGATAATGTATTTCATGAGTCAAATATAAATTCACATAATGCAAATGAAGAAGGTTAATATCTATGACAAGTGGTATTAAGTAAATTCCTGATCAAGCAACTCGATTGTGGCATGGTGCACCACACGAACTGAGATCAGATACAGTTCAAGAGGAGCAGAATACAAGCTCTTTGACAATCACCATGGATTAGGGCAAGGTAATCACTAACAACAAAGTTGAAGCATTAAGAATGTGCAAGACAAAACTATCCAAAGGCTAGCTAGAAAAAGAGGAGAAAAACACACCCATATGCATGCATATGGATACACATACGCACATACATGCATATATATACACATTTACAAAATACACGTGCGTGCATGCACACGCGGATACACACATATAAGGAAAGGTGTAAAAATGTTCTTACAAGTTATATATCTTGACAAGACACCTTTTGTACTTCTCCACGCGCATGCACACACACATAAACATATATATCAGGAAAGGTGTAAAATCGTTCTAACAACTTGTATATCTCGACAAGACACCTTTTGTACTTATCCCCTCAGCAACTTCACACACACATATACATATGTATCAGGAAAGGTGTAAAAACGTTCTAACAACTTGTATATCTTGACAAGACACCTTTTGTACTTCTCCCCTCAGCATCTTCACACACACATACATATATATCAGGAAAGGCGTAAAAACGTCACACACACACATACATATATATCAGGAAAGGCGTAAAAACGTTCTTACAAGTTGTATATCTTGACAAGACACCTTTTGTGCTTCTCCCCTCAGCATCTTTCCTTCTTATTATTGAGATTCGGCTAAGACTGATCAGAACTTGATGATCTCTATTCAGCAGTGTCCCAATGCATGCATGTCAAAATCATATTCCTGATGCTCAAACACAAAGTCCGGATGGAAAAACAACACAAATTGCATCAGTTAATACCCGAAATTATGCAGAATAAGATCCCTTATTTAAAGCATATACGTTTTTACCAAAAATAATAATAATAATAACATACATGTAGAAATATCCGAAACACAACACCAAGAAACGCGTGAAATAGTTCTCATCAATGAAAGCATGTGCTAAATCTTTCGCATGGTATAAACAATCACTTAAACATTCAAACTTTGAAGCTTAAACATATCAAAAACAACAATTAAAGCCAGAAAAGGACAAATAAAAAATGCTAAGATTTATGTTCTCGGAGTGGGATCGATCTTAGGATTTGAATAGAAGAACCGATGGATTCATCGTTGAAGAAGTAGTCAAAGATAAGAAACGACCCCAACCTAAAAAAAGCAATCTAAGACTTATCAAAACACATATTCAAAAATAATCCGCAAATAATTACGAAAAATAGTCCTTCCATGAAAGAAACGAATTCTTTTCCGCATGGGAAGAGCATGGGAGAAATTTCGAATCGCTTCTGGATGCCAATCGGAGGAGAGCAGCTACTCACCTCGCCAGGTTCGTCCGATCCCCGTTAAAGCCACCAAAATATCGTAAATTTCACCTTCAGGATTTACCCTTACATCGTTTGGAGTGGAGTCCGGATCAGCGCATCCAGAAATAAAAAATGAGACGGAAGAGAGGGCGGGCCTAAACAAGAATCAAGGCCTTACATAAAAGGGGATGAAATAAAATATATTTTTATTTAAAGCAGCGGATGTCACTTTGAAAGACCGGGCCTCGTTCTAACGAAAGGCTTTGTACACCGCCTCCAAAAAAAAAAAATATATATATATATATATATATATATATATATATATATATATATATATATATATATATATATATATATATATATATAGACAACATAGTGATTAACTTTATAAATTTTATTTTTTAATTTATATTTTATATTATAATTTTATTTTTTAAAAAATTAAATAATAAAAATATGTTTTAAATAAAATTATGATATTTGTTGGTTTGGATTATGATATATATTTTTTTTAAATCATGATACTTATATTTTATAAGATCAAGAAATTTTTTTATCATTAAAAAATTTAAAAATTTTTAATAAAAAAATATTTTTCATATTATGCTATCCTGTATGTAAGGTTATGATATCTTATTCAACTATCATATAGAAATGATATTTTCATCATTTAAACATACATTTAATGTTAATAATTTATTTTTTATTAAAAATTTTGAATGACAAAAATATCATCTTTTATGATATAATGTCACCGTCCCGTTCACAGAATATCATAAGATCGAGAGTATTTTGACATCCTATAAAATAAATATCATAAAATAAGGATAATTTCATCATTTAAAAATATATTTAATGGCTATAGTTTATTTTATCTTAAAAATTTTGAACAACAAAAATATCTTTTCCCGTTATAACATATTTTCATGAACATTGTATCATAATTCTGTTCACAGAATATTATAAAATTAAAAAAAAAATTTATTATTAAAAAAATTTAAAACTTTTTTTCATGACGAAAATATCTGTTAAGTTTTATAATATATGAATGTCATAATCAAAATCAATGGGTAGCATAATCTAAGTTAGCGGGCCAACGGGTGCCATAATTTTATTATAGGGAAGGAATATTTTCGTTATTTAAAATTTTTAATTTTTTTTTTTTTACACTGCCTGTGGTAGACAAAAAATTCTTCAAGTAAATCAGGCTTGGAATAATCTACTTCCATGACAAACTCCTAATGGCTCATGAACAACTTATTTAAAAAACTGTAATCCTAAAAATATATAAATAGAATATATGATAGTGTAAAATTCGTGAACCTATCGGACTTCTGGGTTTGAGATTGGCCAGTAAACATATTGGATTTGAGTAGTTTTCTCCAGGTTTATTGCAAAACTAAACTATCTTATCAATGTTAAGATAAGATATGTATAAATCTTACCAATGTTAAGGAACCATACACATACTGGAGCTGATATATATTTTCCCTTGACATGATCAACCAAAATATACCCTTGTCTATCAATGGAGCAATTTTGCTAGGGAAGCAACATGGCCACAATGATTAGACGGAAGAATGTATCTGATGTGGTGCCTGATCAATTGTCCATGAACCAGAAGACGAGTTCCACTGGATCTGGAAGTCCAAAACTGCACCCAGAGTGCATTTATTTTGGTGGAAGTTTGGATGAAAAAAAAGATCCAACGCAAGCAACCGCTGATGAACGGATGTCTGCTTAACCGTTGGTTAGATTGTGAAGAGGACTTGGATTGGCCATCATGGGAAGCAACATGTCAAAGGATTGGGTTGTTCTCTATCAATACCATTTACAGTCTTCTCCATTGGCTACTGGGTTATCAAAGGATGCTGAGTACCTATCTTACATTGATGGTCTCCATGGTCTGCTAGGAATGACATTTTTTATTAGTAGAAACAACCCCTCTTCGGTCGTCTCTAACGGGGCTATCCGACTAGCTTAAATTTAAAGGAGCTTCCATCAATTCCATGTTTTTTTTCTTCGATACATAATAGGGGGCATAAATCCGGCATAGCTATCCCATAGACTGACATCCCGTCAAAAAATATTCGATTCAAGATACTAGATTTTCATTATCTTTTCTCGTTCAAGGATGAGTACGTCAATCCGACACCATCAAGATGCCAGCCAGTCAGAACGGGAAAGAAAAAAAGATCCTCACAGGTCTCAGGAGATAATTCCTGGATTTAATCGAGTCTTCCGCAAAATCATGTCCCGAATTCGTGACCTGTTGGTTATAAGACAAGATCCTAATCAACTAGACCACCATCTTGATGATAATTGCATATCTTTTTTTCGTCCGAGCATGAGATTGCAGTACTCGGTGTTCCTCGAATACTTTGGAAGTTAGAAGGCTATCTTAGTCAGTTAGGTGTCCCTTTGCTTCGCACGATCGGGATTAATTTAGATAGATTCAGAATAATTTTGCTGAGGCTGTTTTGAAAGCCAAGAATCATGAGGGGTGCATGCTCCATCCGGGGGGGCTCCCCATTTTTATCCCATCATCGTGCCATGATTGAACTGGGAGCAGATAAGGTAAGGATTGATGATTGCTTTGGCATAGTTTAAGCCCTCAGATGTCCTCTTGGAAGGTGACCTGGAAACCATCACTACTACGTCGATAGGAGTGCTCAAGTGGGGAACCAGCCTATGTACCTTTTGCTTTTCTTCGAAATCCAGCACATGCTTCATGGAGGAAACCTGTGAGTGGACCGATTCGTGGGCACCAATCTCCTTATTAATATGAACTAATTTTGCAATGAATTTGAAGCTTCAACCCCCTACCTTCAAAAAAAAAAAAAAGAAAAAAGAAAGGAAAAAAAATTGTTTGCAGACCCTACTTTTCTTGGTTAGCCTATCTTTTCGCACTCAAGAATATATGGGTTTTTTTTTTTTTTTTCAAGTACACGACATTTATTCCCTGATTAATATATGAAAAATAAATAGATATTCAAAATACGTATAAAATTATAATGCTAGTATGCTACTTTAATAAATAAATAAAAAAAGTCCCTAATATCACATGGCACGGGTACCGGTAACAAGAACTGATGAAATACAAGGGAGGTTTTGTAGCAATATCTTGAAGCATTTGTCAAAATGAAAGAAGCTTGGAATCGATAATTAAATGAGAGTCAAATTAAGCGCTAAAAATTAATTTATCTTTTTGAACGATGAGATCATGATCTCATTAGTCGAGCCTTTATTTGGAGCAGTACATTTGACGATAACTTGTTGTTTATGTATTCTTCTTACTTCCTGCCAATCATTCCTTAGAAAGCATATATACGAACAATATATTTACCAAGGGGGAACTATATTTACAAAATAAGAATCGAGATTCACAACATCATGCATAAACTATCTGACCAAATTGAGCATTTTTTACCTTTGATGTTATAAAGCGAGTACCATGGATTCGCTCCATCCTCGATTTAGACTCCACAACTCTCCAAAGCTCCAGTGAGATTTCCACTGCGCCTCTTTCCCTCTTTCCGAGCTCATACTCCGGCGTATCGACAGGCAAGCGAAGACCACATATGTTGTACTTGGACATGAAGCCAGTCTTATATAGCAGAGATAAGCAAATACCTACACGGCATTTATTTCCATCCGTTACCTCGCCCTTGCAACAACCATTGCTTGTCTTGGTGCCGGTCAACCATGGCTTGATGGTTAGATAATTGCGTTATCAAATTCTTCGCCAGGCAAGATTGGAAAAAGAAAAGGAGGAGCTAGGGGGGAAAAACGCATAGGATGAAAGAAAACGACGGGAAGCCAGCAAACTCCGGTGGGGGACAACCAAAACTTTGAAACAGGAAAAAGCCAGGGTCCTCATCATGCATGCGAGCACCAGGCCACGATCAATGCCCAGAGCACCAGCATGGCAGCATCTCACCATCCAAGAACTCGCTCAACCCTCCTCGCATCGCATGCCCAGAACACCAGCATCTCAGAAACCTCGCCCCCGTCGGTAAAAAACAACCGGCATCGACCAACGAGACTAGCAGCAACGTCCCAATGCCCAAGGCACACCGACACCGACCAACCCAAAAAAAATTTAAAAAACGAAAAGCGAAAAAGGATCGAAGAAGCATAGCTACGAACAGGTAGCGAGCGAGATTCCTTCTTCCTCCTCGCATCCAAGGTGCCGATCTCGATGCTCCGAGGTGGAATCAAGGTCTGGATGGTTGGATTTGAAGGGGAAGGAAATTAAGAGAGTGTTTGGTTCGCGGGTGGAATCAAAAATTGGAATAGAACTGGAGGGAAATTAAGAGAGTATAAGTATAGGGAAATTGAGAGAGTTTGGTCCATGCTCGAAATCAAAATTTGAATGAAAATTGGAATTGTCATGTCTCCCAACAATCAGAATAAAATATAAAAAAATATTATCGAAGCAAAGGGACTGCATTTCAAAAGATTAAGATATTATGCGCCGTGCATCGAAGACGGCATTTCGAAGAAAAAATCCGGGAATAAAATAAAAATTAATAAAATAATTTAAAAATAAATTTTTTTAAAAAAAATAATAAAATAATTTTAAATTTTCTGTTAGTTAGTGATAATGAAAAAGTTAGAAATATATATAATAAATTTTGTTCACTCGACTGACGCCAGTGATAGTCAGATTGACATACTCATCTTCGAATGGAAAACGGTTGTGAAAAAATTAATATGTATCGTACATCGAACATTTCCTAACTGGGATTGAGAGACCGTCTCGAAATGACCATGTCCGGGATCTAACTCCTCCTTTTTTTCTATAAAAAAATAAAAATTAAGATATTCTTATTTTTCTTGAATGAAAAAGTCTCTCCAACTAATTAAAAGGCTGAAATGAAAATTATTTATTCCCATTCCAATATCCAACCCTCCTGGACCAAACATATTTCTAGAGAAAATGACAGAGAAAATCGATGAGATGAAAGAGTCATAAGAGAAACATGATATGGAATGGAAAGAGAGAGGTTCCACCATTCAATGTTTTTTTTTTTTTTTTTTTTTTTTTTTTTTTTTTTTTTTTTAATAATAATAATATTATTATTATTATTATTATTATTATTATTATTATTAAGCTTTCAGTCGCGCAAACCAGCTCATAAAAAAATGCCCCGCTCTGATCAAATTTTCCCAAAATTAGACCAAAATAATCAAAAACATATCCCACCAAAATACAATATAAAAGATTACACCATTGTTTTTGAGCCCTTAAAAGCTTGTAGTGCGGTAACTTAGGAGCAATTCTAGACTTTGCTAAGCCAATAATTCGTCCACACTCCATGGAACAAACTGCGAAAGTAGGAACCGCTGATCTGGAAACTTCATCTTTGATTAAATTTCTATTTCCCTTCTATCTATTTCTGAATGATGAGTCAGTTAAACTACTTCACAGATTCCAAAGGGACTGAGAACTCAGCAATCAGTAAATAAGAAATGTTAGATTGATCCGATCATAATGCTGATCGATCAACCGCTGTCTCTCAGAGTGAGGTCCGTTTGAGATCTTTGAATCACAAAATGATCAACAATCCGCACCGAGTTGACAGGGTCGGGACCGGAAGCAGCCTTCCACTTGCTAGGGAACCTCCGATGATGGCTCAGCTGCTCAGGCTGTTTTGGTTCAGCATCCCATTCAGGATCCAGCTTCCACTTCTTAGGAACCTGCTCATCATAAACATTATCGAAGAATCTTGGTTCAAATCACTCACTGAGGAACCACATTAGCTGAATTTAAAGCTTAGATTGATCCGGATCATGCAGCACTAACCCCCCAAAGAAAAACAAGATAATATCTGATACGAGATGTAATTCTTGACAGTAATTGTACTGGCTTCCTCCAGCTCCATGCAAGATAATCTGGTTAAACTTAAGGCCTGCTTGGCATTTTTGTTGTTTTTGCATTTTGTTTTCATTAACCACATTGAGATTGATGCTGAAGATAGAATTTGCATAAAAGTTCTGCTATTCGTTGGTTTTTTCAGTCTTTTTGGAAGCAATGAATCTGTGCTACAAAAAGCTCTAAAGATTTTACAAACAATTCAAAAAGCAACAAGATTTCATTATGCAAGTGGTCCAGACTAGTTCCTTTTTAAAAAAACTTTTAAGTTTTGAAAACAAAAACAGGAAAAAAAAAAAAAAGCCCTTAGCAACTAAATGCTATCAAATGTTGTAATTCCATTACTTGCAAAAGAAAATTACTTGAAAGTTTTCCTCAGTAAATGCAATACTCAAACTTGAATTCTATTAATCATTAAGCTAAGTAGCTTTAGCACCATGAAAATTGCTTGCTGGAACCATTAGGACCTGGTGCATGAAGAAAATCTATCAGATCCACATGGCACCAAGGAATTCTTGGCATTTATGTTCATTTAAGTAGCAGCTGTATGTTCAGTACGATTACACATCCATTAACTTATAATTTTCAGAATATCCCAAAACATTAAAAAGTTATTGATTTTTTATTGATAATCCAGTTTATAATCCTGGCAATACATAATCCATGTTTTTTGATTTTATATTCTTATTTTTCTAATTCTGTAAGCCAGACTAACCTTGTCAACTGCAAGAGTGAAGACTTCAAGATCACCACTCACGGTGATATGGAAACGCGTAAATGCTTTGTAATTTGCAATGCGGAGCGAAGAGAAGGCTTCATCAAAGTGTATGTGAAACCAATTGATGCATATATATAGATAGCTCCCAAAAATCAAAGATACCACAGGAGTTGAGAAAACCCAGAAATAAAGGAAGACAGAAGCATAGTAGATGATAGCACCACCACGAGAAAGGGACTCCATTCCTTTCTTGCAGATGTTACTTCTAGTAACAGCCATGACCTGAAAAACCCACAGCTTTTTACAAGAGGAAAAGAAAAAGGAAAGAAACTTCTGATGCATAGAAAAGAAGAAGAAATACCTCTGGAACATCGAAGGCGGACATGAGGTACTTTATGCATGCAGGATAGAGTCCAAATGTCCATTGTTCCATGCGAACACGGAGTCCGGTTGGATCTGGAAAGTGCTCACTTTCCATAGAGCGGTACCATTCATAGAGTGTATGGTAACCTAACATAGATAAATGTTTAAATATTCAAAAATTACAAGATAACTTGATCAATTGTAGATGAGCATCACAGAAGAATAATACATCGACAGTTAGAAAATATACAAGTCAAGAGTAATGAAATACATCAGTAGATAAATGCATCATCTAAGGAGAGCAGAGAACTTGTGAAAAACTAATATACTAGATAAATTGCAATATTGAAGCACTGGTTTACAAGCGTATACTTCCTGCATTGTTACCTAGAAGCTTGGCATGTGTCAAAGAACCCAAAATCTCAAAGTGCCTTGCAGTCAAAACCATCAAATATGCCCCCAAAAAGGAAGCATTCATTCAATATTAATATAAAATAACTAAATATACAAATATCAAATTTGACTAATTAATGGTACTTTCCCTTAAAAGTCATATATTCATTCTTTGTCACATAAGATGCTTTGGCACTTCACTAAGAGTGACAGGACACATTATATGTTTTAGTACTTTAAATGTTGAAATTGGTACCATCACACGGACTAGAGCATCCCTTGACAGAACACAAAAAATGCATGTCACATGACAATACTCCAGGCTAATAAGCAAGACATTATATCTCAAGTTCTCAACTATCATGAATGTCTTGTGTCCAACTGTCCAAGAATATCAGGACTCAAAGATTTAAAATATTCAAGTGATAGTATGTCTACTATATTTGGACTACAAAGATTACATTACCACCCCAAGATTTGAACAAACCAAAGGTGAATGAAGTAACAGGTCATTTGATGCAGCCTCAACAAGAACAATCCTCCAATTGTGTTCTTTATACACACGAGTGCTTGGCTCGTGCAATGAACGTGGAGTGTGACTGAAAAAGGAAGGGAAAAAATGGGACAGAATAAGTAGGACCAGAGTCACACTCATTGAAAGAGGGCCAGTTTGTAAAATATAGCAAAAGTACATTACTTGTGGGACCCACAGTGGTGTGGAACTTAAGGGGTGGATATGCACCCTGAGAGTTATCATCATAATAGTTGATTTGAAAGACATTGATCTTCTTTTGATGTTTCCCTATTATTATTTTCTAATTTCTCATAGTTCTAATATTTTATGAATAAACAACACAAAATTAAAACACCCTGTCAAAATCTCCTCACTAAGTCATTGGAAGCTACAAAACATAACATTTTTAGAGTATTTGTCGGCATCACATATTCTTGATAAAATTTGACAGCATTTTGTATGCTCCATATGCTAACATAAACAAAGAAAAATGTTTCGTGCCGCTCCATCTGCTACCAAGTTTGGAACTCTAGCATTTCCATCGCAAGCAATCAAATCTTCAATTGTTCCAATAAGTCATAGATGCTTCTTTGACCTGATAAAGCTATTTAAGGGATGAATCTTGGTCATCGAAATAAGTCAAACCATAGTCAAAGATTTACCATAACCACATATCAGTGGTTCATGACACAGACATGAGAATTGAACTAGGATGTACTCAAGTATATGACTCGGCAATTGGGAAAAAATAAAATGCAGGGATTTGTAGGATAAATTATTATTTTAACTAGATTATACGTAACCTTTAAATAAATTTTTCGTTTAAACACTACAAAAACATTAAAAAGATATCGTTTATTAAGCTCATTCAATATGCATCTTTCTTGTTCAAGCTTCCTAATTAACTCAAGGATGATTACAAAAGCAATAATTTGCAAAGTCATTTCAGCACTGACATCCTTGGTCAATTACTAAAATGGACCGGTACTTCTAACATGAAAATGGAGGGTCATACATTGTTGAAAGAGTTCAACTCTCTGCCAATATTCAAGGTGGCAACTATAAAACTTCATAACTGTCATGTAACTTATATGTATCCCACTTGGATATGCATCAGATATGGATTTTTGGAGACAGACAAAAGTGTACAGGTAAAAAAGTCACATATGCCCCTCAGGTTTTGGAGGAATGGCATATATTACATGATGCTTTCAACAAAGCAAATTAGAATATAATATCTGCCATGCATCAACTAATCTTACAAAACATATGCAGGAATTGGCAAAAGCTTCTTGAGATGTGTACTAATATCATGATTAACCTATGCTCAAAACACTGCTAAGGCGGTAGCCCGGTTGATAGAGGCCTTGTCTCACTACCAACAGGTCGGCGGTTCGAGATATGATCCCGTGGATGACTCAATTAAATTCAGGATTTTCCTGGAGCCCTCGACAGTTGGCGTGAGTTAGAGGTCAGGGTCTTTCCCCTTTATCCCCGATTTACTGGCCGATGTCTTAGTGGTGTCAGGTTGACGTACTCACCATTAGATGGGGAAAGGCTGCACGAATCTGAGCACCTCGTATTGAACATTACCTGGCAGGGTGAAGGCCTGCGGGGGTAGCTATACCGAGATTTATCCCCTCCTATCCCTTTTTTTCTATCAAAAAAAAAAAAAACTATGCTCAAAACACCATGTGTTGCAAAGTTGCTAGTTTGTCTTATATTCTAGTTAATTTCCACTTCGCAGGCATCAACTTGAGGGTTTCAAATGGATTACCTTGGACACAGCCTCTTCTGCTGGTCAAAAGATCAAAAAATTGAATTGCAAGGCTGGCTAATCTTTCCTTGCTGCAGCCTCCACTTCTGGCCAAAGGATTAGTCACTTGAATTATGAATGCAGATCATTCAGAAAATGGACAATTTTTCCAATGTGGGACTAGTATACCAGGACAGGTTGTGTATAGGCTCAAATAATGCAACAAGTACCCTTTACAGATCTTGGTCAACACTTCTCTGAACCATTCAGACTTCAAATAATCATAGCAATTACATGGTACAAGTCATTTAATTATCTTTTTTTTTTAGGTATTCATTTAAGAACTAATAGAATGAATATATCAGACTAGAAAATTAATGTTGAATGTTTGATTATTCAAATCATCAATTAATTGTAAATTCAAAAAGACATTTCAGTCTCCTTTCACTTATTTGACTGAAAGGATAGCAAAGAATTACTAACAGGCATCAACAAGTTCACAGTCATTGAGCTTCTTTTTAACATATAGTATCTTGGACAGCTGATTAATTGCTATTTACAGGGTTGGGATATCCCAAGTTCCCAACAATAGTCCCTTTTTGAACAACCACTGAAAACTACTTATTGTCTTTAGCATCAAATAGACTCCATTGGTTTGCAATCAAAGCACCACTTGTATCATTAAAGGAGAAGATCCTCCAGTCAATATCCAAAACATTAAAAGGAACAGATGCTCATAATATGCCAAAAAGGATCATGCATGGCCTCATCTTCTTAAATTTTCCATACAACATGCAAGAAGTTAAATTACATTTTATCATTCATCCATTTGATGGTAAGCTGTAAAAAGTAGCATGTGAAATAGGCTATCAAGCATCGTGGAGTGAATGTCTATCTTGCATAAATTAAATTGAGAAGCGAAAACTACCTGAAGTTGCTAGAAGATGATTGCGAATACATATCTCAATTCCCAACTCTAATAGCAACATTAGAATAAGTGCCGCAGTCATATGTGCAATAATATGAAGAATCCCTAAAATAGCTCGCTTCTTTTTGGACAACTTTGAAGGAACAAATGAATATGATGCCATCATCAATACTAGACTTCCTGCCAAAGACACGTACGAGCATTCCAACATGTAAATAAAAGCACTCCACATTGTACTAAAGAAGGATTTTAAGCGGCCAGACCAAGAATCCTTGTGCAATATGTGGACAAGGTTACACTGCAAAATGGAACATCAGAAAGTTATTCTTGAAAACAAACTATGCTTTCATTAAATAATTTAAACTCAACTTCTAGTATTGAAATGCAAATAGCTAATATGCCTTGAACGAATTTCCATTATCAAATTAAGAGCGTAGCATTACAATGAAACTATTTCAACCAGGTGTAATAGATATCACCAAAGGCTTCTAGAATTTTGAAGAATCTCTGCAACTTCTTTAGAAAGTCATGTACGGTACTAATGCAGAACTTGGAAGACATGGTTCAACAACTTAACAAATACCTACAAACTTGAACTAAAGTGCCATCTGGGAGTATGGGTGAATACTTGGCTAATCTCAAAGACCACAAACAGCATAGTTCTTAAACATCAAATATATCAAACAAAGTTTATAGAAGTACAAAATGTACCACTGCTATCTCTGCTTGGGCATACATCTTGATTCCAATATGAGGTAATGCCATCTCTGCTTGGGCACACATCTTAATTCCAATATGAGGTGATGCAAGCATGCTCTAGCAGACAGCTACCACTAACGGAAGTACAAAGAACAAGCACAGGAGCTTGCTTCTTATTAACTTATTCACAGAGATGGAAAATTGAAAAATTATGGTGAACTACATAGATCACTCCATGACAAGGTTTGCAAAACCAGTACCAAAAACTACATTAGTATGTTACCAGTTAGGTACAGCACCAGTGCGGTACTGTAAGCACCCCATACCAAGACAAGCTTTCAAGATCCAACACTTTTTCTCACTCCCAGCCATGGCATGGTTGAAACCGAGTTAGTATGGGTAGGTACCCACAGGGCAGTTCTGCTCAGTTTGGACCAATTCAGCTCATATACCGAACCCAACCTGAGTGCCATACCAATAACTTACCAGCATAGTATGGTACATTCACTACGAAACAGTATAGCTTGGTATGACAAAACTTGCTCCATGCATTCAAAAAAGATATAGATGACAAAGTACTTGAAAAGAAACTTATGAGTAGACTGGTAATTTTGAGGGCTTGCTTTAAGAATCGTGTGTTCAGTGGGGTTTATTGTTCAATGGGTGCTAAGCAAAGGGGGTTGGGTATTTGCTGATGGAAAGGCAAGGGGGTTCTGCATGTGGTGGTGGCTGAGGCTCATCGAGATCCAGTGAGGGCGGTCGTTCGTGGGCAAGGGTTGCCTAGGGGCTGTCGAAGCAGCTGATGTGGACATCTCATAGGATTTTGGAGGAGATCGAGGACCTCCAGTGGTATTTTTCCAAAGTTTTGGAGTTTCCAAAGGTGGTGATGGAGGAATACAGTGGTAGTGGGAGAAGGTGGCGGTTTTTGTCTGAAGTTTGGGACAGAAGGTCCCGGTGAACTAGGTGGCGAAGGAGGTGAGGGTTAAAACTAAACTAGATTATGACCCGGAGGCATTCTCACTAGCTAAAGATCACCAAATCCTCCATTTCCGGTTGGAGGCCAACTGGGCAGCGGTACTGAAGGGTGGACCCTGATTCATAGCTAGCTAGTTGATGGTGATGGAGGTGTGAGAGCCGGATTTCATACCAAGGATGAGGGTGATCCAAAAGGCAGTGGTCTAGTTGAGGCTTCCAGGACTACCCATGGAGTTTTTGATATCGTCAACTATCCTTGCCATCGCGGCAGAGGCTGGCGGGCTGCTAGCCATGGATGACTTCACCGATCTATAATGGAAAACTGGCTACACACAAATCCGAGTGGAGATTGATTCGAGTAAATAGTTGAAGCCTGGAGTGTCTATAAGGGGGAAGCAAGGTGTTTTTTGGCAACCCTTCGTCTATGAGAACCTCCCCTCCGTTTGCTACTGGTGTGGCCACCTAGGTCATTCCAATGATGGTTGCCATTTCCACTAGCTTGACCCCCTCTGACACTAGTGATTGCTCACTTCAGCCAGAGAACTTTGCTGCCGATAATGGTGTTGGCCAGAGTCCAAGGTCATCGATGCCAATGGTGGTGGAAGGGAAAGGTGACCGGTGTTGGGTGTTGTAGGTGGTGGCCAATCGAGGCTTGTCCATGGATTGTTACTTTCCAGAAGCAATCGTGGGTGCCAAGGGATGCGCCGAAGACGGGGAAGGAGACCGAGTCAAACCCGGACTCATTAGAGCCCAACTCTTCCTCCTAACCTGGATCGTTGCAACAATGTCTGAGCTTGCCGGGCTCTCCTCCTGACTCTAATGGCTAGCAAAAACCTTCTAAGTTGGCTCGCCGTCGTTAGCTAGTGGCTCGATCTGAGAAGCCAGCACTACAACTAGTCAACTATGTTGGGTCACTACCAAGAACCGAGTCTTCTTTCAAGGAACTAGGCCCACTAGAGGAACCTATGGACCTAGGCCATTCAGAGGAACCCAACCCACCTCACTGGTAATGTAGAACCTGGGCTGCCTCAACTCAAAATGGGCCAAAAGCTCACCTAAGGCCCCCAAAGTGAAGCTAGGTGGGCCTTCTTGAGCGGAGCCCAATCTTGAACTTGCTAAGCTCGGCCCTGGAACAGCTAGTCCTTGCCCGCTGATCTTGACCAAAGAGCAAGGAGAGGAGTCAAGACGGGGGCGTCCGTCCCTCCACTGTGTCGAGAGGCTTTGCCACCAATGGAGACTAGAGCCGATGGACTTGCCTCGCCTTCCTGGAGGGCCAACCACTTATCCTCCTGAGAGATCGATACCAAGGGGCTGATGGCTAGGTTGGATGAAGGTGGCCAGGATAATGGTTCGGACTCAACAATGGTGGAAAAGATTGGGAGGACGCCCGGCTCCGACATAGTGCTTTTGACGGGGAGAGCGGGAAGATGTTGTTCGGATCAAGTTCCTTAGTGGAGTTTGAGAGTGAGGAGGCAGTAATTCAGCCGAACTTGCCTATGGTTCCTAATATGCCAAACAACACTTCCAATGATAACCATGAGAAGGTGGTTCTATGGCTCAAATCTGCTCTTGAAATGGTTGGTGGTGATTCAACACAAAATGGGGATGAGCAATTAGAGTCTGCTAAGGTGTGTTCAGCCTCCACTTCAACTGAATTTTTTTCATGAAGATTCTATTTTAAAATGTGCAGAGATAGCCAAACCTTCCATTTTACATTTAGGATATGAATGCAATTGCATAGTCTAGATGTATGTGCTCTTGTAGAGACCTATTTTTTGAGTCAGAGTCTTGCCCATGCCAGGTGGCGCTTTCCAACCTCCTGGGGTTTCTATGATATTGAGTCTTAAGGTTTGGCAGGGGATATTATTGTAGTTTGGAGGTCTAGTATAGTTGACATTAATATGTTATATAGATGTCCTTAGCAAATTTGTATTGTTATTTCCAAAATGAATAGTTCTCCTTGGCTCTTATCCAGTGTTTATGTTAGTACTGACTACAAAGAGCGGAGGGAACTGCGGCATGAGATCTCTACTTTATTGGGGAAGGGCATCCCTTCTCTGGTGGGTGGCAATTTTAATTGTATTGATAGTCCCCAAGAGAAGAAAGGTGGAAGGGCCTTTGTGGATGGAGTGGAAGCCAGGGAGTTTCGGGAGTTCATTGAGAGGAATGACCTGGTGGATCTGGGATTTGTTGGGCCCCGATTTACTTGATCTAACAACTAGCATGGAAGAAGGGCTAGAGTATGGGAGATGATTGAAAAGGCTTTTACTTGAGCTAATTGGATTCAGATACACCCGAGACATCAGGTTTCCCGCCTACAGAGAATTGCTTCTGATCATTGGTTCATACTGATCACGATAGATGCTTTAATTCCCCATTGGAGCCTATTTCGTTTTAAGAAGTTCTAGCTTTATTATCCTCGATCTGGGGATATTATTCGGGAGGTCTGGAGGATTCCAATACAAGGCAATGCTAGATACCAAGTGACTAGAAGATTAGATCTTCTGAAACGTAGGCTCCTTCGATGGAACCATGAAGAGATTGGGGATATCTTCAGGAGGTTGGAGGCCATGGATGCTGCTATTATTAACCTTCAGGACAGGGAGGATCGAGAGGGTGGGCTTCCTAATGAGGACCTGGTAGATCTCCAAGGGCTTTTAGCCTTGCATCACTCTCTTTTATGGCAGCAGGAGACTTTTTGGAGGTAGAAATCTAGAGACAAGTGGATCAAAAAGGGAAATGAAATATCCGATTCTTTCATCAGGCCATCATCATAAGGCGGCACAGAAATCAAACCTAGGCTGTGAGACATAGCGGTGGGTAGTGGATTGATATTGAAGGAAACGTTACACACGAATTTGTCTCCTTCGGATCGACGTGGCCAGCCAATGTGGGGGAGGCGACTCCTTCGTCTTCCCGGAGCCCCTAAGCCGGGTCACTAAAATATAAAACCGGGAGCTGACCAAGGTAGTGTTGATTGAGGAGATCAAAAGAGCACTCTAGTCAATGGCAAAGGATAAAGCTCTTAGACTAGATAGTTTCTCCCCACTCTTCTTCAGGAGATTTTGGCACATTATTTAGGCGGAGGTAGCTGAGGCAGTGATGGAGTTCTTTACCACTGAGGAGATGCTGGCAGTTTGGATGAGAACTTTTGTCACCTTGGTGCCAAAGAAGCTAGATGCTATTGAGCCAAGCCACTATAAACCTATTAGTTTGTGCACTACTTTATACAAAATTTGTGCAAACCTAATGGTCGAGAAGATGAAGGCCATTCTGCCTTGTCTGATCTGTCCTAAGCAAGGAGATTTCATAGGAGGTCGAAACATTACCGACAACATCATGATTACACAGGAATTTATGCATAATGTTCACCGGGCCTCAGTTCACTGCTGTATTATGGCAATTAAGCCGGATATAGAGCGGGTGATGAGAATCGAAAAAATTCATACTTATTTTGTGTACCTTGAGAAACTCTAACCCTAATTCTATTGATAAAAGGTTTATTTAGGATTCCCGTTTATCTATAAATTCTTTTATTTTAAAGTTTCCTTTATTTTTATTATTATATTTGTTAGAATTTTTAATTCATTTAGGACAAGGGTTCCCGGTACCGGTACCGGGACCCGTACCAGCGGTCGGCCTGTATGGTATGGTATCGGTACCGTACAGTACCGACATGCGATACGGCAGGACGTGCCAGTATGAACCGGCATGCCCTCTTTTTTTTTGATTTTGCATCTTGGATTTTGGGTTTTTAAGATTTTTATTTTATTTTTTAAGGGTTTAGGGTTTAGGATTTAGTATTTAGGATCTTTAATGCTTGGAATTTAGAGTTTAAAATATGTCCGATTTCAAGGTTTAGGATTTAGGATTTAAAAAATGCTATTACATTAATTCTAATTGAAATAAGATATAAAATGATAATTAAACTAAGATTATCAGCAATTAATGAAAGTGAAATGTAATATAAACATATAATTACATACCAATGTCTAGAATCGGATAGAGCATCGATATCCATAAATATAGGAATCATTTATATACTCTGTAGGAAGATCAGTATATTCCTCCATCCAGGCAGCATGATACTTCTCTAAGATCATCCCAGGAGGTATGCGTGATGGTGGATCATAACTTATCACAGATCCCTCGCTGATGTCCCGACTCTGAGAGCTATCCAGAGACTGATGATATGGCAATACAGGGGCCCATCCAAATATACCAGCAGCAAAATCAAATCCATAAGATGCTCCGAACTGCTTGGAATAATAATCACTGGAAGATGACATCTCAGATACACTATATGGACCAGAAGCTGCCGGTAGCTGCGGATAAGAGGATCCTGAATATGAGGATGATCCTGATACATCCATGAATCCTACTACACATGCAAGAGCTGCAGCTGCATCGTGTCCCGAACGATCTCGCGGAGCCCGTCGCCTATATGGAATTGTATCATCACGGGATCTACCAAATGGTACTCCATGTGCTATATCCTATGTGGCATGGCTAAACTGCGACTCCCCAGTGAATCGAATATGAATAGATAGCTATGACTCCTATCCTCCGACCCCTCCCTGATCACTAGATCCTTCACTATTTGAAGAAGCACTGTCACCACTCTCTGTGGTATCTGAATTTGAATGGACTGAGTGCTCCGATGGAGGTGCAACTGCCTTTCCTTTTTCTCTATCTCCGAACTGAATAGATGGCGGGGAGGGACAATGTGATGTATCTGCTGGAGCCCTGTGAGGAATATGGCTTGTTGCCCATTGTCCAGCATCCATCCCAGCCTCGCTAGCTATAAAACTGGCTAGTCGAGGAGGCGATCCTGGCTCATCAAGCTCTGGCTACTGTTGCTAACTCATGACCCATCCAATCATTGAATCTTCATCTTCATCAACATATGAACTTGCAGTGGGATCGAGATATTTCAATTATACTTCCTCTTGAATACACTTTAGCATCAACCTTAAATTATAGTATATATATACAAGATCATTGAGGCATTTCTGTTTCAAATGATTTTTCTACTTGGAGCGGATAAAGCCAAATGCAGACCAGTTACGTTCACATCCACTGGATGACATCGTCTTGGAGAAGATCTTAGCTGCAATAACCTTTAGATTTTTAGCAGATCCACCAAAATGCACTCACCATTCAGCTGCAAAAGACATTACATCATTTAAAATTTTAAATTTGGCAAAATAAAAAATTTAATCCTAATATAATATTACACTTACTCCTTAGTAGTACCTACCAGGATTCAACTTTGATTTACTTCTGATTGTTACGATGGATCCAAATAAATCTGTGCCCTCCCTAAAAAATTTCGTCTGTCAGAAAAAAGTTTTGTTATCATATGCTACTTATTGAAATTAATGCTAATAAAAATCACTCAATAATTTTAACCTAACTTACTTCTTCTAGGTACATAGCAGCGATATCTAGATCGGGCTCCATCTTATATATAACATTGCATAGGGCAGACATAAGATCTTCATCTATGGCAATGTCCGGTATGGAGTGCTGAAATCTCGGATTCAGATAGTAAGCTGCACATATTTTAAGAATTAGTCAAGCGTACTTATACAAATCTAATTGAATTTAAATTTTTAGGAACTTCATAAATTACTGCATACCTGCTAGACGCAAATCCAAATTCATTTGATAACTCCATCATCCATCAATGATCCGGATATACTCAAATGCATGTGATGGATCTGCCTCCTGGATATTTTTCTTTGTCCTTTGCATCATGAAATACAAGAAGCCCATCTGAGCATACCACTCGGAGTCCACGATGCGAAGTACCTCATATAGAGGCTTGATAGCCTCCACTATTCTCTCAGCCCCTATCTGAGCATATCTCTCGGAGTCCACGGCGCAAAATACCTCATATAGAGGCTTGATAAGCTCCACTATCCTCTCAGCCCACTGCAAGAATGTCTGTCTCACCGCTAAACTTTTTACATTGCTTCCCTCAGTATTTGCCCTGGCATAACTACTCTGCTGCCCTCCTGACTGACAAACATCTGACGCAGCTCTGCTTTCTTGCCAAGAAGACTATCAAGTGCAATGTAATTAGTAGCAAACCGTATGATCCCTGGTCTCAATATTTCTCTCTATAAAGCTCCTTATCAATGATAAAACCCATGTATGGTTATATATAAATCTGGTGATAGACTGTGCTAACTCAACAATCTTCTGCACCCTGTGAGTTTTTTCAATATCAATCAACATGAGATCTACACAATGTATACCACAAGGGGTCCAGAAAATGTGGTCGCCGCTTCATCAAGATCTGCCCTGTAACCCTGTATTGTGGTCCATTATCTGTGATGACCTGCACGACATTATGCTCCCACCTGATCAATCACCTCCTCCATTAATCTGAGAATATAACTGGTATCGTGTACTTGATCTGAAGCATCAACAGACTTCTGAAAAAAATCTTTCCATCATAATAAGTCAAGAAATTGACGATGCTCCGTCTAGTAGGACCAGTCCAACCATCACACATCACTGTCAACCCATACGCGGGCCACTTACTCTGATATGAGAATATCCATCCTTCTAGCTCCTTATTACTGTCTAGAAGCTGACCATAGATATCCCTCGATCCTGGAGGATCTACGCCTACACCAGCAGCCTATATAGATGAAATAGCATAGCGATAATATGGATTGTCTGATGCATGCGCTGAAATATGACTGAAATGAAACCAGGAGGAGGTGGCCTACCACATATCCTTCTTCTCATCCTTTTTGAGCATTATGTCAATCCTCTATTGCTTAGAATCTCTACTGAGAAAGACATGTGGATCGATATCATGAATAGTGGCTCCCTCTGGAATGTCCCTAGAAAATTTCCTTCTACTACCAAATGCTTCCAACATGGATGCAATACGGCTGGTGCCTCTCCTAACGGGCTCTCTGACTGAGAAGGTCCTCCTAAACTGTCTGACTCTCCTACAATACTAGCAGAACCAAATCCCAATCCCGATTCAAAAGCTGATGGCCCAAATCGCTGTCTATGCCTAGCTATCTCCTCTAGTTGCCTCTGCTCATACAAGCTCGTCTGAATAGTAGTCACCATCTGGGCCTCCTCATCAGAAGAAATAGATGCTCCCTCTAACTCCCTGGAGTAATAAAAAAGTGATTCTGCGGCTCTGCGCTCCACCTCTGCCTTATTCTTTGTTGCTTTTTTCTTTCCAGCTTTAAAATCAGCAAAGTTTTCTTCATCAACTAACGGATCTCATGTGGATACTGTCGACATGCAAATACATCAAGATAGTCGCCAGCTAAGTGCTGCTTCAACCTTATTAACCCCCATCTTTGAATTCAGTATTACACCATTTATACCTTCAGTGATGTCGACCCGAGAGCATCTCTCCATGCACCAACCAATATCACGCTCCGGATCCTTATTCATCCTTGATGGATCAATACCTGAATATTTAAATTACATATAAAATCAATAATAATATTTATTAATTAATATTTTATTAACCTAATTTTTTTAATTTAAATTATTTTTTAATTTTTTAATTTAAAAAATTAAAAAAAAATTAATCTTAGATTCATATAGGATTCTATTATACATGCTACATATATTTTTTTGAGACCCTAGAAATGAATTAAAAGTTAATTTTTTCAATTTCAGACCTAGAGCACTATTCATAAGATGCATCAAAACTTGGATAAAATGATATGAAATTTATAGTAAAAGTAGCTTATAAGTCCTAGATTAATAATTTATAATTATAATTTTTTACTAATTATTTTTTAAACTAAATTTTTAATCTAAAATTAATTTTTAATTTAAAAAATTATATACTTAATAAAAAATCAAGATCTTAGTATCATTGCGTAGATCTATTCTAGATCTACCACATACTCTAGAATCATAGCCAATAAAAAAAAATTGATAGCATTTTTTCTTAATTTTCTATTTTGCATGGATTTTAACGAAAAAATGAGGGAATAGAAATAGGGGAAATGAAAGCTATACGTACCTTGATTTCACCTTCCTCTTCATTTTTTAGGAGCTCTCTGTTGTTTAAAACTCAAAAGCCAACACAGTTGGCTTCACAGATTCCCCCCCAACCCCATCCTCACATGGTACAATAGCCATGTGAGGAAAGCAAAAAAAAGGCCCAAACCAGTTCGAACCGGACCGAACCAGTCCCGAATCGGCCGAACCGAGCGGTTCAGCCTTGTTTTGCCCGATTCATGACCGGTTCGGCCCGATTCTACACCGGTTCGGGCCAGTACAAGTTAATTTTTTTTTATTTTTTAAGGCCGGGAACCGTTTTATATAGCCAAACCGTGCCGGCATGCCACCGGTCCGATTCGGTATGCCCCAAACCAGCAGGTTCGGTACGCCCCGAACCGATCGATTCGGCACGGTTCGGCGAACCCTAATTAGGACTTTGTAATTTGACTTCCGTTAGGATATGATTTGTATTTTATTACTCTATTTAAGGACTTCAGTTGTAATGAGGTGAGACTTGAATATTGAATTGAATCCTAGAATTATTTTATTTCTTTCTTCTTTTATTTTATTTTATTTTTATTTTTATTTTCTTTTCTTTTTGTTCGTATCCCTCATCAAATTGGTATTAGAGCAAATTACGATCCCTAATTGTTGTTTGCATCACGTTACTTTCTATTCCATTATGCTGCTCCTGGTTCCCTATTCGACTGTAGTAAACCTCTGCCCAATCAAGACTTTTGAACATGGAAGAAATCAAGATCAAAATCAAGAATAAAACAAGCATCCCTGTTCAGCTGTTCCAAGCCTCCCACTCGATTGAGGCCCTAAGGAACTGGGCCATCCCAACCAACTCCATCCCATTGCCGTCGCCCTTCGCTGCCACCGGCCTTCGCCCTCGCCACCTTCCCCTCCACCTTCGCATCCCCATTGCCCTTCGCCACCATCGGCCTTTGCCCTCGCCACCTCTCCTCCACCTTCGTCATCACTATCATCGAATCACCCTGCCACCTTCCCCACCTACTTCGCCATCGTTCGCCGCCATCCCTGCCTTCGCTATCGTCCCGAAGATGCTATCGAGCCATCACCGTTGCCATCATGCTTCGCTAGAGCCACCTCCCCCGTCACCAAATGCCAACACCTCTCTCCAGGAATAAAAGGGAATCGGAGGTAGAAGAAAATATCAATCCCTTCCCCACTTTTTTAAGGTATCGCGGTCCACAGCAATACTATAGACCTTGTGGTCTACAGATAGGTTTGTAAACCCAGTCCACAGACAAAAAAAAGAAAAAAAGAAAGAAGAAAAAAAGAGAAAAAAAACTTAAGCTTTTCTTACCTTGCCTTCAGCTTGCAAACAGCTATTCAGAGTTTTCGAAGCTATCTCGTAAAAGATACGATCTCTTCATTAAACTTAGATTTTTTTAAATTAATAAGTAATTCTATTATTGCTTAGGCTCTCATTTTGCCTATCATCATATTCATCCTTATATTTTACCTGTCACCATATTTCATCCACACTTCCTTGATATAGCATACACCAAATACATTGACACTACATTTGATTCCACAAATTTATTGTGAGCATCGTAGCTAATTAAATTTCTTAGTGATCATAGTCTTTAGCTTAAAATTCAATTCCTTTTGCCACCATGACCATTGGCAACCTAAACGATGCATACTCCATTATGGAAAAAGAACTTGAAACTATTAAAAATATCCAAATAATATTTCAAGAGATCTTAAACCATATATGCCAGTTAGTAGACCAACTTCATACTGAGATTAGTGAACTTCATATTAATCAAGTCAATAATCATATAGACCTAGCAAATCCCATAGGTTAGTAAGTAGAACGCTAACTGTCCCTAAGAGAGTTAAGATTGGATAAACAACCACTGAAAGATGACCTTCCTAATAGTCAACATATCCATTAGTCACCTTCTCAGAATCCTAAACATACCATAAGTCAGAATCATATTAGGCATACCAGTCAACCATTTCAAACATCCCCAATCAACATAACAACTCATCTAGTTACACACCACTCTACAAATACTTTTGAGGGTCCTCTTTGTCATAGGATTCTACGGATGGAAATTTGAAATGACGAGTGCGAACGAGATGACTATGAGAGATAAATAGAGCCACCAATTTTCGCAGCTAGATATCTTGAACAACCTACTGGATACATACGAGGTCCTGGACACCTTAGATCCCAATGATAACAATTTAGACCATATCCACCGAGATATGAGAATTTCAAGAAACCACTAAAAGGGTTTAAAGTTGATGTCGCCTTTTATGATGGTAGATTACATCCAAAGGCATTCCACAATTGCTTGCAGGATTTAGAAGCTTATTTTGAGTGGTATCATATATTGGATGCATCCCACATTTGCTTTGTAAAAATGAAGCTAGTAGGTCTGCCAAGTGATTATGACAGACAGTCTAAAGGGATTTAGAATGATTAGGACGCCCACCTATAGTCCTTTGAGAGGAAATGAAGTTTAAACTTCGTGAAAAATATATTCCTATTTATTACAAGAGTTAATTATTGGACCAATAGTATACTCTTAGATAAGGAAACACTAGTGTCACTAACTATATGACTTATTTTGAAGACCTATAGTTGAGATATGATATCTCTGAATAATCATGAAAAATGATATCCAAGTTTATTAGCAGTTTAAGGACCGATCAAAAAGAGAGGTTTCCTTGTATTCACTTGACTCCATAGGAGAAGCCTATCATAAAATGTTAGAGATTGAAAATTTTCATAAAACTACAGTCCAAAGGAGAGGTTCCTTTCCTAATGACTCTGGACAATCTAAGTCTATTCCTGTTAGTCAAATAAGGAATTGTGCATAACTAGCACCTTCTTGTGTAAGCCTACACCCTACGGTCACTAAGATCAGAAAACCCACTCCAATGGTGTCACAGTCAGCTAGTTCCTCAAACATAGAATGTCACTTCTGTCATGAAAAGGGTCACATAGCTGCTCATTGTCCACGTCGTACTCTAGCCATAGAGATAGAATGTGAGGAAGCTTTACCTGAGAATATATTAAGAAACTTTAACCCCTAAAACCAGCTATTTTAGAAAAAGAGTATGAGAAAAACTATGAAAAGTCAGGAGGATATGTTAATGTCATGAGACGTATAGTTACCACTCCTACAGTCTCTGAAGCATAGAAATGCACTAACATTTTTCATACATATACCCAAGGTGGGATAAGATCTGCAAACTTGTTATTGACAGTGGTAGTTCTATGAATATTGTATCTAAATACATCGTTAGTCGATTAAAACATCACTCAGTATTAGCGAATGCTGTTTAGTATCAATTCAGATCGGAGCTTATTCGACCGAGATTATGTGTAATGTATTACTTATAGAGATAGCTAACATCCTATTAGGTCGACCCTGGATCTATGACGTAGATGCTCATAACTTTGATAAAGAGAATATCTATGTTTTTATATATAATGAAAAGAAAATTAGGTTAAACCCTGCTAAATCTAGCATATCACAGTCTTTAAAACAAGGTAAGAGTTCTCTTCAAGCTTCTAAAAACAAAAATTGCCACATCTTAACTCATAAAAAAATTAATGAGGAGAGTTCAGAGTCTGGAATCATATTAGCAATAATTCCTAAAGGTGAGAGTCGATTAACTTTAAACTCTCAAATTAACATGTCTTCCAAGATTGAATCTAATATCAAATTTATAAGTTATTTTTGGAAGATCCTTTGAAAATTATTTAGAACTACTTTAAATTTTCTTCAATCTTTCACCCCTAAATAGATGGTCAAATAGAAGTTATGGATCGTAATCTTGATGATTTACTTAAATGTATGGTTGATGGTAGACCTAGTCTATGGGATTTATCATTATCTATAGCGAAACTTGCTTATAATCATTTAGTGAATTGGTCCACTGACGAAAGTTCCTTTAATATTATTTATGGCTTTAACCCTCGCTAACTCATTAATCTTGATCCTCTACCTATGAATAGTCATACTTTTGAACCTGTTAATTTTTTTTGTCAAACACATTCACGACATTCATACTGATATTAGGTAAAAGCTTGTTATGAATACTGAAAAATAGAAGTTGGCTGTTGATGCTCACCATAGACATGTAGAGCTTAATGAAGATAATCATGTAATGGTTCATTTCCATCCAGAACGTTATCCCTGATATTCATTCACAAACTTACATGCTCAAACTATTGATCCATTTCACATCCTTTGTAAACTTGGGCATACTATATATTATATAGAATTACCCTCTGATTTAAAATTTAATCTAATTTTCAATATTAGAGATCCGTTACCTCATTGAGGCACATTCGAGCTTTTTATTATGCATGTAGGCTAAGTTGGTTGTATTATCACTAAGGAAGCTGTTTCTCTTGCTGATGAAGGATTTTAAAAATTTTTGATTAAGTGGTATGGTCATCCAGATTCAGATGCTACTTGAATTCATGAAAAAGAATTGCACTGTATTGATCCAAATTTGCTAGAAGATTATCTCAATTCTTCGTCAGAATCAAGTTCTTTCCAACCAGGAGGAAATGATGGGAATCGAAAAAAATTCATACTTATTTCATGTACCTTGAGGAACCCTGACCCTAATTCTATTCGAAAAAGAGAATTTATTTAGGATTCCCCTTTATTTACTATTTTTTTTATTTTAAAGTTTCCTTTATTTTCATTATTTTGTGTCGGAATTTTTAATTTTATTAGGACTTTGTAATTTGACTTCCATTCGAATACGATTTATTGCTCTATTTAAGGACTTTAGTTGTACGGAGAATGTGAGACTTGAATATTGAATTGAATCCCAAAATTATTTTTATTTCTTTCTTCTTTTATTTTTTTTTATTTTTATTTTCTTTTCTTTTTGTTCATGTCCCCCATCAGCGGACTTAAAACCGTATATGCTGGTCTTTTCTGGAGCACACCCTATAGAGTTTTGGCTTTCATGCTAAATGGATCAGTTGGATTATGGCCTGTGTTCATCATCCTTTGTTTGCCATTCTTTTCAACGGCAGTCCTTCGGATTTCTTTTGTTCCATCATTGATAACTGGCAAGGTTGTCCCTTGTCTCCCTACCTCTTTATTTATTATGCTGACATCCTCTCCCGGGCACTTCGGATGGCTACGAGCAGATCAAACTTGAATCCCTATGCACCAGCCTCGGGTGTCCAATCGATCTCTTGTTGTTTGTAGATAATTGCTTGCTAGTGGGCCGAGCATCCATCCAGAATGTGATGGCCTTTTCCAAGATCTTTGAGAAGTATTGTCAGGCAGCTGGGCAAAGGGTGAACCCCCTTAGGTCTGCTATCCTGTTTAGCCCAAAGACAAAGATCCAACTCACATATACCATCAGATAGAGACTAGGAGTGGTGGAGCGGAAGGGGTGTGGCACTATTTAGGTATTCCCATCTTTGGTCGAAGGCTAAGGGTGGACTGCTCGAGACTAGAGCAAGCTATCCAAGAGCATCTTCAAGGGTGGCATGCTAGAGCCCTTTGTATGATAGGCAGGGTCACTCTGATGAGATCCATTCTCAGCTCTATGTCTGTCTATTTGCTAGCTAACACCTTGGTGCCAAAGATGTGTCTTTTAAAGCTTGAGCAACACTTTAGGCATTTTCTCTAGGGCTCACACAAGGGGGGCAAGAGTTCACCTTGTGGCCTGGGAGATGCTCTATCGGCCAGTAGGGATGAGAGCCTAGAATCTAGTCTCTGGTGGTTAGGTGGGAAGCCCTCATCATGAGACATGCTATGCATTTTCTTCTGTCATGATAGTCTCTCGAGTTCTCTGATGATGGCTAAGTACGGTACTTGGACATTGTATGCTACCATTAGACCAGCCCAAAGCAACTACTTTATATAAAGGGAGATTTGTGCAAAGCAACTACTTTATATAAAGGAAGATTTGTGCCCGAGTGATGGGGATTATGACCCAGATCTGCTAGGTGGTGGATGATGGCCGTACTTCTGGTTTCCTCCATGATCCGTGGATCTCCGACCTTTCTCTGAACAAGTGGCCTACCTTTGTCAATGCAGAGTTCGAGGGTTCCATGAAGATATCAGATCTTCTATACCCTGAGGAGAGTAGGTGGCACTCCAACTATGTGGCCCAACTCTTTGGTCCTAATTTAGCTGAAAGGGTGCTTTCCATTGCGGTCCCTACTCATGAAGCCCAGGATATGAGAGTGAATAGATCCTCTTGTGGACAAAGGGTGAGGGCAAGAAACCTTTATATGATGTATTGTGGGACACCTGCTCGGAGTTTTGACGCGGCTTGGATTTAAAGGCTAGGGGTTTATCCAAGGGTCAACCTGTTTTTCTAGAAACTGGTTTGGGATCGTCTCCTTACCAGGTCTATTTTGAGAGGTAGGGGAGTGCCTCTCCGAGCCATCTATCTGTGTTGAGTCGAGGTAAGAGATGGTGGACCATGCCCTTTTTTGATGCCCAAGAGCAGCTTGGATTTGGAGGCTGGCTAAGTTACTTCCTATGATTAGCTTTATGGAGAGTCCCGCTTAGCTCCTCTTAGAGACAAGGCTTAGCTTGACCTCGGAGCATGCCAAACCCTCTACAGTCCAAATGGCTTGTAGCCTATCATATTTGGCTGTCTAGGAATAGCAAGGTATTTGAATCGAGAAGGCTTTCCATGCAGTTTGTCCTAGAGCATGCTCTGATTCAGGTGATAGAGGTACTTCACTTGGAGTCAGCTGATTTGACCTTGATGATCTTGGACCACTAGGATCCCCAACCAACTCTTCAAGCGACCCGTAGAGTGTTTATTTCCTATGAGCCCCCACCTCCAACTTTTCTTAAGGTCAATTTTGATGGTAGCATGATGGATGGCTGATGTGAGATGGAAATAAAAATTAAATTAAATTAAATTAAATTAAAATTAAAGAAAAAAGAAAAAAATCAAATGTTTCTGGATTTCAATTCTAATATTCAATCTGACCTTCTCCATACAACTGGAGCTTTTAAATAGAACAACAAATCATACTCGAATGGAAGTCAAATTACTAAGTCCTAATAGAATTAAAAATTCTAATAAGCATAACATTGAAAATAAAGGAAACTCTAAAATTAAAAAAAAATTAATTAATTAAATTCTAAATAAACCCTCTTTCTAGAATAGAATTAGGATTAAGGTTCCTCAAGGTATAAGAAATAGGTATCAGTTTTTTCGATTCCCATATTCCCTCCTAGTTGGAAATGACTTAACTCTGGCAAGGAATTAAGATAATCTTCTAGTAGATCTGGATCAATATGCTGCAATTCTTCATGAATCCTAGTATATGAATTTGGACGACCATGCCACTTAATCAAAAAGTCATAAAATCCTCCATCAGTAAAAGAAACAGCTTCATCAGTGATAATGCATCTAATACGATTTGGCTAAGATGTCGAAAATGAAAGAAAAACTAGAATTGGCATTGGAAGAGACTAAGTATATACCTTGAAATCACCTACATGCATAGTAGGAGGCTCGAATGTACCTTGATGAGGTAACAAATCTTTAACATTGAAAACTAGACTAAATTTTAAATCAAAGGATAATTCTATATAATAAGTGCTAGGTCCAAGTTTATGAAGGATGTGAAATGGATCAGTAGTTCGAGCATGCAAGTTTTTGAATGAATGTAGGGGATAATGTTCTGAATGGATATAGACCATCATATAATCATCCTCATTAAACTCTACATGTCTACGGTGAGCATCAGCAGCCAACTTATATTTCTAAGTATTTATAGCAATCTTTTGCCTAATATCAGTATGAATGTCATGAATGTGTTTAGCAAAAGAAACGATAGGTTTAGATGTATGGTTATTCATAGGTAGAGGAACAAGATCAGTGAGTTGGCAAGGTTTAAAACCATCTATAACATCAAAAGAACTTTTATCGGTAGATCAATTCACTAAGTTATTATAAACAAGTTCCATTGTAAATAATAATAAATCCCATAGATCAGATCTATCATCAACCAAACATCTAAGTAAATCAAGACTAAAATTTATAACCTCTATTTGACCATCTGTTTGGAAATGAAGGGTTGAAGAAAACTTTAAAGTAGTTCCAAACAGTTTTCAAAGAATCTTACAAAAATGACTTATAAATTTAACATCACGGTCAAACACCATGGAAGAGTTTGGTGTTAGAAAGCTAAGCACAACACTAGGACTAAGGCATCGAATATGACCTTTATATAGCAAACTATCTACCTTCCTTTTCATTTTTTCATACTCCCTGGAGTTTATTATATAGAGTGAGAGATCAGGTACTTAGGACCTTGAAACTAAATCAATGGCATGTTGGATATCACGCATAGGAGGTAGGCCATTTGGTATGTCTTCCAAGATCATGTCCTTAAACTCGTCTAGTAACAGTTCATTTTCAGGAGGAGGATTATTTTGGATATTTGTGATTAATTTAATCTCACTCTTAGAAATCACTATTAACATGATTCCAGAATCCAAACTTTCCTCCTCAATTTTTTTGAGTTAGAATGTGGCAATTTTTTTGATTAGGGGTTTGAGAAGAACTCTTATCTTTTTTAAAGGATCGAGACATGCTAGGTTTAGTAGGGTTTAACCTTTTTTTTTTCATTATACATAAAAACATAGGTATTCCTCCTACCAAAGTGATGAGCATCTACATCATAAATCCAAAGTCGACCAAATAGGACACTAGCTGCCTCCATGGATAATACATCATACATAATCTCGACCGAATAAGCTCCCATATGAATTAACACTAAATAACATTCACTAGCAGGAAGCAATGTTTTGTCGACTCAAACAACTCGATAAGAATGAGGATGGAATTGAGGCTTCAACTTTAATCGACTAACAGCAGATTTAAAGACAATATTCATAGAACTACCACCATCGATGACAAGCTTGCAAACGTTATCCCCATATTGGGCGTAGGTATGGAAAATGCTAGTGCATTTCCATGCTTTAGAGTCTGCAAGAGTGGTGACTATACATCACATGATATTAACACATTTTCCTAACTCTTCACAATCTCCTTCATACTCTTCTTCTAAACTAGCTGGTTCTAGAAGGTTAAAGGTTTAAGAAAGTGACCGATGGATAGGTTGACTATTAGAAAGGTCATTTTTCAGTAGTATCTACCCAATCTTAAATCTCTTAGAAATAGTTGATGTTCTATCTACTGACTTATAAGATTCGCCAAGTCTACACGGTTATTAACTTGATTAGCACAAAGCGTACTAATCTCAGCACGAAGTTAATCTACTGACTAGCATATGTAATTTAAAGTTTCTTGGAATGTTATTTGAATATTTTTAACATATTCAAGTTCTTTTTTCATGGTAGTATATGCATTTTTTAGGTTGCCAATGATCATGGTAGCAAAAAAAGGGTTCAATTTTAGACTAAAGGCTATGATTACTAAGAAATTTAACTATGATGCTCATACTAAAATTGTAAAATCAATGGAGTGTCGATACGTTTGGTGCATATAATATGTGAAGAAAATATGATAACAAGATATGTAAATGAAATATGATGACAGGTGAAATAAGGACCTGAGCAATAATAAAAATTATCCACTAATTTAAAAATTTTAAATTTTAATGAAGAGATCGTACTTTTTTTAAGACAGCTTCGAAAACTCTGGACAACTACTTGCACACCAAAAACAAGGTAAGAACAAATTTAATTTTCCTTTTTTTTCTTTTTCTTTTTTTCTCTTTTTTCCATCTATGGACAGTGTCTACAAGCTACCCGTAGACCGCGCGGTCTACGGACCAGACTGTGGACCGAATGATTTATAGGCGGCCTATAGACCGTCATCAATCAAAAAGGAGGGTGAAGGTTTTGTGGGCTTTCTTCCACTATCCTTCGGTCCATGGGTGGGGCAGCTCAGCGATGGCAACAAGAGAGGTAGCGAAGGCAATAGGCGACAACGTGGGGAAGGCTGCAATGGCTTTGGTAACAATGGAGCCCTCGAGCATGGAGTTCAAGATGGTGGAAACCAGGGATGGTGGTAGACAATAGCAAGAGAGGCAGGGAAGGCGGCGAGGGCAACTGGTGTCAGGGAGGAGGCGACAGAAATAGAGGGCATCAGAGAGAGGTGATCAGTGACGGAAATGACGAAGAGCAACGAGAGAGGGGAGATAGGGTTCTTTCTTCATCTGGAGAAGCTCCCTCTTCATCCTCGGTGCAGGCATGTGAGAGAAAAGGGTGGCGGACACAGAAGAGGGCCAAATGGATAGGGATGGCTGAGGCCTTAAGGTGGAAGATGGTGATCTTGGCAAGTAGGGAGGAGGCGGTTGCAGGCGCGGTGGTCACAACAATGACACAAGAGGCCACGACATCGACATGAGAGGGGCGATGGCAACACGGGAGACCGCAACAGTGATGTGGGGAGCGACGACGGTGGTGGTTAGTGTTGGAAGCAGAGGGGGCATCAGATTTGGAGCTTGTACAAGGTCTCGGGCGCAACAGTGCTACTCGGCGATGTTGAGTTGGTCACGGCTCAATTTCTCATTCCTCGGTTGGGTGGGAGGCTTGGAGCAGCCGAACAGAAAACTTGTTTTTCTCCTGGTTCCTTCTATGCTCAGAAATCTCAATCGGACAGAGGTTTGCAGTGGCTGAACAGAAAAGCAGGAAATACCACGATGCAAACAACGATTATGGACCATAGTTTGCGATGATGCCAATTTGATGCGGAACGGAAATGAAAAAAATAAATTAAAATTAAAATTAAAAGAAAGAAAAATCAAATGTTTCTACTTTCTAGGTTTCAATCCAATATTCAAATCTGACCTTCTCCATACAACTGGAGCCTTTAAATAAAGCAACAAATCGTACCCAAATGGAAGTCAAATTACTAAATTCTATTAGAATTTAAAATTCTAATAAAGATAATATTGAAAATAAAGAAAATCGTAATAAAGGGAATCCTAAATAAACCCTCTTTCTAGAATAGAATTAGGATCATGGTTTCTCAAGGTACACGGAATATGCGAGTTTTTCCAATTCCCATCAATGGCAATGGAGCGGGCTTTGTCATCAAAGACTCGAGATTGGTGGCAGTAGAAGGTAGTCATCTATTTGGGTTCTTTATTCTAGGGGCAAAGCTGCGAGCTGCTTGGGCTGGTATCGCTCATGCAAGACTCATTCTTCGAGGAAATCAGTTGAAAATTGAGGGCGACTCTTCTACTATTGTTAGTTGGATTCAATCCTATGCCAGGGGAGCTGCCATTTTTATCCTTTACTGCAAGATATTTCCTTCTTGTTGCAAAGGGCCACTTTGTTGTTCATCCCATATGTTTACCGCGAGGCAAACTCTACTGCTGATTGGGTCGCCTCTTTTGTTGCCCAACACTTATATTTACCGCGAAGCAAACTCCACTACTGATTGGGTCGCCTCTTTTGTTGCCCAACACTGAAGATGTGCTTTGGACTATCTCTGATTACATTCCTAGACCGCATAAGGATATTTTGTACTTTGATCTTTTTTGTTATATTCATACCAAACTTGTACGAGTGCTCCGTCTAATTAAAAAAAAAAGAGAAACTCTTGGAATATATAATAATGTACATGTCCTCTAATTTTAGCAAATTAGAAACTTAAAACAAGTTTAAAAGGAGTAACAATTCACTAAGGTAAACATACATCACCTGTGGGAACATGGAAAAGACCAATATAAAGTAGATGATACCACCAATTATATCAAACTGCCAGTTCTTCTTGCGGAATTTTAACATGTTGCCCAATGCAATCTAAAACAACATTTTTTGGAAAAATATTAATTGCTGTGTTTAAGAAGAATAAAAAGGAAGCATGAAGAAAAGTACGACATGAACCAAGAGCCAACATTTTAATATGGGTAAATAACCATAATCATTAAAATAAACAAGATATTTTTCACCAATGTGGATGAGATGGAAAAAGAAAGAATAATTTAACATACCCTACTAGAATCATCATAAGATGGGTAAGTAGCCTTGCTCTCATAAGTTTTTCCACAAAATTTGCTGAAATTTCTAAAGACATGAGTAGGATGCAAAAAGGCCCCACCACAACCATTGACAAGAAGGTGTTGCGCATGAACAGGCTTGTCTGATGGAACAGCAGAATGGCGCATATAGTGATGTAAGTCTCCTGCCATGCGGAGTCGACATCTTCCCTTCAGGTAATCGCATATTAGGTGAGAGACATTTTTCCCAGTGATCTCGTTCCAATACCAATCAAGAAGCCAATTTGGTTCATGTGTCATCACAATGACATTGTCATTTTCGCCAATCTGCAACACTTTTGCCATCTTTAGAGGCTTTTAAAAGCACATTCACTTAGCAACATTTTACGCATATGCCAGGCAAAACAATAAATGGTTTTACAACAGTCAATTGAAGTTATCAGTTAAAACTAAATTGAATAAATTTAGTTCTTTATGATGGGGTATTCTAAGGCATCATATTTTTCATCAAATAAACTGACCTTGACAAACACATACATTATATGAAGTTAACACATTTCAACTAAAGATAGTAATTTTTTCTTTAAAAAATTGTAAATATGAGTATAATATTTTTTATTAATGTGAAAAACAAGAATGTGGTTAGATGATGCTACCCTCCAGCAAATGTCTGTCAAATAAGCAACATTCACCACCCTATCCCAAACTACCTGGTTCAGGGTGTATTGAACCATTCCAAAATTAGTATCAGGGTGGCAATCCAAAAGGCTCGGATTATAGGAAACAGGATGGGCAGATATTCCAAGCCATATATATATATATATATCCAATTGTATATACTCATGCATTCAATAATATTACAAGTGCATCAATCAATTATATCATACTGGAGACTAATATGACATGACAAAGCATCAAAGTAACATCATAATCATAATTCAAACAAGCACAATCATTGAAATAATCTCTGACGATGAAAAAATTCAAAAAAAAAAAAATAAAAAATAAAAGAAAATGGCATACCAGTACAAAATAGGTATGCCATAGAATACCGAGGGTCAGTACGGTACTGAACTGGTTCTGAAGTGACAAACCTTGTAACCATGTCTTAGCTCCAATAATTGATATATGACTACTAAACTTTAAGAAACTAATTAACAGTTGTTAGCCAATAGTTTAGAGAGACAAGTGTTACTCATTAGAGCCAACCAATTTCAAAATGAGTGCAATATATAGAGGATAACATCATGATGGTGCTACCTCAGTAGTATCTAAACCATGACTATGAAAAATTATTTAAATTTGAACCACTATAACTTGCTATTAATAACATGGATCAAGTATTGAGTACCATCCACTTAACCAAAAATTATAAATAGTAGCTTTTCTAATTTCAAAAATACTCATGATGAAATAGACAACAAATGTTATATATAAACCTAGAAGATTCCAGCCACATTCTGCATATACTGAGCAGACAATAACTCTAGTTAGAATGTGTAACATGAACAATAGAAACATTCACTCTAACTAAGACAATGTGGGTGAGCTAAGGTAGCAAAACCTTGTATTGACATAGCTCTGCAAAAAATTTGAATTGGTATACGTCTACATCACCATGAAGAGCCAGATCAAGACCAAATAACCACCATCCCTTGGGAAGTTGCAAGGCAAAGTAACTCTTCTTCTGAGGCAGAAACCACCCACCCAACCAGCTCTTATGACATATATACCTCATAAAAGTATGCAGACCATCAAACCAGTCTGTGAATAATGAAATATTAGCCTAGACTGAAAAATCAATAATGGCCCTTGACAACATCACTGAAAAAGGCCTTAACGAATCTGAATATCAAAAAGTATCTTCAAAGCAAACCTAAAATGCCATGGTTCATGCAGCAAGATATTTGTGTTGTGTCTCGTGTGTATGAGTGCATATTTTGTATCTAATCTATGCAAATTTAGATGTGAAATTTACCGTGGTTTCCAGGAATTATGAAACACTGCGGTCCATCATACTTTTTCAGTTCTCGCACTCCACAAGGAACATCTGGCTTGTCTATCGTTATCTGTTCAGAACTATACCAGGGTGGAGGCTGCAGCGCATACTCAAATGGACAGAAAAGACGCCTCTCATATGTAAATGCAGAAGGGTTAGGGTACCTATGCCATAATTCGGAATTCGCTATGCAAATAGAGCAGTTTTCAAATAAACAACAATAACAAATGTGTGGTGAATGATGTTCAAAGAAAACCACATTTGCTAGTTCACTTTTTTCTTAAATATTCATGCACCAAAAGCAAGACAAGCATAAACCAGAGTTGCCAATTCACCTTTTTCCTTAAATCATGCATCAAAAACAAGATATGCACTCAGAAGTACATATATAAGTAAATTTCAATCCTTGTTTCTGTCAAGTGTCAACAATTAAGAGAAGAAGAATTTAAGGTATCATTCTTCAGCATAAAACATTACATGTAAAAATCTATTTACATTTGTATGTTGTCAGGTGGTAGAAGACTAATACCTTCTTAGAAAATGAAGAACACTTCTAAAAAGGAGGGAAATAACAGGAGGTAGAAATTTCACCACAATCTATGCTTTGCAAATTAGAAACCTTATCCGAAGGAGACATAATATGGTGTATTCTTTCATATGAGATCCAGGCTCAAAATTGTCAAAATACTCTGGTTAATCTTTCTCTACTCCTTCCACAAAGAATGGGAAAATTGGCATGAGCCTCACTTCAGATCCTCTGAACAACTAATCGAACATCCATCTTCTAATTTACCATAACAGAAGTAATTTACCATGAAAGGCATCAACACTAAAGACCCTGAGCTAAGGGATTAAGTGGAAAAGCTTTCCAATTTGCAATACAATGCACGTGCCCTCCACTATCAGACAATCCTTTGTAATGTTGTCATCACTAAGAATCCCACCAAAAGTTAGCTGTCACCAAAATGCTTGTGTAAACAGTCAAGAGAACATTCACTGATCGTATGACATTTCCGTATAAGTCATGAGACAACAGAAAGGCATACCCAAGAAAGTGGCAACTAGTCAATCCTCAATCTATTAGTTTAGCATAGCAGTGGTACTTTACCATGGAAGGCATCAACACTAAACACCCTAAGTTAAGGGTTCAAGTGAAGTTCTCCAGTTTGCAATATGATGCACTTACCCTCCACAATCAAGCAGTCCTTTGTAGAGTTGTCATCAATTAGAATTCTACAAAAGGCAGTTGTCCAATAATGCTTGTATATAACAGTTATGAGAGAATTTACTATTTAATTTCTTCATACATGATGAGGCAAAAGAATGGCGTAACCAAGAAAGAGCAACAGGCTCCCACCTCCAGCCCCCCACCCCTCACAATTGTTCTTTATGATTTCAACACTAATTGCCTCATGCTGACAGAATTATCATTGAAACACTTCCACTCAACAGCAGTTGATAAGGCAAGGGTGAAACTAAATATCAGCCAAGATTTTTTTTTCAACTTTCCTCTGAAAACCGCTATATATAAGAAAGAGCACTATTTTGGCCAACTTCTAAAATCCAGCAGCAATATTAAACAAACTAACAAATATGAATCTTTAAAAACTTAAATTTTATCAAATATTCAAGATAAGTGCTTGAAAAATATGCAACATGAACTTCAAATTAATGCAAAAACCATTATATGCACAAGCGTTTATTTTGCATGTGAATGGATATTATTCACAGTATCACGAGTAAAAAAGAAGACCAGCTTACGCAAGATCCCCTCCAATAAGAAGCAAATCCCCACGTGGAAATGTACACATGGAATCACTAACTTGAAGTTGAATTGAAGGCTGGGCCAGTAAACGAGCCACTGCATAGGATGGGTTTCCACCATCACCAGTGTCTGCAATGAAATCAAACCAGAGATTGTCTCTTTCACTAAACTGATCGTACAATAGGTCACCACTTTTAGCTTCATCTGGAACCTTGTTCATTGCAGCCTTGTTGCAGAAGAGCATGTAAAGTTATGAGAAAAAAATGCACCATGAAGACCATTCTATATTCAAGAAACTCCAGTCTCAAAGATAATTAATTAGGAAAAAAGAATACACAAATTACAGAGAACAAAATGAAAATGAAATATTTAACCTTAAAAAAAATAAAAAAAGTAAAAATTATTCAATCAACAAATAAGCTTTCCAATGTTGCTATGACTAAGCTTAGATATAATATGAATTGATTACACCATAGCATTCATGACAAATATGAGACCAGAGCAAAGTCAATACTCTCATTGGTAATTAAAGAACAATTTATTATAACCATTTCAGGCAGGTTTTATGTACCAACTGCAAGCATACCTGCATCATGCGCATATCAAATCTACCCACAAAAAGAGTTACAGATATCAACAGATCAAATACTGTCTTGACTAAATCAGCCGATGTCCTGTAACATGAAGCCATCAATGATGTAAGCACCTCTTTGAAGTTTTCATCTAAAATCAAAGTGTCCAAGAGTTAGAGAACGCCTACCCTGAGTACCAAGGAACCATATCCAAGAAATCAGGTTTCATCAGTTTCTTCAACCTTTCATATTCTGGTACTGATAAAGGGTGAGTCAGTGCCCATCTGTCAAGTGCATATGATGCATCACTAGAAAGTCAAAGAAAGGATAATAGTTCTCCAAAACATCAACTTTTGCACTATGAAACGAATATTTATGACGTCAAATGTAAATAATAAATTATAGATCAAGGTGGTTATGGAAAAAATGGACCTTTTAACAAGATGACTTGTGTTAAAGGGGTCATAATGAGATAAGCATCAGATTTCCTAGGCCTAGGGCAATTTCATTATTTTGGACCAGGCCAAATGCCAGATTGATTTGAAACTCGGAACACCTGGGCCAATGTCTGGTCCATTGGCAACATTCCTATATCAAACTGATATATGAAAATGTTTATGAAAAAGAATCTCTTGCATATATTATTTTTGAACTGTAAGATATATAAAAGATAATTATTAGAAATTCAAAATGAAAGGCTCACCCAGATGATCGCTCAACAACATAATTAGCAATATAAAGGCCGATAAATGTTGCCCATAATGAATATATGGGAGATATCTCATCTGAAGGCCCAGCACATGATCCACTGCAAACTAACTGGAAAAGTGCATAATTAGAGCAGGAAATGGATGGATTGATATGAAAAACATAAAACTTGACATTTGAAAGATCGGTGGACGTCAAATGAAGAACTGACAAAAAGAAGCATCATACCTCTCCATAAATGACCCACTTCGACAAAAGAGGGTAATCACTCGCAGAACCAACTGGTGCAAACCAAGAAGAGCAGATTTGATCTTTCAACTCATACATATGGAGAAACTTTGATATCCAAGTGTTTCCATCTTCGTTTTCCCAAAATGGAAAGGAATCCAAACTAGAATTTGGTCGCTCAAAAGATTTGCCTCTTTGAAAGGCACGATTACCACAGTGACTATAGAATACACAGCATGCAGTACTTATGACCTGCAATTGGGGCAGGCAGGGGCAAAATCAGGCTAGATTTCACTCAAAAAGATGGATGCTAAATTGCAATAGAGGATTTCACCGAAAGGCAGCTCAGATATATCCAGAAAACTTACCGCACAATTTTGGATAATGGTCAAAATTTCTGGTCTCTTTCCCGCTACACGAGCAACAAGACCAACATACCAGAGGCCAAGAAATATAATATGGAACACTATGAGAAAAAGGACAGATGAAACATATATCGTAAGAAATAAAGAAAGATTCATCCTCATATCCACCCCCATAGATTGAAAACTGGGAAGATGATACAGGGCTGCTACAAAGATCCAAGCAACATACCTGCAGTATGGTTAATTCACAAAACCAATAAGATATTTTCCCACAAACAGTCTCAACATTTAAGTCCAGGTTAAATCTGCCTGCGTAAGAGAGACTTCACCACCAATGAATAAAAAGGATCAAAAGAGACTTCTTGTTTTTGAGAGGATTACTTACCAGCGGTTGAAGTTTGAATAACTTGGCTTGAAAGTCTTCCCAATAAATGGAGATGAAAAGAAATAGAAAAACCCAATCAAGCATATATACATGGACCACCATTTAATATTATTGTCCAGTTTCTGTATGAGGGTATGTATGTTATCAGATGAGATGAAAAACAGACATGCCACTACTACAGCGGTCAAAATATGTCTTGAATGCTCGTGCGGATAAGGGTATGTATGGGTCAAGATCGTCGTAACCCTCTCCATTTTGAAGGTATCCAATAATGGACTACTAGACTGCTTGTCTGAGCCCATTGAACAATCTTTTAGTGCTTCATATTACTTCAAGCACTTCATACAGTAGCCAACATTAACCACAAAAGAACCTCTATATTATGGATTTGATTCTGCATAGAAAGAAGTCACAGTAGTTTCATCAGCTGTGATGTTAGATTTGATAGTAGGATTATGCATGAGATGAAGAAAAGATGTATTTTATAGCAAACTGGAGCTTCAATGAAGACAGTCATATTATATGATTTTCACCTGTCATTGATACAGTAAATAGCAGTAATACTGAACCATTTAACAAGGAAAGAGAGTGGTTCAGGGCCCATATATAAGGAAGATAAAAGAATCTGGGAAGTTATAACCAACGTTATATTAATTGTTTTTCCATAAGAAATAATTTTATCAAGCCAAATTAATATGATGGAGTGTCAAATTCTTGAGTACATCGATCATATGTAACACCTGGTCCCTGCATTAGAAAAATGTTCTAGAGAAACTGATGTTTCGGTTTAGGTTATCCCGTTGATTGAAGTGAAAGTGGATGCTACATTTGCTTGATGTGCTGAAAAAACAGAAGAAGAAAATAGTATTCTGAAGAGTATGCAAGGGCTCTGAGAAGGGTTCATGATACTCAATTCATAATAAGTTGAATATTAGCAGATACAATAGCAACTGGGCTTCTGCACCGACCTAATGGTCGTGCAACATCAGTCTCATGACACATGAGTCACAAAATTGTTTGAAAAAACTTCAAATTTTAATTGATTTGAAGGGGTTTTGATAGAAGTGCAGCAAAAAAACATAAAGTAAACAGATGCATGATGAGAAAAGCGAGAAAGATCTTCAGGAAACATATCCGGAAGTGGAACTTTAAGAGACACGCAACACCTTAGAGATAGTTATTCCAAGTGTTAAGAAACAATTTAATGCGATATTATTGTATCAAACCAGGAATATGTTAATGGTTCACATGGATCACCATCTCATAAGCTCTATTTAGTCTCTTTGCTAGCTTTCAACAAGAGCAGCTTGCATAATTGAGCCCTTTGAATTTATCAAGTCCAGCTTCATTGCAATAAGAACTTGAAAAGTCCAATAACTCATCTATCCCAAAAAAAAAAAAAAAAATAGGCTTATCACATCTACAATGGAACATAAATAAGGCTTGAAACTTTTCCAGAATAAGTGGTTAATGGATTCATAAATAAGTGTATGCTGAAGGTCCATCCTCTTGGCTTGGTAAATCATGGTAAAGATCCACTCAAACCAAATTCACCTCACTGACATGCAAATGTTCCATAAAGAATGCAAGACCTCTGCAATGCTATTCCAGCAATCAAGGCAAATCCAGCGGCAGCCTGAAGCAGATATTTCACTTGTGGGACGCTAGTTCATTCCAATAACAAGACTAATCTAATTTGATTATTTTCCTATAACAACCAATAACCCACACAAAAGATGCTGAGGAAGTGCTGGGATAAGTTTTATGGCCACAATGGAATACCTATCTTTGCATCACGCTATCTTAAATGATCCAATAATCCTGATTCGATATATCATTTAAAATTCTTCGTGTGTCGACATCATTCATCATGGTTATTGGATATCCAAAAAGAAAATAACAAGGACAGAGAACTCCATTTTACTTCAATCCGAAACAACGACAAACAAAATCACGACAGGCATTTGACCTCAAAAATGATTAGAATGCAAAGGAGGAATGCATTGGAGAAAACGAATTGAACGATAGAGAGAGAGAGAGAGAGAGAGAGCATACCAGATTGAGGCGAGGGGAGGCGAGGAAGGGACGACGGTGGGGATGGGAGAGGGGGAAGAGGGGATGCGGCTATTTTATTTATAAAGTGGGGAGGAGGGTGGTTCGGCCGCAGGGGATGGCCGTTTGGGCATCTGACTGAAATGCCGGGGGAGAGAACCGCAAACGGCATATTCCCCCATAAGGCACGCACATGCATGCCTCTCATGTCTAGCGAATACTTGAGAAAGTCTTTGTGCACCGGCCCGTATAAAAAACAATACATAGCAAAATTGGACGGCATAAATTTTTTTAACATATATTTAATATTATAATTTTATTTTTTAAAAAAATAAATTAAAAAATATATTTTTATAAAAAATTATGGTCTCGATTGGTTTGGATTATGATATCTAGTGATTAGCTCGTGATATTTCTATATTCACACGATATCATAGAATTGAAAATTATTTTTATTATAAAAAAATTAAAATATTTTAATTATAAAAATATTTTTTATCTTATGATATTATGTCAACAGGGTTATGATATCTTATTCATAAAAAAATATAAATATTTTTATTATTTAAACATGCATTTAATACATAAAATTTATTTTTTTAAAAAAATTAAATAATAAAAATATTTCTTTTTTATGATATCCGTGAAGAGTATTTTTATTATTGAAAGATTTTTAATTTTTTCAATAATATAACTATTTTTGGTCTTATGACAATCTATAAAGCTGGTTACAATATTTTATTCATAAATAGATGTCATAAAAAATATATTTTTATCATTTAAATACGTATTTAATACTTATAATTTATTTTAAAAAATATTGAATGATAAAAATGTTTTTTTATATAATATCTATTTATAAACAGGATGTTATAATCATGTTCACAGAATGTCATAACATCGAGAATATTTTCATCATAAAAAAAATTAAATTTTTTTAATAATAAGAATATTTCTCGATTTTGTGATATCATGTAAATATAAAGATGTCATAAGTTGGTCACTAGTATCATAACCTAAACCAACGGTATTGTTGTGGTAATCCAGTTTGATACAAAATAATTGCCGGTTCATCAGTCGGATCGATTTTATTTGGACCCTTCAACCAAGTCAGTGCACCTGAAGATGATGTCTTTTGAATTTAACGAGGGTTACAATCTATCTCAATGAAAAGAATTCTAACTACACCTTCCTGACAGTTACTTCATTCGACTTCATGTCTTCAGCCTGGTTCGAAGAAGACACTTATAGAATATATTATTGCTTCATTCAGTTTTATGTCTTCAGCCTAGTCTGAAAAGAATATTTCTGACATATATTGTTTATCCCTTCGGCTCCATGGCAAACAGTTCTTTATCTTTCGGCTCACTCCGAAGGAGATAAATCCGAAGCATATAGCTAGCATTTCTTCGGCCCATTCCAAGAAAGATGGCCCAAAGAAGTAGTTAGACTCTTTTCGGATCTCCTCTAAAGAGAGTGTATTTGAAGCATATGAATGATCTCTCAGCCTGAAATAGTTGAAGGTTGTTATAGTTGTTATAACCACCCACATGATCGATAGCTCCTGCTTCGATAACCATGGACTAACTAATTTCTGACTTCCACTATTTACTATTATGAGGAAGTTACATTAACTAACTCTCATAACCGTAAGTAGTTATACTCACGCCTATAAATATCGATAAAAGGGGACACTCGAGATAAGCCAACTCCAGGCAAGTTAGAACCAGTCCACAACTAGCTCTTTCAACACCACTCCACTCATTTTCCTTTTCATTCCACTTCATTCTGCTCTCAAGTTCTCCATTCTGCTGCTTAAATTCTTAGTGATTTGGCATCGGAGTGTTCCCCACCAGAGAAATTCCAGTCAGGATATTTGTTTTGCAGGTTTTCATCGAAAGTGAACCAGCAAGCAGGTTGCTCCATCCGGTCCGTAGGGATTTAGTATCAACAGGTATCATAATTTTTTATTAAAAAAATATTTTTATCATTCAAAATTTATAAAAAAATATAGATATTAAATATATATTAAAAAATAAAATTTACATGATTCAATTATATTTAATAATATATTACTCATACTTGTTGAATGCCCGGCATCGATCCATTTGTTGAGTACTTTAGTCGCAAGACCCGGAGTCCAAACCCTCTTTGAGTTTGGCTCCCAATTAGAGATGGCAACGAGTTGGGTTTGGGTCAGGTCACCCAAAACCTATACCCGCCTCGCTAAAAAATTATCCATCCCATACCCGTCTCGGGTCGGGTCGTGTCGTGTATAAAAAAATCATGTATGGATCGAGTCGGGTCGGGTATACCCGGTCTCATAAAACTTAATTTATTTAAAAGCTAAACGGGTCGAGTTGGGTCGGGACGGGTATATCCGTCCCATATCCAATTTACTTAAATATTTTATAAATATAATTTTTTTTATATATAAACGGGTCGGGTTTGGGTCGGGGCATACTGCTACCCATACCCGACCCGGATCCAAGTCGGGTTTTTTTTATATAATCCATATCCGTTTATAAATTAAGCAGGTCGGATTTTACCCGCCCGTTTAGGATCAGGTCGGGTCGGATACCCATCGAATCGATAAAAATTGTCATCCCTACTCCCAATCCAAGTTGCTACTCTTTCGGAAGAAGGCCGATGGAAACCAAAGCTAACAAATCTAGTCTAAGAAACGGTGTAGATCGCGAGTTACCAAATGTCAATAGCTTATATATGCACGCCATGTGGGTTCGAATAGCAGCTTTATTAGTTAGAAAAAATATATTATGATAAATTATGTTTATAATTTTTAAATTATATTATATTTTTAAATAATTTTTAAATTTTAAAATCATAATTTTTTGTTTTAAAAGTTTCTAGATCATTTTAATGTTACTCTTTATTCTGTTTTCAATGACTTTTTCTCATCATACATAATTGATTTAACTTGGATTGGTGCACTTGTGCTAAGTTAGAAATAAATAAATTTTAAAAAAAATGATGATGTAGCATCCAACGGTGATTCGGTTCTTCCAAAAGGCCGTTCTCCTCTTCTCCAAAAAAAATTGGAAGACTTAACATCCGGTCCATTTATAGACCAAACTAAAATTTTTAGTCCCTATTGATTCAAAACATAACTTCCGATCCATATTTAGTTTTCAATTTTTAGAGGACAAAAATGCCCTTTTTTCAAAACCATTTTTTCTTTTTAATGTTTGAATTCCCGTATTTTTCCTATTCCCAGTTTCTAACGAGAAGCTCCGCCGAACAACCATCTTGATTTCATCAAACCCCTGCACCACCCCCTCCCTTCCCTGGGCCTTCCGCTTGTGATCGATTAGCCCCCCTTCCTGTCTTTTGCTTCTCATCTTTTTTGCAAATTTTTTTCCTCATATCCCCACGATGGCAGCAGCCACGTCCCCTTCTTGCAGCGACAGCACCAGCCCCCCTCCCCCCTTCCCATGGCCAGGTAAACTTTAACATTTCCAATATCTTGTATTTTATTCTTCATTTCCTTCTTTTTTGTATGAATGTATAACGGGCACACCAACTATTTATTAATTTTTCTTCCTTTTTCTCTGTTTAAGTTATGGAAATAGTTATGCAGATTGGGCTTGTGGAGTTCATTGGATATACATAAATCATAGTGTTACAGCCGTGACAGTGACGTGGACAGGCTCAGGTATCGCCGAATGAGAGCAAGCCATGTGTAAGTTTCTCCGCCGGATTTTGCGCCACGTCCACAAAGCTAGGAGCGGCAAGGACCGCACCACCCTACGACTGTTTGAAGCAAACCGCCCTCGCTGAGGTCAAGCTCGGCCCGGAGTTCCTCTACCACCTCATTGGCGCCCGGGCCCGGAGGGTTTCCGCCCAAGTGAGGTCGGCCGAAGTCGGGCGACCCCCTGCCGCCTCGCCAGGTGTCCGCCCAGGAGAGGTCCACCTGAGCCGAGGTCGGCCGATCCTTCGCCTTTCGCCAGGTGGCCACCCGGAGACGGGCCCACCTCGGCCGAAGCCAGGCGACCCCCTGTCGCCTCGCCAGGTGTCCGCCCAGGAGGGGTCCACCTGAGCCGAGGTCGGCCGATCCTTCGCCTTTCGCCAGGTGGCCACCCGGAGACGGGCCCACCTCGGCCGAAGCCAGGCGACCCCCTGCCGCCTCGCCAGGTGTCCGCCCAGGAGGGGTCCACCTGAGCCGAGGTCGGCCGATCTTTCGCCTTTCGCCAGGTGGCCACCCGGAGACGGGCCCACCTCGGCCGAAGCCAGGCGACCCCCTGCCGCCTCGCCAGGTGTCCGCCCAGGAGGGGTCCACCTGAGCCGAGGTCGGCCGATCTTTCGCCTTTCGCCAGGTGGCCACCCGGAGACGGGCCCACCTCGGCCGAAGCCAGGCGACCCCCTGCCGCCTCGCCAGGTGTCTGCCCAGGAGGGGTCCACCTGAGCCGAGGTCGGCCGATCTTTCGCCTTTCGCCAGGTGGCCACCCGGAGACGGGCCCACCTCGGCCGAGGTCAGACCGCTCGTACGGAGAAGCCCCCCGGGGAGAGAGACGGGTCCCGAGACCACCCCTCAGGCCGTACAGACCCCAGACGGCATCCCGTACGGAGGGCGGCGGCACGCGGAACGTCACTTGCATCGGCCCGGCAGGTCCCGCAGCCGAGAGATCCGATCCTGACAGAACAGGCCCCATAAACGGATGGCGCCCACGCTCGGGGAAAGGAGCGCTCTCACAGAGCCCGAGGCCTGACAACCGGCCGCTCTGCCAACGCCGCCCTCCCTCTTTTTCTCTCCTGTCTTTGCCTTTTCCCTGCTGGGCCCGGCGGACGAGGTCGGAAAGCCGCCTGGCCTCCCTCACCGAAAAGGGAAAAGGAAGGAAAACAGGGGAGGGGAGTTTCCGAGGAGGAAAAGGACAAGCGCACGATGGAAGGAGATAAAGAGGGAAGAATCTGGGGACTGCGAGGTAAGCCAATTAGCCTGGGGACAAGGGAGGAGCACCGGCACAAGGCCTTGCGCCGAGAAAGAAACCAGAGATCCCGAGAGGGGAACACTGGGCGTGAGCTCGGCGAGCAGGCCCAGCCGAGATCCCGGTCCCCAGAGCGCTTCCTTCACCAATTAACTCTCTAAGTCGGGGACCCTCTCGAGGGCCCGGGCGGGAGAGTCTGTTCCTCCTCGTCGTCTACTGACTTGACCGTCGGAGCTCCCTCGCCGGGATCCCCGGCCAGGGTCTTCTAACCCCTTTCTTGCAGGTTCTCCACGGGAAGGGAGGCTCCCTCGCCAGGCGGTCGGGAAGGATCGGCTGATCCGCGGCACGGGCGCGACGACGAGAGCGGCAACAGATTGGCGTGCCAGGTAGGGGGGCAGGACACTAACCCCTAGTGGGAACCAGCTTTCTGCAGGTGTCGCGCTCTCCAGCAATGGTGGTCACTCGTGGTCGCGAGGCGTCCACCAGCCGTGTGGGAGAAGCCCACTCCCCTCCAGGGGGCCACACCCCCGAACGGGAGCTTCCGGCTCCTCCTCCTCTTTCGCAGCAGCCTGCCCCGGTGGACGGATCCCTTGCGACCATCGTCCAGCAGCTGCAGACCTTGACCTCAGCGGTCCGACAGCTTCAGCATCAGCAGCGGTCCCTGGCCACTCAGCCGCAGCCAGGGACTCCCGCGGCCCGAGCCGCGGGGCAGCGTGGGAGCCTGCGCTCAATCCAGGGCAGGCCATCCCATCCGCGGGCTACCTCCAACCCTCGGGGGAGCCACCAAGCTCCCTTGAAGAGAAACTACTCCGGTTCGGGGGATCACGAGAGTCGATCCCCGGCCGATGGGGCCGAAACGGCGCATCGCAGCAAGCGACGCCGAGGCCAGACCACGCGCCGAGACCGATCAGCGCCCCCTTCACCTGCAGTCTCGGTGGAAGACTCCACCGACGAGGCCATCCGGCGCCAGGCCAAGAAGCGCCTGGAAGAGCATGAGCGCAAGTTGGCGGAGTTCGCCCGACGGTTCGCCGACCTGCAGAACTCGTCGGCTGGCCCGGCGGGCTACGACTCCCGCCCCCCTTTCTCTGAAGAAATCCAGGCGGAACCGATCCCGAAACAGTTCCGCATGCCGCAGGTGGACCCCTACGACGGGACCACCGACCCCCTGGACCATTTGGAGAGCTATAAAGCTCTCATGAGGGTCCAGGGCGCCACCGACGCCCTCCTGTGCATCGCCTTCCCAGCGACCCTTCGGAAGGCCGCTCGAGTCTGGTTCACCCGTCTCGAGCCCGGATCCATTTGCTCCTTCCAGCAGTTGGAAGGAAAGTTCGTGGCGCACTTCGACGCCTGTCAAAAGGTGCCAAGAGAGGTGGACAGCCTCTTCTCCATCCGCCAGCAGGACCAGGAGCTACTCCGGGACTACATCACCCGGTTCAAGACCGCAGCACTGGAGATCTACAGCTTGGACGAGCCCGTCGCCATGCTGGCCTTAAAGCGCGGACTCAAGACGTCCCGCCTAACTTATTCCCTGGACAAGAAGCCACCCAGGACGTATTCTGAGCTCCTCCTCCGCGCCCACAAGTACATCCGGGCGGAGGAGGCCGACCGCACCCGTCGAGAGCTGGACGGGAAGACTCCAAAGAAGCCGCTCCCGAGGGACATCCCGGGAGCTCGGAGGCCCGGGCCATCTGCCGAGCTCCGCCCAAATCCAAAGCCGAGAGGCGAAGCCACTCCAGAGCGGAGGTACACCCCTCTCCTCGCACCTCGAACGAAGATCCTCATGGAAATCGAGGGCGAGCGCTACCTCCGCCGACCTCCTCCTCAGAACCCGAGAGCCGCCCGAGACAAATCGAAGTACTGCCAGTTCCATCGCGAACACGGGCACGACACGGAGGAGTGTCGCCATCTGAAGCGGGAAATTGAGGAGCTGATCAGCAGGGGTTACCTAAGGAAGTTCGTCAAGAACGAGGCCCCCTCTGAAGGGCAGCCGCTCGCGGCCCTGCCGCCTGTCCCGGCGATCGACAACCGCCCGACGGAGAAGCCCGTGGGCATGATCTCGCGCGGGCCCGGCCGAGCAATGAAGAGAGCCCGGGAAGTCCCGGAGAATGTAATCCCTCCCGAGGGAGGAGAAATTAATGACAATGTAAACAACGATGCCGTGGTGGTCGAGATGACCATCGCGAAGCATCCTGTACATCGAATCATGGTGGATAGTGGAAGCTCGGCCGACGTACTTCTTTATGATGCCTTCTCTCGAATGAACTTATCCCCTGATCGGCTGAAACCAGTGCACATCCCGCTGGTGGGTTTTACAGGAGACTCCGTGGGGGTCGAAGGGGAGATCACTCTCCCGGTCACCGCCGGATCCCCCCCCCGGCAGGCGACCGTCATGATAACGTTCTGATGCGGAACTAATATGCATGCAATTTTTTTATATGTTTTATATGTGGGGTTGGGTGATTAATTCCCGAATTTCAGATTAAAATAAGTTATAGGGAATTTTATATGAATTTTAGAAGATCAGCATGCAGATTAGGACCTAGAAAAGTAGAAAAGAAGGATCGCCGGGGCTGAGAAGCCTCGGTTAGGGCAAGTTCTCCTACAATAAAACTACTGGAGGTAGAGGGGTGTACCTGACAATGTCTGTGAAGATCGCAGCAAAAGGGTCTCTCGTTCCTCGACGGATGCGGCCTGGAAAATCGAGCCAAAGACCCGCGGATACCCGGCTTTCTGCTCGGTGATCCGATTGAGGCTTGGCTGGAGTCGTTGGATTCGTAGGAACTCGGGGACCTGCAAACGACCTGTCAGGGGTTAGAAAACTCACAAAGGAACAAGAAAACAAAGGAAAAACAGCAAGGGAAGGTTTCTTTTGGAGTGGGCGTCCAGGGATCTGAGATGCTTGTTGGTAGCAGGAAGATGATTGCAGCACTGGGAAGAAGAACTCTCGCAAACCCCTTTATGCACACAGCAGGGTATCACACAACTCAATAGAAGAACTCAAGGTTTTCATTCATCAAAATTCCCTTATACAAGAGGCTAGGGTCCCTTAAATAGACCCTTAACCTTGGGCTCCAAGTAAGGGTACATAAGTCTTTACATAAGAATCCTTTTCCCTCTCAAACCCTAGCTAGAAAATAAGGAAATATTAGGTAGAAAAATCCCTAAAAATTTTCTTGACTTGGTCAAGACTCCAAGGACGCCTAGGGGGGCGTGTTGGGCTTCTAGGAGCAGCAAAAGGCCGGCCCAAAGGGGCTTGGGTGCATGGGTTTGGGCCTTTGGAAGCTGGGGTGGCCTGGTAGCCAGGTAGCAGGAATATTCCCTGGTATCTTGCTTCTTAGGGGCTTGGGCTTGGCACCTGGGCTTGATTTCTTTGGGCTAGGATGCAGATGGACCTCTGGAATCATGGATGACCTTATCTATAAATATACTTTGGCATCTGGAAGGGAATCTGGGCATCTGGAGGGCATCTGCAAGAAATCAGGGTTTTCTGAATTTTCCTCCTGGGGTCTTCAAATCTTCAAGCTGGGTTGGACTTGTGCTATACTTCCATGTCTTCAATCTGATTGGACTTGGTCTTTACTTGTATGATGTGGTCTTGAGTCTTCAATATGGTTGAATAGGACTCAAAAAAAAAAATTAGCTCGACATGAGCTGACTAACACTGGACTGAACTAGCTCAACATGAGCTAAATAATTACAAGACTTAAATGAAACAACTCAGCTGGACTAAGCTTTATTACAGTGGACTCGAATGTTATTTAAGTGATCCACAGAGGGTTGAGAAGCCTCTGCCTTATTCTAGTGCCTTTGGTGTCCGCACCAATTCTCCCGGGGTGGGAGGAACTCGACCCTGTCGAGTGAAGATCAGATTGGCTCACATATCTCTCAAGAAGGTCTGGGTTGAGGCGTTGCAAGTCCTCTCGAGAAATCCACGAATCGTCCGACTCTGGCCGGCCTTGCCATCGGACTAGGAAGCGTTGATAACCGCGGCCCCGGGTCGTAATGGCTTGATCATCCAGGATACGCTCGATCCGTTCTCCTCTCTCAGGCCAATTAATTGGTGGACACTCTGGGTAAGGATCACTCTCAATAGAAGGGATAGGCCCAAAAGCCTCACTGGGTATCATTGCCGGTTCCTTGTACTCAACCAGGTCTGTAATATTGAAGGTAGAACTGATGCCCATATCCGAAGGCAAGTCTAGCACATAGGCATTTGATCCAACCTTCTTTAATACTTTAAAAGGTCCGGCTCCCCGAGCATGAAGCTTCTTAACAGTCCCAGGTGGGAACCGTTCAGGCCTAAGCCTAATCATGACAGAATCCCCTACATCAAATTCTTTGATCCTTCTTCGGGAATTAACCAAATTTTTATAAGTTTCATTGCTTAAGTTTATCTTTTGGTTAATGTCTTTATGCAAGTCTCTAATATGCTGTGCAAATGACTCTGCAGACTCTGAGACTCGTGCATGAATAGGTAAAGGAATCAAATCAATGGGGCGATTAGGCTTGTACCCATGAACTATCTCAAAAGGGCTCTTACCCGTTGTCCTATTTACTGAACTGTTGTAGGCAAACTCTGCTCTAGGTAATAACAAATCCCATGTTCCAACATGTTCACCTACCAGGCATCTAAGGAGGTTTCCTAAACTTCGGTTCACTACTTCAGTTTGGCCATCTGTTTGAGGGTGGTAGGCTGTAGAAAACTTAAGCTTGGTCCCTAATAGGTGCCATAAGGTCTTCCAGAAATAACTAGTGAACCTAACATCCCTATCAGATATAATGGTCTTGGGTAGGCCATGGAGTTTGACCACATGATCTAAGAAGAGTTTGGCTATCCTAGACGCGTCAAAGGTTTGGGAACAGGGAATAAAGTGAGCCATCTTAGAGAACCTATCGACCACTACAAAGATTGAGTCATGTTTCTTTTGGGTCTTAGGTAATCCTAGCACGAAATCCATACTTAGGTCCTGCCAAGGGCGATCAGGCACTGGTAAAGGTGTGTAAAGACCAGTGTTTTGCTTTTGCTGTTTGGCAACAGCACAAGTTCGACATCTGGCTACAATCCGTGCAACGTGCCTTTTCAATCCTGGCCAAAAGAACTGGTCCTCTATTGCTAAGATCGTCTTATTTCTACCGAAATGACCAGCTAAACCTCCAGCATGTATTTCCCAGATTAGGAATTCTCTAAGGGAAGTTTTGGGTATACAGAGTCGATTATTCTGGAAAAGGTAACCATCCTGAAGGGTATAATCACTATGGGTATTGGATGGTCCTAGCCTGAGGGTCTGGTAAATGCCTCCAAAGTCTGGGCAGGTTTCATATTCATCCTTTAACCTATCAAACCCTATGACTTGGGTGCTAACTGATCCCAATAGTAAAGACCTACGGCTCAGGGCATCTGCTACCTTATTTTCAGTACCGGCACGGTGCTTCAGGACGAAAGTGTAGGCCTGAATGTACTCAATCCATTTACCATGCCGTGGGTTCAGTTTCTTTTGGGAGTTCAGGAATCGGAGTGCCTCATGGTCAGAAAATAAAACAAACTCCTGCGGGAGTAAATAATGTCTCCAATATCTAAGGGCCTGGACTACCGCATAAAATTCCTTGTCATAGGTAGAGTACTTAAGTTTAGTCTCATTTAGCTTTTCACTGAAGAAGGCTACAGGGTGGTTCTCTTGACTTAGTACCCCACCTATTCCTACTCCCGAGGCATCACAAGCGACCTCAAACACCTTAGTAAAGTCAGGTAATCTAAGGATGGGTGCATGGGTCATCTTATCCTTCAGCTCTAGGAAGGCTTTATCAGCTGCTTTGGTCCACTCAAATGTACCCTTCCTAATGCAATCGGTGATAGGTGCGACGATTGAGCTAAAACCCCTAATAAATCTCCTGTAAAAGGTTGCTAGGCCATGGAAACTACGTACATCATGGACATTAGAGGGTGTAGGCCATTCAACAATCGCCCTAACCTTTTCAGGATCTGCAGAAACTCCCTCAGGGGTGACAACAAAACCTAGGAAGATGACCCTATGTGTCATGAAATCACACTTCTTAAAGTTGGCATAGAGGTTATTCTCCCTAAGGGTTTGGCATACCAGTCTTAGATGACTAAGGTGGTCCTTCTTGGTTCTGCTATAAATCAGAATATCGTCAAAGTAGACCACAACGAATTTTCCGGTAAACTCTCTCAGGACCTGGGTCATAATCCTCATAAAGGTACTTGGTGCATTGGAAAGTCCAAAGGGCATTACAACCCACTCAAACAGGCCATCCTTAGTTTTGAAAGCAGTTTTCCACTCATCCCCAGGTCTAATTCTCACCTGATGATAGCCGCTCTTAAGGTCTATCTTGGAGAAAATTCTGGCTCCGGCCATCATGTCTAACATATCATCCAACCGGGGGATGGGAAACCTATATTTCACAGTTATTTTGTTGATAGCTCTACTATCTATACACATCCTCCAGGTACCATCCTTCTTAGGGGTCAGTAGAGCAGGGACTGCACATGGACTCAGGCTCTCCCTAATGAAACCCTTCCTAAGTAATTCTCCCACTTGTCTCTGTAATTCTTGATGCTCACTGGGATTCAGTCTATAGTGAGGAAGGTTTGGTAAAGTGGCTCCTGGAACTAAGTCTATTGCATGCTGGATGTTCCTAAGGGGTGGCAATTGATCAGGTAAATCCTCAGGGAAGACATCCTCGAATTCTTTCAGAGTTTCAACAATTTCTTTAGGGTGTTCCTTTTGGGTTGGCTCTAATATTTCTTTGGAGGTCAAGATCCAAACAGGGTTACCATCAACAATCTCCTGTTCTAACTCCCTAGCCTTAATCAGGTTAACTCCAGGTTTCTTGTCCTTAAGGCTACTAGAACTCCTCTTAACTGGGTCCCTAGGGGGAGCTGGATTGATAACAAACTTATTCCCATGGTAGTTGAAGGTACAAACATTGGTTCGACCATACAAGGTTGCATAATGATCAAATAGCCAAGGTCGACCTAAAATCATACTACTTACTTCCATGGGGATAACATCACACCAAATCTTTTCCTCATAGGTCTGCAATCTAAGTAAGATTTGGCACCTAACTTGAATTTGGATGGAGGTGGAATCTACCCAAGAAACTTTGTACGGGCTAGGATGAGGAACTGTGGTCAATCCTAAAGATTTAACTGTCTTGGCAGAGATGGCATTGACACAACTCCCACTATCTATGATGATCTTAAGAACCTTATCCCCTATCTTAACAAAAGTCTGTAGGATGCTAGTCCTACGCCAATCTTCCTTAACTGGGGTTTGGGCTAGGATGCACCTAACCACTCCTAATTGGTTCTCAAACTCAGGTTCTTCCTCCTCACCTTCGTACTCCTCTATTAATTGATTATCAGCCTCATAAACTTCTCCCTCAGGTTCAACTACAGACTCAGGCTCTTCTTCTTGTAATTCACCTAGATGTAAAGCACTAACTGGACATTGATTCATAAAGTGGCCTGGCTTATGACATCTAAAACAGGTCTTCTGGGGAGTGTAACCCTTATTAGCTTCTAGAGATTTTCCTCGATCATCCTTGCAGGCCAAAGAATTACTAGGCTGGGGTCGACTCGGACCTGGCTGACTAGGACTGGGTCGGTTTGGGCCTGGTAGACTAGGACTGGGTCGACTGGGTATGGGTCGACTCTGAAGGGGCTGGCTAGCTCCCGGATACTGACTAGGGTATCTAGTGGGCTCAGGTCGACGGTAAACGAGCCCTCTATGGAAACGTTCATGATCCCTAGCAATCTGGTAAGCATGGTCCAGGTCTCTAACCTCTCTCATGTAGAGCTCTTTCTTAATGTCATCTCTTAATCCAGCCCTAAACCTAGATAAGACAACATCCTCAGACTCTCTCAAATCACATCGCATGGAATACTCATCAAATTTTGCAATGTACTCATCTATGCTCTTGTTACCCTGATTAAATCGTTGCCATTGATCTAGTAACCCACTACGATATGAAGCTGGAACGTATCTTGTCCTAAGCTTACCCTTCATGGCCCACCAGGTGGTTATAGGATCATGCCCTCCTAGATTAAGGGTTCTCTCAACACTAGCCCAATGTAACCTGGCTTCCCGAATCAACTTAAGCTTAGCAAACCTAAATTTACGCTCCTCTGTCATATCATACCATTCAAAATATTGATCCATCTCTCCCTCCCAATCTATATAGACCTTAGGATCTAGACAACCATCAAAAGTTGGAGCATCAAGCTTGACATGTCTATAGGATCGGTCCTCCTGGTCTACAAAATCCTGATTAGGCCTTCTATGACGAACTTCAGGGATTGGGTCAGGACGATAGCCTCTTCTAGTTTCAACCTCAAGATATGGATCAGGGTTCAGGGTCCTCCTGGGCTCAGGATTGTAGTATGGGTCAGGTTGAGGGGCTCTCCTAGGTTCGACCTCTTGGTATGGGTCAGGGTCTGGGGTCCTCCTAGGCTGAGGGTTATAGTATGGGTCAGGATGAGGGGCTCTCCTAGGTTCGACCTCAGGGTATGGATTAGGGTTTGGGGTTCTCCTAGGTTGAGGGGAATTAGGATCTGGCTCAGACTGTGAACCCTGGGTTTTTCCTGGGGTCCCTACCCGGACTTCTAACTGATCAAACCTGCTGGCAAGATGGTCAATTCTATCATTGGTTTGAATACCAGACTGAGTTAACTGGGTTATCTGGGTAGCCATCTGGGCCATTTGATCAACTAGGGCTTTTATTTGGGCTTGTAAATTTTCCATGGGTTCAGACATTTGTGAAGGAGGTGGGTGATATGAAACTCCTGATCTGGTGCTCATGCAAGACTCGATCAGACCGACTATAGCTGACTAGACCTAGAGTCCAAACTAGATGCTCAATCAAGGTGGCAAACTAGCCTATAGTAACCATGTACTCAGCCAGGCATGTGTAAGGGGAGTGTTAGGTCCCTGATTGCCAATCCTAGACACCAATCAGAGATTGGCCAGGTAGGCGGACCAGCACACGAGCCCTTCGGGATTGAATCCCTAAACCACCGTTCTAGACACTGAGCACAAGGCACACACAGGTTAACTTAACACAGTGATCTAACACTAGTCCGGACCCGACCAGTTGGTGTCCCTAGCCCACTAGGGCAAATTAAGTCTAATTAATTTTAGGTTAAGGCTTGGGACCGAATGCAAGGGATGTGGTTTTGGGCTAAGGAGAGGTTATCAACTCCTCCCCTTATCTGATATAGCAAGAATGCCCTTAAAAGTAAATTATGCAATGATGGCAGGCAGATGAGGATGCAAATTAGGGTTTAGATGTTTTTGGTATTTTTGGAGAATATGTAATTTTTTTTTTTTTTTGGTATTTTATTAAATAGAAGAAAACTTGCAAATTATGGCCTAATATGCATGAAATATACTAAAATTAAAAGATATGCAAAAATTGCTAAACAAAAACCTAAAACTTCCAAACTTGTCTTGCTGAAAAAAAAAAAACAGAGTCAAAAATTTGCAGGATGTATTTCGGCTTGAAGAAAATTCAAAGTCCGAAATAAAATCTGTAAAAATTCTGAAAATTACTTTGAATTATGATAAATCCATAAAAGAAAATTTTAAAATTTTTGGAGTTTTTAACAGGGAGAAATAATTAAAATAACAGAGTATATATGAACTGAAAAATTGCAGAAAACAAGCCTTAATCTAAGCTCTGATACCAAATGATGCGGAACTAATATGCATGCAGTTTTTTTTATATGTTTTATATGTGGGGTTGGGTGATTAATTCCCGAATTTTAGATTAAAATAAGTTATAGGGAATTTTATATGAATTTTAGAAGATCAGCATGCAGATTAGGACCTAGAAAAGTAGAAAAGAAGGATCGCCGGGGCTGAGAAGCCTCGGTTAGGGCAAGTTCTCCTACAATAAAACTACTGGAGGTAGAGGGGTGTACCTGACAATGTCTGTGAAGATCGCAGCAAAAGGGTCTCTCGTTCCTCGACGGATGCGGCCTGGAAAATCGAGCCAAAGACCCGCGGATACCCGGCTTTCTGCTCGGTGATCCGATTGAGGCTTGGCTGGAGTCGTTGGATTCGTAGGAACTCGGGGACCTGCAAACGACCTGTCAGGGTTTAGAAAACTCACAAAGGAACAAGAAAACAAAGGAAAAATAGCAAGGAAAGGTTTCTTTTGGAGTGGGCGTCCAGGGATCTGAGATGCTTGTTGGTAGCAGGAAGATGATTGCAGCACTGGGAAGAAGAACTCTCGCAAACCCCTTTATGCACACAGCAGGGTATCACACAACTCAATAGAAGAACTCAAGGTTTTCATTCATCAAAAATTCCCTCATACAAGAGGCTAGGGTCCCTTAAATAGACCCTTAACCTTGGGCTCCAAGTAAGGGTACATAAGTCTTTACATAAGAATCCTTTTCCCTCTCAAACCCTAGCTAGAAAATAAGGAAATATTAGGTAGAAAAATCCCTAAAAATTTTCTTGACTTGGTCAAGACTCCAATGACGCCTAGGGGGGCGTGTTGGGCTTCTAGGAGCAACAAAAGGCCGGCCCAAAGGGGCTTGGGTGCATGGGTTTGGGCCTTTGGAAGCTGGGGTGGCCTGGTAGCCAGGTAGCAGGAATATTCCCTGGTATCTTGCTTCTTAGGGGCTTGGGCTTGGCACCTGGGCTTGATTTCTTTGGGCTAGGATGCAGATGGACCTCTGGAATCATGGATGACCTTATCTATAAATATACTTTGGCATCTGGAAGGGAATCTGGGCATCTGGAGGGCATCTGCAAGAAATCAGGGTTTTCTGAATTTTCCTCCTGGGGTCTTCAAATCTTCAAGCTGGGTTGGACTTGTGCTATACTTCCATGTCTTCAATCTGATTGGACTTGGTCTTTACTTGTATGATGTGGTCTTGAGTCTTCAATATGGTTGAATAGGACTCAAAAAAATAAAATTAGCTCGACATGAGCTGACTAACACTGGACTGAACTAGCTCAACATGAGCTAAATAATTACAAGACTTAAATGAAACAACTCAGCTGGACTAAGCTTTATTACAGTGGACTCGAATGTTATTTAAGTGATCCACAGAGGGTTGAGAAGCCTCTGCCTTATTCTAATGCCTTTGGTGTCCGCACCACGTTCACTGTCGTCAAACTCCCTTCGCCTTACAACGCCATTCTCGGGCGTCCCGGGCTCAACCAACTGGACGCCACCATCTCCACGAGGAGGCTGTTGGTGCAGTTCCCCACGCCTTCCGGGCCCGGGGAAATGAATGGGACAGTCCAACCGGTTCCGCTCTGCCTCCAGACGGTCCCAGGCACCAGGAGTGCAGAGCTCGCCCACGATATCGAAGATCTCGATCTAAGAGAGAAGGAACCCAGGGGAGGGCCCGTAGAGCGCCTGCTAACCTTCCCCCTCGGTTCGGACCCCATGAAGATGGTGCAAGTCGGGGCCCAGCTCCCCGAGGAAGAGCGAGCCCGCTTGCTGGAGTTCCTCCGAGCCAACGCTGACGTGTTCGCCTGGTCAGCGGCCGACATGCCGGGCATCCCGCCCGAGATCATCATGCACAGCCTGAACGTGGACCCGAGTTGCCGCCCGGTCCGCCAGAAGAAGAGAAGCTTCGCCATGGAGAGGCAGAAGGCGATCAACGAGGAGGTAGAAAAGCTCCTCGCCGTCGGTTTTGTCCGGGAAGTTCAATACCCCAGCTGGCTAGCAATCGTGGTCATGGTAAAGAAGAGTAGCGGTAAGTGGAGGATCTGTGTGGACTACACCGACCTCAACCGAGCCTGCCCGAAGGATAGCTTCCCTCTGCCGAAGATCGACCAGCTGGTCGACACCACCTCGGGGCATCGTCTCCTGTCATTCATGGACGCCTTCTCCGGATACAACCAGATCCGGATGAACCCGGAGGACGAAGAGCGCACTGCCTTCATAACTGACCGCGGGACTTTCTGCTACAGGATGATGCCCTTCGGCCTCAAGAACGCGGGGGCGACGTACCAACGTCTGGTCAATAAAGTCTTCAGAGACCAGATAGGCCACAACATGCAGGTGTACGTGGACGACATGCTGGTAATGAGCAAACTCGATTCGGACCACGTGGCCGACCTGACGGAAACATTCGGCAACCTCCGGTGCCATCAGATGATACTCAACCCGGCGAAGTGCGCCTTCGGCGTCTCCGTCGGGAAGTTCCTGGGGTTTATGGTGACCCAGAGAGGAATCGAGGCCAACCCGGAGAAGGTCCAGGCCATCCTGGACATGGAGCAGCCCGCCTCCAAGAAGCAGGTGCAACAACTAACCGGCCGAGTTGCGGCCCTTAGCCATTTTATTTCCAGGTCGGCGGACCGCTGCCGTCCCTTCTTCAAGGTGCTGAGGAAGATGAATGGCTTTGCTTGGACCGAGGAGTGCCAGCAGGCCTTCGAGGAGTTGAAGAAGACGCTCGCATCCCCACCTCTGCTGTCCAGGCCCGAGGAGGGAGAGGAGCTAACCCTCTACTTGGCGGTTACCCCGGAGGCCGTCAGCTCTGTCTTGGTCCGAACCGACGACCACGGGCTCCAGCGGCCGGTGTACTATACCAGTAAACTCCTCCGAGATGCGGAGCTCAGGTATTCCCGGCCCGAGAAACTTGTTTTTGCGCTAATAGTGTCTGCCCAGCGTCTCAGGCCCTATTTCCAAGCACACCCCATCGCCGTCTTGACGGACCAATCGCTGAAAGCGGTGCTCAGCCGACCTGATACCTCGGGACGATTGGCCAAGTGGGCACTGAAACTCAGCGAGTTCGACATTACATACCGACCGAGGTCGGCCATGAAGGTGCAGGTGTTGGCCGATTTCTTGGTCGAGTGCGCAGGCTTGGGCAAGGAGCCCGAGGAGGGCCCCCCGGCCCGGCCGACGGGCGTTGGCACCGACGAGCCCGGAGAGGACGCCTGGATCCTCCATGTGGACGGGGCCTCAAACTCCGACGGTAGCGGAGCTGGGCTCATCCTTGCCAACGGCGACGGGGTCGTCGCCGAGTGCGCGCTCCGCTTCCAGTTCCCCGCAACAAACAACCAGGCGGAGTACGAGGCACTTCTTGCCGGACTGAGAGTCTCCCGCGAGCTGAGCATGACCAACCTCAGAGCTTTTACTGACTCCCAGCTCGTGGCGGGGCAGGTGTCCGGGGAGTACGTCGCGCACGACCCCCAGATGGCGAAGTACTTGGAGCTCGTCAAAGCGGGCGCATCCAAGTTCCGGCGCTTCAACATCTTCCATATCCCCCGCGGGGAGAACGCCCGCGCGGATGCCCTCTCTCGGCTGGCAACTCTGCCGGACACGATGTTGGGACGCGCTCATGTGGAGCGACTTGAGGTCCCAAGCCTCGAAGCACCGGTGGAGGTCCATCAGGTCAGCCAGGAGCCCGGCTGGATGGACAAGTACGCTGCGTACATCACCAGCGGCACCCTGCCGGAGGACCGGGAGGCGGCTCGCCTCATCAGGAAGAAGGCCGTGCAGTTCGTCCTGATGGACGGGCAGTTATATCGAAGATCCTACTCTTACCCCCTCCTCAAGTGCATCGGACCCACAGAAGCCAAGCTCGTGCTCCAGGAGATTCACGAAGGCATCTGCGGGAACCACGTGGGGGACAGGGCATTGGCATACAAGGCCCTCCGTCAAGGCTACTTCTGGGAGATAATGAAGGAAGACGCCGCCGACTTCGTGAAGAAGTGCGATCGGTGCCAGCGTCACGCCACGGTGCAGCGGCAGCCCTCCAACCCAATCTCTCAGCTCTCAGCCCCTTGGCCGTTCGCCCAGTGGGGGATGGACCTCCTGGGCCCATTCCCGCCGGCATCCAGTCAGCGAAAGTTCTTGATAGTGGCTATCGACTACTTCACGAAGTGGGTCGAGGCCGAGCCCTTGGCGAGAATCACCGAAGCAAACGTCGCCAAGTTCTTCTGGAAGTCCATCGTCTGTCGCTTCGGCCTCCCCCACACCGTGGTCACCGACAACGGACGCCAGTTCGACTGTCGGGAGTTCGAAGACTTCTGCAGCGACCTCGGCATCAAGCATCGCTTCACCTCGGTGGCGCACCCTCAGACCAACGGGGAAGCCGAAGTCACGAACAGGACCATTCTTCAGGGCCTCCGCACGCGGCTAGACCAAGCCAGGGGCAGGTGGGCCGACGACCTCCCCAGCGTTCTTTGGGCATACCACACTACCCCAAGGACGGCTACCGACGAAACTCCATTCAACCTCGTCTTCGGAGCCGAGGCAGTCATCCCGATCGAGCTCAGCCTACCCACACTGCGCGTGGAGCAATATGATGAGACAGAAAACCCGGCCAGGATGATGCTCAACCTGGACCTTCTCGAGGAAACGAGGGACAAGGCCCGAATCCGAATGGCGGCATACCGGCAACGTGTAGCCAGATATTACAACTCCCGAGTGCGGCCGAAGGTTTTTCGTCCCGGGGACTTGGTCCTCCGACACGCGGAAGCCTCCCAGCCACGGGAATGCGGCAAGCTTTCACCCAACTGGGAAGGCCCATATCGGGTGGCGGAAGCCCTCCCCCATGGGGCATATTACTTGGAAGAATTGGGAGGTGCCAGGTTCCCCCGGACTTGGAACTCCTCGAACCTGAGAATGTACTACCAGTGATGTAAGGCTCCCAGTTTCTGTAACAAAAGCTTCCCCAGTTCACGCACTCCCTCCAAAACTTCGACAAGAAGGCCTGAGGCATCGAGCTCAGTCCGGAAGATCCTGGGCTTCGGCCTGGAAGGTGGCGCCGAACCCAGTTCGCCCATGCAAGCCCGGAGCACAGCTCAGCAAGCCGCGCAAGGTTTGAGAAAGCCTGCGGCATTGAGCTCAGTCCGGAAGATCCTGGGCTTCGGCCTGGAAGGTGGCGCCGAACCCAGTTCGCCCATGCAAGCCCGGAGCACAGCTCAGCAAGCCGCGCAAGGTTTGAGAAAGCCTGCGGCATTGAGCTCAGTCCGGAAGATCCTGGGCTTCGGCCTGGAAGGTGGCGCCGAACCCAGTTCGCCCACGCAAGCCCGGAGCACAGCTCAGCAAGCCGCGCAAGGTTTGAGAAAGCCTGCGGCATTGAGCTCAGTCCGGAAGATCCTGGGCTTCGGCCTGGAAGGTGGCGCCGAACCCAGCTCGCCCACGCAAGCCCGGAGCACAGCTCAGCAAGCCGTGCAAGGTTTGAGAAAGCCTGCGGCATTGAGCTCAGTCCGGAAGATCCTGGGCTTCGGCCTGGAAGGTGGCGCCGAATCCAGTCGCCCACGCAAGCCCGGAGCACAGCTTAGCAAGCCGCGCAAGGTTTGAGAAAGCCTGCGGCATTGAGCTCAGTCCGGAAGATCCTGGGCTTCGGCCTGGAAGGTGGCGCCGAACCCAGTTCGCCCACGCGAGCCCGGGACACAGCTCAGTGAGCCGCGCAAGGCTTGAGAAAGCCTGCGGCACCAAGCTTAGTCCGGAGATCCCGAGTTTCGGTCTAGAAGACGGTGCAGAAATCGTGTTGTCCGCCCAAGCATGAAGGCAACCCGAAATCGGACCTGCTCAAGGTTTGCCTCGCTGCAACGTGGCTCAGCGGGCCCCATCCTTCGATTGGAGCAATGGAAGGACCAAGCCTGCAGCTACTTCAGGTTTTCCAGACCGACATCTCAGAAAGAAAAGAAGAGAAGAGTATAACGAAACTACGAACAATGTTTCGATAAAACTTGGATCCTCATTAATATAAGTGGTCGTTACAAAGCTGGGAGCCCCGACAGGCCGGGACTCCCCAAAAGAACAAAAACTACAAAGATGAAATAACAAGATGGCGCCGGGTCACTGGGGCACGGGTTCGGAGCCATCTGCCGGAGGCGCGGGCGCTGCTTCCTCAGCTTCTGCAGTAGCCGGCTCCTGGGGCTGCTCTGGGGCCGCGGCATCGCTGGTCGACGGCACCGCAGGCATCGCTCTGGCCGCGCCGGGAACCCTGCTCTCGCCCCCTGGCTTCCGGCCGCCGACGATGACCCCGCTCAGGTCCAGGTGGGGGAAGAAGGCCCCCACCTTCTCCCGGCACATCCGGAACCCCTTCAGGAAGGAGTCCACGGTGGCCTCCCAGACCTCCGCCGTGAACTCGTCGGAGGCTCGGAACTTGGGGACGGCTTCTTGCGCTTCCCGCTTGGCCGCCTCCAGGAGCCCGTTGACGTAGGCGCTCCGCTCCTTCACCGCGGCCACCTCTCGTCGGGCCTCCTCCAGCTGGCGCTCCACCCAGCTGGAGTGGGCCTGCAGGCGGGCCTTCTCTGCCGCCTCCTCTTCGGTTCGGTGCTGATTGGAGGCCCGCTCCTCCGACAAGGAGGCCTCCAGCTCCTTGTTCCGCTCCTCGGAACGCGCCAGGTCAGATCGGAGGGCTTGCTTCTCGGCTCGCAGCTCAGCCCCCTTCTCCATCAGGTCCTTCACGTCGGCCGCGAGCTTGCCGAGTTTTAGCTCCCGATCGGATTCCCTCTTGGCGTTCCCTGCGAGGTAATTCCTCAGTAAGAGGACGTCGTTCCCGATCTGCAATACAAAGGCAACACCTGTCAGAGCAGAGGCAGAAAAGCCTCGAGGTTGAAAAGAGAGAAAGAAGAGGAAGCCCACACTCACCGTAAAAAGCTGAGGAAGGATGCCGAGCAGGGCGTCCGCATAGTCTCGGCCACCCCGAGCTCGGCGGTCCCGGGCGGTGGAGGCGTACTCCATCATCTTCTCCGCCAGCCCCCTGTCGAGGATGACCGAGTCCCGGTGGGAGATCACCGGTGCTGGACCTTTCGGGCCGGCCCCTGCGGCAGCTGCCCCCTCGGACGGAACCACAACTGACGGGCCGGCGGTCGCCACAGACGGCGCTGTCGGGCCGGCGATGATGACGGGCCCGGAGACAGGCGGAGCGGCGGGCACTGGAGCTCTCTCTGCGGTGCCGCCAGGTCTCGTGGCCGAAGCACCGGGAACCCCGCCCTGAGGAGGCCTGGGCGGGGAAATGGCAGCATCCGGGTCGGGCACGGTCGCCGCCACGACCTCCCGGCTCGTCTCTGTACGAGCCCTCTTCGCTGCGGGCTCATCCACCTCCACGACGTCCCGCTGGGCCGCCCCCTCCAAGAGGTTCTCCAGAGAAAACTTCATCCCTGCAAAATGAAAAAGACAGAAGGTCAGACAGCTCGACCTTAAAGAAAGAGGGGGAGGCAGAAATCAATGCGGGGCCAAATCTCACCAGTCTCACGGATGGGACTGATGCCGGCCTCATAAAGGTTCTGCTCAGAGAGCAGAACCTCGAGCGCCGGGACCACGTCACTCAGGAGCAGGGCGTAGGACTCCTGGTCCGTAGACTCCACTCGGGAGTTCCGGTTCGGCGACCGGTCCGGTTCGCTCCAGGCCCAATCGACGTCGTCGACCGAGGCGAAGAAAAACCGGCTCTTCCATCCCTTGACCGAGGAAGGGAGGTCGAACCGGAGACACCTAGGCCGGGGCGAGATGTACCACCAGCCGTCATCGGTGGAGCACTTCTTCAGGGTGAACAGGGCCCTGAAGAGAGAAAAACGGGCAACAAACCCATGAAAGTGGCAGAAGACAATGAAGGAGAAAATGACCCGGATGGCATTAGGAGCCAGCTGGGCCGGGACGAGCCGGAAGTGGCTGAGGAAGGAAAGAAAGAAAGGATGCAGGGGAAAACGAAGACCCCCGAGAAGGAAGTCTTCGTAGAAAGCAATGCGGCCGGGGCCACTCATGGTGACACGCTCCCCGGACCGCGGAGCAAAGAGACGGATAGACCCCGGGATGCCATAGGCATCCCGGAGCAGAGAAAGGTCGCCTTCGGTCATGGTAGAAGCATGACCGGAGGGACCGGCGGGAAGAGATGGCGGAGCAGGAAGAGAAGGCAAGGCAGGAAGAGAGCGGAGGGACACGGCAGGCGCAACCGGAGGGGACCGGATCCCCCTGGGGATGCCAATAGTGACACCCCCGGGTTGCAAACGCCGGCGGACCTCCTCTGGAATTACCTCCTCATCCGAGGAGGAAGAAGATGGAGTCCTCGGCCGGGATGGACCGGCCTCGTCCGGATTGGAAGAGACATGGCGACGGCGCGCCATGGAAAAGGAAAGGGCAAGGAAGTCGGACAGAAAATGCTAAAGAAGGAGGGGGGGCCGAAGAAGGAGAAGGAGGCACTCACCGAAAATGCACAGACGAGCGCGAGCAGCAGAAGTTGTTAGCCTGCAGCAAACCGCCCACGAAGCAAGGAAAAAGGCCTCGTTCTGGAAAGTCCCCTCCCTTTCAAACTCAGCCGACAGCAGCCGTACCCATCATTCCGCCTCCGACCACTGGATGGTCGCCACGTGGGCGCATGCCCGACACCGACGCCTCGTTAGCAGAGTAACGGCCTCTGCCTCGAAGCGACGCATTGATTACGGGCAAGTGGACGACGCGTGGCGGCTCCCCATAGGTCTTCAGCTGCATCGAGCCACGACGAGCAAGGATCGTGGCAATTATGATGCAAGATCTTCGCCTCCCCACGTCATGTCCGCAATTAATCCCGACGTTCCGTTCTACGATATCCCGACGGAACGGCGGGCTGGGGGGCAACTGTTACAGCCGTGACAGTGACGTGGACAGGCTCAGGTATCGCCGAATGAGAGCAAGCCATGTGTAAGTTTCCCCGCCAGATTTTGCGCCACGTCCACAAAGCTAGGAGCGGCAAGGACCGCACCACCCTACGACTGTTTGAAGCAAACCGCCCTCGCCGAGGTCAAGCTCGGCCCGGAGTTCCTCTACCACCTCATTGGCGCCCGGGCCCGGAGGGTTTCCGCCCAAGTGAGGTCGGCCGAAGTCGGGCGACCCCCTGCCGCCTCGCCAGGTGTCTGCCCAGGAGGGGTCCACCTGAGCCGAGGTCGGCCGATCCTTCGCCTTTCGCCAGGTGGCCACCCGGAGACGGGCCCACCTCGGCCGAAGCCAGGCGACCCCCTGCCGCCTCGCCAGGTGTCCGCCCAGGAGGGGTCCACCTGAGCCGAGGTCGGCCGATCCTTCGCCTTTCGCCAGGTGGCCACCCGGAGACGGGCCCACCTCGGCCGAAGCCAGGCGACCCCCTGCCGCCTCGCCAGGTGTCCGCCCAGGAGGGGTCCACCTGAGCCGAGGTCGGCCGATCTTTCGCCTTTCGCCAGGTGGCCACCCGGAGACGGGCCCACCTCGGCCGAAGCCAGGCGACCCCCTGCCACCTCGCCAGGTGTCCGCCCAGGAGGGGTCCACCTGAGCCGAGGTCGGCCGATCTTTCGCCTTTCGCCAGGTGGCCACCCGGAGACGGGCCCACCTCGGCCGAAGCCAGGCGACCCCTTGCCGCCTCGCCAGGTGTCCGCCCAGGAGGGGTCCACCTGAGCCGAGGTCGGCCGATCTTTCGCCTTTCGCCAGGTGGCCACCCGGAGACGGGCCCACCTCGGTCGAGGTCAGACCGCTCGTACGGAGAAGCCCCCCGGGGAGAGAGACGGGTCCCGAGACCACCCCTCAGGCCGTACAGACCCCAGACGGCGTCCCGTACGGAGGGCGGCGGCACGCGGAACGTCACTTGCATCGGCCCGGCAGGTCCCGCAGCCGAGAGATCCGATCCTGACAGAACAGGCCCCATAAACGGATGGCGCCCATGCTCGGGGAAAGGAGCGCTCTCACAGAGCCCGAGGCCTGACAACCGGCCGCTCTGCCAACGCCGCCCTCCCTCTTTTTCTCTCCTGTCTTTGCCTTTTCCCTGCTGGGCCCGGCGGACGAGGTCGGAAAGCCGCCTGGCCTCCCTCACCGAAAAGGGAAAAGGAAGGAAAACAGGGGAGGGGAGTTTCCGAGGAGGAAAAGGACAAGCGCACGATGGAAGGAGATAAAGAGGGAAGAATCTGGGGACTGCGAGGTAAGCCAATTAGCCTGGGGACAAGGGAGGAGCACCGGCACAAGGCCTTGCACCGAGAAAGAAACCAGAGATCCCGAGAGGGGAACACTGGGCGTGAGCTCGGCGAGCAGGCCCAGCCGAGATCCTGGTCCCCAGAGCGCTTCCTTCACCAATTAACTCTCTAAGTCGGGGACCCTCTCGAGGGCCCGGGCGGGAGAGTCTGTTCCTCCTCGTCGTCTACTGACTTGACCGTCGGAGCTCCCTCGCCGGGATCCCCGGCCAGGGTCTTCTAACCCCTTTCTTGCAGGTTCTCCACGGGAAGGGAGGCTCCCTCGCCAGGCGGTCGGGAAGGATCGGCTGATCCGCGGCACGGGCGCGACGACGAGAGCGGCAACACATAGTAATCATGCACTATAAAGAACTATTTTCTTCTCTTAATTTTCTATCCATTCTTTTTCTCTCAAGATGAATATTCATCCATAATTTCCAAGCCATTATCTTACAACATCACATCCCTACATATGAACTACTTTTCATATGTTATTCAAAATCATAACATTTCATGATTTTATTTTTTTCTTCTTGAAATTACAAGATATGATTTTTTTTATTATCGAGTATTATACTGTGCAATGCAATATTATAAAAATCATATTATAAATTTTTACTTTAAAATAAAATTTAAAATTCACATTTTCACTCATTATCATCTTAGGATATCCATCTTTTTTTTATTATCAGGTGTTTCTTTTTTTAAAGTTAATACAAACGGGTGGTGAATGCATTTAATTTTGGTACAACAAGATGACTTTGCTAGGTCTTTTCTTTGATATTCTATTGGTTGAAGAGCTAAAGGTAACAAAAATATTTTAAGATGAGTTTTCTTGCTATCATATTGTGAGTATGAATCATTAGAAACACTGGTCTTTGAGATACCTTCTTTTCTTCATCTTGTACATGTTTGTTTGCACAATATCTCCATCTCAAATCAAATAATAGCAAAGTGATTGGAATTCAATTTTACTAAATAGGCTTTCTTTAAATAAAACTCTAATTTTTTTTTCTGGATGTATTTCTCAAAAATAATTACTTGATTCATATTCCAAATGAAGGCCTTTATTGGAAGGCTGTTTTAGACTAATGTGGATTACGTGCAGTTTAAGTAGGACAAATGCTCAAAGTTTAGGAAGGAGGTTTCTAAAAATTTGGATATTAGTTATGATAAAATATTTTTAATTTATATTTTAATTAATGGCCTAGTCCATTATGTGGCTTCTTTAGATATTATGAAATATAATTGTGCTTCTTTGGAAATAGTTTTATATTTATAATGATCTTTCTAAGGATTTTATGTTATTTTTGATTAATATATATTTATAATATGTTGATAATGTTCGTAGTATGTATCGTATAAATTTGATTTGTAACAGAGTAGATGATGGCTACTGCTAGGAGAAGCCAAGGATTTTGTATTGACTCGACAAATATGGTAAACAGAAGGTGTTATTTTAATCACTATGTGGATGTTATGGAAAGAATTATAAAGTCGATATTGTTGGGTTTCAATGGCACAGTAGAAGAATGGATTTCAAAAATATTTCATTTTGAAACTCCAACAACTAGAAACTCTAAGTCCAAGATCACTTATTCATTACAATTAACAAGTCATTCAAACAAGGTTTGGAAAAATACTTGAAACTCTAATTCCTTCTTCTTTCCACTAGGCACACAAGTGCATGCCGTCCAGGGGTGATCCACACAGGAATTGAACCTAGGAACCACTCCTTAGTAGGTTGCCTAATCCACTAGGACTCTTCAGATGGCCTTTCTTCCTTTGGTAGCTCTCCTTCCTTGCTCAGATCCTTGCTCTCCAGTAGATCACTCTGAACCCTCTCCTAAACTTTCTTTTACTCTCTTTATCACTTCCTAATTTCTTCCTAAGCCCTTGTCTTAGAATGGCGGACTTGTCTTAAGGCAAAACATATGCCGTAATAAGGGAAGGAAGAGACAAGGAGGATAAAGTGGCAGAGTATAAGAGTGTAAGAAAGAAAGGATAATTATGATTCCTTCAGCATAAACACCAAAGGCTTTAAATAGGAGATGGGGGGTGCCAAAAATGGCTCTTCATCAGCCTTTGATTTGTCAAACAATAGATCATATAAGACCCTTCATGAAAAAGTCTTATCTTGAAAAGTCAAGACCCTTCTTGCTCCAAAAGGCTTATACGAATCCTCTAGATTATATTGGCCTTTTGTCCTTATGCCATGTAGCATGTAACCAGCTGATAGAATTATTAGATGGCGTGAAAACAAAATGGCTTATCCAAGAGATCAAGTCCCTTCATGAAGGACTCTTGGTTTGAATTATTGTGGCAACAATGAAGGGACGCAACCCTTCACTTGTGCACGCCAATTCCTCACCGCCCATTCCTTCCTTCCACCGGTAATAAGCCAATAATATTTATCGTGGGATAAGGCAAAGGGATATCTTGTTTCATGTGGAAAACAATTCCCATAAGCAGAAGGACCTAGAGTCCTTCTGTGCACCATCATATCTCACGCACAATCCAATTGGTGCCAAGAGTCTCTTCAACTTAGGACTCTTCAAATAAATTAGATAAAAGCTTAATAAATCTGGATAAAACCAGATAATTGCTTCCCCACTTTGGACTCAACTCAATCTAGGATTCCCTCAAATTGGTTAGCCCATTAAGCAACCTTATAGACCCAATTCAATTGGGTTAGGAGTTAGATTAGCCTACACATGCTAATATGTAATCTAGCTAACCAATTAGAATCCCATGAAATACCAATTGACTTCCTAGGCCAATTTTCTAATATGTGTGACCCTTTAGGTTCCATAACTAGCCAGCAGTAGGTCTAGGTCCAAGCCAATTCAATCCAATCGAACCTGATTTGACCTAATTAGGTCAAATTGAGCTGACCTAAGTTGCCAATTCGAACTAGCTTTCAAATTGACTCATGAATCCAATCAAATTGATTCATAAAAACCTACAATATATGATTGACGTCTAGCAACGTATCATGCTTACCCGGAAGATGAGAAATTTGATGAAAAGAACCAAAATACCCTTCGGTAGAAAGTTACTATGCAACTCAATCTTTCGATCTCCCTTTATCCCGAATAAGTAATGGGTATAGATAATTATCAAACCCTAGCACTTAGTCATTTCGAATCTCAATTCGATAATGATGACTCAGCTGATGACTGATTAGAAAACACTTCTAATCTCATCCTACTTTGATCAAAGACTCCCTAAGTCATTAATCAAAGAGATTACTTGGGATAACATTTTCTCTTACTAGGAATGATCGATTTCTTGTTGATCCACTCACATCCTTTATACACCTTCTACCATATTCGAGAACACCCTGTACATGACTCAATATCATGAATGAGTATGGACCAAAATATAGCTTAGTGTGTATAAGGAACCATGGTGATCTCAGGTCTAAAGACCACTTGTACAACTCCCATTATGAGAACTAATTGCACAACTTCCATTATGAGAACTATCTATTGACAAATAGTAAGACTTCCATAAGATATTCACAGTACGGATCAGTTCAGTGAACTCATACCCTAATGAGCACCCTCATCCTTATATTAGTGTCTCTATACATGTAGCTATGAGACCAACCACCCTCTCCATCGAGCATACATTGGATAAGCTAGTCTTTCCGGAAGCATCGATCTCCGAATCGATGATCCAACAACTAGGAATATTTTAGATTAGGGTTTATAGGAACTTCGGTATCACCGTTATGATCTCCATCATAACCCTAATTTTTTTGTCCTAACCTACGGGGTTCATCATAATCTTTAAATAAGATATAGCAGTATGATGAAACAAAATACCTTTTTATTAAAATAATAATATCATACAAGAATTGAAAGATTACAAAAATACCCTTACAAAGATTGGCTTTTAGGATACTTTTCTTTCAGATATCCGAGAAGCAGAAGGTAAGGGTGTCTACAACTCTATTTGGTCATTTGCTCCATCTTCCATATATCAAGCAGAGGAGGCCATTATTAGATACACTACTTTCCTTGTGAGATGATAACAAGGAGGGCTTTAGATTTGGTAAGATTGTGGTTCCTTTTGTGGAGACTGAAATTGCCCTCATTCTTGGTTTAAAGGCCACAGGTGAGGAGATTAATTTTTATAGCAAAGGGAGTGCGCAGTCAAACCTTATCACTCATTTTTTTAATAATGACTATAAATTAACTATTAAGGATGCAGTTAAAAATAAATTATTTTGTCTTATTGGAAAGTCTGGGTTACAAGATGTAAAGGATTTTACAAAGTGTTAGGTTCTTTATCTTTTTGTAATTATTCTTTTTCCAATTGTTCACTATCATGTTTCCAAAGTATTATGTTAGTATGTTGATGATTTGGATCGTCTGGAATCCTATAGTTGGGGTCTTACTATTTTTACTATCCTCCAACAGCAAATTTCTCATTTAGCAAAGAGTGTGCACATAAGAAACAAAAATAGAAGTGGCTATGCTGGGTATATGGATGGATGTACAGTGGTACTAGTGGTAAGTTTTTTTATTTATACTTTTGATTTAATTGTTTGATAGTTAATCTAACATTATTTTCTTTTACATTATTTTATTATGTAGGCATGGGATGTTGAGCATGTGAACAGTCTACTTGGAAAACATAGACCACCATTAATGTATCATCATCTCTTGCATTGGAGCAATGCCCCATTCCCTTGCAAGGTAGAGGTGATCACTGAAGTTATAAAGAAATTAAAAAGATTTGAGGTATTACGTTTTGTATCAAACATCATATATATTTAAATTGAAGCATAACTACATTTTTTTGTCCTTTGTCAGGTGTTGAACATGATAGAGCCTAAGGAGGATGAGTTGCACCTCCTATCATAAAGAAGGCCACAAGAGTAGATCCGATACAAGGACGAGCATGTTACACCGTTTAAAATTTTATCTTTTTCCATTCTTCATATTAGTACATAACATATTATTTTTCATTGTACTAACACACACTTATTTATATTTGGCACACCATATTTAAATGACACACTTAAGATTATACTATGTACGAACACATATACCTCCTCACTACTATACATGTGCACTAGTGCTGGTTGTGCATGGAGCTTTATCTCCTTAAAATGAAACTTCAGCTTCTAATTATTTAAGTTCAGTGTATAGAGGGTAAGCATCTTGTTTTAATGCATCATTTTTCATTGTAGGCTATTTAAAATGCTTCAAAATAGCTCTCTTTTAAGCAACACTGGCTTAAATCATGTATCATGTAACTGTGTACCTGGTATATATATGATACTATGTTAATTTAATTATGTGCAGTAAGTTCCGTTATCTAGCTAGCCTAAACAATATCCAATTCATGCTTTAGAGACATGTTTGGCAATGATTGAGAGAGCTTTGATTTGTCATGGTTTTCACTTAGAGGACCCTCAAACCATCAAAGATGTCATAGCAGAAGATGCACGGATTCCTGCCTTTGATATGAAGCTTTTATTCATTGAGAAGACCCTCCGAGATAAGGGTTTATTGCCGGTAGATGACACTGAAGGTATATATATGCATCATGTTGAGGTTAGTTTTCTACTATAATCATAATATACATTTATAGATATGATATCATTTATGATCTAAATAATTTTTATTATTTAGGTGAAGGCAAAGTATTCTTCTCCACATGAACAGCCCCGTACAATTGAAGGGGAACCTTGTGTCCCTTATAGCAGTGAAGATGTGAAGGTAGTAGTCAAATATTTATTTTTTATATTATATTTATGAGTGCTTATTATGTCCTAACTGTCTTTATTTTTATCAAGCAAAGGTGGTTGTTGAAGTTGAGTGCAAAAAGGAAAGTGCCACCGTGAAATATGTGTCATCATTATGTAGGCGCATGAAAATGGGAGCTCGTGAGAGAGCCTAGTGTGAAAGGAAAGCCATATCATACCTTCCTAAGACCTACAAATGTCCAAGGAAGAAACGACAAGAAGGTAACATAGTTGAAAGAAGTACAGCCTTACCCACCACCAAGAATGATCTAGATGCTTCATATCCTTTAGAGCATATAAGTACTGCACTGATAGAGCTGCATCAGTCAGTTAAGAATCAAGAAGATTGATCTCTTCCTAGAGAGATGTAGTTATTATGTGCATGTACTTATTATTAAATCACCGTGATAGATTTTGTCTTCATATTGTATATGCTTGTATGACTCCAACTTTAAACATTTAATACACTTACTTAAAATATTATTTTTATTTTATTATTTTATATATAGCATATTCAAGATTTTAGTACAGTTATATATGTTGAAACATCAGTGGTCCCAGATATGACAATATAATTGACACAAAGGGGCACCTATCACGGGAAGGGAAAAGGTGTACTCCCATCTTATCTTGAAACATCAATTGATTTCTACATTAACAAAGATCGTTTTGAGTAAGCCATATAATTATATTTCCATATATCATTGTTCATATTACTTCTTCTTTTATATCTGCATTTTTTATGTAGTGAGAATATCTGGGAGGATCCAAGTACATCCAAATCTTCTTGCACATGCCATGTATTGGATCAACTCCTTCATGATGGGCCACTTCGGACTGATGTATGAAAATTAATTGCTGGTCCATTTCTATTGATCTTTTTTTATGCTAACATTATGTTTTTCTGAATCATGTATAGCTCACTAATGTGTATTTCCGTATCATGGAGCTATTCCACATAGAGTATAGGGAGCCTGTGGAGAATGATGCTTTATTTTTGCATTATGAGATACAAGTACAATAATTTTAAGAATCATTAATTACCAAATTTTCAAAGTAACACATCTTATCAGTCAATGTTCTTTTTCTTCTATTTCTATTTCTTGTAGACTGCTGTGCTTTAATCCCTTTCAGGGGTCACCTTAGTCATCCCCGAAATTATAAATAATATCATAGATTCAGCACAACCAAGTATAAAAAAATGGATGGCCGATATCTATTTATCAGATCTCAAGCAATGTAGATACTTGTTCATCTCGATGAACACAGCATGGCATTGGTACCTGTTAGTTTTGGATTTAAAGGACCAACATTTTTTCTACTACAACTCAATGTGGAGCATCAATGTATCAAATGATGCAAATAGATATGTATATAACATTGTTTGATATTTGTGTTGTTGCTTATACATATAACAACTTGTCTAACTCATGCATTATATTTCATACCATGCTTGTATAGGCAATGTTCGTATATTTTTTGTTGTCCAAGCAAGTAGGATTCCACATCCTTGAAGGTCAAGTTCACAATGTTCATGACTGTGCATAGCAGAAGTTTGACAGTGTAGATTGTAGAGTACATATGCTAATATTTGCTGAGATCCTTACAAGAGGATGCTCGAGATCGCTGCATGATAATTTTAAGGAAGACGCATCATTATAGAGGAGCTGGGTTACAGGAAATATTTTGTTCCATGGGTACTCTGCTATTTATAAAAAATTTTGGTTATGGTATGAAAGGAAGATGCAAAGTATAAAAGATTAGGACATCTTTAGTCCCAAAACAATCTTGAAAGTTTGTTTCAATTACAAATACTATCCTTGTACATATTTCATACATATAAAGTGGTAAATTAATACAATTCAAAACTTTTTGTACAATGTGCCATGTCTGAATGTGCAGCATGTTAACTGACTGTAATTGTTAATAACTGTGTGCCATTTAACTGTTTATATGCAGAACTAAATTAACTGTATGCTTGTTACAAAGCTCTAGATGCCACATAGGGCCTTTTTGGATGCTTTACATGCACTATTTGCAGATAACTTACCTTTTAACAGGAAGCGAGAAGGATGGAAGAGTGGCAGGGAGAGAAAAGAATTATTTCATTATACACCACTATCTCGCAATCTATAAATCAAGGGGATTGCATATTCCACCGCAGAGATGATTTTTCTTAGCCCTAAAATTCAAGGATTCGATAATCTCCACCTACATAAAAAATGCAGAATCCTCCTCTCCTCCCTTCTGTCATTCTAATTTTGCTGTAAGATGATAAGGTTTCCAGGGATGATGGATGCAAAGCATCCAAACATGTCCTTGCTGAACAAGGAATCTCCCAAACATCTATTGGTCTGGCTAATGGAGGTTGAATGGGCAAAAAAAATACTACCAATATGTCACTGCCAGGTGATGCAAAAAGCATATATGAACTGTATTAATGATTCATATAGAAGAACTATATCATATCAAGCTACTCACTCAACATCATCTTGTATGTTGTTTTACAGGCTGCATGCAAAAAGATGGAGGCTGTAAATTCCAACCATGTTGTGAAACACATGAACTTCTATCTCCAAACTCACACATACAGCAACTCTTGGATTAATGTAGATTTTAGTTGATATGATCCATAAACAATAGCATATTTGATACAAAAACCTACTACAATGAGCATTTAATGCTGACATTATTTACTTTTAGGAATCATGCTAGTTTAGTTAAATAACTAAGTGCAATAGTAAAATAACTATGTACTATTAATAACTGTGTGCAGTAGTAAAATAATTGTATGCTATGTTTAGTTAATTATATGCAAGCTTAATTTAACTGTGTACTATTAAATAACTATGTACATAATTAAAATAACTATATACAACATTTAATTAACTATATGCAGGCTCAATTTAACTGTGTCTTATTAAATAATTATATGCAGAACTAAAATAATTGTATGCTATGTTAGTTAATCATGTGCAGGCTCAATTTAACTATATACTATTATATTAACTTTAACTGTGTACTATTAGATTAACTATGTTAAATTAACTATGATTGTATAGTGGTAATTTACTATGTATAAGATTTAGTTAATTATATGTAGAACTAAATTAACTGTGTACCATGTTTAATTAATTATGTGCAAAACTAAATTAATTATGTACAGAACTAAAATAATTATGTACAGGCTTAATTTAACTATGTACAGAACTAAAATAACTGTGTACATAACTAAAATAACTATGTATAGACTTAATTTAACTACATGCAGAACTAAAATAATTGTATGCAGGCTTAATTTAACTGTGTATAGAACTAAACTAACTGTGCAGAACTAAAATAACTGTGTGCAGGCTTAATTTAACTATGTGCACTATATGTGCAGGCTTAATTTAACTGTGTGCACTGTGTGTGCAAACTTAATTTAACTGTGTGCATAACTAAAATAACTGTGTGCTACGTTTAATTAATTAACTATGTACTATTAAAAATATCATGCCAAATTTCAGATGTTAAGTCTGGTGCGGGCACCAGACTCAGAAGAAGACTTCATAGCTCCATCTGGATCTCTGATTGACATTGCCCGAGAAATTAGGGTTTGTAATAAAGGTTGACCAGGTCAACCAGTTTATTTATTTTTATTTATTTCTTGAGTCACCATTTAAATTTTGTTGAGTCATGTTGACTCGGTGCAAGTCCCGATGTGGTTTCAATTTGGTCCAAAATGGTGCCACATTTGTCTTCCAATCAAATCAAGGTTCAAGCAAGTGGAGGCCACACTCCAAGCCACACGCCCAGCCACACTCCGAGCACATGCCAGAGTCCAGGAGGCGCCACAGAGGCATCCCAGTGTCATGGTCCCCACACCCAAAGAAGAAAAAATCAAATTGGAAGCTAATTTAAAGGAGGCGCCCATACCTGCCTATTTTACCTAAGCAAAGAAGGAAGAAAACTTCTCTTGGAGAAGAAATCAAAGAAGGACATCCAATTGAAGTTCAAATCAAAAACAAAGAGCTTAACTTGGAGTGGAAGAAAAGAAGAAATGCCATAAGAAGAGGAGGACTCCAAATCCAAATCCAACTCCAAAGGAGGCGCCATAAAAATTCCAAAAAAAATTCCTTTATGGCCGTCCCAATTTTTTTTGAAGTCTTGGTCGACCAAGAGAGGGGGTTTTCTACCTAATCTAGAGGTTGGAAGAGTTTAGTCCCACATGGGAATTTGTACAAGCTAGGAGAAAATTTTAGGTCTATATAATAGACCTCTCTTTGTAACTTTGAAAATCAATGAAGAAAAATTATTTTTGCTATTCCCTTGTATTGAGTGACCTAGGTTTCTCTTCTTCCGCACTATTCTAAGTGTTGAGCTCCGTGAGGGGGTAATCCGGGTTCCATTGGAGCCTTGAGGAGGTGAGAGATCTCCATCTTTATCCAAAACCCTAGGTTAGCCACTTGAAATTCCAAAACCCTAGCCACCTTCATTATTTTCAATCCATCAAACCCTAGATCCATCCATCTCCCTCGGCCTCTCTCTCTCTACAAGTCCAGGCCGTCCACCTTCATCCAGATCCAGTCCGGCTACTTCAGATCTAGAGCAAGTTCCAAGGAAAATCACATCAGCTTCCAGGAGAATCCAGTTTTCAGCAATTTCAATCTTCAAGTTCATCAACCTGGTAAATTCTTTCCTTGACTCTCTGATTCCATCAATTGTTTTTCTTCTCTTCCAGATCTTGAGTTCAGGAGAAGCCAACCCGCCAAAGGACCAGTACTGGAGGATCCATTGCGAAGAAATCTGAATCCGAGGATCCAACAATCTGCTCGGGAGAGTTCTCCCACCAAAATCTGTGAAGATCATTGTCTGGTTAGGTAAACCATCTCTTCTCTTTATTTCTGTTCTGCTGAAAGTTCGGAGCGAAACCCTAGGTCTGGGAGTTTCTCAACCCCCAGCGATCCGTTGCTTCTGAACTACTCTGATAATTTAGTTTCCTTAAATTGTGCCTTCAATTATCATATTAGTATCTTTCAATGTTAGGTTAACTTTTCTTTGATTTGAAGCCAACTTCTACAAACATATAAAAATAACAAAAAAATTAGTTAATCTTAATTTACTTCCGCATCGCATTCCTTTATTCGTTCTGCATCATTTTTGGTATCAGAGCCCAGTCTAGGGTTTCTGATTTGCTTGCTTGCTTGTTTTGATTGTTCTCTTTTTATTTTGTCTGCTCGAAGTAGACTCCCCAGGACGTCCGGTCCTAGGAACTAAGCGAGGCGCAAGCCTCCTCCTCCCATTCCACGGGGTGTTCCTAGGGCGTGTAGGGGATCCATTGGGTTATAACTTCGTAGCAGGGATTATAAACGGGGAAGACAATCTAGTTGCAGCCCATAATCTCCCTGTTGTCTGAATTATTTCTCCCTGCATAAAACTCCGAATTGCATGATTTTTGCTTCGTTGAAACCAGTATAATTGAACCTATTTTCCATAATTTTTCTGTGATTTATTGGTTTCGGTAAAAATTCTGAGAATTAAAATACAGCAACTCTATTTTTTGTGTTCTGCAATTCAATTCTTTTTGGAGTGATCATCTCATAATTTACTTAAGGGCAATTGAGCATCTAAGATAAGGGGAGGAGTTGATTCCCTCTCCTTAGCCCAAAACCACCATCCAATCATTCGAACCTAGACCTAATTTAAAATCAGTTAGACCTAATTTGCCCTAGTGGGCTAGGGACACCAATTGGTCGGGTCTAGGCTAGTGTTGAGTCAGTTTGCCGAGTTATTCTGTGTGTGCTTAGCACTCAGTGTCTAGAACGGTGGTTTAGGGACTACGTCCCGAAGGGCTTGTGTGCTGGTCCGCCTACCTGGCCAATCACTGATTGGTGTCTAGGATTGGCAATCAAGGACCTAACACTCCCCTTACACCTGCCTGGCTGAGTCCTGAGTTACTACAGGCTAGCTTGCCACTCTGATTGGGCATCTAGTTTGGACTCTAGGTCTAGTGATCCAGTAGTCGATTTAGTCTAGTCTCATTTTGCGTGCTTGCTTGAATCATCATGTCTACCAGAAACGGAGTGCCATATCAACCTGGTCAAACCCAACCTGATTTAGAGGCCACGATCAGAACTCTTACTGAAAGTATGGCTAAAATGAATCAGGATATGACAAACACTGTGGCCCAGTTTAGTGCACAAATTCATGAGGATCTTACCCAACTTAGGGACCGAGTCCAAGTACTTGAAGAACCTAGACATCGGAATTGGACTCCTGACCCCGATTTTAATGTGCCTCAACCTCACCCACATCAGGAGCCTAGAAGGCCTTTATATAGAGATCCTGAACCTAATCATAGGAGGCCTGACCCAGAGCCTGAAGATAGAGATGATAGGTTCATCAGGAACATCAAATTAGATGCACCCACTTTTGATGGTAGTCTGAACCCTAAGGTGTATTCTGATTGGGAGGGTGAGATGGACCAATACTTTGAGTGGTATGCTATGTCTGAGGAGAGGAAATACAAGTTTGCCAAGATGAAATTAGTGCGTCAAGCTAGGTTATACTGGGGGAACATTGAGCTAACCACTAGGAGACGGAATGTTGAGCCCATAACCACTTGGCAGGGTATGAAAGAAAAACTGAGAGATAAATACCTACCCATTTCATACCAGCAAAACCTGTTAGACCAATGGCAAAACCTGAAACAAGGAAACCGATCTGTCTCAGACTACATAACTACTTTTGATGAATACCTAATGAGATGTGATGTGAGTGAAGCCCACGAAGTCACTTTGTCTAGATTTAGGGCTGGACTGAGGGAAGAAATCAAGAGAGAACTATTTCTGAGAGAGGTTACTGATCTAGACCAAGCCTACCAGATTGCACTGAACACTGAGAAATTTCAGAGAGGACCTATACCTTCTAGGGTTAGTGCCCCAATCCCAAGGAATGGACCTAGCCAAGTTATCCCTAGTAAACCTTTTCAGGGTACTTCTACCCCTAGGCCCATGGACAAAGGTAAGGCACCTGACACCCAGAGAACCCCTAGTTCAAATATCACCTGTTTTAAGTATCAGAAATCAGGTCACATTTCCAGTCAGTGTACTGCCATAGCCTGTTTCAAGTGTCATAAGGTAGGTCATGTTGCTAGCCAGTGCCCTCGGAGATCCCTTTACATAGAAGAGGGAGAGAATGATAATTCCGAGCCCAGTGAGGAATTTGAAGAAGAAGTTTATGAGGCCGGAATGAATTTGGTTGAGGAGTATGAAGGAGAGGAGGAACCCAATGAATCTGACCAATTAGGAGTTGTAAGATGCATCCTATCCCAGAATCTAGTTCAAGAGGATTGGCGTAGGACTAACATCCTACAGACTTTTCTTAAATTAGGGGATAAGATATGTAAGATCATCATAGATAGTGGGAGCTGTGTAAATGCCATCTCTACTAGCACTGTCAAGATGTTAGGCTTAATCCCAGTTCCCCATCCCAACCCCTATAAGGTTTCTTGGGTAGATTCTACCTCCATACCCATCCAGTCTAGATGTCAAGTCCAAATCCAAATGCAATCTTATCATGAAAAGATTTGGTGCGATGTCTTACCCATGGGGGTGAGCAGTATAATTCTCGGAAGACCTTGGTTGTATGATCATGATGCCACCCTCTTAGGAAAATCCAATACCTGTGTCTTTAGTTTCAATGGGAAGAAGATTACGATCCATTCAGTTCCCCCTAAGGACAAGGTAACTAAAGGAGCCGGTAAGGTTAAGGAGATGAAAACTGGAGTGAACCTAATCAGTGCTAAGGATCTAGAACAAGAAATTCATAGTGGTTCACCCATCTGGATGTTGACTGCTAAGGAACTTAGAACTTCGGAACCCTCAGAGCCTCCTCAACAAGTTAAACCTGTGTTAAAAGAATTTGAGGATGTCTTTCCCGAGGATTTGCCAGACCACCTTCCACCTCTTAGGGATATCTAGCATGCCATAGATCTAATCCCAGGAGCGACTTTGCCCAACTTGCCCCATTACAGGATGAATCCATCTGAGCATGAAGAACTGCAAAAGCAGGTTGGAGAATTATTGAGGAAGGGGTTTATTAGAGAAAGTCTTAGCCCTTGTGCAGTCCCAGCCTTACTGACCCCAAAGAAAGATGGCACGTGGAGGATGTGTGTTGACAGTTGTGCCATCAATAAATTTACAATCAAATATAGGTTTCCCATCCCTAGATTAGATGACATGCTTGATATGATGGCTGGTGCAATGGTTTTTTCTAAGATTGATCTCAAAAGCGGCTATCATCAGGTTAGGATTAGACCCGGGGATGAATGGAAAACTGCTTTCAAAACTAAGGATGGTCTTTATGAATGGGTTGTTATGCCTTTTGGGTTGTCCAATGCCCCTAGTACCTTCATGAGAATTATGACCCAGGTACTTAGAGCTTTCATAGGAAAATTTGTGGTGGTCTATTTTGATGACATCCTGATCTATAGTAAGACCCCAGCAGATCACCTAGGCCACCTTAGAGCAGTCTGCCAAGTTTTGAGGAATGAGAGACTCTACGGTAATCTTAAGAAGTGTGAATTCATGACTAGTAGAGTTATCTTTCTTGGTTTTGTAGTAACCCCTGACGGCGTGGCAGCCGATCCTGAGAAGATTAGGTCCATAGTAGACTGGCCAGAGCCAACCAATGTGCATGAAGTTAGAAGTTTCCACGGCTTGGCTACCTTCTATAGGCAATTCATCAAGGGGTTTAGTACTTTAGCTGCTCCTATCACTGATTGTATTAGGAAGGGAGAATTTTATTGGACTAAGTCAGCCCATAAAGCCTTCCTAGATCTTAAGGAGAAAATGACCCAGGCACCCATTCTGAGATTACCCGATTTTTCTAAAGTATTTGAGGTTGCCTGTGATGCTTCAGGTGTAGGAATAGGTGGAGTCCTAAGCCAAGAGAATCATCCCATAGCATTCTTTAGTGAAAAACTTAATGATGCTAAGCTTAGGTATTCTACCTCTGATAAGGAATTTTATGCGGTGGTGCAAGCTTTGCGTTACTGGAGACATTATTTGCTACCGCAGGAATTTGTACTATTTTCGGACCATGAGGCTCTTAGATTTCTGAACTCCTAAAAGAAGCTTAACCCTAGGCATGCTAAGTGGGTAGAATATATCCAGTCCTATACTTTTGTCCTGAAACATAAGGCTGGAGTTGAGAATAAGGTAGCTGATGCCCTTAGTCGCCGATCCCTGTTATTAACTTCTGTTAAAACTGAGGTCATAGGGTTTGAGCAAATCAAAGAGGAATATGAGTCTTGTCCGGACTTCACAACTGTGTATCAGGATCTAGTTCAAGGACCATCTAATAATCACCAGGATTATACCCTTGTAGATGGTTTTTTGTTCTTCAAAAATAGGCTTTGCATCCCTAGAACTTCTCTTAGGGAATTTTTGATTTGGGAAATCCATGCTGGAGGTTTAGCCGGCCATTTTGGAAAAGACAAGACCATTCTAGCTATTGAAGACCACTTTTTCTGGCCTAGCTTGAAAAGGGATGTAGCTAATATTGTAGCTAGATGTCGAACCTGCGCTGTTGCCAAACAGCGAAAACAAAACACTGGCCTTTATACCCCACTCCCTGTCCCAGATCGTCCTTGGCAAGATGTGAGTATGGATTTTGTGTTAGGTTTACCTAAGACCCAGAGGAGACATGATTCTATCTGTGTCGTAGTCGACCGATTCTCTAAAATGGCCCACTTCTTGCCTTGTTCCCAAACCTTTGATGCGTCTAAGGTAGCCACACTTTTCTTCAATGAGATAGTTAGACTCCATGGCCTACCTAAGACAATCGTTTCAGATAGGGATGTCCGGTTCACCAGTTACTTTTGGAAGACCCTTTGGCATAAGTTAGGGACAAAACTTAAGTTTTCAACTGCCTATCATCCCCAAACTGATGGCCAAACTGAAGTAGTGAACCGTAGCCTAGAAAATCTGCTGAGATGTCTTGTTGGTGAAAACACCAGAAATTGGGATTTATACCTACCAAGGGCAGAATTTGCGTACAATGACTCGGTCAATAGGTCTACGGGTAAGAGTCCATTTGAAATTGTACATGGGTACAAACCTCACACACCTCTTGACCTAATCCCTTTACCTGTCCACACTCGAGTCTCCGAATCTGCTGAGAATTTTGCACAGCATGTAAAAGACTTGCATAAAGAAATTCATGCCAAAATAAATTTAAGTAATGAAACTTATAAGAAGTTGGCTGATACTCAAAGGCGAGTCAAATCTTTTGTTGAGGGAGACTATGTGATGATTAGGTTAAGGCCTGAACGGTTTCCTCCTGGAACCGTTAGAAAGTTACATGCTAGGGGAGCTGGACCATTTAGAGTGGTAAAGAGAGTAGGATCCAATGCCTATGTGCTCGAGTTGCCTCCAGAACTAGGCATTAGCTCTACTTTCAACATTACAGACTTAGTAGAGTACAGGGAGCCAGTTGTGATTCCTAGTGAGCCTTTTGAGCCTAACCCAATCATTGAGAGTGATCCCGACCCTGTGTGTCCACCAACAAACTGGCCTGTGAGGAAAGAGCAGATTGAAAAGATCCTGGATGATCAGGTTATCTCTACTCGTAATCGAGGATACCAAAGGTACCTGGTCCGCTGGCAAGGAAGGCCAGATTCTGATGACTCTTGGATCTCCCGAGAAGAATTACAAGGATTGGACCCAGACCTCTTGGAGAGATACCAGAGCTAACTTGAGCCTTACTCGACAGGGTCGAGTTCCTCCCACCCCGGGAGAATTGGTGCGGGCACCAGACTCAGAAGAAGACTTCAGAGCTCCATCTGGATCTCTGATTGACATTGCCCGAGAAATTAGGGTTTGTAATAAAGGTTGACCTGGTCAACCAGTTTATTTATTTTTATTTATTTCTTGAGTCACCATTTAAATTTTGTTGAGTCATGTTGACTCGGTGCAAGTCCCGATGTGGTTTCAATTTGGTCCAAAATGGTGCCACATTTGTCTTCCAATCAAATCAAGGTTCAAGCAAGTGGAGGCCACACTCCAAGCCACACGCCCAGCCACACTCCGAGCACATGCCAGAGTCCAGGAGGTGCCACAGAGGCATCCCAGTGTCATGGTCCCCACACTCAAAGAAGAAAAAATCAAATTGGAAGCTAATTTAAAGGAGGCGCCCATACCTGCCTATTTTACCTAAGCAAAGAAGGAAGAAAACTTCTCTTGGAGAAGAAATCAAAGAAGGACATCCAATTGAAGTTCAAATCAAAAACAAAGAGCTTAACTTGGAGTGGAAGAAAAGAAGAAATGCCATAAGAAGAGGAGGACTCCAAATCCAAATCCAACTCCAAAGGAGGCGCCATAAAAATTCCAAAAAAAAATCCTTTATGGCCGTCCCAATTTTTTTTGAAGTCTTGGTCGACCAAGAGAGGGGGTTTTCTACCTAATCTAGAGGTTGGAAGAGTTTAGTCCCACATGGAAATTTGTACAAGCTAGGAGAAAATTTTAGGTCTATATAATAGACCTCTCTTTGTAACTTTGAAAATCAATGAAGAAAAATTATTTTTGCTATTCCCTTGTGTTGAGTGACCTAGGTTTCTCTTCTTCCGCACTATTCTAAGTGTTGAGCTCCGTGAGGGGGTAATCCGGGTTCCATTGGAGCCTTGAGGAGGTGAGAGATCTCCATCTTTATCCAAAACCCTAGGTTAGCCACTTGAAATTCCAAAACCCTAGCCACCTTCATTATTTTCAATCCATCAAACCCTAGATCCATCCATCTCCCTTGGCCTCTCTCTCTCTACAAGTCCAGGCCGTCCACCTTCATCCAGATCCAGTCCGGCTACTTCAGATCCAGAGCAAGTTCCAAGAAAAATCACATCAGCTTCCAGGAGAATCCAGTTTTCAGCAATTTCAATCTTCAAGTTCATCAACCTGGTAAATTCTTTCCTTGACTCTCTGATTCCATCAATTGTTTTTCTTCTCTTCCAGATCTTGAGTTCAGGAGAAGCCAACACGCCAAAGGACCAGTACTGGAGGATCCATTGCGAAGAAATCTGAATCCGAGAATCCAACAATCTGCTCGGGAGAGTTCTTCCACCAAAATCTGTGAAGATCATTGTCTGGTTAGGTAAACCATCTCTTCTCTTTATTTCTGTTCTGCTGAAAGTTCGGAGCGAAACCCTAGGTCTGGGAGTTTCTCAACCCCCAGCGATCCGTTGCTTCTGAACTACTCTGATAATTTAGTTTCCTTAAATTGTGCTTTCAATTATCATATTAGTATCTTTCAATGTTAGGTTAACTTTTCTTTGATTTGAAGCCAACTTCTACAAACATATAAAAACAACAAAAAAATTAGTTAATCTTAATTTACTTCCGCATCGCATTCCTTTATTCGTTCTGCATCAAAGTCCCCCTTAAAAATACTGTGCCAAATTCAGGATTCAGTAAGATGAAGTACAAGGTGGTGTATATGAAATTGTACCAATTTTACTTCTTTTAGTAAAATATTAGAGTGTTTCCATACATAGCTCTAATATGAACAAAAATTTAAAATTTAGAATTCATTGACATAAAAGCAAATTGATATCAATAACCCCATTAACATTAAGATAAGAACAGAATTCAGAATTCAAAATTCAGAATTCAGTAGGATAAGAACAAACAAATATCAGCAACCCTATTAACATTGTGCGAAATTCAGTTGTTTAAGAGAAAAATACAAAATTCAGAATAAGAGCTTTCTTTCTATTGTGCCAAATTCAGTTGTTTCAGTAATAAAGAATAGTAAATGCAGAATAACAACAGATGCTACTTAACAATCTCATTACAAGTCTTTCTATTGTGTCCTTCTTTTCTGCATTATCTATATTGTATAGTTCTCGATAAATCCATTTGTGAAGCTCTTCTCTTCTTCCTAGGCCTACCAGGACGAGTCTTGATGATAGGAGACACCTCATCTGAACTACCATGGCTCATCTTAATATCAGGAATTGGTTTGATACATTCTTCATATGCTGCTCTATACATTTTAGCCTGAAAATAAGTATCAATGAATTGATATAATGACCTGCCAGCCTTTTCAATGCATGCACATGCATGCTTACATGGCATCCGAAAGATTTGCTATTCACTACAAGAGCACATGCAATCTTGTAGGTCAACCTTACATGAGTACTTTGTATCCTTTATATCATAAATTATGATGCTTGATATAAACACAGATAACTTCCGATCCTTTTCTACATTTCTTTGTAATACTTTTTCAGGATCAAGACAAAGATGGGTTTGGATGCTATGTCCTCGCATTCGTCTTGTATGCATCAATTGCATAATTTGAAGTCTTATATGATCAACCATCTGAGGAATAGCAAGATATCAAGCCTTTAGAATTTAATTATTAAAATATTTAGAAATATTAGATGTCATAATACCCCAACACGGACCTGGAAATATTGAAGTTGCCCAATGCTCTGGCTTTGAATGTGTTATAAAGTTACTTGCACATAAGACTTCAGCTATAAATTTACTCATTAATTTTTGAAAAATATTTAGCCTTAGAGTATATGTAGCAGTATTTAACAAATCAACCAACCTCTTACTTTCAACTACACGATAATGAGTAAGCACTTGCACGTATACAATGATTGTATATTAACATACCTTTTAATTTAAAAATAAAAATTAAAAGTTTTGATAAGGATGTTGCATACCTGATTTTTAAAATTTTTTTTGATATAACGGATGCAGTAAGAGTGGTAGCTATCAAAAAAGTACTTGGATACTGCTTTCATAAGTCCCTGATGTCTATCTGTCATAATTGTGAATGGTTGTCTATGGTACTCAACACAAGACTCTATAGCTCCTTTTAAAATCTGACAAAATCAGTTTCAATTATCATCATTCTCTATATCAACAACAGTATATGCTATAGGGAACATATCATCGTTCGCATCTTCACCCGTAGCATCAAGTAAAACTCCTCCATCCCTATGTTTAATAAATGTTGCATCCATGAATATTAGAGATCTAAAATCTCAAAGAAAACCACTGATTAAGGCTCTAAAGGAAAATGAATAAACATCTAAATTGATCTTCGATAGTTTCATACTCTACTATGCTACCATGGTTCATCTCAAGAATGGCATTACAATACCATCGTATCCGTTCATAAGATACTGACCTTTGACCATATTGCTCCTTCATAGCAACCTCTTTCCCATGCCAAGCTTGATGATATGGTAATTTGATGGGGGATAGATGGGGGTAGGATCGTGGGCGAGCTTAGAAGTCACCTAGATTATGGTACTTTTTTTTTTTTTTTGTAGGGTGGTGGCGAAGGAAAAATGGAGATGGAGGGTAAGAAAATTGGACACTCTACGGACTTGGGAGTTACATTCACGAAGATACCTCTCACCCCTAGGACATCTCACCCACCCCACTACATGTAGCCTAGGGCATCCCACCCATCTCACTACATGCGGAGCCTAGGGCATCCCGCCCAAATAGCTACTTGGGACCGTGAAGAAAAATCCCTAAGATCAAAGAGGGAACCCGACGGGGAAGGGGATAACTAGGGTTTCATGCCTCTCGATGCTCGAAAGCGAAGGCATAGGGTCTCACACCCCTCGATTTTCGAAGGTGAAGGAAAGATGAGCCTCTCACCCTCCCCATGCGGGGCAAAGGAAAAGAAACACTCTTTTCTAAAAACTCATCTTCATTAACCAATTTTTTATATCCCAGGCTTCGCATGTAGTGAGATGGATGGGATGCCCTAGGCTACATGTAGTGGGATGGGTGAGATGCCCTAGAGGTGAGAGGTCTCTCCATGAATGTAAGTTCCAAGTCTGTAGAGTGTCAAATTTTCCTACCCTCCATCTTCATTTTTCCTTCGCCACCACCCAACAAAAAAATCAAAAAAAAAAGTACCTTAATCTAGGTGACTTCTAGGCTCACCAACGACCCTACCCCCATCTGTCCTACATCATAATTCCACACCAAATTCATGATGAATATCTTTTACAATATCACTTGGCCTATACAAAGGCATATCATAAATTTTCTCTTTAACAATATTTGAAATCCAATACTTCGAAGCCTTGGGATGAGATCGAACTTGTAACCCTACTCTGTATGTATATTGATTGCTCATTATTTTAATTGCAAATCTATCTTGATTCCCAAGATGAGAAGCATGAATGCACCATCCACATCTTTCATATGCACATTCAACAGTAACACACTGACGATTATTCTTTATAAACACAAAATCTCTACAATTTGCAATGCAGAAATTACGAATTGTATCACGAAGGGTTTCAACATCCTTGAATTTTTGACCTATACCCTCTATAGAGTTTTTCCAAGCATCCAAAGTATTCCTTGGATTTGGTTCATCTTCAATAATACTCCTTGTTTCTTCGACTACTCGTACAAAATTATTTGAGCTGCCAAATGAGAAAAATGAGATGAACTGCCCTTCCGATAACTCTTAGAATAATTTACATGTTCAACATTTTCAGATGGGACACCATCCCTGCAAGTACAAAAGATTGATTCTTCCCGTAAATAATATTGTCTCACATTGAATATCACATTATATGATTTAGATTAATTATAAAAAATAATATACTAAAATAAATTATCAATAGACTTTGAATTATCTCAAATTGATTATCACATTAGATGATTCAGTCATCAACGCTGTATGAAATACAACCATTTTAATTATTGCAGCTTTTAACTTTCAATGTATTTTGTACATATTGCTGACATTTGTATTTGCTATGAGTGTAACGAGCATTCTTGAATTGTTAGTGTTACCGCCAAGACCATCATGGCCCGTAGCTGCTACCGGTGCCGGAGTGCGCTCCCTTCGCTGCCTGTCGATCCTCTGCTCCAAGATCTACGAAACAGGGGTTAGTGACCTGGGCCGGGGTTTCCGGTAGGAGCACTCCGACGGTCAAGTCAGTGACGATCCAGGAAAACAGATCCTCCTAGTCGAGCCCCTCTTGATGGACTCCGTACTAGGAGGAGTGAAAGGTGTGAGTGAAGGCGAAAACGTGGCAGGGGAAGAATAATAGCGGGGATAGAGGGGTTCCATGTTCCTCCGCTTCTCCTTGTTTCCCTCGTTTTTCTTCAGCTGTGGTGTTGGTGATGGCGCTTCACCCTCTTAGTCGAGCTTGTGCTTGTGTTGGTGGTGGATTGTTATTGTTTGTGGTTACTATTGTTTTTTGCTGTTACCTCCTCCCCTTTTGGGGGTGTCGACTGTTCTTTGTAGTTGAACATTAGCCATTTGGTGCTTGCCTCGGGATCCTCGCTGGGTTGGCAGGAACGTGCGGCAGGGTTCCGTGCCATGGATGAGACACCTTTCCTGACAGGTGGTAGGAGAAGCTTCCATTCGTTCTGACATCCTCTCCGGTCGTCCCATTCCGGGAAGCTTAACAGAGCCTTGATCCGGGAGTCGCCACCCTAGGGGTTTGTGCTTTCTAGCTGGCCCATCCCCCTGGAAGTACGGTCGGACAGGTAGTTATGGCGGCATGGGGGGTGCCGTTCCATGATCCTCGGGTGGCTCGCCGGTGTCCCGGGATGGTAGGGCTTACTCCGGTATGGGTGCTCCGAGCTCGTGCGGTCACCTTGATGGAGAGTGCGGGCCCGGTCCAGGGGGCGCGTGCTCGGAGAAGCTCCACATTGGCGGGTGAGCGCTGAGCTCGACCTTGACCACAGGGCTCTAGCCTCTGAGGGTCTCGCTCTGGAGGATGGACCCGGTCCAGAGGGCACGCGCTTGGAGAGGCTCCACATTGGCAGGTGAGCGTTGAGCTCTACCTTGACCACAGGGCTCTAACCTCCAAGGATCTCTCTCTGGAGGGCGGAAGACAGACCCGGTCCAAAGGGCGCATGCTCGGAGAGGCTCCACATTGGCAAGTGAGCGCTAAGCTTGACCTTGACCACAGGGCTCTAACCTCCGAGGGTCTCGCTCTGGAGGGCGGAAGACGGACCCGGTCTAGAGGGCGCACGCTCGGAGAGGCTCAATATTAGCAGGTGAGCGCTGAGCTCAACCTCGACCACAGGGCTCTAACCTCCGAGGGTCTCGCTCTGGATGGCGGAGGATGGCTCCGGCCTAGGCATCCTGAGCTCGCGGGCATGACCTGACGGAGGACGAAGCTCGGCTCGTTGCCTTGAAGGAGCTCAGCTCAGCTCTGCAGAGCGGTCCGGGCTGAGGTGTTGCCTAGGCGTTCGACATGGCAGTCTCCTTTAATGTGGTGCCTGTCAGCTACCCACGTCAGCAGTCTCACCACATCATTTGCCCCCTACTCCTGAGGCTCGTTAGTGCACGGCGCTCGGGGCAAAGGGAGTAACTGCGATGTTAACGTGGAAGGCAGAAATTCGGTGCAATGATGGCCGCGGTCGCCGGTGCTTCGAGGGGTGGCCCCGTCGGCCAGTGCGGGGGTGCCACATGGCCACGTCTGAGGAGTAGTTAATGCTGGCACAGAATTCTGAGCAGTTGGGACTCCTTTTTCGTCGATGGGCAGCACATGGCGCAGATCCGTTGGCGAGGGGGTCATAACATCGCGGGTTTGATGGGCCCTTTCAAAGTGAAAAGAAAAAATTTCTTACTCAAAATTTCCTTTCTTTCAAATCCTTCGCGCTTGTCGCAGTGCCCAGACCTTTCCTTCTCCGCGATCTGCACCCGTTCTTCTCTTCTCGAGGGGACCAGACCGGCGTTGTTCTTCTCCCTTCTTTCCTTCTGGGGTAGGCTTCTCCCTTCTTCGGTCATCTTTGTAGCATGTCTTGTCCTGATCCTTCCATCCGTAGGGTAATGCTCTCCTCCTCCGACGAGGAATCGGAGGGGGCACAGTTTAGGATCAGTAGGAGACCGGCTCTTCCTGCCCTCCTATATCCATTGAGGAGCCGGGGGTCGTTGCATCCCGTCCTACCTGTCCTCCCCTTCTACTCGAATCAACTCCTGAGTCTGTCCGGTCAACAAGTCTGGGTGGGTTCGCTTCGACGATTTCCACCGCGGAGCTAGGGGCCATCCGGGATGCCTATGGCATCCCGTCTTCTGTTCGACTCATGGTCCCCTGCCCTGAGGAGTGGGTCACCTCCAGTGGCCCGGGGCATCTCGCCTTCTGCGAGAGGACCTTCTCCGGGGGTCTTCAATTTCTCTTTCATCCTTTCTTCTTGTCTGTTCTGAATAACTATCGCCCGATCCCCGCCTAGTTGGTGCCGAATGCCATCAGGGTCATCTTCTCCTTCATCGTGCTCTGCCATGTCCACGGGTTCGTTGTCCGGTTTTCCTTGTTCAGGGCATTTTTCATCCTGAAATGCCACCCGACCGAGGATGGGTGGTGGTCTCTGTCTTCTCACCCGAAGGGCATCAAATTCGAGCTCCCCTCTTCCATCAAGGGATGGAAGAGCAAATTTTTCTTTGCATACATCGAGGGGGTCGATTGGGCCTGGAGTGAGCCGGATCGGTCCCCCGATCGGATCTTCACAGTTGATGCAGCTGATCAGGATGATTATGAACAGCTTTGTACCGCCCAGGTCCCTTCTTTGGAGGTCTTGCTGTCGGAGCAGAACCTTCTCGATGCCAAGGTTGACCCATCGACGGGGTCGGGTGCGTTCAGCTCTTTCCCCATTTACCTTTTTCTCTTTTCTTCATCTTAGGCTGACCTTCTTGGCTCCTGTGTCCAGGGTCGATCCTCCCGCAGGGCGAGCCGTTGCCGATCTCCAAGAAGAGGCCACCCACCGGGGTGGTTGCCGAGCCTCCTTCGAGGCGGGCCCGGATTGAGGGCGCGCCGGCATCTACCCCTGTAGTGCCGGTCGCTCCGAGGAGGGAGGTGGAAGGACAGACGAGGCCACAGGCTGGAGCCCCTATTATGGAGCCTGAGGCGATCGTCCAGGTTGATACTACTGCTGCCGCCCCGCCCTCCGGGTCCGAAGATGACTGGGGCCAAAGAAAAAGAGACCCGGGTTAGGGCTCCTCCTGCGACGGGAGTTCCGACCGTGGCTGTGCTGGATCCTCGACCGGTTCCTAGGGGTCCCACTACCGGAGGGACGGGCGCACCTGCTCCCTGGGAGAGCAGGAGAGACGAGGCGAGGCGCCGCCTTCCGTTCAAGATGGGGCTAGAGAGCTCCTTGGCCGACAACCGCGTCCTGGCTGCTTGCATGATGGATTTCTCTATCCAACCATGCGACCGGGAGGAGATGGATGGGCTATCGGTTGGAGCTGTGATCGACAGCATCTTCCCCCATCTCTACACGGTAGGCAACCTCATCCTCTTTCTCTCCCCCCCACCTTTTTTTTTGACTTCCCATGTGATGCAGATGGGTCTCGAGGTCCTCTTCATCAGGAGCTGCTGCCGAAACTGTGAGCGAGCTAAGCAACAGTAGGCGGCCGAGATCGCGTCGTTGAAGGCTGACCTAAAGGAGAAGGTCGACTCTGAGGCGGCGCTTAACCGGTGGGTCAAGGACCTCGAGAGGCAGCTCACCGATTCTATGGGACGAGCAAAGGAGCTCCAGGAGAGCCTCGACCGCGAGCTAGGGCAGTAGAGGAAGAATTTCGAGGACCTCGCTGATGCTAAGCAACGGTTGGGCGTGTTTGACACCGAGGCGGCCCGACAGAAGGGGATCGCCCAGTCCCTTCAGGCCCGGCTGGCGACGGAGGAAGAGAAGTCGGCCGTGGCCCAGAGGGTAGCCGAGGAGGCTGCCAGGTCGGTTGTGGATGCCAGGCGCGAGGTGGCCGTAGCGAAGAGGGAAGCTGGGGAGGCGGTTGAAAGGTACAGGGCCTCGGAGGAGTTCCTCGTCGAGATCCAACAGATGGCATCGGACTCCTTCTTCAAGGGCTTCATGTACCTACATCGCCTGGTCGAGGAGTTCGTCTCGGTCGAAGGTCGCAGCCATCTTGACTATCCCGGCATGTCAAACCAGGAGGCGGGTGTTGAGGAGGCCGTGCCACCTGAGCCCGAAGCCGTGCGCCCAGAAGCCCCTGCTGATGGAGACTCCCAGCCCGGTGATCCAGCTAGCAAGTATTTATTTCTCGCTTTCTTTATGCCTTGTTCTTTTTATGTACTTAGCAGGGCCACCCGGCATGTCGGGGGCTCGCAGGATGCTTGTAATTGACACTTAATCAATAAAGTACAAATTTTCTTGCAACCATTTTTCTTGTTTGGCTCTTCCTCTCTTTCGCTCCCCCTTCTCCTCTTTCTGTCTTTTTGATGTATGGGGAGATCATAGACGGGGCCTCACCTTATGTGGGGTAGAGTTGTTAGACTTCGACACCAGCAAGCTAGGCATAAGTTGATGACACTCGAAAGCTGCTGGGCTCGGAGGTCTCTTGGATGGAGATCTGAGCTCCGGTCTTGAGCTGGCATCCTGGAGCTGGGCTCGGGGACGTGGATGGTTGAGAGCTGCGTGGCTCGAAGGTCTCTTGGTTGGAGATCTAAGCTCCGGTCTTGAGCTGGCATCCTGGAGTTGGGCTCGGGGACATGGATGGTTGAGAGCTGCGTGGCTCGAAGGTCTCTTGGCCGGGGATCTGAGCTCCAGTCTTGAGCTGGCATCCTGGAGCTGGGCTCGGGACGTGGATGGTTGAGAGCTGCGTGGCTCGAAGTTCTCTTGGCCGGCGGTCTGAGCTTCGGTCTTGAGCTGGCATCCTGGAGCTGGGCTCGGGGACGTGGATGATTGAGAGCTGCATGGCTCGAAGGTCTCTTGGCCGGAGATCTGAGCTCCTGTCTTGAGCTTGAAAAGTGGTAGCTTTGATGCTGTATTTCCCTCTCATTCTCTTTCTTTCCTTCCCCTCTCATCCTTTTGGATGAGCAGGGAGATCAGAGATGAGGGTGCTTGTCGTGTTCCTCTTTTGTTCTCTTTCTTTCCTTCCCCTCTCTTCTTTTCTTTCTTTTTTCTTTTTCTTTTTCTTTTCTTCCTTTTTTTTTGAGTGGGGAGATCAGAAAAGAGGATGCTTGCAGTGCCCCCCCTTTGTTCTCTTTCTTTCCTTCCCTTCTCGTCTTCTTTTCGAGTGGGGAGATCAGAGAAGGGGGGTTGCCGGGCTCCCCCCTTTGTTCTCTTTCTTTCCTTTCCCTCTCATCTTTTTTTCGAGTGGGGAGATCAGAGAAGGAGGTTACCGGTCTTGATTGCCTTGGAGCTAGGCTTGAGGCCTTCCTGGACATGGAGCTAAGCTTGGGCCCAGGGGTTGCCTGAGGTCTTGGCTCAGGTCTTTGGCGCCTTGGAGCTAGGCTCGAGGCGTTGATGGGAGCTACGTGGCCCCATGATCTCTTGGCATCTCGGAGATGTTTGAGATTGAGAGTGGCTTGGCTCAATGACCTCCTGGCCGGAGATCTGAGCTCCGGTCTTGGATCAGCGTCTTGGAGCTGGGCTCGGGGATGTCGTTGATTGAGAGCGGCATGGCTCCATGATTCCTTGGTCGGAGGTCTGAGGTCTGGTCTTGGATCAGCATCCTGGAGCTGGGCTCGGGGACATCGTTGATTGAGAGCAGCATGGCTCCATGATTCCTTGGCCGGAGGTCTGAGTCCGGTCTTGGATCAGCATCCTGGAGCTGGGCTCGGGGACATCATTGATTGAGAGCGGCGTGGCTCCATGATTCCTTGGCCGGAAGTCTAAGTCCGGTCTTGGATTAGCATCCCGGAGCTGGGCTCGGGGATGTCGTTGATTGAGAGCGGTGTGGCTCCATGATTCCTTGGCCGGAGGTCTGAGCTCCAGTCTTGGATCAGCATCCTGGAGCTGGGCTCGGGGATGTCGTTGATTGAGAGCGGCATGGCTCCAGGATTTCTTGGCCGGAGGTCTAACCTCCGATCTTGGATCAGCATCCTGGAGCTGGGCTCAGGGACGTCGTTGATCTAGAGTGGTGTGGTTCCATGATTTCTTGGCCGGAGGTCTAAGCTCCGGTCTTGGATCAGCATCCTAGAGCTGGGCTCGGGGACGTTGTTGAAATTTTCCTGCAAGACAGATAGACACTTGCGCAAGGAAAAAACCATTATTATTATCATTGCTAGGAAACCTTACATTACTGATAGTATTTCCACAAGTTGCAGGCATTCCACATTCTGGGGAACCTGAGTCGCTGAGATCTTCGAGGTAGTAGGCCCCTTGTGAGAGGGCTTCAGCTACTTTGTAGGGTCCCTCCCAGTTCGGGAAGAGCTTGCCGCATTCCCTAGGCTGGGATGCCTCCGCCTGCCATAGCACCAGGTCTCCGGGCTTGAAAGCTTTTGTCCGGACGCGGGCACTGTAGTACCGGGCCACTCTTTGCCGGTAGGCCGCCATCCATAGGCGGGCTTTGTCCCTTGCTTCTTCAAGAAGGTCCAGGTTGAGCATGAGGTGCGTCGAGTTCCGCGCTTCATCGTACTGCTGCATTCACAGCGTGGGCACACCGAGCTCGACGGGGACGACCGCTTCGATGCCGAAGACGAGGCTGAAGGGCATTTCGTTGGTTGCCGTCCTGGGCGTTGTGTGGTAGGCCTACAAGATGCTCAGGAGTTCTTTTGCCCACATGCCCTTAGCTTGGTCTAGCCTGGTCCGGAGTCCTTGAAGGATGGTCCGGTTGGTCACCTCGGCTTCCCCGTTCATTTGGGGGTGGGCCACCGAGGTGAACCGATGTTGGATGCCGTGCGTTGCGCAGAATCCTTCGAACTCACGGTTGTCAAACTGTCGCCCATTGTCGATGATGATACAATGGGGGAGCCCGAAGCGGCAAATGATTGACTTCCAGAAAAACTGGCGGACATTGGCTTCCGCGATCCGAGCTAGCGGCTCTGCCTCAACCCACTTGGTGAAGTAGTCGATCACCACGAGCAGGAACTTTCGCTGCCCTGATGCTGGGGGGAACGGTCCCAAGATGTCCATTCCCCATTGGGCAAAGGGCCAAGGGGCTGAGAGCTGGGAGATCGGCGCCGCCGGCTGACGCTGTATGTTGGCGTGGCGCTGGCATTTGTCGCACCTTTTGATGAAGTCGGTGGCGTCCTCCCTCATGGTCTCCCAAAAGTACCCCTGGCGGAGGGCTTTGTAAGCCTGTGTTCTCCCTCGCACGTGGTTCTCGTAGAGGCCTTCGTGTATCTCTTGGAGTTCAAAGGTCGCCTCGGCGGGCCAGAGGCATTTCAGGAGCAGGTAGGAGTAAGATCGGCGATAGAGTTGGCCATCCATCAGGACGAACCGGGGGGCTTTCTTCCTGATGAGGGTGGCTTCTGCACGGTCTTCTGGCAGGGTGCCGTCAATGATGTACCGGACATACTTGTCCATCCAACTCGGCTCGGGGGCGACTTGATGCACCTCCGTCAGGCTCTCGTAGCTGGGACTTTCAAGGTGCTCGATGTAGGCGCGTCCCAGAGACGAGTCCGGCAGTGTCACGAGCCTGGACAGCACGTCTGCGCGTGTATTCTTCCCTCGGGGGATGTGGAAGATGCTGAAGCGTCGGAAGCCTGCCGTGCTCGTGCGGACCTGCTCCAGGTTCTTCATCATCTGGGCATCCCTCACTTCATATTCTCTGAAAACTTGTCCGACGACCAGTTGGAAGTCGGTGAAGACTTTCAGGTCCTGCACACCCAGCTCGCGGGAAACCCTGAGGCCCGCGAGGAGTGCCTCGTACTCTGCCTGGTTGTTGGTTACGGTGAACTTGAAGCGGAGGACGCATTCCACCACGAACCCATCACAATTGGTAAGGACGAGGCCTGCTCTGCTCCTGCCAGAATTGGATGCTCCATCTACATGGAGGATCCAAGGCTCTTCTCCTGGCCCGGGCTCCGTTGTTGTCTGCTCTGGCTCCTCGGCGAACCCGGTGCACTCGACCATGAAGTCGGCCAGGATTTGGGCCTTTTGTGACAACCTCGGTCGGTACGCTATATCGAATTCATTGAGCAGCAGGGACCACTTGCCCAACCTCCCGGATGTCTCGGGTCGGGTGAGAATAGTCCTCAGCGGCTGGTCCATCACGACCACTATTGGGTGTGATTGGAAATAGGACCTGAGGCGCTTAACAGACATTATTAGTACAAAAATGAGTTTCTCGGAGCGAGTATACTTGATCTCCACGTCACGGAGGATTTTGCTGGTGTAGTACACCGGCTTCTGAGATTTGTCCTCGTCTGTGTGGACGAGAACTGAGCTGACAGCTCCGGGTGTCACCGCCAGGTACAGCAAGGCTCCTCTCACTCCTCCGACCTGGAGAGCAATGGAGGGAAGGCGAGGAAGTTCTTCAGCTCCTCGAAGGCTGTCCTGCACTCCTTGGTCCTGGTGAAGTCGTGCATCTTGCACAATGCCTTGAAAAATGGCAGGCAATGATCAGCCGACCTTGAGATGAATCTACTGAGGACGGTGGCACGTCCCGTCAGGCGCTGGACCTGCTTCTTAGAGGTCGGGTGTTCCATGTCGATGATGGCCTACACCTTCTCCGGGTTCATTTCGATGCCCCTCTTGGTGACCATGAAGCCGAGGAATTTTTCGATCGCCACCCCGAAGACGTACTTCACCAGGTTCAGCTTCATATGATGTTGCCACCTGTTGTGGAAGGACTCGGCGAGGTCAGCTACATCCCTCAAGCCCGGCCTGCTCATGACGAGCATGTCATTCACATATACTTGCATGTTGCGGCCAATCTGGTCTTTGAAGACCCTACTAACCAGGCGCTGATAGGTAGCCCCTGCATTCTTCAGGCCAAAAGGCATCATCCTGTAGCAGTACGTCCCTTGGTCGGTGATGAAGGCGGTGTACTCCTCGTCTTCCGGATGCATGCGGATTTGATTGTACCCAGAAAATACATCCATGAAGGAGAGCAACCGGTGGCCCGATGTTGCATCTACCAGCTGGTCGATCTTTGGAAGAGGGAAGCTATCCTTCGGGCAAGCTTTATTGAGGTCGGTGTAGTCCATACAGATCCTCCATTTGCCATTATTCTTCTTGACCATTACTACATTCACCAGCCAGCTTGGGTATTGGACCTCTCGAATGAAACCAATAGCCAGGAGTTTGTCAACCTCTTCTTTGATAGCTGCCTGTCTCTCCAGAGCAAAACTTCTCTTCTTCTGTCGAACTGGCTTATGCTTTGGGTCGACACTCAATTTATGAGTAATGATGTCAAGGGGGATACCTCGCATGTCTGCCGCCATCCAGGAGAACATATCTGCATTCGCCCGCAGGAATCCTAGCAGCTGGGCCCTCTCCTCCTCGGGTAGCTGGGCTCCGATCTGCATTATCTTTGTGGGGTCCTCTCCGAGCAGATAAGAAAGTAGACGCTCGACCGGGCCTCCCCTGGGGTCTTGGGCCCTTTGGTCGAGGTCGTCCACGCTGGAGTCGTCCAGAGGGACCTTGGCCCCAGGAAGGGTTTGGAAACAGTGCTGCACCGGTTGGGGCGCTCCTCTCATCTCCCCGACACCATAGGGAGTTGGGAACTGTACAAGTAGCCTCTTGGTGGAGACAACGGCGTCAAGCAGGTTGAGCCCGGGTCGGCCCAATATCACATTGTAGGCGGAAGGAAGCCTTATAACCATGAAAGTCATCATGATGGTGCTCTGCTGAGGTGGGGTTCTGGCAGTGACCGGGAGAGTGATTTCTCCTTCTATCCTTACGGAATCGCCCGTGAAACCAACAAGGGGTGTGTGCACGGGCCTAAGCTGATCGGGGAAGAGATTCATCCTGTAAAAGGCATCATAAAAAAGCACGTCTATGGAGCTTCCACTATCAACCATGATGCGCTTTACAGGGTGCTTCGCGATCATCATTTCGATGACCACGGCATCATTATTTACATTTTTCCTCCCGTCTTCCCCCTCCCTCATAAAGGGGAGTACATTCTCAGAGTCTCCTGCCCCCCGAGTTCTCTTGGATGCACAGGCAGCTCCCCAAGAGATCATGCCCACCGGCTTCTCGATGGGAAGGTTGTCGATGGTTGGAGCTAGCGGAAGAGCGACGAGCACCAGGGACTCCACTTGATGACTGCCCCCCATGGACCTTTTGAGGTAGCCTCTCTTGATGAGCTCCTCAATCTCCTACTTGAGGTTGCGGCATTCCTCGGTGCCGTGGCCGTGGTCGCGGTGAAAGCGACAGTACTTCATCTTGTCACGGCCGGTGCAGGTCCTCAACAGAGGCGGGCGCCTCAGGTAGTCCTCGCCCTCAATCTCCATAAGGATTTTCATCCTCGAGGCGAGGAGAGGGGTGTAGCTCTCCTCAGGGACAGGGGTCCCTCTCAGTCTTGGCCGGTCCCTCTGGGAGCTCGGAGCCTGGGGTGCTGGTTTTCGAGTCCCAGATGCTTCAGCGGGGGCCGACTTCTTCAGGGGTCCTCCGTCGAGCTCCCGCCTCGTACGGTCTGCCTCATCGACGTGGATGTACTTTTGTGCCTGGAGAAGGAGCTCGGAGTAGGTCTTAGGGGGCTTCTTGTCCAACGAGTAGGTCAGGCGGGAGGTCTTGAGCCCTCGCTTCAGTGCCAGCATTGCGACTGGCTCTTCAAGATTGTAGATCTCCAATGTGGTGGCCTTGAAATGGGCCACGTAGTCCCGCAGGAGCTCGCGGTCCTGCTGCCGGATAGAGAAGAGGCTGTCTGCCTCTCGTGGCAACTTCCTGCAAACATCGAAGTGAGCCATGAACTTTTGTCCCAGCTGGGCGAAGGAGTTGATGCTCTCCGGCTCCAGACAGGTGAACCACACCCGGGCCACCTTCCGGAGAGTTGCAGGAAAAGCGATGTAGAGGAGAGCATCGGTGGCCCCCTGGACCCTCATGAGGGTCTGGTAGCTTTCCAAGTGGTCCAGGGGATCGGTGGTCCCATCGTAAGGATCCACCTATGAAATCCGGAACCGGTGTGGGATCGGCTCCGCTTGGATTTCTTAGGAGAATGGGGGATGGGTGTCGTAGCCCGCTGGCTCACTAGCGGAGCCCTGCATGCTGCAAACTAGCAGGCGAACTCTGCCAGCTTGCTTTCATCTTCCTCCAGGTGCCTCTCCGTCGTGCGCCTGATGGCTTCATTAGTGGACCCCTCCATCGAAGGAGACGGAGAAGGTGACATGGATGCATGGCACCCGTGGCGGGGGATCTTGCTTTTCTTACCTCGGTGGGGTCTGGGCACCTCCCACCCGAGGTTTGGCGAGCAGCTCTCTCCGTCGACGGAGCCGGCTTGTTGTCTTTTCATCGGAGCTTGATGGCTACCCCGGTTGTCGGTGGTGGCCCGCGACTATGACGGCCTTCCTTGGAAGGAGCGCAGGCTATCACGGGGAGCTATGGCATGGGCTGCCGGGGTCCCTGGCTGTTGGTGGGTAGCCACGGACCGGTGCTGGTGTTGAAGCTGGCGCACTGCCATGGCAAGGACTTGCATTTGCTGGGCAAGTGCAGCCATCTGAACTTCCGATGGAGGTGGCTGGACCTGAACGGGTGGCTCCGCTTCTTGGCTGTGTGGGTTCCCTCGAGAGGGGGAGTCCCCCGCACGGCTGGTGGAAGCCTCCCTTGCCTTTGTCGTCACCATCCTACCGCCTGGCTTGTCTGTGAAGAGGGGGAGGGTTTGCGCACCCCTACCTGATGTGCCAATCTATTGCCGCCAAGACCATCGTGGCTCGTAGCTGCTGCCAGTGCCGGAGTACACTCCCTTCGCTGCCTGTCGGTCCTTTACTCCTGGACCTGTGAAACAGGGGTTAGTGACCCGGGCCGGGATTTCCGGTGGGGGCACTCCGACGGTCAAGTCAATGACGATCCAGGGGAACAGATCCTCCTGGTCGGGTCCCTCTTGATGGACTCCGCACTAGGAGAAGTGAAAGGTGTGAGTGAAAGCGAAAACGTAGCAGGGGGAGAATGATAGCATGGACAGAGGGGTTCCCTGTTCCTCCGCTTCTCCTTGTTTCCCTTGTTTTCCTTCAGCTGTGGTGTTGGTGATGGCGCTTCGCCCTCTTGGTCGAGCTTGCGCTTATGTTGGTGGTGGATTGTTGTTGTTTGTGGTTACTGTTGTTTTTTGCTGTTACCTCCCCCCCTTTTGGGGGTGTCGACTGTTCTTTGTAGTTGAACATTAGCCGTTTGACACTTGCCTCGGGATCCTCGCTGGGTTGGCAGGCACGTGCGGCAGGGTTCCGTGTCGTGGATGAGACGCCTTTCCTGACAGGTGGTAGGGGAAGCTTCCATTCGTTCTGACATCCTCTCCGATCGCTCCATTCCGGGAAGTTTGACAGAATCTCGATCCGGGAGTCGCCATCCTAGGGGTTCATGCTTTTTGGCTGGCCCATCCCCTTGGAAGTACGATCGGACAAGTAGTTATGGCGGCATGGGGGGCACCATTCCATGGTCCTCGGGCGGCTCGCCGGTGTCCCGGGATGGCAGGGCTTGCTCCGGTTTGGGTGCTCCGAGCTCGTGCGATCACCTTGATGGAGAGTGCGGGCCTGGTCCAGAGGGCACGCGCTCGGAGAGGCTCCACATTGGCGGGTGAGCGCTGAGCTTGACCTCGACCACAGGACTCTAGCCTCCGAGGGTCTCACTCTGGAGGGCAGAGGACGGACCCGGTCCAGAGGGCACGCGCTCGGAGAGGCTCCACATTGGCGGGTGAGCGCTGAGCTCGACCTCGACCATGGGGCTCTAACCTCCGAGGGTCTCGCTCTGGAGGGTGGAAGACGGACCCAGTCCAAAGGGCACGCGCTCGGAGAGACTCCATATTGGTGGGTGAGCGCTGAGCTCGACCTCAACCACAGGGCTCTAACCTCCGAAGGTCTCGCTCTAGAGGGCGGAAGACGGACCCGGTCCAGAGGGCGCGCGCTCGGAGAGGCTCCACATTGGCGGGTGAGCATTGAGCTTGACCTCGACCACAGGGTTCTAACCTCCGAGGGTCTCGCTCTGGAGGGCAGAGGACGGCTCCGGTCTAGGCATCCCGAGCTCGCAAGCACGACCTGGCGGAGGACGGAGCTCGGCTCGTTGCCTTGAAGGAGCTCAGCTCTGCTCAGCAGAATGGTCCGGGCTGAGATGTTGCCTGGGCGTCCGACGTGGCGGTCTCCTTTAATGTGGCACCTGCTAGCTACCCATGTCAGCGATCTCGCCACATCAGTTAGGAATATAGAATTTCATATCAATCATTGTAGGGGATAAATGCTTCCATCTCTCCACTATTTCATTGACAATATAATTAAGAGTTGTATCTTTTGAAATTAAAATGATATGGGCTTCATTACCATAGGAGCACACTGCCATAAAATTTAAATTTTCAATGTCCTTATGACCATAACTATTAAAAATCAAGATAATAATAAAGAATCTGATTCAGAAGAAATCAGAAGAAAGTTTTGTGAACATGGCGTGGAAGAGAATTCAGAAGAAATCAACAATGAGGAGGCAGACCAGCAAGGGAGGGAGTGTGAATGGTGGAGGAGCTGGGGGGACTACTCTCTTCATGGGAGAGCTTCACTGGTGGACGATGGATATTGATCGCGAGGCAAAGTTCATCCAGTACGGACAACTGAAGGAGGTAAAATTGTATGATGAGAAGGCGAGCATGAAGTCCAAGGGGTTCTTCCAGGTTGATTTATATCATCTAGTGACTGCTGCAAGGTGCAAGGAAGGGATGAACGGGCATGTCTTTAATGACCAATCCTTCGGATGGGAGAGGAAATGTCAGCACAACCTCAGAAGGAATGACAAATGAAATATAAGAAAGTACTTTAGAATTATGGCATGGAAGAGGAAACGTAATATAATAAAGGACATTCTGAAAAAGCATTTTAGAATTATGGCATGAAAGAGGAAAAACATATTTTGGGTATTTTTAAAAAAAAATATCATATTATAAAGGATGTTGTATTACAATAAATTTTAAATAAAATATCAAAAATAGAATTTTAAACAAAAGGGATAATTTATTATAGTAATGGGAATTAATTTTCCTAAAAAAATTCTTCTTTTCGAAGAAGTCCCGAGCATCGAAGAAGCTCTTCTGCTAGAGGGGCGGAAGGGGGTCGAGCTTCGCGTGTCGGAGCCTGAACTCCTCGAAATCCGGCTAGAAGAACTCTTTGCAGGAGATCATAGAGTCTGATGGCTGCTTCTGGAAGGAGCTCACATCGACGAAGCGGTAGTCTCTGAACCCACGACTCCGACGTGGATCGCCGGAGCTCCGCCCTCTTTGGTTCCCCACCTACCCAACCATCACTTCTCGTGTCCAGTAGTGCCTCGAGACCCATCAGTCGAGCGACGACACTCGGAGACTGACACTACCAGATGCCAGAAAAGTAAAAAATTTAATGCTTTGTTTATTATGTATTAAACTCTCTCTTGTTATGTTTTATCAATGTAGTGTTTGGTTGCATATATGCCACATGGATGGCGATTGTATAGTATTGGGTTGCTTGTATGCCACTTGGATGGCTATTATGTAGTCTTCTTGGGAGCTAAGAAAAGTAAAAATAGGGCTGCCATGAAAACAAAAAAAAATAGAAAATACAATTGAGAGAGGTTCTTCTTCCATCATATTAATCATCCATTTTCTTTCTTTTTTTCTTTTGCTTCCAAATATATATTTATGAGCTGAAATCACACCCAACAAATTGGTATCAGACCAAAAAAGATCGTTGTAGCTGGGTTTGAGTAAGATTTATGAGAAAACAAGTCTCAATTAAGAAGATCTTCATGGCAACTTCAAATCTCATGGGTATGAGCATCCAACAACCTTCTATGCCTATCTTTGATGGTAAAAACTACGATTTTTGGAGCATCAAGATGAAAACACTCTTTATTTCACAAGAGATTTGAGATTTGGTGGAGAATGGATATGAGGAACCCAACTCATCAACAACTCTAACTAATGCTTAAAGAGATTAATTGAAGGAGTACAAGAAAAATAATGCAAAAGCCCTCTTCTTCATCCAACAAGCCATGTTTGATAAAATCTTTCCAATGATTAATGGGGCAAGCAAAGCAAAGAAAGCTTGGGATATTCTTCAAGAGGAATTCCAAGGCAACACCAAGGTAAGAACCATCAATCTTTTATCTCTTAGAAGTGTATTAGAGAATATGAAAATGAAGGAAAATGAAACCATGAAAGATTACTTCTCCAAAATCATGGAGATAGTTAATCAAATAAAAATATATGGTGAAAAGATCACCGATCAAAGAATTTATGAAAAGATTATGATTAGTTTGCCTCAAAAATATGATGCTATTGTTGCTGCTATTGAAGAATCAAAAGATCTCCCTTCATTAAGTGTACATGAGTTGATGGGTTCACTTGAATCACATGAGCAAAGATTGAATAGGCATAATGAAAAATCTCTTGAAAGTGCCTTTCAATCTAAGATTAATATTTTCTCCAAAGGAGACCCATCTACTCATGAGCACCATAATTATGAATCCTCATCTAGAGGTGGAAGGCAAGGAAGAGGAAGAGGAAGAGGAAAAAATAATTTTCAAAGAAGAAACAATAATAAAGCAATCAAAATAGATGAAAAATATGTAAAAGATCTTCTCATGTTGAAAACGATTGTTGGTTTAAAGGCAAACCTCAATGTTTTGTATGCAAGAAATTTGGCCATGTTCAAAAGGATTGTAGGTACAAATTAAATGAGCAAGCAAATTATTCCGAAGAGAAAGAAGATGGCAAACAAAGTACATTCTATGCATGTCAAATGGCATCCAAGCAAAGGAATGATGTATAGTACCTTGATAGTGGATGTAGCAACCATATGACCGGCGACAATTCAATTTTTATCAATATTGATGCTTCTTCTACATCGCAAGTCAAGATGGAAAATGGAATACTTGTTCAAGCCAAGGGCAAAGGTACTATTGCTATTGACACAAAGAAGAGAAGGAAATTCAGTCATGATGTTCTTCTTGTTCTGGATTTAGAGCAAAATCTTCTAAGTGTTGGCCAATTGATTGAGCATGGGCACACCGTTCACTTTGAAGAAAACTTATGTAAGATATATGACAAAGATGAGAAGAGGCAACTTATGACAACCATCAAGATGGAGAAAAACATAAATTTTTCTCTCATTCTCCAATATGTAAAGAATATGGCACTCAAGATGGAAGTTAATAAAGATGGTTATGGCATAAAAGATATGGCACTTGAATTTCCAAAGTTTGAAAAGTCTCCAACAAAAAAATATGGAGTATGGTCTACCAGCAATTCAAGAAAAGAAAGAAGTGTGTGAAGGTTGCCCACCACATCTCCCGGCTCACTCGCACTATCATACACTATATTCACTCCTCCTAGCGTGGAGCTCATCAAGAGGGGCTCGACCAGGAGGATCTGTTCCTCTGGGCCATTACTGACTTGATCGTCGAAGTGCCCCCGCCGGAATCCCCGGCCCGGGTCACTGACGTTGGTCGACTTGCAGGTCTTGAGATACCGGAGGCATCCTCGGCGAGTGGGTGCGGACCACTCGACACCATCAGCAGCTACGGGCCACGACGGTCCAGGCGGCAACAGATTGGCTCGCCAGGTAAGGGAGAGAACGACACTTGATCCAGTTCAAACCCTACTTAGCCAGTCCACCGGGAGGATGGTGACCACCCGGGCAAAGGGAGCTTCCCCCAGCCGTGTGGAGGCATCCCCTTCTCACGGGAACCCGCATGGACCGGAGATGGAAGTGCCTGCCCCGGTTCAGCCACCCTCACTAGAGACCCAGCTGACCGCACTCGCCCAGCAAATGTACACTCTTACTGCGGTGGTGCGCCAGCTCTAACATCAGCACCAGCATCGATCCCTGGCCACTCACCAACAGCCAGAGACCCTCGCGGCCCATGCCGCAGCACCCCACGATAGCCTGCGTTCCTTCCACGGGAGGCCCTCGCAGCCGCGGGCAGTTACGGACCCACGGGGTACCCATCAAGCGCTCGGGAAGTGACGGCGAGCCAGCTCCACCGAAGAAGAAAGCTGCTCACCGCATCTTGGCCGGGGGGCACCCAAACCCCGCCAAGACCAGAAAGGCAAGGCTCCACGCCACGGGCGCCGCGCCTCCGAATCACCATCTCCGCCCCCTCAGCGGAGGGGTCCACAGACGAAGCCATCAGGCGCATGGCGGAGAAGCGCCTGGAGGAGCACGACCGCAAGTTGGAGGAGTTTGCCCGCTAGTTCACCAACTTGCCTGGCTTCACTAGTGAGCCAGCGGGCTATGACGCCCGCCCTCCTTTCTTCCAGGAGATCCAAACGGAGCCAATTCCTCAACGATTCCGCATGCCGCAGGTGGATCCCTACGATGGGACCACCGACCCCCTAGACCACCTGGAAAGCTACCGGGCCCTCATGAGGGTCCAGGGGGCCACTGATGCCCTTCTGTGCATCGCCTTCCCTGCTACCCTTCGGAAGGCCGCTCGAGTGTGGTTCACCTGCCTCAAGTCAGAAAGTATCAGTTCTTTTGCCCAGCTAGGACAGAAGTTCGTGGCCCATTTCAACGCCTGCCAGAAGATGCCACGTGAGGCAGATAGCCTCTTCTCCATCAGGCAGCAAGACCATGAGCCGCTACAAGACTACGTGGCCCGTTTCAAAGCTGCTGCCTTGGAGATCTACAACCTGGAGGAGCCAGTGGCGATGCTGGCTCTGAAACGAGGGCTCAGGACTTCCCGCCTGACCTACTCGCTCGACAAGAAGCCCCCGAAGACTTACGATGAGCTGCTTTTCCGGGCCCAGAAGTATATCCGCGCCGAGGAGGCGGATCGCACGAGGCGGGAGCTTGACGGGAAGCCACTAAGGAAGCTGACACCCACTGAGAAGCCTGAAGCACGGAGGCCGGGACCACCAGCTCAGAGCTCCCGACCGGCGCCAAGGCCAAGGAACGCTCCCGTCCCTCAAGGGAACTTCACTCCCCTTCTCGCCCCAAGAACGAAGATCCTCATGGAGATTGAGGATGAGACTTATATGAGGCATCCTCGATCGTTGAAGCCATCCTTCACCCGTGACAAGACAAAGTACTGCCGCTTCCACCGTGACCATGGGCACGACACCGAGGAATGCCGCAATCTCAAGTGGAAAATTGAAGAGCTCATTAAGAGGGGCTACCTCGGAAAATATGTGGGGGGCAGACCTCAACCAGAGTCGTAGGTGCTTGTTGCTCTCCCGCCAGCTCCAGCCATCAACAATCGCTCCACCGAGAAGCCGGTGGGCATGATCTCCTGGGGAGCGGAGCGCGCGTCCAAGAGAACCCGGGGGGCAGGGAACTTTGAGAATGTACTCCCCTTTATGAGGGAAGGGGATAATGGGGAGAAAAATATAAATAATGATGCTGTGGTCGTTGAGATGACGATCGCAAAGCATCTTGTAAAGCGCATCATGGTAGATAATGGAAGCTCTACGGATGTACTTTTTTACGATGCTTTCTCCCGGATGAATCTCTTCCCCACTCAACTCAAGCCAGTATTCACTCCCCTTGTTGGTTTTACGGGAGACTCCGCAAGAGTAGAGGGGGAAATCACTCTCCCAGTCACTGCCGGGACCCCACATTGGCAGAGTACCGTCATGATGACGTTCACGGTTGTCAGGCTTCCTTCGCCTTACAATGTGATCTTGGGCTGACCTGGGCTCAACCTCCTCGATGCCGTCATCTCTACCAAGAGGTTGCTTGTCCAGTTCCCAACCCCTTGCGGCGTGAGAGAGATGAGGGGTACACCCCAGCCAGTGCAGCACTGCTTCCAAACACTCCCCGGGGCCCAGCTGCCCGAGGAGGATTCCAGGGCAGACGAGCTCGACCAGAGGGCCCAAGACCCCAGAGGAGGCCCGACTGAGTGCATGCTTTCCTATCAGCTCGGAGCCGACAAGGCGAAAACCGTGCAGATTGGAGCCCAGCTGCCCGAGGAGGATAGGGCTCCGTTATTGGAGTTCCTACGAGCAAACGTAGATGTGTTCGCCTAGATGGCAGCCGACATGCCAGGTATTTTCCCTGAAATCATCACCCATAAACTTAGTGTTGATCCGAAGTGCAGGCCAGTTCGACAGAAGAAGAGAAGCTTTGTCCCGGAAAGGCAAGCGACCATCAACAAAGAAGTTGAGAAACTCCTTGCCACCGGATTCGTCCGAGAGGTGCAATATCCGAGCTGGCTGACGAATGTGGTGATGGTGAAGAAGAATAACGATAAGTGGAGGATCTGTGTAGACTACACCGACCTCAATAATGCATGCCCGAAGGACAGCTTCCCTCTGCCAAGGATAGACCAGCTGGTGGATGCCACTTCGGGGCACAGGCTACTCTCCTTCCTGGATGCATTCTCCGAGTACAATCAGATCCAGATGCACCCGGAGGACGAGGAGCACACCGCCTTCATCACTGACCGGGGGATGTACTACTACAGAATGATGCCCTTTGGCCTGAAGAATGCTAGGGCCATGTACCAACGCCTGGTCAACAAGGTCTTCAAGGACCAGATTTGCTGGAACATGCAAGCGTACGTGGATGACATGCTCGTCATGAGCAAACCGAGCTCAGACCACATTGCCGACCTCGCCGAAGCCTTCCACAACCTCCGGAAGCACTAGATGAAGCTCAACCCGACGAAGTGCACCTACGGGGTGGCGGCCGGAAAATTTCTTGACTTCATGGTCACCCAGAGAGGCATCGAGGTGAATCCGGAGAAGGTCCAAGCAATCCTGGACATGGAGCACCCTACGTCCAAGTAGCAGGTTCAGCGCCTGACGGGAAGGATTGCAGCCCTGAGCTGGTTCATTTCGAGGTCGGCTGACCGCTACCTCCCCTTCTTCAAGGAGCTACGCAAGATGCATGACTTCACCTAGACTGAAGAGTGCTGGACGGCCTTCGAAGAGCTGAAAGAGTTCCTGACCTCCCCGCCTCTGCTGTCCAGACCTGAAGAGGGAGAAGAGCTCCTGCTCTACCTGGCGATCATCCCGGGGGCCGTCAGCTCGGTCCTCGTCCGTACAGATCGGGATGGAATGCAAAAGCCAGTGTACTACACCAGCAAAATACTCCATGATGCGGAGATCAGGTATACCCGCTCCGAAAAAATCATTTTTGTACTAATAATGTCTGCTAAGCGCCTCAGGCCCTATTTCCAAGTGCATCCCATTGTGGTTGTGACTGATCAGCCGCTGAGGACCATGCTAAGCCATCCCGAGACTTCCGAAAGGTTAGCCAAATGATCCCTGATGCTGAGCGAGCACGACATCGCATATCAGCCGAGGTCATCGCAGAAGGCCCAAGTCCTGGCCGACTTCGTGGTCGAATGCACAGGGTTTCTCGAGGAACCAGAGCGGATGGTCCTGGAGAGCTAAGCCGAGCCCGCCCCGCTGGAGGACCCCTGGATACTCCACGTGGACGGCGCCTCCAATTCATGCGGGAGCAGAGCAGGCCTCATCCTCACTAATTTCGATGGAGTGGTGACGGAGTGTGCGCTTCGCTTCAAGTTCCTCGCCACAAACAATCAATCAGAGTACGAGGCGCTCCTCGCGGGCCTGAAGGTGTCCCACGAGTTGAGCGTACAAAATCTCAAGATCTTCACTGACTCCCAGTTGGTTGCCAGACAAGTCTCCGGGGAGTACGAGGCCTGAGATCCCCGGATGATGAAGTACCTGGGGAAGGTCTGTTCGAGCGCGGCAGGCTTCCACTACTTCCGCGTTTCCCACATTTCTCATGGAGAGAACGCTCGTGCGGACGCACTGTCAAGGCTCACGACCCTATCGGACTCATCCTTAGGGCATGCCTACATCGAATATCTCGAGAGCCCGAGCTATGAAAACCCCGAAGAGGTGCAGCAAGTAGCCCCCGAGCCGAGCTGGATGAACAAGTATGTCAGGTACATCCAAGACGGCCTACTGCCGGATGACCGCAAGGAAGCTGGGCTCGTCAGAAGGAAGGCCACCCGCTTTGTCTTGATGGATGGCCAGCTTTACCACCGATCCTATTCTTATCCCCTCCTGAAGTGCCTCAGGCCCGCAGAGGCAGCCTTCGTACTCCAGGAGATACACGAAGGCCTCTGCGGAAATCATGTAGGAGGGAGGACCCTGGCATACAAGGCCCTTCGCAAGGAATATTTCTGGGAAACAATGAGGGAGGACGCCGCCGACTTTGTCAAAAAGTATGACAAGTGCCAGCGCCACTCCCACATCCAGCGCCTACCGGCTGCGCCGATCTCCCAGCTGTCATCTCCCTGGCCTTTCGCGCAATAGGGGATGGACATCCTGGGACCGTTCCCCACCGCTCCAGGGCAGTGGAAGTTCCTGCTGGTGGCGATTGACTACTTCACCAAATTGTTCGAAGCAGAGCCGCTAGCTCAGATCACAGAGGCCAATGTCAGACAATTCTTCTAGAAGTCTGTCATTTGCTGTTTCAAACTCCCCAACTGCATCATCACCGACAATGGGCGACAGTTTGACAACCGAGAGTTCGAGGGATTCTGCGCCGAGCACGGGATCCAACATCGGTTCACCTCGGTCGCCCTTCCCCAGACAAACGGGGAAGCCGAGGTCACTAACCGAACCATTCTTCAAGGACTCCGAACCAGGTTGGACCAGGTGAAGGGCGGATGGGAAGAAGAACTTCCAAGCATCCTGTGGGCCTACCACACAACGCCCAAGACAGCGACGGGTGAAACACCTTTCAACTTGGTCTTCGGGTCGGAAGCGGTAATTCCAGTTGAGCTTGGCGTGCCCATGCTCCGAGTACAGCAGTATGATGAAGCATAGAACTCGGCACACCTTCTCCTCAACTTAGACCTCCTCGAAGAAACAAGAGACAAAGCTCGGCTCCGAATGGCAGCATACCGGCAACAGGTCGCATAATACTATAACGCACGGGTGAGGCAGAAGACTTTTAGACCTGGCAACCGAGTACTGCACCGAGCAGAAGCGTCCCAGCCTCGGGAGAGCAGCAAACTCTCACCGAACTGGGAGGGCCCTTACAAAGTGGCCAAGGCCCTGTCGCAGGGGGCCTACTACTTAGAAGACTTGGATGGCGCCAGGTTCTCCCAGACCTGGAACGCTTGTAATTTGAGGAGATACTATCAGTAATGTAAGTATTCCCCCCATGAGAAATGAAGATCTCTTTCCGCAACACGATCTATCTGTCTTGCAGGAAACTACATCAAAAGACCAGACGACCTCCGGCACCGGCGAGCCCAGCTCCCCGGCATCAAAAGACTGGACGACCTCCAGCACCAGCGAGCCCAGCTCCCCGGCATCAAAGACCAGACGACCTTCGGCACCGGCGAGCCTAGCTCCCCAGCATCAAAGATCGAACGACCTCCGGTACCGATGAGCCCAGCTCCCCGGCACCAAAGACCGGACGACCTCCGACACCGGCGAGCTTAGCTCCCTGGCAACAAAGATCGGATGACCTCCAGCACCGGCAAGCCCAGCTCCCCGGCAACAAAGACCGGACGACCTCCGGCACCAGCGAGCCCAGCTCCCCGGCATCAAAGACCGGACGACCTCCGGCACCGGCGAGCCCAGCTCCCCGGCAACAAAGACCGGACGACCTCTGGCACCGGCGAGCCCAGCTCCCCGGCAACAAAGACCGAACGACCTCCGGCACTGGCAAGCCCAGCTCCCCGACACCAAAGACCCCGGACGACCTCCGGCATCGACGAGCCCAGCTCCCTAGCAACGAAGATCGGACGACCTCCGGCACCGACGAGCCCAGCTCCCTGGCAACGAAGATCGGATGACCTCCGGCACCGACAAGCCCAGCTCCCCAGCACCAAAGACCGGACGACCTCCGGCACTGGCGAGCCCAGCTCCCCAGCATCAAAGATCGGACGACCTTCGGCACCGACGAGCCCAGCTTCCTGGTATCAAAGACCGGACGACCTCCGGCACCGGCGAGCCCAGCTCCCCGGCATCAAAGACCGGATGACCTCCGACACCGACGAGCTCAGCAACCCGGCAATAAAGACCGGATGACCCTCCGGCACCGGCGAGCCTAGCTCCCAACGAAGGACCTGGGAAGCTCGCAGGCACTCGACGCCTTCGAGCCCAGCTTCGAGATGCCTTCTCAAATCATCGACGTCCCCGAGCCCAGCTCCAGGATGACTGCCCAACACCGGAGCTCAGATCTCCGGCCAAGGGAACTCTCTCGACCACTGCGCCTACGAGCCCAACTCCAAGGCACCATCTCAAGTTCTCATCGTCTTTAGGCCCATCTCCAAGATGCTTGCTCAAGACCGGAGTTTAGACCTCCGGCCAGGGGCACCCCCGAGCCATGCAACTCATCATCGACAACGCCCCCAGGCTCGGCCTCACGATGATAGCCGAAGCCGGGCCCTATCCTCCACCAGGTCCGCTCTCGCAAGCCCGGGACGACTAGGCCGGAGCCGAGCGTGAGCCTCCACCCAAGGCGGACCCCTCGAGATCGGGACCCGTGGCCAGGAGTTGAGCCTAGCCTCCTCCACCACGAGGCACCCCTCCGAGCTCAGGTCTCCTGGGCTGGCCAGCATCGTCGCTAATCAAAGACCGGCTCCCACGACCCTCCGATACAAAAGATCTGGGAAGCCTCCAGGCACCGGCGAGCCCAGCTCCCCGGCATCAAAGACCGGATGACCCTCCGGCACCAAAGATCGGACAACCCTCCGGCACCGACGAGCCCAGCTCCCCGACAAAGGACCTGGGAAACCCCCAGGCACTTAGTGCCTCCGAGCCCAACTCTAGGATGCCAAGGCCTAGAACTCAGATTTCTAGCACCGCAATTCCCAAACAACAACATCCTCGAGACTGGCTCCGGGACACTAAGGTTCAAGACCCAGATTTCCAACACCAGGGATCTCAGCCCTCGACGTCTTCGAGCCTAGCTCCAAGATGCCGACCACTGAATTATGTCCCCAAGCAGCTGAACCCAAGGCTAACATTCATCAACGACGTGACCACAAGCCCAATGCCACGTCCGTGCCAGTTGAAGTCCTTAGCTCCCCTCTTAGACCTCCCTGCATCGAAAAGAAAAAAGTAGCAAAAAAAAAAAAGGAGGAGAAGAGAGAGAAGGGACATTCCACATTGCAGATGATGGAGACATCCTGATTGTAAAAGTGAGTTTCATTGCTGAAAGAGTTAATTACACTATCTTCCAGGCCCCGACAGGCCATGTGACCCGGCGAAGAAAAAGAAAAGGCAAAAGGAAGACACAAGTAAAAAGAGAGAAATCCTATCCAAAGTAGCCGGCTCCTTCCCCGAAGGTTGCACGGCTGAGACCTCCCCCTCCTCGACCTCCGTCGCTTGGGCATGACACTGGGCGACCTCCGCTGGAAGAGCAGGTTCAGCTGCTGGAGTCGCTGGGACCGGATCAGTAGCCCCCGGTTGTGGCGCAAGGGCTGCCCCCGCCGTTGTCGGCGTTGGCTCCGCGGGACCGGGCATCGCCGAGGTTGCTGGGGTGTGACCCTCGGCTGGAGCACCCCCTGCCCTACTGCCACTGTCGTCGTTGTAGAGGGAGCCTTCTTTCCCAAAAACCGGAGCACGACCAACCGCTCCTCGGATAGAATACCCCGTAGCTATTGGCGGCAATAGGTGAACCCCTTGGCAAAGGAGTCCGTCGCCGCCTCCTTGAAGTCTTTGAGGTACTCAGGAGAAGCTTTGAAGGCAGCCACAGTGCCGACGACATCCCTTCTGGCACCCTCCTCCTTGCTTCTTTCAGTGGCAACCAGGTCCTCTGCATGCTCGGCTTGATAGATTGCCACTGCCATTCCCTTTTTGGCAACCTCGATGGCACGATTGGCATCAGCAGCCTTCTTCTCGGCCTCAGCATCCCTCCCCTCGGCCTCAGCGGCCCTCTTTTCCGCGGCTGCCACCTTCCTCTCGGACTCAACCTGGAGTTCCTTTAACCGAGTCCTCTTCGATTTGAGCTCGCTTTCGAGCTCCTTCTTCGCCCGGACGAGGTCGCCAACCTCGACTGCGAGGCTCTTATTTCTGAGGTGGGCATCTTGGCTCTTCTCTCTCACCTCAGCCCGTAGAGACTCGAGCTCGTCCAGTCACTCCTTCTCTCCTCTGGCCCAATTCCGGTAGAAGTCCCGGATGAGGAGGAGCTCTCTACCTTGCTGCATCAAGGAAGGGGTGTCAACTGTCAGGCAAGAAGAAAAGGAGGTAATTTGAAAAAGCAACGACGAGCGAAAGACTTACAGCATAGAGGTTTGCGAACATCGTGTCGATGACGTCACCTAGGAGCCTCCCGCTTCCATCTCGCTTGTCACAGTACTGGATGGAGAAGTCCATCATCCGCTCTGCGAGGTTGGAATCCTTCACCAGAGATACGTTTGGCCCCAATTTGAAGGGGACCCGTCAGTAATCTCTGTCTCTAGTCCTCGCCGGCTCGGCCCCTTCATTAGCGAGTGGCACCCTCGGCGCCAACAACGAGACTGGAGCAGCATCGGACCGCACTTGGAGCGCCGGCATGATCTCTTCCGCGCCCTCCTCCTCCTCAATGTTGACGACCTCCGGGATGGGGAGTGCCGTCCTAGCGGCAGCGACAGCCGATCTTGCACGGGCCACCATCTCGGGCTCGAGCGCCGCCACCAGCTCACGCTACCCGGCCGGCACGGGAATGGGCTCGGCCGCCCTTTTCCGCCATCATTCCTGAACCGATGCATCCGCCCCAGCCTACACCGGCCTCGCCCCATCCTCGACTCGAGCCCTCTTCGGAGCAGGCTCACCTGACTCAGCAGCCTGCTCTCGTTCCTCAGAAAATGAGAGCAGCTCATCCATTGAAAACTTCATTTCTGCACTAAAGGGAATGAGGTCAACCCAACAGCAGCAACAAAAAAAAATGAAAAAATGAAAAAAAAATGAAATGAATGAAATGAAGAAAGAAAAATAAATAAGAAACGGTGGTGAAGTGGCCAAGTCGAACTCACCCGGCTCCCGCGCTGAGCTGACCCTGGCCTCGCGAAGATTCTGCTCTGACAGCAAGACCTCCAGTGATGGGATGTCGGCTGATCTAAGCAGGTCATATATATCGAGGTCGGCAGCTTCGACGAAGGAGTTACTATTCGGAGATCGATCTAGGTCACTCCAAACCCAGTCGATCCCCTCTACAGATGCAAAAAAGAACCTGCTCTTCCATCCTTTGATGGAAGAGGGCAGCACAAATCTGATGCCCCGAGGATGGGAAGAAAGGGACCACCACCCATCCTCGGTAGGGTGGCATTTTAGGATGAAGAAAGCCCTGAACAAGGAAAAACGGGCAACAATCCCGTAGAAGTGGCACAGAATGATGAAACAAAATATCATTCTGATGGCATTAGGGACCAACTGGGCTGGGACAAGCCAGTAGCTGGCCAAGAAAGAAAGGAAAAAAGAGTGCACAGGGAGGCGGAGACCCCCAACGAAGGTCTCCTCATAGAAGGCGATCCGTCGAGGACCACTAGAAGTGACTCGCTCTCCGGGACGAGGAACGGAGAGCTGGATGGATTCGGGAATGCCGTAAGCCTCCCGAATGAATGCAAGGTCCTCAGCGATAATCATCGAAGTGATCCCTCCTAGACCTGACGACCGAGAAGACTCAGGCTCAGAGAGAGGAATAGAAACAGAAGTAGAAGCAGGAGCAGGAGCAGGAAGAGAAGCCAAGCGAGGAGGAGGAGAAAACTCGGATTCCCTAATGGACATCGGGCCATGGAAAGGCCTTCTACTGAACTCGCACCTCGCCGCCTCCATCTCCTCGTCGGAAGAGGAAGGAGTCTTCAGCCAGGAAGGTCCGGCCTCAGCCTAGCAAGAGGGACGGAAGTTGGGCCCGAAGCGATCCATGGAAGAGAAAGGGAGAGAACATGGCAACTCCTAGATGACGAAAGGGAGGGAGAGAACGGAGGAAGGTCTACGATAACTTCTAATGGGCGAGAAGGAAGAGCTAACCTGCTGATGCTCACAGAAGGCGCCGACGGCCGGAAAAGAACAAGAGGAAGGCTCCTGTACGACTCCGGGCGCGAAGAGTTTGAAAAAAGATATGTTTCGAAAGGACTTACCCATCCCTTCGAGACAACCTGCTTCCAACCGTGCCATTACGGCTTCTCCAAAAGTCACGCCATGTGTCGCCGATCAACGGAGCCAGCGCCCCCATCTGACCGTAGTCGCTTCAGCTTCCGTGCTCACCATAAGTGCTCCCAAGACGTGGCCACGCGGCACCCCCGCACAGGCTCAAGGACCCGCCGGGCGAGACGCCACCGATATCGATCATTATTGCACCAGATTTCCCACCTTTCCATGTCAGCACCGCAACTACTCCCTTCGTCCCGAGCGCCACATGACAACGGGCCTCGGGAGTGGGGGGCAAATGATGTGATCAGATCGCTGACGTGGAGCAAGGAGACTGACGTGGAGCCCCCATCGGGTGCCACACAGGATTACCACCACATGCCCCTTCACCGGGCTGAGCCCCCGATGCCAGCGGGGCCGCCCGTCGAAAGCCGGGCTCCATCCTCCGCCAGGTCGGTACCCTCTAGGTCGGGGTGCCTAGGTCGGAGCTGAGCTCAAATCCCACCAGAGGCAGACCTTCCGAGCCCAAGCTCAAGTCCCGCGGTCCGGAGTCGAGCTCAAGCCTCCTCTGCCATGCGGGACCCCTTCGAGGTCGGGTCCCCTGGCCTGGGCGCACCTCAGCCACCTCAGCCAGTTCGAGCTCGGTCAAAGCTGGGCCCCTCTGGCCTGGTGCCGAGCTCGGCCCCTCTCCGCATAGCTGAGCTACCGCGAGACCGGTCTCCTGCGAGCGGGTCCCATCTTTCCAGCTCGGCCCCCGACACAAGTCAAGATGTCAACCACCAAGGAAGCAGCACCTCCCATCGAAAGATGGTGGCGGGCCCCCCGAGGACCGTACGACAGCACCCGCCACATCATCATTAATGCCCACGGCCGCCATTCACCTCAGGAAGAAGGGAAGCTCACATCAAGGCATTGTGCCCCCCACCGGCTTGCTGTACGACCAGGGAAAAGACACCAGGGAGCGCGATTCCTGAAAGCAGTGGCACGACAGTCGAGGCCCTGCCGTACTTCCAGGAAGGGCAAATCGAAGGAATGTCAGAGGCTCGTGGAAGCTTTCCTAGATACCTAATAAGAAGGCATACCATTAACGGCATGACATCACGTCATACCCATCTGCCAACATGGGAGGATCCCAAGGCAAGTCGCAAAAAAGGACCCAGCCAGTTTAAGCAAAAAGGAGGTAACAATGCTCATTTTTCTAATTCCAAGCAAGAACAACACAACCACCACAAAGAGAAAGAGGAGAAAGGGGAGAGGCCAGACAGGAGGGCAAGACCACCTCGGCCACCACATCTCCCGGCTAATTCGCACTCTCATACACTATATTAACTCCTCCTAGAATGGAGCTCATCAAGAGGGGCTCGACCAGGAGGATCTGTTCCCCTGGGCCGATACTGACTTGATCATCGAAGTGCCCCCGCCAGAATCTATCAGCCTGGGTCACTGACATCGGTCGTCTTGAAGGTCTCGAGGTACCGGAGGCATCCCCGGCAAGCGGGCGTGGACCACTCGACACCATCAGCAGCTACGGGCCATGACGGTCCAGGCGGCAACAATGATTATTCAAGAATGATATGGGTCTACTTTATGAGGCACAAGTTCGAGGTATTCTCTTTTTTCAAGAAGTTCAAAAATCTTGTTGAAAGGTAAAGTGGGCACTACATCAAATGTCTAAGAAGTGATCGATGTAGTGAGTATAATTCAAAAGAATTTGAAAAATTTTATGAAGATATTGGTTTTCATAAATAATTGACTGTTAGCTATACACTGGAACAAAATGAAGTCACCGAAAGAAAGAACCGCACAATTGTTGAAATGGCAAGATCTATGCTCAAAGATAAAGGCCTTCCAAACTCCTTTTGGGTGGAAGCAATCTTTACAATGGTCTACTTATTGAATAGATGTCCAACAAAAGCAATTCAAGATAAAACACCATTTGAGACTTGGTCCGGTAGAAAGCCATCGGTTAAGCATCTCAAAGTTTTTGGTTGTATTTGTTATGCACGTATCCTAAAAGAGAAGAGACACAAGCTTGATGAAACAAGTAAAAAATTCATCTTTGTTGGCTATAGCTCACAATCAAAGGGTTATAGTGGTGCGGGCACCAGACTCAGAAGAAGACTTCAGAGCTCCATTTGGATCTCTGATTGACATTGCCCGAGAAATTAGGATTTGTAATAAAGGTTGACCTGGTCAACCAGTTTATTTATTTTATTTATTGAGTCACCATTTAAATTTTGTTGAGTCGTGTTGACTCAGTGCAAGTCCCAATGTGGTTTCAATTTGGTCCAAAATGGTGCCACATTTGTCTTCCAATCAAATCAAGGTTCAAGCAAGTGGAGGCCACACTCCAAGCCACACGCCCAGCCACACTCCGAGCACACGCCAGAGTCCAGGAGGCGCCACAGAGGCATCCCAGTGTCATGGTCCCCACATCCAAAGAAGAAAAAATCAAATTGGAGGCTACTTTAAAGGAGGCGCCCATACCTGCCTATTTTACCTAAGCAAAGAAGGAAGAAGACTTCTCTTGGAGAAGAAATCAAAGAAGGACATCCAACCTACTCCTAATTGAAGTTCAAATCAAAATCAAAGAGCTTAACTTGGAGTGGAAGAAAAGAAGAAATACCATAAGAAGAAGAGGACTCCAAATCCAAATCCAACTCCAAAGGAGGCACCAAAAAAATTCAAAAAAAATTCCTTTATGGCCGTCCCAATTTTTTTTGAACTCTTGGTCGGCCAAGAGAGAAGATTTTCTACCTAATCTAGTGGTTGGAGGAGTTTAGTCCCACATGGGAATTTGTACAAGCTTGGAGAAAATTTTAGGTCTATATAATAGACCTCTCTTTGTAACTTTAAAAATCAATGAAGAAAATTATTTTTTTGCTATTCTCTTGTGTTGAGTGACCTAGGTTTCTCTTCTTTCGCACTATTCTAAGTGTTGAGCTCCGTGAGGGGGTAATCCGGGTTCTATTGGAGCCTTGAGGAGGTGAGAGATCTCCATCTTTATCCAAAACCCTAGGTTAGCCACTTGAAATTCCAAAACCCTAGCCACCCTTCATTATTTTCAATCCATCAAACCCTAGATCCATCCATCTCCCACGGCCTCTCTCTCTCTACAAGTCCAGGCCGTCCACCTTCATCCAGATCCAGTCCGGCAACTTCAGATCCAGAGCAAGTTCCAAGGAAAATCACATCAACATCCAGGAGAATCCAGTTTTCAGCAATTTCAATCTTCAAGTTCATCAACCTGGTAAATCTTTCCCTTGACTCTCTGATTCCATCAATTGTTTTTCTTCTCTTCTAGATCTTGAGTTCAGGAGAAGCCAACCGGCCAAAGGACCAGTATTGGAGGATCCATTACGAAGATATCTGAATCCGGGATCCAACAATCTGCTCGGGAGAGTTCCTCCACCAAAATCTGTGAAGATCATTGTCTGGTTAGATAAACCATCTCTTCTCGTTATTTCTGTTCTTTTGAAAGTTCGGAGCGAAACCCTAGGTCTGGGAGTTTCTCAACCCCCAGCGATCCGTTGCTTCTGAACTACTCTGATAATTTAGTTTCCTTAAAATTGTGCTTTCAATTATCATATTAGTATCTTTCAATGTTAGGTTAACTTTTCTTTGATTTGAAGCCAACTTCTACAAACATATAAAAACAACAAAAAAATTAGTTAATCTTAATTTACATCCGCATCGCATTCCTTTATTTGTTCTGCATCATATAGACTCTTTAGCCTGAAAGCAAACAAGGTGGTGATTAGTAGAGATGTTCTTTTCAATAAAAAAGCATCATGGGATTAGAAAGAAAAGAAAGTCCAAGAAAAAGTTGTCACTAGTCATGAAGAGACTCAAGATGCTCAAAATAAAGAAGTTGATGAAGAATCACCACATGTCTCTCCAAGTACAAGTCCATCTCCAAGCTTAAGCTCACCATCAAGTACAAGTTCATCTCCAAGCTCTACTCCAAAAAGAATGAGAAGTCTTAGTGATATTTATGCTACATGCAACTTTTGTATGGTTGAACCGGAATGCCTTGAAGAAGCAATGGAAGAAGAAGTGGTGCGGGCACCAGACTCAGAAGAAGACTTCAGAGCTCCATCTGGATCTCTGATTAACCTTGCCCGAAGAATTAGGGTTTTTGGTTTGTAATAAGAGTTGACTATATCAACTCAATTTAGCTCGAGTCTACATTACCTGCATTTTATTTTGTTGAGTCATATTGACTCAGTAGTGGACTAGGGTTTCAAAATGGGATGTTACACTTTCTTCCAAGACCAGGCAAGTGGACACCACACTCCCAGCCACACTCCCAGTCCAGGGGGCGCCATATCCACATCCAGCAGCCTTTGGTCCCCACTCCACAGATGGCAACTTCCTTCTTTCATGCACCAGATAAAGAGAAGTCCACCAAGAGAGCACAAATCAAGGGGGCGGCCAAGACTTTCCCAAGTAATTCCAAGCAAAGAAGGGAAGAAGTTTTTCTTGGAAGAGAATATCAAGGGGCGCCCATTACCTGCCAAAAACACCCAAAACAAAGATGGGAAGGGCCTTGACTTAGGGAGGAAGAAAATGAGGAGTCCAAAAGAGTTCATCCAGGGAAGGAAAAATATTTTTCTTGAAGAATCAAGCAAGGAGGCGCCACCTACCTGCCTTTTATAACCCAAATCCAATGTTTTTGGTATTTTGGCCGACCATATGTGAATGAATTGCCCTAATTTGTAGATTCCCTCCTTTAGTCCCACATGGAAAAATATGAAACCCTTCTCCCTTGTAAAGCATTATAAATTAAACCCCTCTTGTAAGTTGAAAACAATCATATGAATGAAAGAAATTTTTTTTATGAGCAAACTTATGTTTTCTCTTTTCCGCACTTGCTTCTAAGTGTTGAGCTCCGTGAGGGAGTAAATCCGGGTTCCCCTGGAACCTTGAGGAGGTGAGAGATCTCCAAAACCCTAAACCCTAGGTTAGCCACTCAATTCCCAAACCCTAGCCGCCATCACCCTTCTCTTTCCACCAAGCCCTAGTCTTTTCCTCTTCTCACGGCCACCTTCTCCAAGCCCAGGCCGGCCACCAGCATCCAACTCCGGTCCAGATATTTCAGGTCTGCTGCAACTCTAAGAGGAAGTCAGATCGGCCTCCAGGAAAATCCTGATCTCAGCAACCTCGGCTTTCAAGTTCTTCAGCCTGGTAAGATCTCTTCTTGAGTTTCTGAATTCCATCTTTTGTTCCTCTTCTCTCCCAGATCCTGAGTCCAGAAGAAGCCGACCAAACCACGAAACCAGTATTAGAGGATCCATTGCGAAGATAGCCGACTCCGAGGATCCCACAATCTGCTCGAGAGAGTTCTTCCACCAAACCCTGAGAAGATCACAAGTCTGGTTGGTAAACCATCTCTTCTCTCTATTTCTGTTCTGCTGAAAGTTCAGAGCGAAACCCTAGGTCTGGGAGTTTCTCAACCCCCAGCGATCCATTACTTCTGAACTACTCTGATAAATTTAGTTTCTTCTAAACTGTGCTTTCAATCTTTACCTAGTTTCCTTCAACTTAGTTTAGCTTCACTTTGAGTTAAGCCAATTTCTGAAATATAAAAAAGAAAAAAAAATAACAAAAGAAAATAAAAACAAAAAAAAAGGATTAATCTTAATTTTACTTCCGCATACGCTTCTTTGTTCTTTGTTCTGCATCATTTTTGGTATCAGAGCCCTGTCTAGGGTTTCTGTCTGATTGTTTGTTTGAGTCCCTCTCTTTTTACTTTGTATGCTCGAAGTAGACTCCCCAGGACGTCCGGTCCTAGGAATGAAGCGGGGTGCAAACCTCCTCCTCCCATTCCACGGGGTGTTCCTAGGGCGTGTAGGGGATCCGTTGGGTTACAACTTCATAGCAAAAATTGTAAACGGGGAAGTGCTCTGTTTTCAGTCTGTAATTGCCCTGTTGCAGGAATTATTTCTCACTACAGGTAACTCCAAATTCAGTGATTTTTATTTTGCTGAAACCAGTATAATTGAAACTAATTTACATAATTTTCTTATAATTTATTGGTTTCCGTGATATTTCTTAGAATTAAATTACTGCAACTCTGTTTTTGTGTTCTGCAATCCTTTTATTTTTGAGTGTTCATCACTTAATTCAACTTAAGGGCATTTGAGTATCTAAGATAAGGGGAGGAGTTGATAACCTCTCCTTAGCCCAAAACCACCACCCCTCATTCGAACCTAAGCCTTTAATCTAAAATTGATTAGACCTAACTTGCCCTAGTGGGCTAGGGACATCAACAAGTCGGGTCAAGGCTAGTGTTGAGTCAGTTTGTCTAGTTACTCTGTGTGTGCTTTGTACTCAGTGTCTAGAACGGTGGTTCAGGGATTCCATCCCGAAGGGCTTGTGTGCTGGTCCGCCTACCTGGCCAATCTCTGATTGGTGTCTAGGATTGGCATTCAGGGACCTAACACTCCCCTTACACCTGCCTGGCTGAATCCTGAGTTACTACAGGCTAGCTTGCCACTCTGATTGGGCACCTAGTTTGGGCTCTAGGTCTAGTTAGCCCGTAGTCGTCAGTTGAGTCTCATTTTGTGTGCCTGATTGCATCATGTCTATCCGGAATGGAGTACCCTACCAACCTGGTCAAGCCCAACCTGATTTAGAGGCCATGGTTAAAGCTCTTACTGAGAGTATGAACAAATTAAGTCAGGATATGAATGAGAATTTTGCCCAGCTTAGGGATCGAGTCCAAGTACTTGAGGAACCTAGGCATCGGAATTGGACTCCTGACCCAGATTTTAATGTGCCTCAACCTCACCCACACCAAGAGCCTAGAAGACCTTTATACCGAGATCCTGAACCTAATCATAGGAGACCTGACCCAGAACCTGAGGATAGAGATGATAGGTTCATTCGGAACATCAAGTTAGATGCACCCACTTTTGATGGTAGCCTAAATCCTAAGGTGTATTCTGATTGGGAGGGTGAGATGGACCAGTACTTTGAGTGGTATGCCATGTCTGAGGAGAGGAAATTCAAGTTTGCCAAAATGAAATTAATACGTCAAGCTAGGTTATACTGGGAGAACATTGAGCTGACCACTAGAAGACGAAATGTAGAACCCATAACCACTTGGCAGGGTATGAAAGAGAAACTTAGAGACAAGTACCTACCCATTTCATACCAGCAGAATCTGTTAGACCAATGGCAGACTTTGAAACAAGGGAACCGATCTGTTTCAGACTACATAACCACCTTTGATGAATACCTGATGAGATGTGATGTGAGTGAAGCCCATGAAGTCACTTTGTCTAGATTTAGGGCTGGGCTTAGGGAAGATATTAAGAGATAATTGTTTCTGAGAGAGGTTACTGACCTAGACCAAGCCTATCAGATTGCCCTGAACATTGAGAAGTTTCAGAGAGGACCCATGCCATCTAGGGTTAGTGCCCCAATCCCAAGAAATGGACCTAGCCAGGTTACCCCTAGCAAGCCTAATCAGGGTATCCCCACCCCTAGACCCATGGACAAAGGTAAGGCACCTGACACCCAGAGAACCCCTAGTATCGTCTGTTTTAAGTGCCAGAAGCCCGGTCATATCTCCACTCAGTGCACAGCCATAGCTTGTTTCAAGTGTCATAAGGTAGGTCATGTTTCTAGCCAGTGCCCTCGTAGATCCCTATATATAGAAGAGGGAGGAGAAGAGAGTTCCGAGCCTAATGAGGAGTTTGAAGAAGAAGTTTATGAGGCCGGAATGAATTTGGTTGATGAGTATGAGGGAGAGGAAGAATCCACTGAATCTGACCACTTAGGGGTTGTAAGATGCATCCTGTCCCAGACTAAAGTTCAGGAAGATTGGCGTAGGACCAACATCCTACAGACTTTCCTTAAACTAGGGGATAAGGTTTGTAAAATCATCATAGATAATGGGAGCTGTGTGAATGCCATTTCTACTAGCACTGTCAAAATGTTAGGCTTAACCCCAGTTCCCCATCCCAACCCCTATAAGGTTTCTTGGGTAGACTCTACCTCTATACCCATCCAGTCTAGATGTCAAGTACAAATCCAAATGCAATCCTATCAAGAAAAGATTTGGTGTGATGTCTTACCCATGGGGGTGAGCAGTATAATTCTTGGAAGACCTTGGTTGTATGATCATGATGCCACCCTCTTAGGAAAATCCAACACCTGTGTCTTTAGTTTCAATGGGAAGAAAATCACAATCCATTCAGTCCCTCCTAAGGACAAGGTAGCTAAAGGAACTAGCAAGGTCAGAGAAATGAAGACTGGAGTGAACCTAATTAGTGCCAAGGATCTAGAACAAGAGATTCATAGTGGTTCACCCATTTGGATGTTGACTACTAAGGAACTTAGGACTCCTACATCCTCAGAGCCTCCTCAGGAAGTTAAGCCTTTATTAGAAGAATTTGAGGATGTTTTTCCCGAGGATCTGCCAGACCACCTTCCACCTCTTAGGGATATTCAGCATTTCATAGATTTAGTCCCAGGAGCTACTTTACCCAACTTGCCCCATTATAGGATGAATCCATCGGAGCATAAAGAACTGCAAAAGCAGGTTGGCGAATTGTTGAGGAAGGGGTTCATTAGAGAGAGTCTTAGCCCTTGTGCAGTCCCTACACTTCTGACCCCGAAGAAGGATGGCACGTGGAGGATGTGTGTTGACAGTCGTGCCATCAATAAAATCACAATCAAGTATAGGTTCCCCATCCCTAGACTAGATGACATGCTTGATATGATGGCCGGCGCAATGGTTTTTTCTAAAATTGATCTCAAGAGCGGCTATCATCAGGTTAGGATTAGACCAGGGGATGAGTGGAAAACAGCCTTCAAAACTAAGGATGGTCTCTATGAATGGGTTGTTATACCTTTTGGGTTGTCCAATGCCCCTAGTACTTTCATGAGGATTATGACCCAGGTACTTAGAGCTTTCATAGGGAAGTTTGTAGTGGTCTATTTTGATGATATCTTGATCTATAGTAAGACCCCTGCAGATCACCTAGGCCACCTTAGACAAGTCTGTCAAGTTTTGAGGAATGATAGTCTCTACGGTAATCTCAAGAAGTGTGAATTTATGACCAGTAGGATTATCTTCCTTGGGTTTGTTGTAACCCCTGACGGCGTGGCTGCCGATCCTGAAAATATTAGGTCCATAGAAGAATGGCCAGAGCCGACTAGTGTGCATGAAGTCAGAAGTTTCCATGGATTGGCTACCTTCTATAGGCGAATCATCAAGGGGTTTAGTACTGTAGTTGCTCCTATCACAGACTGCATCAGGAAGGGAGAATTTCAGTGGACCAAAGCAGCCCATAAAGCCTTCCTAGATCTTAAGGATAGGATGACCCAGGCACCCATTTTGAGACTACCAGACTTTTCAAAGGTATTTGAGGTTGCCTGTGATGCTTTAGGAGTAGGTATAGGTGGAGTCCTAAGCCAAGAGAACCATCCCGTAGCATTCTTTAGTGAAAAACTTAATGATGCTAAGCTTAGGTATTCTACCTATGATAAGGAATTTTACGCGGTAGTACAAGCTTTGCGTTACTGGAGACATTATTTACTACCGCAAGAATTTGTGCTGTTTTCGGACCATGAGGCTCTTAGATTCTTGAATTCTCAGAAGAAGCTTAACCCTAGGCATGCTAAGTGGGTAGAGTATATCCAGTCCTATACTTTTGTTTTGAAGCATAAGGCTGGGTCTGAAAATAAGGTAGCTGATGCCCTTAGTCGTCGATCTTTGTTGTTGAATTCTGTTAGGGCTGAAGTCATAGGGTTTGAGCAAATCAAAGAAGAATATGAGTCGTGTCCGGATTTCAAGACTGTATACCAGGATCTAACTCAAGGACCATCTAGTGAACATAAGGATTATTCTCTTTTAGATGGCTTTCTGTTCTTTAAGAATAGGCTTTGCATCCCTAGAACCTCTCTTAGGGAATTCTTGATTTGGGAAACTCATGCTGGAGGTTTAGCTGGCCATTTCGGAAAAGATAAGACCACCCTGGCTATTGAAGACCATTTTTTCTGGCCTAGCTTAAAAAGAGATGTAGCACACATTGTGGCTAGGTGTCGGACATGCACTGTTGCCAAACAGCGAAAACAGAACACCGGCCTTTATACCCCACTCCCTATCCCAGATCGTCCTTGGCAAGATGTGAGCATGGACTTTGTGTTAGGTTTGCCTAAGACCCAGAGGAGGCATGACTCTATCTGTGTTGTAGTAGACCGATTTTCCAAGATGGCCCATTTCTTGCCTTGTTCCCAAACTTTTGATGCGTCTAAGGTAGCCACCCTGTTCTTTAATGAGATAGTTCGACTCCATGGCCTACCCAAGACCATTGTTTCAGATAGGGATGTTCGGTTCACCAGCTATTTCTGGAAAACCCTTTGGCATAAGTTAGGGATGAAACTTAAGTTTTCAATTGCCTATCATCCCCAGACTGACGGCCAAATCGAAGTAGTGAACCGTAGTTTAGGCAATCTGCTAAGGTGTCTTGTTGGTGAAAATATTAGGAACTGGGATTTGTACTTACCTAGAGCTGAATTTGCATATAATGACTCGATCAATAGGTCTACGGGTAAAAGTCCATTTGAAATTGTGCATGGTTACAAACCCCACACACCTCTTGACCTAGCTCCTTTACCAGTCCACACACGGGTCTCAGAGTCTGCCGAAGTTTTTGCACAGCATATAAAAGACTTGCATAAAGAAATTCAAGCCAAAATAAATTTAAGTAACGAAACTTATAAGAAATTGGCTGATTCTCAAAGGTGAGTCAAAACTTTTGACGAAGGAGACTATGTAATGATTAGGTTAAGGCCTGAACGGTTTCCTCCTGGAATCGTTAGAAAGTTACATGCTAGGGGAGCTGGACCATTTAGAGTGGTAAAGAGAGTAGGATCCAATGCCTATGTGCTCGAGTTGCCTCCAGAACTAGGCATTAGCTCCACTTTTAACATTACAGACCTAGTAGAGTATAGGGAGCCAGCTGTGATTCCCAGTGAGGCTTTTGAACCTAATCCTGCTCTTGAGAGTGAACCTGACCCTGTGTGTCCACCAACAAATTGGCCTGTGAGGAAAGAGCAGATTGAAAAGATCCTGGATGATCAGGTTATCTCTACTCGTAATCGAGGATACCAAAGATACCTGGTCCGCTGGCTAGGAAGGCCAGATTCTGATGACTCTTGGATCTCCCGAGAAGAGTTACAAGAGCTGGACCCAGACCTCTTGGAGAGATACCAGAGCCAACTTGATCCATACTCGACAGGGTCGAGTTCCTCCCACCCTGGGAGAATTGGTGCGGGCACCAGACTCAGAAGAAGACTTCAGAGCTCCATCTGGATCTCTGATTAACCTTGCCCGAAGAATTAGGATTTTTGGTTTGTAATAAGAGTTGACTAGATCAACTCAATTTAGCTCGAGTCTACATTACCTGCATTTTATTTTGTTGAGTCATGTTGACTCAGTAGTGGACTAGGGTTTCAAAATGGGATGTTACACTTTCTTCCAAGACCAGGCAAGTGGACACCACACTCCCAGCCACACTCCCAGTCCAGGGGGTGCCATATCCACATCCAGCAGCCTTTGGTCCCCACTCCACAGATGGCAACTTCCTTCTTTCATGCACCAGATAAAGAGAAGTCCACCAAGAGAGCACAAATCAAGGGGGCGGCCAAGACTTTCCCAAGTAATTCCAAGCAAAGAAGGGAAGAAGTTTTTCTTGGAAGAGAATATCAAGGGGCGCCCATTACCTGCCAAAAACACCCAAAACAAAGATGGGAAGGGCCTTGACTTAGGGAGGAAGAAAAGGAGGAGTCCAAAAGAGTTCATCCAGGGAAGGAAAAATTTTTTTCTTGAAGAATCAAGCAAGGAGGCGCCACCTACCTGCCTTTTATAACCCAAATCCAATGTTTTTGGTATTTTGGCCGACCATATGTGAATGAATTGCCCTAATTTATAGATTCCCTCCTTTAGTCCCACATGGGAAAATATGAAACCCTTCTCCCTTGTAAAGCATTATAAATTAAACCCCTCTTATAAGTTGAAAACAATCATATGAATGAAAGAAATTTTTTTATGAGCAAACTTATGTTTTCTCTTTTCCGCACTTGCTTCTAAGTGTTGAGCTCCGTGAGGGAGTAAATCCGGGTTCCCCTGGAACCTTGAGGAGGTGAGAGATCTCCAAAACCCTAAACCCTAGGTCAGCCACTCAATTCCCAAACCCTAGCCGCCATCACCCTTCTCTTTCCACCAAGCCCTAGTCTTTTCCTCTTCTCACGGCCACCTTCTCCAAGCCCAGGCCGGCCACCAGCATCCAACTCCGGTCCAGATACTTCAGGTCTGCTGCAACTCTAAGAGGAAGTCAGATCGGCCTCCAGGAGAATCCTGATCTCAGCAACCTCGGCTTTCAAGTTCTTCAGCCTGGTAAGATCTCTTCTTGAGTTTCTGAATTCCATCTTTTGTTCCTCTTCTCTCCCAGATCCTGAGTCCAGAAGAAGCCGACCAAACCACGAAACCAGTATTAGAGGATCCATTACGAAGATAGCCGACTCCGAGGATCCCACAATCTGCTCGAGAGAGTTCTTCCACCCAACCCTGAGAAGATCACAAGTCTGGTTGGTAAACCATCTCTTCTCTCTATTTCTGTTCTGCTGAAAGTTCAGAGCGAAACCCTAGGTCTGGGAGTTTCTCAACCCCCAGCGATCCATTACTTCTGAACTACTCTGATAAATTTAGTTTCTTCTAAACTGTGCTTTCAATCTTTACCTAGTTTCCTTCAACTTAGTTTAGCTTCACTTTGAGTTAAGCCAATTTCTGAAATATAAAAAAGAAAAAAAAATAACAAAAGAAAATAAAAACAAAAAAAAAAGGATTAATCTTAATTTTACTTCCGCATACGCTTCTTTGTTCTTTGTTCTGCATCAAGAAGCTTGGAGGAAAGCAATGAAAAAAAAAAATTGAAGTGATTAAAAAAAATAAAACTTGGAAGTTAGTTGATAAACCAAAAGAGAAAGAAGTCATTGGCTTGAAGTGGATCCATAAGATAAAGTTTAATCCAGATGGTTCCATTCAAAAACATAAAGCAAGATTGGTAGCCAAGGGTACTCACAACAAGAAGGAAAAGATTATCAAGAAACCTTTGCACCAGTTGCTCGGCTTGATACAATTAGAACACTCATTGCTTTGGCGGCACATAAAAATTGGCATTTGTATCAATTAGATGTGAAATCAGCTTTTTTGGATGGAGTATTGAAAGAAAATATTTATGTAGAGCAACCTCAAGGGTTTATCATCAAAGATCATGAGAAGAAAGTGTACAAGTTGAAGAAAACTTTGTATGGATTAAAACAAGCTCCCCGAGCTTGGTATAGTCAAATTGATGCCTATTTCAATGAGAAAGGATTCCAAAGAAGCCCAAGTGTGCCAACTTTATACATCAAAAGGCAAGTTAACACCGGTATCCTCATTGTCTCTCTTTATATTGATGATTTGATATATACCGGTAGTGATAAAAGAATGATTTATGAATTTAAAAATGATATGATGAAAGATATGAAATGAATGATATGGGTTTGCTTTATCACTATTTGGGAGTTGAAGTTTGTCGCATCCCGAATCCAGCACCGAAATCGGTTACGCGACCGGCCGCATAAGCTCTAGGTTTTATCCTAAAGATCATGCAAGGCCTAATCTTCAATTCAACATCCAAATAGTGGTAAGGAACAAATTTCACTAATTATTTATTGATTCCAAGAATTTTTCATAAAATTCAACTAAAATTTAATATAAAGTCAAAGATCAACACCTAAACCCTAGGTCCTCACTAACCGATCCCAAAGCCCAGTTGATCTTCGGTATCTAGGGCTGGAAATGGGCCGGCCCAAAAGCCCATTGTTTGGAACTGGGCTGGGCCAGCTTAATAAACTTCGGACCGACCTGAAATTGGTTCAAGTTGCGGACGAAATTTTAAGCATATTGGACTAGTCTTGGGGCTGTAAAATAGAGTCCATTTAATTTTTGGGCCAAAGGAATGCCTGGATTTGATCCAAAAATTTTTAAAATATAGTCTTTGGGCCGGCCCAATGGGCTTTGGGCCGGCCCATTTTCAGCCCTATCGGTATTATAACAAAAACATAGAAAAATAAGGATGAGCTACACAGGCTCAGTAAGTTATCAACACCTCCAATATACATACACAAATATGCCATTAATAAATAGCAAGCACAAACATACCATACAACAAGATGTACATCAATATAATAATATATATCCAGCAACATGATGCAAATATGTATACTTAATCTCAACCGACACCGACACGACTATGGATGGCTAACCATCTACTTTACTCTCCTAGTCCCTTTGACTATGGTCACGATCGGCCCATAGCACGCTCCACAAAAGACTAGATCCTAACTCACATACCGAAACTGGTCATGCACCAGTGATCGCCCCACTGGAGGCCTACAAGGAAAACTAACTCTGAGTATCCAAGAGAAACATGCATCCTCTGCATGTGCTTGCCATGCATGGCTAAAATAAGGTAACTAGCTCCTGACTCACATACCACTCATCGGTCATGTGCCAGCGATCATCCCGCTGGGGCCCACAAGGAGACTAGGTCCTCATATGATCATAATCGGACTAGAGAGCATCCACACCGACACAATGCATCCACACCGATACAATGCACCCACACCGACACAATGCATGCACCCAATACAATCCAATGCAAATTAAAATATATTACATGCATTTAATAATTCATAAATACATAACATATTTGGCATATAATATCAGAGGTCAAGATAACTTACCGAAAAGGATCCACTAACAAATACAATTCAAACCTAGATCTGATCTTCCAAGGACAACGATGATCCGCTCTTGCAAGGCTTCCGGGCACTCGCCGGAGAGGAGGGAGATGGCAGCGAAAGCTCGGTCAGTGCTTTCTTGGACGGCAATGAGAGGGGGAGAAAGATTTATAAGAAAACTAATGAAAAGATGCCTCGCCATTTGGGAAAGAAACTCCACCCAATCGGAGTTCCAATCCACTCTAAACTCATCGTTGACTCCTCCCCTCCCCTCCACGACTCTCCCTCCTGAGTCCTCCAACGAAATCCTCGGTCGATCAACGCGAACACCCCTCCCCTGTTTCGGCTTCTCCATTTTTTTTTTTTTTTCTGGGTTCCGGGTGAAGTCGGCAAGGGCTACTGACTTCAGCCCAAAATGCCCAAAACACGGGCGTGCCTCACAAAGTTGATCAAAAAAGAGATGGTGTTTTCATTTGCCAAAAGATCTATGTGGAAAGTATTCTCAAGAAGTTTAGAATGGAAAATTGTAACCCGGTGCCAACACCCTTAGTAGTGAATGAAAAATTCTCAAAGGAAGATGGAAGTGAAGATGCAAATGCAACTTTATATAGAAGTTTGGATGGAAACCTATTATATCTTACTACTACATGGCCAAACATCATGTATGCTACAAGTTTATTATCTCGTTTTATGCATCAACCAAGTAAACTGCATTTTGGGGCAGCAAAAAGAGTTTTGAGATACATTCAAGGCACCAAAAATTTTGGTATCATTTATAGGATAGAAGTAAACACAAAGCTGAAATTGTTTAGATTTTGTGATAGTGATTGGACCGAAAATCTAGATGATATGAGAAGCACATCGGGTTATGCTTTCACCTTGGGATCCGGCATATGTTCTTGGACATCAAAGAAGCAAGAAACCATGGCATTATCCTCAACAGAAGCGGAATATGTTTCAGCTATATTGGCCTCAAAGCAAGCAATTTGGATGGAAAGAATTTTAGAAGATATTGGTGAGAAGCAAAAGGAAGCCACTATATTATTACTATATTATTCTGTAACAACAAATCTGCCATTGCTATGACAAAAAATTCCATATATCATAGCCGAAAAAAGCATATCAAAATCAAGTATCATTTTATCCTTGAAGTTGCAGAAGAAGGAAAAATTCAAATAAAGTATGCGAAAACACTAGATCAAGTGGCAGACATATTTAACAAGGCACTTCCTAAAGAAGAATTTTTGTATTTTAAAGAACTCAAGGGTATTCAAGAACAAAGCATTAAGAAAGAGTATTAAAATTTAATGCTTTGTTTATTATGTATTAAACTCCCTCTCTTATTATGTTTTGTCAATGTAGTGTTTGGTTGTATGTATGCCACATGGATGGCTATTATATAGTATTGGATTGCATGTATGCCATTTGAATGGCTACTATGTAATCTTCTTAGAAGCCAAGAAAAAAAAATAAAAAAATAAAAACATGACTATCAGGAAAATAAAAAAAAAAATCAAAAAATATAATTGAGAGATTCTTCTTTCATCGTATTATTATTATTATTATTATTTTGTCTTTTACTCCCAAATATATGTTGAAATCACACCCAACACTTCCGGCGTCCGGCAGTGCCTCGAGACCCATCAGTCGGGCGACGACGCTCGGAGACCGACGCTGCCTCTCACCCGCACCCCCCCGCGAGACACCGGAATGGTTCCCGGAGGCCGCCGTCCGGATCTCCCCCGGGCGGAGCTTGCCCCTGGCATCCACGACGGTACGACTATCAAGGGAAAGCATCGGTGCTTCTCGCAGCCTCCAGGAGGACCTCAGCCCATATATATATATATATATATATATATGGAAATAATGGGGAGATTGGCCCTCTCCAATTAAAATCAAGGCTAGAGAGAATCCAGCCTCAATTCAAAAAAGACAGGGGTCTCTACTGATGGAAGGCTAGAATTTTCACACCTGCAATTATTCTTTCGAGCAACTCCTCTTGTTCGGTCAACAACGCAACTCTGTTGTAGACCACCCAAGCAATTTGGATGCTCGGAGGGGTCCATGTTGCTTTCTTGGTTACGTCATCTGGAGTACGTCATCTGGAGGACAGTAAACAGGCATCAGATCCTCGATTATTGCTAACTTCACTTCATCATATTCTGGCTACTTTGAGGAATCCAAGAAAGGATAACTTTTGAAGCTACCGCTCCACGTTTGAGGAAATTAAGGGGTTCCGTGTCTCAATGCCTTATTCCAGGTTCGGCAGTTCTGGGTTGAAGTGGTTGCCATGATCATGCGGTGATTTTGGATCTCTTATTCTCCAGATGCACTCCTGCTTTTAGCTGTTGAGTTCTTTTCCCCCTCCTTTTCTGCAATAGCTAAATTAGTTGAAAATTATTATTATTATTATTATTATTATTATTATTATTATTATTATTATTAAACCAAGAAGAATGCATCAGGTGCAATATAAATTGTCAGGTGATGAGATGCATGTGAATCACAGCTTGTCTTAATAATCATACTCCTTAGCAATAAAATGGTTCGAGATTTGGTTATCAATTGGATTCTCTCACTAAAAATTTAGTAGTAATGGTAGCTAGTAAAATCCTTTCATTTCTCTCAAAATTAAGCAGCGGCTGTAGATTAATAGATGAGACCTAAAAAATTTAATTAGTAATAATAGTAGGAGCAGCCAGTAGATAGATTATTGATAGATGAGGCCTACAAAACTAGTAACTTTGATGAGGCACGCAAATTATGGCAGTTTTATGGTGGCAAAAGAAACCTGGTATCTGGTGCAAGCTCCATGCAAGACTTTGATATATATTTGCAAGAGTTTGTCGCAACCAAGTTGTGAGAACGCATACCTGACTAAATAAAACCATGCACGTGATTTAGGGTTTAGTATTTAGGCTATAAGTTTTTGGGTTTAGTATTTGAGGTTTAGGATTTTGGATTTCAGATTTATATTTTAGGATTTAGGTTTTAGGGTTCAAGGATTTAGAATTTAGGAATATATAAGACCAAAATCCTCACACTTTTACCCTGGTGAGAGAAAAAGAACGCTCCTCGAGTTCTTGGGCTCTTTTCCTTCTTAATAGTATTGATATTCCTCCATCCGTCATAATCCTCGAGCACCTCTTTTGACAAGCGCATGAATTGAACACTTATTCTTTTACATAGGCTCTTTTCTTTTCCTTTTTTTTTTTTTTTTTTTTGGCTCCTATCCCCTTATTTGTCCCTGTCGGAATCCTCGAGCACCTTCTTTATTGGCGACTGCTTTTCCATCTGCAACCTCATAAAAAAAATTTAAAAAAAATTAAAAAAAGAGAAAAGAAAAGAAGCACCTCCTTTGACAAGCCCATGCATTGCACACTTATTCTGCGATCCGTGTATTATAAAAAGAAAAGAGTTAGCCATTTGCATCGGAGAAAAACAATGGCATCCCCCCATCAGAAAGGTGTTCTTGTTAATAACTTCGAAGTGGTCAGTCCTAGCTTTCTCTTAGCTAATATCATAGCAGATGCTTCCCTTCTTTTCTTCCATGTGTGTGTGTGTGTGTGTGTGTGTGTGTCTCTCTCTCTCTCTCTCTCTCTCTCTCTCTCTCTATATATATATATATATATATATATATATATATATATATATATATATATATATATATATATATATATATATAAATGTATTATTATTTTCTCATAAGTTATCATCAAATGCAAGAATATATAGAACTCAAATTAAAACTGCTAACATATGCAATGCAGAGCACCAAAGATGGGAAGAAGGAAGTGATCGCACTCGACACCAAAGCGATCAATATAATATGGGGTGGCGAGAGCTGCGAGGGCCGCTACTGGCGGAGGACCACCATCAACTCGTTTGAGGTCGCCGAGCTCGTGAGCGTCTACTGGCTCGAGGTCACCGGCAAAGTTCCCCTCAGCATGTTCAGCCCGTGCACCACGTACAAATTCGTGGTTACCCTCAAGCTCAAGCCAGAGGCCTCCGGTTGGGACAACTCTCCAGTGATATTTATTCTCCAAATGCTGGGAGAGGTCTCGTCCAAACCAGTCAAACTGCATCAATATATGGGACCTGACTGGGTGGATGTTCCTGAAAGAGGGATGCAGTTCACCGTACCCAAGGAAGCCTCTGGAGAACTATCCTTTGCCATTTATGAAATTAGGGGTGATAAGTGGAAGAAAGGTCTGATGATCAAGGAAGTCAAATTTATCAAAGTGTGAATATATATATATATATATATAGTAGCAATATTCCTCTTGTACCTGCTTTCTCTTGAATAACTATCCATCTTCCTCTTGTGCCAGATATCTCTTGAATAAAAAAACAAGCAGAATATGCACCTATATAAGTTTTCAATCATTAATTTGATCTAAAATAGGAGCCAGGTCTTTGTTGCTGACACTGGGTTGTGTAATAGAAGGCACATAAGGAAGGAGCCAGGTCTTTGTTGCTGACACCGGAATAATCGCAGAAATCAAAACATTTATCTATCCAGCCATGAGGTAGATTAGCAGCTACTCCTCCAATGCAGAAATAATTATGCATCATTCGCATACCTGTGGCGGCTTCGAATAGATCATATAACAATTCTCTCTCTCTATGAAAATATAGAAAAAAAGGAGTCTGTGTACCTATATCCGCCATAAAAGGTCCAAGCCATAACAAATGAAAAGCTATACGGCTCAGCTCCAGCATAATTACTCTGATATAACTGGCTCTCTGAAGTAGTTGAACATTTTTCAATTGTTCTGGTGCATTTACCGTTATTGCCTCTATGAACATAGTAGCTAAATAATCCCAATGTATTGCGTAAGGAAGATATTGTATAATTGTTCGGTTTTATGCTATTTTTTTCATTCCTCTATGTAAATATCCCAATATGATTATATTATGAAAAATGGATACAAATTTTTGACTGATACTTAGTATCGGCGATGGGTCTGAAAAAATATCTAAAAGGATCAAATTTAGATATTTGCACCCTATCGAAGTAAGGAACCATGGCATATATGTTTGGAATATATTCCATTTTAAGAGATTTGAAAAAGCACTATCTCATTGAAAGATTCTATACATTTGCCATTTGCACATAAGGAAGCTGCAGTCGCGTTGCCATATTGTACTCAACTACTAGTTGTTTAAAGATGGATAGAATACATTGGTAGCTTATATTCTAGTTCCAGAAGCGGACTTGTTCCTGACTGCAACCAAGCACTGGTCCATGCATGGCAGACTTGTTCCTGACTGCAACCAAGCACTGATCCACGCATGGGGTCTAGGGGGGGGCGCCTTGGGAAAATTGTTATCACGAAGCTTAAAGTCATTATGGTTCAGCAAAGAGAGTGATTTTTTTTTTTTGATAAATAAAAGGGATAGGAGAGGATAAATCCCGATGTAGCTATCCCCATTAACACCCACCCTGCCAAATAATATTCGATACGAAGCGCTCAGATTCGCGCAGCCTCTCCCCATCTAATGGTGAGTACGTCAACCTGACATCACTAAGACACCGGCCAGTAGATCGAGAACAAAGGGGAAGATCCTGATCTCTCATTCATGCCAACTGTTGAGGACTCCAGGAAAATTCTGAATTTAACGAATCACCTGCGAGATCATATCTCAAACCGCCGACCTGTTGATAGTGAGACAAGACCTCTACGAACCGGACTACCGTCTTAGCGGTAGCAAGGAGAGTGATTTAGTAGATCCTTTCTTCGGTGTTGGGCATGCATTCACTACTCTCAAAGAAGCATGTTGGATATCTGCAGACTGAAAATTTGTTTGCCTATTATTTAGTATAGCTCATTTAACAAAAACTTCCAATAAATCAGCTACAATGATATGCCTGATTCAAACATGATCCTCCCAGTATCAATTACAGACCGTTCTGAAGGAAGGTGGTGTTTGATCTTAACAAGGTGATGCAAGTAAACTTTATTGGTAGTTTAAGACTTTTTGCTGGGAGTTAACAACCCATATTGGTTAGGAAAACAGAGCAATTTATTTTCTTCAATTAAATCAGTAATCTCCTGGTAAAGTTCAAAAGCTCTCAAGCCAATGCATAGCCTATTAGCAGCATAAGCATGGTCACATCAAATACTGAAGAAACGACAACCTCATACTTGAAATGGCAATGAATAAGAGCAAAACTAACATCATTCAAATAAACCAAAGGAAAAATTCAAAATGTATTCACAAGAATATGAGGGATAATCGGATGGAGCAAAGTTATTTTTGGTTCTCTATATGCCAAATTTTTGTAAGATGGGTTCATCCAAGCAACCTCAACCTCATCGATTATAATTTATAAAACAAACATTGGCGTATTCTGCCTTCTTTTTTCTATAGCCTTGTTCAGTCTCTTGCCTGACCTCCTAATAACAGGTCTCTTGCGGCAAGATCCAACAGTCCTTACCGAACAAATATTTGAAGCTGCAATAGGTGTATGACAAAACACTACTTTAATTATGTCTGCTACAATGACCTTGAAATTACTATCACAAACACATAGCTAGTTAAGTTATTTGCAAATATATGCCCGCAAGAAGGCACTGATTTGATGAACATTATCTGCTTTGTCTTGTACACGGGCACAACAAAAGGCCGGGGTGTCAGAAGCCTAGCACTGAACGAAGCCAATGGCATAATCTCTAGGTTAACACAAAAATATAGCCAGGTCTGATTACTGGCAGAAAATCTTCTTAGTTTAAAATGATGATTCCTGTCCTCGGTGCTGGGATTAGACTTGATGGCCGTGGTTATTTCAACAACCCCACTACCAGAATTACTTTCTTCAAGATTCGGTGTCTGTGAAGTAAACAGGGCTATCAGTTTCACCCATGTTGGCAGAAGCAAAAGATTCCGTAGACACTACAGTTGATGGGCTTGTAGGGGTCTCATCAGAATATGATATCTCATCATGTATTGCTATATGCTCATCTGGTTCAAACTCCTCGGATCCCGAAGTTTCCAACATAAGCTTGCCTATTGCTGACTTAGCAGCATCAACAAACCATTCATCCTCTGGAAGTGCACTGAAGAATTGTTCAGTTAGACTTGACAAATCCAGAGAATACAAAAGAAGCAACAGAAAAAGTTGAGTTGGAAATGGATAGAATATTTACCTTTGAGGGTCTATACCTCTAGCCGAGAATGTTCCAATAGCCCTTGTTATAATGGCTGACACAAGTTGGTGAACATTTTTCGACGAATATCCCCCACAAACAGCAATTTCAACAATGAAGCGCATATCAAGTATTAACTGACAGGAAAGAGAATTTTTTTAGTGACGAGAGTTTTGAACTCCAGACAGCACAACAGGTCCATAATAAGGCAACTGCTTAATAAAAAGGCATACCTGTTGCAACCCAGATGGCTGGAGCTGAACAGAATCATCTTCAAACACATCCCAGAACTCCTGCTCATCTGAAAGCCACATCACTACAGTCTCTGTTAGCCTTGAAAGCAAAATTTTTTGTATCTTTTCTTTCCCAAGTAAGATGTCACCAGCTACAGTTGCTAATTGCTGCAACCTGGCAAACAAAGCCTGCAGCAATGACATAACAAATGTTAGAGCAGAAGTTCCACGATGAAACCATCATCGAGCCTCTGCACAAGGAAAATAGTCCATAGCACAGACAAAAGTTTCTTTAATCAGTATCGTTATTTACCAATCAGCAAGCTAGAACCTACCACAGAAAATAAATAAACAATCTGTAGTTCTGCACAATTCTAAGTCTCCTAGACAGAGAAGTAGCTATTAGTTGAATAACATGGTGCATAAAAAATGGTGCCATCCTTAGTTAAAGGGAAAGGTCTGTCACAGTCTTAACCACATTGTCCAAACTTCAATAAGCAGAAGGGAAAGAGGGTCCGGTTGTTGCCTATATTGAAATTAGTAGTACATAGCTACAAGTTACATCTCTCTCCAAAAGTTAATGTAAAAAAATTATCATGGTCATTTAAACATTATAGAAAATAAGGATTTCTGAAGAAATATACAAAACTCATACAAGGAAAATAAATTTATTAAAAGTAAACAGAAAGTAGCTTAAAATAAAATAACAATAAATCTATATTATGATAAAATATAACGATAGAGCCTATGGATATGTTCCATGGCTTCAAAAATGGCATGAAAGAATCAACTCCAGAAGTTGGCAGGCAATAATTACACTACAAGCATCATTTCAACCTATAAAATCATTAAAGAATTCAAAAAATTGGAACCACCTGAAATGGCAATGAAGGCAATGGATCAGAATCCCAGAAAAGATCTTCTCCTTTTCCTTCCAAATACATCCGAGCATCTAATCTAGCTTTTCCTTCACGAGAATAAATGAAGGTTAAGATATACTGCCTACAGAAATGATCTCTGAGTTTATCCAATGAATGCTGGAGATGGCGCCTCCAATCCTTGTATTCTACGGTGCTAACAGCAACCGGACCAATGCCTTCAGAAGACCCACCACCTGCTTCCTTGCTGTCACTTGGTGGACTAGAAATTTTGGATACAGCCATCGGTAACAGTTCATCAGCAACCGTAAATGCAGTTCCTAAAAGTGCAAGTTGTTGAGCATCGGTTTCAGCACTAAAACTTATAGACTCTTTCTGCTCCACCAGGTTATCATCTTCAGAAGGGCCAGGTAGGGCCTTGATTAATGTTTCTACATATTTATCAAATAGTTGGAGAAGCCTGTTTAATATAGTCCCTCCAAAATGAAGTATAGCCATTGGTGTCAGCTGATCCAATAAATCCTGCAAAAGGTATAAAAACAAAACTGCCATGTTAATAAATATATCAAGTTATGCCAAGATCTTCAATTTAAATAGATAAGCACTAAAATCAACATTACAGGAAAGAGTGGAAGTGTGCAAAAGCATCCTCAACATTCTCAAACCATTTGCACCATCCTCTTCAAACTTCTTATTTTGCATCCTAATAGAATCGTGGGCCACAAGTACATTTACTACTACAGGAAAATATTTGCATCAATCACATCAGAAACTTAGAGCTGATGGATTAGGCATTCGATTCCCTGCTCAATATGGGTTCATTTTAGGTCTTTGTCCTAAACTCAGACCAAATCAGACCCTGAAAAGGCAAAACCCAAGAGGGCCAGTCTGGGTCAGAATTTGGAACAGCAGCTCCATGTGGACCAGTCTGCCGAACTTGAGCTTAATCAACAGTGCTTGCAGTTGTAACTAAAAGAAGGAAAAAGAAGAGGGAGCAGGGGCAGAGAGAGACAGAAGGATCAATTAATAACTTTCATTAGGTTCAATTTTTCACTTGATCAATCATGAGAGCTTTAAGCATATAGGATTTATGCATAGAGAAGGGTACTATAATATATAAGGCTCCAATTCAGATATCCTATTTAGCATGTATAATCTCATTAAACAGTAAAATACTAGAGATAATATTATTTGCTGATCTGCTCCGATCTGGTAAATATAGCCACTACAGGCATGTTTTTTTAATCATATTGCTTTCGTCCATGGTACACAAGTGTATGAAAAGATGTATACCACTGCCATATTCATTAGTGAGTGCATTCATATACTCCACATAAATCTTTAGCTGGATACCTAGTAAGAGATGAATAACAATCAAGTGATCTAGTTTCATTTAAGAGGCATAACAGGATAACAACGTACAAAGCTGATATTGTCATCATGTGGTTACTGGAATATGTTGATGATCAGAGAGTACATTCCCATGAACCATCTTGAGACTTAACTCAGGAGTGCATTAGTTCTGGTTGTCCTCAAACATGCATAGGATTCCCATCATTGTGGGTAGGTGAAGACATATAAACAACCAAACTCCAAAGGAAACTACCATCAAAATTTATGAGGGATTAATGTTAATGTGCTAAGGCTTCAAACTATTTTTTTTCCAAAGAATCAGAACAAGATTATGTTTAGAAGGAATAATGTCAAAGCAGAAGGCAGGCTTTTCCAAGACAAGTAAAACAGATGCTTTCTCAGTTCAGTTATCTAGTGGTAAACTTCTAATATTCAAGAAGATCTAATGATTAGATGTTAAAAATAGTATGTTGTTACAGCTAGTGACCTATGACTCTAGTTCATGCACACTACCATGTCAGCAGATTGCATGTTGAAGCAACAATATGACTTTGGCCATGACCGCTAACTTCCTCCAACTACTTAAAACATAATATTTGATGCTGCAGCAGCAATCACACCATAAAGAAAGAAGATTACTTACTTTGACGATGAACATAAACTTCTTCCCACTGTTTGTAAACATGATATTTGATGGGGCAGCAACAGTAAGTGGACTACCTTCTTGAGGGGACAGAAGCACCTCATCTTCATGCATTGCCAAGTCAAGAACCTTTCTTCTTGCTCGCCTGAAATTCATATCAAGGACCTCATCAATATGAGGACGCAATAGTACCATAAGCAACTTTGAGAACTTCAGTCCTTGTGCTTCCAATATTGAGCAGTGACTAAGACTAGCCTGAATACATATGCTGGCAGAACGGAGGGCAGAAGCGGTCTCAGGTGAAGGAGAGATTTCTTTCACCAAATGAACAAGAGACTCTATTTCACACTCAGCCCATTGCACAATTCGATTTATATAAGTTGGTGCATCTCCAAATATTAAACCAGATTCTTTTGTTATCAATGAAATTGTTGAAAAAACAAGCTGAGAAAGAGTTGCAGTATATGTCTCTGAGTATATAGAACATGAAGGAAGAAAAGCCTCAATGCTTTTCTGGAGACGGGAACCATATGCTTTTAGCAGCAACTGATGGGCCAGAGAACCTTTCCCCAGTTTAACTAAACCAGACAAAGCCTTCTTCAGTTCAGCAATACAAACAGATGGTTGTTCACAAATCCCAACAAGCTGATCCACAAGCAATGCCTTTCTTTCAAGGAATGCTGTCTTATATGAAGAAATTTCAACAGATGGATTTTCCCCCAAGTCATTCAGCTCTGGATACTTTTTCTCTTCTGCCTCTAAAGCCAACAGTGCTTCTTCTATTTTATGCTCTGCCAACAAAACATCCACAGTTTCCAAAAAAGTGACCTTAGGGTCCTTATCGGCCTGCAAGAGTTCATCAACTTCCAAAATTTGAGGGTCTAGCTCAGCATCAGGTTCCTCACTGTTTTGTTTGTTCCACACTTCTAATTCTCGACAAACACCACTTATTAGATCCTGTACAAGAATTCCTTGGGCAGATACATGCTTCTGTAGCTCAATTAACTCTTGCTCCACTTCAATAACCTCCTCAGATATTCTGCATACAGTTGGCATGGAAGCAATCAGCACATGTAAATAAAAATTAAAAACTTAAAAAGGAAACAAAAAAGCTTTGAAAAAGATAGGTGATATCATCTTGACTTGGCCACTAGAATCATATTCATTATATTGATGTAAATAAAAGACTCAAAGGCTATAATAAATACAATAAGGAACATCCAGTTATTATAAAAGGTTTAACAAGACCACATATACATCAATGTATCTTGGTAAAATTAATATTTTAATTAACCAAAAAATAAGGTTTTTTGAACATCAGCTTTGCTGATTAAACATTTTACAGATCAGATATGTGCAGATTTGATTCCCTCAGTCCACAGACTATTTCACGATCACCTTAATATAGCCAACATAACCCATTAACAATCCTTGGCCGTTCAGAATCATTACAGCATATATAAAATTACTTTCCCTTTCTCTCACAGAAATCAATTAAAACATATATAAAATTACTTTCCAATGCAGTAGAAAACTCCATGATCCCAGTTCTTCTCCAATATATCTCTAGCCCTTACAGCTTTCAATCAACCCTTAGCCCTAGAGAATTTAGAAAATCACACCTCACCACTTCTTTTCCTTAAAATATGCAGATCTGACATGTGTTGTCCACAAAGAAATTATGTGAAAGCAAGCCACCACAAACCCCATAACCCCTTGCATGATTGTATCTGAACTTATTAATATCACCATTTATCATAAGTGACCCCAATCATTTGGAGACTATGTCATTGACCAAATAATTTTTTTTAGAAAAAAAGTCATCTTTTGTTCTAATAATATCTAGATGCAAAATGTGGAACATAAATCAAATTTCTTTTTAAACAACACCAGGATGTAGCCCTCAAAAAACAAATGACAGAAAAATTCACAAATTCCAAATTCTTAAGATAAACTTGTTTGTTATGGGATGGTATTGGTTCTAGCGAGAATCTACCAATGTTTAAGCAAAACACATGGCCTCTCATGCAACATTCCTGTAACATAGAGCAAACACATAACAACTATGGTCTTAACCTAATTCAAGAGCATCATAAGCATTACAAATTCACTCTATTAATAATGGGCTCACCTTTACTGCTAATATCTCTCTCTAGCTATATTGAAGAATAAATTTTTAGTTCATATTATCAAAAGGTGTCAAATCATGGTAGCATATTGTGCCAAATGCTCATGTCAATGGTATTACTCACTGTTGAGTCTAGCATTACTTTGCATTTTTCTTGTTTCAATTTACTTAGATCCATAACACTGAACTAATATGACAACCTCCCACACTAGAATAGATTAATTTACATACAGTGGTTGGTGTTGCTGATATCAGTTAACAATCTAACATGCATCTTAAGCCACATGATAACAAAATAAATCCTTGTTGGAAACAAAAATATGCAGTACAACACTATCATATTTCAAATTGCTTAGGGTCCAGAAATGTCTCAAAGACTCATATTCAAAGTGACTGACCATGCAGGTAAAGCAATGTAACAGCATATATATATATGTCTGTGTGTGTGTGTGTTAGCAGGGTAAGATTTAATATGCAGACACACAAATGCCCATAGGCCTCAGAAATATAAAAGCAATAGAATAGTCATTGGCTACACATTCGAGCAATACAAATACACTATTATTGGATAACCCAAAAGACAAGTGCCACTGATTATTTCTGTGCATCTCATGTTCCATCATGATTTTGCAAAGTGACACCCAATGCTTGGTATAAATTGTGCCGCAGCATGCATTCAAGATACATATATCCTTTCTCTTTATATATTTTTCAAAAGCACATACACTATTATAAATGTTTTCTTTACAAACCAATTATAATGTGACAACCAACTCCGTTACATGTTGCCCTTGTAACCATCACAAACGATCAAAAGTGAAGAACAAATGTTTGTTTAATCATGTTAATAGGATACTGAACACTACCTCTTGCTCTTTCAAGCTCCAACTCAAGATTTTGGAGAAAGAAAATGGTATCATATGTAGAATATATCACAATATTTTTCCAGATTACATATTAATGATTTTTGGTACATTTCAGAATTTTAAATAATGAAATTACAAAAATACATAAGTCCAAACAATGGAAAAGCTGAAAAAAAAAACAATATTCATAAGCATAAACCACAGTCCACAATTATTAATAACCTTTTGCCAACTGAAACAAAATAAGACTAATTAAATAAAACTTGCACGAACTGAAGGTCCAAAAGGTCGCACAAAAAATCAAATATGGGAACATCACATATCATTTAATTCCCTAGGCTTCAACAATAGAAACTAAAAGAATATAGTGAAACTCTCCAGCAAAAGAAGAAAAAATAACCTTGTAATACACTAAAATAAAAAGTAGCACAAAGCATCAGAAAGTACATTCTAGCCGCTATTAAAATTTGAAATCTCCAACCAAAAAGGTGGGATAACATGCAACATATTTGGCACCTCGAGTATTTACGCTGTAAGGATGATAAAGGTTGGGCAGATATGGTTCAATTATTTGACTGAAATGCAGAACTGCCACTGTTAACACTTTGAATTAGTTTTTCCCTTCAATGCATATCATTTTCCCTTTTTCCCCTTAACTTGCAACAATTTCTAGAAACCCAAATTCGATAGCAAACTTAAAACCAGACAGTGAAAGGCATCATTGCCCCCAAGCACTTATGCATTTTATCACATACATCTTTAAGCTGTGAAGTGGTGAACCTAACAGCTACAAAGTCACGAAGAACAGACAGCTAGAGTAGTTAAGGCAAGATCTCCAATGTTCTACTGATAATGCTGATTAAATTTTTTCTCAAATAAATGCTAAAGAGTGACGATAATGCTTTTTTGCATTATTACCTGAGGAAGGCTAAGTACTTCGAGTGCATGTTCCCAGATAAATTTTCCACTGCATCTTTTAATTCCAAAAGCTCGGAACAGATTTTCCTGATCCCCTGTATATTTAGATGACAACAGAAAATGTGAAATGGCTACCACAAATGAGCAAAGAAAAAAAACACAGATATGCAGGCACCCTATGGTTATTGAAATCATTGCTGACGTATACAACCCAAACAAAGTATAACAAATAACTTCACAAAAGGAGAAGCTAGAAGCTAGGTTCGCTAACTTCTCTTAAGAGCACTTTTTAAACTTTTCTTCTTGTAAGAGTACTTTTCAGTAATTGTTACAAATTACTTATTTATTTTTTGAGGAAGCACTTTTTTGGTTTAGTAGTTGTAGAAGTACCTTTTATAAGCAACACGAAACATGCCTCCAACACGCCCAACAAGAACTTTCTTTTTCCCTTTTGTAAGTGGGGTGAAGAGGTGATCACAAGCTAAAAATGGTTTATAAAAAGAAGAAAAGATACCGCACCCGTTTAATCAAAGCTATCAATCAAAATACAAAGGATTTGGTCTTGAAGAATCATATAGATGACATAAATTGCAGTTGAATCATTAATTCCAGTAATGCATATCCCACCCATCTGAAATAAAGTAGATTAAAGGCAATACAACCTGGCATAACAATCTCATAAAGGACTCCTTCCATAGGCTGGTAAACAAAATTTTCATCTCTGTTTACATGTTCAACAAAATTAAACAAATAAGGATCATAACATTATGTCCATCCCGAGTTTAGTCGGTAATTGGATCCCATTTAGACTTTATTTCCGCAGTCAATCCAATCCTTAAAAAGGTAGTTGTATTACGCTATTACCAAGCCTCCAGCTTCCAACCAAGCGTTATTCATGTCCAATCTAACGACTTTACTTCTGCCGTGACACCACTAACTAGCGAATCCTTCTAAAATCTTGAAGACTTCGTGGCGAAAAGACCACGGATTAGGACCCAGCACAAAATCCAAACAACGAGATAATATAAGGCCGGACAACCCCTACCATCTGATCCATCCATTATCGATAGGCGATAATCTCGAAGTGCCACCGATTACATCCATGCGACAGTCGATGGAGATTTAGTGACCCTAAGTCCCTAGCAATATCATAAAAAAGGCGAAGAATAAGGCATCGCGAGATGATTTTCTCCTAAAACTACTACGTTGTAGCTCCTCGCACATTTGAAGCCATGTTCCAATGTTATTCGAAACTAGGGCATTACAACTTAATTATAACTACTAGGAGAAAAGACTACATTTTATATTCAAGCACTTCCAGATGGATATGGAATAGAGAGAGAAGGGGGGGGGTGGGAACCTTTTCGGTATCGGACTGGTAAATGGAGTTGATGCTGGACTGGGGGGTGATCCACTCGTGCGTCAGGAAGTCCTCGTCCTCCTCGCTGCTCTCCATCCTGACTCTCTTTTCTCTTCTACTTCTTCCCCCTTCCTTTTCCCCTTCTCTTCCTCTTTGTTATCAATTCCCCTGCCGCCGAGTCCCACGGAGACGAAGTCTCGTGGAAAGCAGGGGGAAGAAGAAGTAGCGGAAGCCTTGCAAATTGGAGAAGGGGGAGGGCCTTGGCCACCGCTTTCGGCACCAACAAAAGAAACCCGCATAAAAGGATACCACCATCAACTTTTCCGTGATGGGTTGGGTTTACGGGGCACCGCCGGGTGTGCATAATTTCACGTTCGGTGTAGTTTTTTTAACTCTACGGCGGGACCCTCTAGCGTGTTGAACCGTTGGATCTGCGTTATCGCGTGGACCGCGTTTCCCTCGGGGAACGGTCAAGGTCTATGAGAATGGTTAATAGCGAGGGGCACAATTCCTTGGACGGTCTCGATCGCCTTGTGGTACGGTTGATGGTGGGTGTACCAAAAAGGGTAGCAAAAGAATGCGCGTGCCGGGGAAAGGACGCAAGGCCAGAGAGGGCAGTAGCCGTCGTTGGCGCCTTGGTAGGAGTCGTGCTCACTAATCTAATCGTGATGCACAAGGTTTTTCTTTTTTTTTTTTTAATTCAATATGCAAGACATTTTGAACCCTGAGATCCGGAAAAAAAATTAAATTTAATCGAGCTATTCATATATTCTCGAAATATACCCGAATCTACAACGGATTGATAGTAAAACAAGATTTTTACTAACAAAACAATCAACCTGATGATGATGCATAAAACTTTTTTAAATAAGATCACTCGTAGAATGTAAAGCTTCTTGGCACTTGATATTGTCTTTAAAAAAATTATAAATAATAATAATAATAATAAGCTACCAGCCATCTTGAAAGAAATGAATGCAAAATTCAAGGAGTGATTTCATTGTAATGCACATATTTGAAAGGTGTTGATGGTTCGTTAGGATAATTAATAACCATAGCAGATAAGTGTAAATGGCAAATTCTCAAGATGATGTATCCGAGAAGAGGATGGAGGAAAAAATAAATCAGCCCAATTCAAATGAGAACTTTCCTAGTATACTAGTATGATGCATCATAGCATGTATATGTTGCAAGTGAAATGCAATAATTAAAAACTATGAATGTGTACAAGGGAACTATAGTGGACTTTTGCTGAGTTTTTTTTTTTTTTTTTTGGTAAACAAAAGGGTGAGGGGAGGGGGGGAAGAATTCCTGGTGTAGCTTTCCACTCGGGCTCTAATTTATTAGACCTTTGTTCGATTCGGGTTGTAAATTTTTGCATACTCTTTTCACCGACTTGATGAGTATGTCAGCCTAATCCCACTACGACGTCGAAGTTTCATATTTTTTTCTGAGTTTTAATAAGGAAGATGCAAAAGCATGGATAAGATTATCACTAAAGTTCTATGGACTTTGACATGATCTAAACTTCGTGGAAATATAATCATGATTTTGGGCCTAGGGGTGAGCATCTTTTCAAAAATAGACTTATAAAAATAAAATTCTAGAATGAATCCAATAAAATATCCACGTTTCTTAATTGACCCTACTTGATTACATTACGTGTAGTTGTGATTTATTTTAATGAACCATTTGCAGTTCTCATGAATTTATTATTTTTTATACTTTGAAGTAATCATTGATAAATTGTCATGAGAATGCGATTGGGACTTTCTAACGGTTATTGTGCACTTAATGCTAGGTCCAGATATTTTATAATCCAAATTTTGGGAATGCTGGTTAGGATATAGGTCTCGGCGTATCCAAAAATGATCCAAAGAATACTCTTATAAAATATTGATTATCCAACATGTTATGACGATTATTTGGTCTCAAAAATTAGCCAGATACCTAACTGCCAACCAAAATACTGACTATTTAACCAGCTAAAAAACTTTTCAACTATCGACTATGATGATGAGTGTGAAAGAGGCAATTATGTCAAATGGGACCAGTTTGACTGACTATTTACTCGGCATCGAGTACTTATCTGATATTAATTACTTGTTCAAGACTGATTAGCTATCCAGGTAGACCTAATCGAGCCTACTAACATACAGCACAAAGACTCCAACAGCATGCTACTCTACTTACTTGAAATCGGTAACAGCTGAGTACGTGGCTGGAGCCAACAACTTCTGGCTATTCTAATTAAAAATTATGGTGAACAAGATTATAATAAACCACCGTCCTTTTAACGATAAAATCCTAATATTTTGATAAAAAGTTGTTATCCATATCAACGGAGGTCATATCCTCAACGACATTCAGTTACTTCGAGTAATTTTATAAATAAATAAGAGAGGATCCTGGCTAGGTATAATACTTTTATTGTTCCTAGATGCTTAATCATTTTTCTTTCATCGCTCTCGGCTTTAGCTACTATAGCCCATTTCACTCTTCCTACTAACTTAAGCGTTGAAGGATTCCCCATTAATTACCACCGGTCAAAGAATTATTCTTTCAAGTTTTTGTCAGAAAGAAGCTAGAAGCAGCCAGCCACCATTTTTTCATTGGAGAAGACTAGAAGATCCTCGAATACCGCCGGATTTCCAGTAAAGAGTGATTTGCTGGCAATATAATCTACGTGTAATCCAATTATTTAACATGTAAGATTGTGAAAATAATTTAGACAAAAATTTCAAATGACTTTAAGCCTAGATTGAGCAACACCGGGTGGGGGGGGGGGGCTCAACTTCATAAAAGAAGATAACGAAAAATAATGACAATGACATAACATCCAACTTATATTTTTTGATCGCTATCTAGCTATCCTTTTTTTACTGGAGAAGATCAAAAGATCCTCGGACACTGCAAAATTTATAGTAAAGACTGATTTGTCGACAATATAATTCATATGTAATCCAATTATTTAATATATAAGGTTGTGAAAATAATTTAGACAAAAATTTCAAATAACTTTAAGCTTGGAGCAACACCAAGAGGTGGCTCAACTTCATAAAAGAAGACAATGATGATAATGACAATGACATAACATCCAACTTATATTTTTTTATCACAATCTTAAAATTAATCCTTTCATACATCTGGCAGTTGTATCTCTCTACTTATCTTTGCTTAGCAATCAGAAATGCCGTGTTCAAGCCTTGAATATCTTTGAATATTTGAACAAAAGTGCCTATAATACAAGCATATCTTTCTTCCTCTCTTTGAGGTAGAGGTGCGAACAAATCGAGCTTCTCACTAGCTACTTAAGCTCAATTCGAGTTTATATATATATTCTACAATAATATTTTTATTTATAATATATATTAATATATATAATAGTAGTAGATCAAGATTTAAATTTGAGATTAAGTATGGGTTGATTGATATTCGAGTCAAGTCAATTTCAGGTATTATCTCTTTTTCATTGAGTCGAGTTCAAACTTGGAATATTAAAACTTGATCGTTCTTAAGTTAAATTTCAAACCCGGGTATCCCGAATCAAGTTCGAGCTCCGGTTTTAGCTATATCACTCCACTCAACTTGATTACACCCCTACTCCCAGGAAGAAGCAACACTGCAATAATTATCATCTTTTATTTTGTTATGGCTTGTTCAATTTACTTAAAACTTTGAATTTAAAATGGTTAAATTGTTTCTCTCCTATTAAATTCATAAATATTATGAATACCACCAAGAAATCCCTGGACTTCCCTGCCTAATGGACCTGCTATTTGCTCATCTCATGTTATATATAGAATGATCCACTAAGGGACGTCAATTGACACCTGCGTATATCCACATGCACTACACCACTACCATACCACCCCATAGGATCCGGGATCATGGAGCCTCTCAAGGGAGGGATTTATTTGTAACACCAGTGCAGCTATTTCTACGTGTCCCCATTTATCCCCATTTTATCAGGTAATGTTCGATTTAAAATATTTAAATTTTTGTAGTCTTTCCTGAAAGTGAATACGTTAATTCGACATCACTGAGACGGTAACCAGTAGAACGAGAATAAAAAAGAAAATCCTCATCTCTCACTCACATTAATTATCATGAACTTTAAAAAAAAAATAGATTTAATCGAATTATCCTTGAAATTATATCTTGAATCTATGATCGATTGATAGTGAGATAAAATCTTCATCATCATACTTAGGACTAGAAATAGATCAGTCTAAAATTTATTGAATCAATCTGAAAATTATATTTTTAAAATTTTTAGATTAAATATGAATATTTTTTTATTCAAAAATTAAACGAGCTCTATTTTACTGTTCGAAGGTAATTTTTTTTTTTTTTTTTTAGCTCCACGATGCAATAGATGTGAAAGTAACGTACGGATGTCAGAGACCTCTAAGCCGTGATCTCGAAGTCCACAATCCATCGCATTCAGCTCCAGTACCGCCAAGCTTTGAGAGCGGCCAGGGCCGTGGGTCCCGCCTTTACGTCGGTGTCTTCGACCCAACTTTTCCACTGTCTTTGACCTCCTGTGTAATAAATGCTCCGAAATTTAACGGTTGACAGTTTCTAGTTGCGAGCACCCGCATAGACTTCTACACGACTTAAACCCCCAGAGACTCGTTCGTCTCTTCCTCTGGAGTGGAACTTTGGCAGCTCAAGCCGGCGACCAAAGGAAAGCGACGGCGATCAGATCCACACCGAGGCAGACTCGAAAGATCTTCTTGCTCTGATCGTATCGGCGATCGCCGGTTGCCCGGAGGCGGCGGTGAAGGGGGGTTTGAATCCGAAAAACTGCTTGGTGGAATGCATCGCGAGGGGGGTTTTTGAGATCGTGTAGGGCTTGTTTAGTCATCGCAGAGCTGGGCTATGGTGGGAAGCCGGGCATGGCGATTTCGTAGATAGGATGGCTGCGAGGATCGCTTGTTTTCTTATCTGGATTCTGGTTCAAAGAGCCTGCGGTGATGAACGGCAAGGTCGTAAGTTACAACTCCTTTGTGATCATGCTTATATGTTATTGTTTGTTTCCAAGTTTGAGTTTTTTTTTTTTTTTTTTGGAATTTATGATGAATTGTTGATAGTTAACTTGGAGATTTTGATTGTTTCAGTTATGCCTTGTTTGAGTCAGAGCCGCGTAGGGCTGAATTCTTATAAGGGCTAGAAGTTCATGGTTATGGGCATGCGGGAAAATTTTCATGGTCCAAAAAGTGTAGTGGTTAATGAATTGATGAGAGATTATTCTTGAGGAATTTCAGGATATGTCATATAACATTGGATGCATTCAAAAAGGTATCAGGAATTATCTAGCCTGTCTTTTGGATGTATAACAATCCTTCGTAATTATTCTTAAATTTTTCTCATTACTGAGGATAAATATGGGTAAATTAGAAGGAGAATCCAAAGGCTTGCGGTTAACTAGTATGTTTACGAGACCAGGGTTAAATGGTTGCCATCACCTAGCAAATCGGTTTCATACATTTCCTTTAATAAATTTTGTTTCATTGCTCTACAGTGAGCCCACAGGCAACATTCTACAGGATGTGTTTTGGTTAAGATTGGATTTGTGGTGTCGAGCCCACAGGCTGGTGAAGTACTGGCTTATTCATTTTAAAAGGTTTCTGTAAAGATAGTTCCAACATCTGCTCTTTCTTGAAAAAAAAAAAAGAAAAAGAAAAAGAAAAGAAGATGGCGTTATCTTTTGTTAATAAAAAACCATTCATGTCTCAAAACATAGAATGATCAGGGAACATGGACTTCAGGATTTAATAGTCTTCCCTTTTTTAGAAAAATTAATGACGTTACTGATGAAAGCTGAATAATTCAGCTATGTTTGTTCTTTGAGGGAGATAGTTTTGGTAGGAGGATGTATGTTGTTAATTAGGTTAGCATTTTGTCATCCCATCAAAGGAAAGTACTTCGAGATCAATCAGGATTGTGAAATCCAGAATTAAGTTCTGATCAATAAATTGTTGAGGAAATTCACGTAAACAAGGTATTGTAAATTTTGTATGCCAGTGATAGGATAGAATTTGGTGGCTGGTGCAGGGTGTATGCACATATTAGCCTGTGGATACAATCTCATTTGCATAGGAAGTTGATAGGAATTGCATCTGCAAACAATGACAATGTCATGAAGAAAATTTAAGAAGTAAATTGTTGGAATTAGATGCTTGACACTTTGTAAAGTTGACCTTGGATTTTTTGCTAACCAGTAGAATAATTAATGTACCGGCACAAATTTTTACAGTGGATGCGACAAACGAATTGAGGAATCAGTTGCTGGCGAGAAACCCAGGAAACAAGATTCTGGAGAAATGGAATGGGGACCCGTGCTTGCCTTCTCCTTGGGAAGGTTTGACCTGCGAGAGGAGGAATAATATGATTGTCATCACTAAGCTGTAAGTGTCTCCTCTGCATCCTGGATTCATGCTTCCATATTACTGCATTTTTCACCCTTTGTTTGCACTTAAGATTTGTTGTTTTGTTGATTGTTTCCACCTCCTCTTCATTAGAACTTTGTAAGCTACATTCTGCTTTCTGACCATCAAATGCTAAATGGCAAATAATCTAATTGGTACTCAGGAATCTGTCATCGAATAGTTTGCAAGGGCCACTTCCTGCAGCCATTGGTTGCCTAACAGAATTAGAGGAGCTGTACGTTTGACTATTTTTGATTGTCAAGATCTCTCTCTTTTTTTTTTTTGAGAACTGGAGCTATCATAATTGACTTCTTTTTTCTTTTCTCCGAATCCAATAGTTCATTCTATGTGCAGGGATGTGCAGAACAATAACTTCACAGGGTCCATTCCAGAAGCTTTTGCCTCTCTCCACCATTTATTAAATCTGTATGATGCTGAAATATTCTTTTATCTTCATATTTCTGTTACAGATATGGCATTTTGGTCCAACTAGGTCTATATTACTTTATTGAGAAGAAGAATTGACTTACGTGTCTCTGTTTTCCTTTTTTAGATAAAGACATGCGTATGGAAAATTGTCTTTTAAAAGAGTTCAGCTTAACAATTTAAATTGTCCATTTTTAGGTCTATTGGGTGCAACCGACACTTAAGCATTGAACTCCCACCAGGCTTATCAAGGGCGAATCTCACTATAATGTATGCAAACTTCCTAGAATTATGTTATATTAGCAAACTAAAGTGCAATATATTATTTTTTGTCTCATATGCCTTTTAATTATGATTTTCAGTTCTGCATGCTATGCTGATCGAGATTGTTGTCAATCAGCGTGTCCCCAGCGAAGTAGTGTTTACTTGATAAGTACTGTTGCTGGAGGATCTATTGCCTTCACTCTTGTCCTTGGAATATTTTTCACCTGCTTCCATAGACGTACACGCAATCCTGATAAGAGAAGTTTCCCGGTTATAAAGAGTATGTTCACCAAAACTTGACCTTTTCTGTTCAAGCTCAGATAAAAAAGTTGTAAAAGGTGATGCAAGATGTGTTTAGATCAAGGATCCAAGAATCGATACCGAGACCCGTACCGGTCACTGATCGGTATGGTACTATACACTACCGTACCAAGCTCTGTGAAATTAAAAAAAATCCTTCCCTCTTCCATGGCTATATTGTTTGATTCGAACTGAACTGAACCAGTTGAAACCCACCAGTATGGGGAGTTTTGGACAGTCCAGGATTTTAGACCATTTTTCATGGCTGAACTGTACCGGTTCTTGGCCAGTATGGTTCGGTATGTCCCAAACCGGGCAGTTTGGGATGGTTCCGAAAACCCTAGTTCAGATTAAGATTATTAGTTTTTCTCAGCTTTTGTTAGTCATTTTCAGTGTTGTTCTAAAATGTAGCATAAGAATTTATGGTGTGAAAATGTCAAAGGGAAGAAGGGAATGGTATTACTTAAGCCTGAATGATAATCGATTATTGCTTGATGATATTTCCATGCCCATGCTTATGTTTTTCTTTCAGTCCCATTTTTCCTCATCTATTATTGCTGTAGTTGTTATGTCACTGTTGCTGAATTTCTGGTGCTGTCATTATGTTAAATGTCAACTGTTTAATCTTATTTCTATGTGGTTCTACGTGTTTTCTAGTGATAGTTCTTCAGCATTGCTTTCTGCTATTTGTGCTGTAATTGACACGCTGCTCACCAAGTGTTCTCAGTCATCGCTGACCTATTGTTTGGGGTGGTGCTGTGGCTATCCTACAGCTAACACACCAAGTGTTGTTTGTTGCAGGTTCTCACTCATATCCAGCCCTCATCTTTCATGGCTATTGCATCCACCTTTTTATGCATCATATTGAGACCATATTCCTCCAAATTTAGGCATTGTTGATACACTAGATGATCCTTTGCTTTGAAGCCATTATTGAGCATCTTTCTTCACCACATGCTTAGCGATTGTCTGGTCTTCCTTTCTTCTTTTTGAGTGTCACCATTCCTTGCATCATGCCATTACTGAGTGATGTTATTAAGGGTTTGATGTTAAGTCGGAGGGACCATACTAACTATCAAGCCCGGTCCATGACTCTCAAGATGTATCTTCATGGTAGAGATATGGAGGGGCATATTGATGGCACAGATGCCAGGCCTTCCCCAATGGTGATCCAAGGAGTGCAGAGGCACATGGTAGATAACCATGTCATGGCTATTATATCATGATCAATGGTTCCTTCTATTCGGCTTTGCCTAGACAAGTTTATGACTGCTTATGACATGTGGGATTACTCAGCCATTTTCTATGTCCAGTCAAGACTTGCTCCAGGATATCAACTTATGCAACAGCTGCTTTCCAAGATGCTTGCAGTATCTTTAAGTATTATTTATTCATGATGGACTTTTGACAGGAGTTGACTAGCATGGGGCCCCATGTTTGTGCACTGTGCATGTCTGAGCTACTGAAGTATTGGGATTGACAGCACAATTTTCTTTTCTGATGCATTTTCTACCATAGTTTGAGTCCTCTTGGGTACAGATCTTGCATCATTCTCTTTTTCCATATTACGATGAAAAAAGAGATTTGCCTATTTAACCCCAGGAGATTTGCATCATTCTCTTTTTCCAACATGACAGGTGCAGCTTATTTAGAGCTTGTTGCCAAGGAGATTTGCCTGCATATGCTTCTGCTCCATAGCTTACTCAATTGATGAATAAGTGTTTATGATTACGATGAATAAATCAATCACTTTAACATCTAACCCCAGATCCTTTCCAACTTTCGAGTTGGTTTCTACATTTTTCCAAAATTTGAACTTTTCTTTGTTTCCTAATATCATAATTTCGAGTATACAAAATTAAATATAGTTTCAAGTCTATTTTACAATTACAGCCCTCTGAATTTTTTACAATGTTCAAGCACCCCTTGGTTACCACTTGTCATGTTGGTTGTAGATTTAGTTGGTCTGTTTTATCATTCTTAAATTGATGCTATCTTTTATGTGAAATGCCTTGATACATGCAGATGCAGTTTTCTCAGAGTCCAGCACTCTTGACCCTCACACAAGCCCTGTGGTACAGCAGTTCTCTCTTAAGTATATTGAAAATGCCACGTGCAGCTACAAAACATTGATAGGAGAGGGTGGATTTGGAGCTGTGTTCCGTGGTACTCTGCCACATGGTCAAGAAGTGGCAGTAAAGGTTCGATCAGCCACCTCCACTCAGGGAACCCGTGAATTTGATAATGAGGTAAAAAGAATTATAGACCATCTTTATTTTAGCTATATGTCTTGTTGGGTTTTGGGGGGTTTGGGGGGTGGGGGCAGAGGGGGAACATTTTTGCATTCTTTAACTCCAGAGAGTTAAGCTTACATTATTCTTCTGGGTTCTATACAATGTAGCCTTATTATGAACATACCAGCATCTTTTTAGGTGCATGCTTTTTGTGCATCAGCCAAGTGTGGCATTAGTAGGAGTCTTGGCACTTGGGAGTATCATTGCTAAGTTCCATATGATTACTTTGCATTCTTCTACCACTACTACCTAATGGGATGGTGGTCATGATGAGTGCCTTTTCTACTTTTCTGAATGAGTTTTGGTTTTCAGTTACCTCCTGAGAATTTTGTGCAATCAATCTCTCAACCAAAAAAACACGCTTCTCTAAGCATTCTTTGCTATGACATTTTCCTCAGGTAAACCTTCTTTCAACTATTAGGCATGAGAATTTGGTCCCACTTCTCGGACACTGCTGTGAAAATGATCAACAAATTCTAGTTTATCCCTTCATGTCTAATGGTTCGCTACAAGATCGTCTCTATGGTAGTTATCTTCTGATAAAGCACTATTTAACTTCAATTTGCCTTTCTCCTTATACTTTTCTTTTTCTTAATCATGATTTTCTTTGTTTACAGGGGAGGCAGCCAAGAGAAAGGCTCTTGATTGGCCGACCAGACTCTCAATTGCTCTTGGTGCTGCGAGAGGTAAGCATCCTCCTATTGATTTACGTTTCTACTTGATCATATTGGGTATAGGCAGTGAAAGGTTACTCGTGTGAATTTTACTGATTTCTAATTGCTAGATACCATTATAGTTTTTTGCTGGAAATTAACAAAACATCTAATATTACCTTTAATATTTTACTTTGTTTAATTGAACTGTAGAGAGGCAGAAGGAATAAGTTCATGTTGAGAAACAAATTCTTTCATACTTTTCAATGTGATAAGAGTAGAATTTAAAATATGTATATATAAGTAACATGAATCAAGCATTTCTGTGTTTTATATGATGTGCCATCTCAATTATTTCTTTCCTGGTTTATCCTTTAAGTTCATTTTATTCATTTTTAATTTGCTTTCAAGTCTTCACTGTTCTTCTATCTTGATGTTCTCATTGCTTTCCTGCTCATCTTATGATCAATGAACTCATAAAATCATTTCTACTTTTTTGTGTTTGAGGTGATGAATGAATTAGCTCGTGCTACTCTTTCTTGAAAAACTCAAAAAATATCTCTTTGCTATAAAGTATGAGATGCATGGCTACATGAGTTTGTTGTGGTGAAGCTATTAAAATTAAGGATTTATTGATGGTCCATCTTTGGAATTTCTTATGATATAAAATCATATGTCATGTATGGTACAGAGAGCTAGTTTATTAGCCTGTTGTAAATGTAGATTCATTCACTGATTGTGATAAATTGATAATATTTACATGCTTCTTAATCTCTAAAATAGGATTATCCAGAACTTATTATCTTAATAAACTGGTGGGCTAGCCTCTCCTTTCATCAAAGAAAGACAAAAAAAAAGAAGTCAATTTGATCAATTTAACTCATATTTTAGGTTTTATATAATATTCATTTAAGTCAGCGTAGTGTTGCAGTGTCTAGGTCAACCTTCAATAACTTCTATTTCTTATGATTAAGCTGTCCATCATGCTCTTTTAGACTGCTTATTGGTTGCAAGTTGTATGAACAGATATATATTCAAACCAACTGTATGTGTACACTCTAGACCTGGCAAACAGGCAAGCCTTTTGACACTTCAATTGTTATTTGCATTTGCTAGTTTTGTTCTTTAATATATGGATGGTTTTTTGATTCTTTTCTGCATTGGTAAGTTAAAATAGTTTGACACGTAGTTTTATTTTCTAATGTAATTCAGGCTTAATGTATCTGCACACTTTTGCTGGACGGTGCATCATACACCGGGATGTAAAGTCAAGCAACATTCTTTTAGATGACAGCATGTGTGGCAAGGTGGCCGACTTTGGCTTTTCTAAATATGCACCACAAGAGGGAGACAGTGGTGCTTCTCTGGAAGTGAGGGGAACTGCTGGATACTTGGATCCAGAGTAGGTTTATATATTTTCTTAGATGGTTGAAGGAAACTTTCTATGGATATTCTTTTTAACTCACATTCTTAAGCTCTTATTAGATGTGTTACTTTATGTTCTTATGATTTTGTATCTTGCTCATGTTTTGAGATATCTTTTAGTGGATTGATGTTAAAGTCAACTGGAGCTGATAAGTACATCAAGTATAGTCATATAAGAGTTTGTACGTTAAAGGTTTCTTCTCCAACGAGAAGACTCAAACTTTGGAAACCCGGTTATGGGGAGTATAACAACTGCTGTAACTCTTCATAAGGCCTAACTTGGGCCAATAGGAGTGACTATCAGGAAGAATGTCTGATAGTACATTTGTTCAAGGCTGAATTTCTGATCTTCTTGAGACAACTGAATAAAGATTTTGTGAGGCTCCTGTAAAACTTAAAATAGCTTTTCCAACGTGAAAATGACTTTCACTTAAGTCCCATCATATGGGTTGTTCTCTTTACCCATATGACTGGTCGGTCTCACTCATGTAAACAAGGTTCATTGCATGTTCAATTCCGCCAACAAGACAGAAAAAAGGGCACCAAACATGACCTGATTTGGCCCTTTTCATTTAAACTTCAATAGCTGCGGTTCCATTGGCTTACCTGTACTCAAACTCCAGTGTCAAGATGTTCATTGCATTTCAATCTCTCTGAAAAGTTAGCTAAGAGCTGCAGATCTGGTTCTGTTAATTCCATACCTGGCTTTAACTACCTATTCTATAAACTATAAAGGCTCCAAAGACATGTTCAAATGTCCAAAACCTTTTGCCAAAACAAATGGTGTCCATAAAATTTTTTAATAAACTAACTGTGCAATCTTTCTTGGTACTTGTTCATTTTGACTTACTAATATCTTTTAGATAAAGAAAGAAACTGAAACTGAAAAGAGAGTAACAATATGGTGACAAATTGATAGTGCTGGCCCTCAGCCTCCTCTTATAAGATAATAGCCTTCATCTTTTAGATAAAGAGGGAATTGCTTGTGTATTCTTTCCTCGCAAAGTGCTATAACCATATGCTACTATCCTTGCATGATAATTTGCCTATCTTGGAGTAAAGAAGTGATCCCATTGTTATCATTGAAGAAAGTTTTACAGTTCAGGAGAATGTATTTTTACAAGCATTGGTACCTAAGCCATCAAGAAAGTGGTTCACATTTTATGGGCAGATTTCTTTCTTCAAGTCCCAGCTATGTGTTCTTTTCAAAAAGATTTCACGTGTTCTTGTTTTCTCCATTCACCTTTTGTTGTTAGTGCTGCTGTGATCTATGTATTTTCTTTGTAAGCTCTGAGTCAATTTGCTTTGTAAAATTCAAGCTAAACTTCTTTGTATTCATTCAAAATTCAAGCTTCTTTGACCTTATAATATATTGCACTTGCTGTACCCAAAATTGGGAAGTCAAAGTAATTGAAATTTGAGAAGTCAGATGCCAATCTTGATTGTCATCTTGTCTTTGGCAACAGTAGCTTCTACTTTCTTGTCTCAATTATGTTTCAACAATGGAATGCTCAATTGTCTCGAGTACTTATATTCTGTTTTTTTTTTTAATTTTTTATTATGAATCATCTAAGTTATTAAAATACTGCTGCATGCTCAACTCAAGTTCAGCTCTTTGGTAAGCAATTGTGTTGCGTGCATCTGCACATGAATAAGCTTGAATGATGTTTTCTTAACCATATCCAAAACATATTCCCAAGCAACATACTACGGCTTAGCCCATGAGTTTGATTGCAAGATGGTAGGGAATTTGAAGCAAGCTGATCAAAACTCTAGCATCGTGATCAAGCAACTTCTGAGTTTGGAAGATTGCTAGGCCACCAAGTCACAAAGTTATAACAAATCCAAAAGGGCTTTTTACGTGTATTCCCTCCTACACATTTAAATTTACATGAAGACCCTTTCCAAATTGATATTTGCATATGTACCCTTATAAAATACTTGTTTTGTATATATACCATTCTTTTTTCTTATTTTTTGCCAACGTACCCATATTATCCAATACAGTTAAAAAAATTAATGATTTAAAATTAAAATGATCAAAATACCCTTATGGATAGATGTGCAAAATGAAAAATTTATGATGGTATATATGTAAAAAATTACAAGGATATTCATGCAAATTTAAATATTTGAAAGGGTATATACACAAAAATTCTAATGTTTATCTATTTTATTTAGATGGATTCAAACTGTCTTATTCTATAATATAATGACATATTTTATATTATAACTATTTAATGATGATATTATATAATACATTATATAGTAGAATATTAGAATACTATATTATATTTTATTTTTGGGCAAAAATGGGATGATTTATCAGAGTTTTGTTCATTTAATAAATAAGTACAAGAAATCTTATACCCTCCTAAACAAATACATAAAAATTAAATTTTTTTTGCATGTATACCCTCATAAATATTCAAATTTGCATGAATATCCTCGTCAAATTGCTATTTGCACATAGACCTTATAAAATTTTCTTTTTGCATATCTATCCATAAGGATGTTTTAGTTATTTTAATTTTAAATCATTAATTTTTTTAACGGTGTTAGATGATAAGGGTACATTTGTAAAAAATAAGGAAAAAGAATGGTACATATACAAAACAAGTATTTTATATGGTTATACATGCAAATATCAATTTTGAAGGGTATTCGTGCATATTTGAATGTTTAGGAGGGTATACATGCAAAAAAATCCAATCCGAAACCAAAAGCTTTATTATATTTTCCTAAACCTGTCATGTTCAGTGACCATAAAATTATTGCAAGCTGCAAATATATATGCAAGCTGAAATGTTCACATTGTTTTCTCACAGATATTATTCAACCCAGCATCTATCAACCAAAAGTGATGTCTTCAGCTTTGGAGTGGTTCTTCTAGAAATTATAACTGGAAGAGAGCCTCTAAATATAAACAGGCCACGCAATGAGTGGAGCTTAGTTGAATGGGTATGCTTTTTATTTTTTATATCCTTATACTTGTTCCTCCCCCCAAAAAAGTGCATATTCTCCTTTCTGTACATAATATCTGAACTTTTTGTTTATAAAGCTTGCTACAAAGATAAGTTTTCTTCAAATAACTATGAAGTTTTGCAGTTGCAGCCTTCATAGCCCGGTAATCAGCAAAGAATTGCTTTGTCTTAGCATTTTCTGATGGAACAATTTTGCTAGAATATGCATCTGCTGGAAAACACAATGAATTACTTTGCCTTAATAAATATTTTTGGCATCTAAAGGTGAGCCTTGGTGCAACAATAAGGTTGTTCCATTGTAAACTGGAGGTCATGGGTTTGAAACATGGAAGCAACTTTTAAGGGCAAGGCTACATACATCTGACCCTTCCCAGCCCCTGCAATGGCAAGAACCTTGTGCACTAGGCCATCCTTTTTTAAAATATATTTTGCATCTGCACTCAGAAAATGCTTTTTATTTTTTTCTATGAAATAAAGAAAACATTTTTTTAGTTCCTTTTCCTTTGTAACACCATTTTTCAAGATATGATTTCTTCCATTTTTCAACTTATGGTCATTCTTATTACGTATTATAATCATCACTTTCTAACATTTTTTCAAAGTTATAAACACTTCTTTTGCAGTTTATTACACTGTTTATTTTCTGTTGTTGCAACTGTGTTGCTGGTTAGCAGTAAAGATCTCGGCTATGCAATTCTCCTGTGCTAAAAAATCATGTGGCAAGTGGGCAATTGTTCTTTGCATATGCTTCATGCCTGAAATATGCATCTTTGGCTTGATAGTAAGAATTATCATTGGACAACTTGTAACCTGGCAAGCAAGACGATGATAGGACAAAAGTTATACTAGACATCGATTTCTTGCAGATTTACACTTGCTTCTAAATTTGAAGGTGTCTTCCTCCTTTTACAGAAATCCTAATTCAAAGTTAGTCTTGTATGATGACAAACACAAGCAGCACAGATTTTAAAATGACCAACATTAGTTATTGTTTCCCTGCACAAATCTTACAAGACATGCAATCTCCTTATGGACAACATGAACAGATATGCTCAAGATAATCTATAGTCATTTAAATTTTGGCCATATCAGAAATCATAATGAAGTCTGGGAATGTTATGCAATTTTTAGAAATGCTTTCCTTGTACCAGCCATTCATAGGTTTCTATTTTCCCATGCTTGGGAGCAATGACGTGAATTTGTTTTTGCGCATGTTCACTGTAGTGAGCATCATGAACTAGAAATCACATTGTCACAAAGAGACAATGTTTTGATCCAATCACAGACCATTTCATCATCTTACACTCCCCCATTTTCAGTCTTGTTTTGCTCCAGCATTTATGCGAGTCTTTTTTTTTTTGGTTGAGATCACTAATATGGCAATCTTTCTGTTGATCAATTCTTTTACAAAGCTTAGGGTCTTATCTCTTGTCATTCCTATCCCTACCCAAGCTTGATTTGACCTTATCCAATGCTAGACTTCACCTTCAACTCTTGAGCTCCTTCCACATCTCATCTCAACATGCTTCTACTTTGACCCCAACATTGTCTTATTCATGATGTATGTGGTCATTGTCTATGCTTTCTCCTCCTTGACTTCAAGGCAGATGTTGGATTTAATTGTCCGTCAATACTATGATCTGAGGTAGTCCCACACTTCTAGTCGCATATCTTGTCCAACCTATGGTCTGTGAGGGGAATGTCCTATATTATCACCTGGATATGCTGGACATCTTTTAGAACCATACATCATAAATACATTAATTTTTTAATGCTGCGTGCAATGATGTTCTGCATGTTAACTTCAGATATTTAGCTAGTTATAAGAAATGGACAGTACATCTTGTGTGACGATCACCACTTTGCTTTTTCCTTGCTTTTTCCTTGGTAAAATGAATAATTAATTTTGGCAGTCAAATGTTTTCCATTCAAATGTAGCAGTTCAATTTAGGACACAGAAATCTGCAATCTTAAATCTTGCCTTGCAAAGCTCAGTTCTAACTAATGCATTATTTGTATTTAGGCAAAACTATTCATTAGGGAATCAAGGATTGAAGAAATTGTGGATCCTTGTATAAAGGGTCAGTACCATTCAGAGGCAATGTGGAGGGTGGTAGAGGTTGCATTAGCATGCACCGAGCCCTTCTCATCCTACCGCCCCAGCATGGTGGATATTGTCCGTGAGCTGGAGGATGCATTGATAATTGAGAACAATGCCTCAGAATATATGAGGTCCATTGAAAGCATAGGAGGGTCCAATCGCTTTTCAGTAGAGAGAAAAATATTTGCTCCATCAGTGCCTACAGAACCATCTTCAACTCACTGTCAAATCATCGCTGCTCCACTTCCTAGATAGTTATGCATGGATCATGAGACAAATGATGGAACGCTAGACTAAACTCAGTTATAGACAAACAGCTTGCTGTAAAACTATATTCATTTTCATGCATCTATTTACGATAAATGAGCAGCAGTTGGTGGGGCATGCATTTTTTTTTAAAGGAAAAGTTGGTGGGGCATCTTAGGCACAAGGAATTGCAAGGAAGTGCATGGTCCTTATGTCGGTTTTCTGTCACCAATATATGTATAAACAATTTGTTTCCTGACTGCCAATGCTCCTCAAACCACTTTTCTGAGAAAATTACATCAAATTTTCACTACTAAATGCCAAATTTACGTGCTATTGCTTCTTAATTAACAACCACATCTGTAACTATTTGTGCTATTTACTTTTGTAGAAGGCTAACATGGGAAAGGGGAATGTATAGTTATTTTACGGGCATGTACTGCTATATTCTATTGTGATAATCAACAGGCATTCATGTGGGAATTGATGAATGCACCCATTTTGCCGTTTCTTCAAGTCTTTCTAAAGGGTTGTAATGGTATTTTACGCAAAGAAGGGCCACCGCAGTTCAAATATGCTTAATAATTTTTCTATTTGCTTTTTTTTTTTTTTTTTATGTATATTTGTTTATGAAACTTGATGGTAAAAATGAAAACAAAAGGTTTCTTGATATGGAATATTCAACATTGTTAACTTTTCTCTTCTCTGTCTCAAGATTGAAGAATAAGCCGTAGAAATCTACCAAAACAAATCTCAAAGGAGATTTTGCGAGTGTATCAATGCTAATTGAGAAGTTCCATTGTTTGCTCATAGCTCTTCTAATATTGTCTAGAATACAATGCTATTAACATATTACAAGTACAATGCCTAAGCGGTGCGCAGGGTGATGATAAATTTATAGATATTAATTTGCATAATAAGAGAATAAGTAATTTACGGAGGGATTACTGAAGGGAAAATTTTTTCCCTCTTTTATTTCCATCTATTGAAGAAAAAATTTCTTGAATTCAGAAGAATTCACTGAAAAGATAAATATAAAATTCATTTTTTTCTTTTTTCTTATTTTTTATATTAAATACGATAAACTGATATAATTTCTTTTTTTTTTTTAAATGTCAAAATACCCTCAACTAAAAACCCGCTTGAGCTGGTACATGGAGGGAATGATATAATTTCTCCGATACTCGACCATGCCGCATTTTGCGCATTGGGCTTGACATCGCTGGCCGTGAACGGATGGCTCCTGCCACAGGTGGCAACCGGCTGGCTAAACCTCGGTGGAAAAAAGTCTTTCTGCACCGCGTGTACAGAAAATCCAGCGTAGTCCGTATCATATTTTTTTATTGATCTAAATATATCTATTGTAGCATGATGGGATGGAAGCTAAACATGATTAGCATTAATTATCATTCAGCTTTTATTTAAAATTTTTGTCCAGACCAAAATATTCTTTTCTCCGATCCCTTTTCTGCATGGATGTCCTGACTTTTGAACTAGGATGTCCTGACTTTTGAACTAGGGTGTCGTAATACTATTTCGGATTTTAATTTATATTTTTCTGCATGGATATCGTAGGTTTTGAACTAGGATGTCTGTTGCAAGTTTTAATTTATATTTTTCTGCAGGGGTGTCGTGGGTTTTGAACTAGTATGTCGTAGCTTTTGAACTAGGATGTCATAATACTATTTTAGATTTTAATTTATATTTTTCTGTAGAGGTGTCGTAGATTTTGAATCGTAGATTTTGAACTAGGGTATCGTAGCTTTTGAACTAGGGTGTCGTAATACTGTTTCAGGTTTTAATTTATATTTTTCTGCAGGATGACGTAGGTCTTGAACTAGGGTGTCATAGCTTTTGAACTAGGATGTCGTAATACTGTTTCTGATTTTAATTTATATTTTCTACAATGATGCCGTAGATTTTGAACTAGGGTGCCGTAGATTTTGAACTAGGGTGTCGTAGATTTTGAACTAGGGTGTCGTAGCTTTTGAACTAGGGTATCGTAATACTGTTTATGATTTTAATTTATATTTTCTGCAGGAGTGTCGTAGGTTTTGAACTAAGATGTCGTAACTTTTGAATTAGGGTGTCGTAATACTATTTCTAGTCATTTTTGAATCAGGGTGTCGTAGGTTTTGAACTATGATATTGTAAGTTTTGAACTAGAGTATCGTAATACTGTTTCAGATCATTTTTTGAACAAGGGTGTCGTAGTTTTTGAACTAGGATGTCGTAGGTTTTGAACTAAGATGTCGTAATACTATTTCAGGCCATTTTTTGAACCAGGATATCGTAGATTTTGAAATGGGGTGTTGTAGCTTTTGAACTAGGATGTCGTAAGGGTATTTTGGTCTGGACGAAAATTTTAATTAATGCTAGTCATCTTAGCTTTTATCCTATCATATTACAGTGAATATTTTTGGACCAATAAAAATGTACAGTACAGACCATGCTAGATTTGCTGCACCACATGCGGTGCACAAAGAATTACTTAACCTTGGTAGGTTTATTTTATTTTTGGTAGGTTTATTTTTTTGAAGGAAAAATCCGTGGTGGTATCAGCGGTGCGGTCCGGTTGTTCATAAACCAGATGGCATCTTGTGAATGGTCTAATCTTGTGATATCTGACTCACATCTGCCAATCATTAACTGCCATGTAGTATTAGGAACGGAAGTGGCAAATACGTGGTAATCCCCGGACCGGGGCAAGCGGAAAATATATTTTTTCCTACAATAATTAAGAAGGACTTCACTTAAATTTGAACATTTTTTGATTTTTCTCAAATTTTTTCCTTTTATGTATATGGAATTAGTTAATGGCGCTCTAAAATAACCTAAATTTGAATTTTCACTAAATTAGTTAATGGCTTTTATGTATATGGAATTTTCACTGAATAATCTAAATTTGTTTTTTCTTACAATATTTTTTTTCTACAACAATCAAGAAGGATTTTCCTCAAATTCAAATTTATTTTGATTTTTTTTCCTTTTACATGCATGGAATTAGTTAATTATTTTATAAAATAACTTTAAATTTGATTTGTTTCCTAATTTTTAAGTCTGCATGCATCCTTGTGAAGGAAAATATTCTTGAAAGAAGCATGGCTTCTATATTTTTTTATACATATAATGATTTCTAACATATTTAGACAAATATTATTTTATAAAATTATCAAATTTATTTTAAATTTTATTTTTTCTGCATACACAGTTTGAGATATTCCTGAAAAGAGCATGACAGTGATTTCTAATGTATTTAGATATACATGACTTTCTAAAATAATATAATTTATTTTAATTGTTTTCATTTATATTCATAGAGAAAAATATTTTTAAAAGGTATATAATTTTTCATAATATTTTTTTAGCACAATAATTTCTAGCATATTTAAATATACATAACTTTTCAAAATATTATTATTATATATATATATATAATTATTTTTTTTGAATTACCGAGAAGGTTGAGTTTTGTAAAGGAGAGATGTGGCTCATCTTCTTTCAAAATAAAAAGGGAAAGGTTTTAGGTGGTAACATTGTATTTGTATCCATCAACTTATTCACCCAACAATATCACGGAATCGATGAAAGAATCATGCAAGACCATCATCATCCATCCATCACCGTTACAACCCATCCTCAAGCCTCCCACATCGATCGCGTGCGTTTCACATGCAAGACATTCCCATCCAGTAGAGCACCTGCAACGCACGGACCTGGCCCCACTTAACAGTCTCGCAACCTGATGTCACACACAACCATCCGAACCTCTCTAAGACTCTCAATGCCCACCCACCTAACCCTCTATCTCACGTGCCCTTCGTAGCTGGTTCTTTGACGAGTCCCTTTGAAATGTCCCTCTAACGTTGTAAGCGATAAAAAGGTTAAAAACGAGCCGCCCGCTCAACCCTTGTTGCCCGCTAGCGGATAAATTAGAACGGGATCCGGCGGAGACCCCACAGCCGCCGCTCTTTCGTCTCTCCTTCTCCTGGCCTTCCGCCGCTTCGAAGGCCACGATAACTAGCGCAGCGAGAGGGCGAGAGGGCGAGAGGGCGAGAGGGCGAGAGGGCGAGAGCAAGATGAAGGCGACTGTGAAGGGGAGATACGAGGTGGACAAGAGCTCCGCTTCCGCCACCTTCGCCGTCAACGCCGGCGACCTCAAGCTCAAGGCCTCCATGACGGACGCAACCTTCGTCCAAGGTCCCTCCCTCAACGGCCTCTCCCTCTCCCTCGAGAAGCCCGGCTCCTTCATCATCGACTACAACGTCCCCAAGAAGGCAATCCGTCGCATCCCCCAATCCCTGTTCCCCTTACAAGCTTCGACCTTTAGGATTAGGGGTTGTGATTTCATGTGTAATATCTTATATTTGTTTTTGTCTTCAGGATGTTAGGTTTCAGTTCATGAACTCGGTGAGGGTTTTGGACAAGACGGTGAATCTGACCTACACGCATGCCCGCGGGGACAATCGGGTGGGCATCGACGGCTCGGTGTCGTTCGATCCGGCGAACAAGGTGTCGGTGAGTTATGCTTTGGATTCGGGGAATTGTAAGGTGAAGTATGTGTACACCCACGGGGTGCTGAGGAGGACTGTGCTGGAGCCGTGTTATGACGTGTCAAAGAACTCGTGGGATTTTGCGGCGACGAGAAAGTTTGAAGGAGGTGATTCGCTTAAGGCTACCTACCAGACGTCGTCCAAGAATCTCGGGCTGGAATGGAACAGGGAATCAAAGTTCAATGGGTCCTTCAAGGTAACCTGTTACTGAATTGGGATTGTTCTCTTGCATCAAAATTTGATTGTGAAGGGGAAAGCATGGACGATTAGATAAAATTCATAGTTATTCTCAGCTTTATTCTCTTCTGTCTGGTTCCTGAGAGTAGTCTAGACTAGATGGACCAGATGTTACCTATAACAACCCTAAAGAAACACTACAGTGTAGTCTGTTATCAGCTTTTTCGTTAATCATAAATATAAAAATGGGCATGGTCTAAAGTAAACGTTAATCATAAATATAAAAATGGGCATGGTCTAAAGTAAAGAAATTGCTGCCGAAGAGGGCAGCAATCATTGTAGGTTCCAGATCCATATGATGTTCAAGAGCAAATCCAGGAAAGAATGAGGAATGAGGGTGCAAGGTGTAAAAGTCCACTGCAAGATAAAAAAGGAGTAGAAGATCTTGGTGCCTACCAGATGATTACAGGTCATTCCATGCCAGGTAGGGAAATGAGATATCTCTTCCAGACTTCGCATATCCACATCCAATAAATGGATATGCCAGGAAGAGAAGTCTTAGTTATTGCTGTAGCCGAGGGAAAGGGAAGAAGAGAGGTATGTGAAGGAAAGTGGAGAGGAAAGAGGGGGAAAGGAGTAGTTGATTGGTGTGGAAAATGGAAATAGAAATAAAATAGTGATATCTATATGAGAGAGGAAAGGAGAGGAAAATATGCAGGGCTTTGACCCTTCAATTGTTGTATCTGTACAAGGTATTTTGGTTCAGCCTAAGAGGCAAAGAGAGATGAGTGGTGGATTTAGTTATTTTGAGGATTGATGGGAGAAATCTAAATGGTTAATGGGGCTTTATCAGATGTATTTAGGTTCAAAGAGAGATTTTATTATTTAATGGAATGTCCCTAGGATCAATTTAAGGTGGATTGTGATACATAGGTGTGTCTATGTTGCACATTGCTAATGCATGCACACATGTACATCTGCACCTGTATGGTGCTTAAATTGTTATATGCTAATTATGTTACAATCCTCAGAGGGGATTTTAAATAGCTTTGACATCATGAACTTATTGTTACGGTCAACATAACAAGTGATGAACTTATTCTCAGACAAATTCACAACTCTGAAACTTCTAATTTAAAAGCAAAGAAAAAGAGGAGGGAAGAATGAACTCAAAATAATGTAAAGGGCTCATGATATATTTATGATGCTTGCATCAACGTTTCAGTCTGTTCATCCATGCTATTTTACTAGTTATGCAAGGGCAGCAAGTTGGTAGTAAAGCTTCAATGCTTAGTTTGCTCGTGGCAAGTATTTTACTGACTTGGCATGATACGACCACCTCTCACACTCTTTTGCTGATCTTAGAAATTTTATTGGGTGAGTGGCTTTGCCATTAAGAGAACTTATGCCCTTTCTTGCATGAGAGCAGGCATTACTCTATGAACTACATGACATAGATGATGAAAATGTCAAATTTCATATTGGGCCTGCTTGGGAATTCCTGCAAGAATTAGGCTTATTGGCCTGCTCAGCCTGTATTCTTCTAAGGATCCTCCTTGTCTTGGCCTAAATCATGTTTGTGGGCCTGTTGGTCCATAGGAAAGAAAAAAAACAACACATGGAGGTCTTTTTTCCCCCCCCATAAGATTTGGGCTAGGTGAGTATTGATTTGATTAAAGATTCAGGTCCTAGCAAAACATTCCATGGAATATCGGAGCAAGGTACCATCCCATGTATCAGGATAGAAGAGCTTGCCAGCATCTCGACATCTCAATCGGGATATCTTGGAACATCCCCTGTCCTGAGTATCAGGATGGGGCATGATGCGAGTGCATCCCGTTTTATGAAAAAATCGGGACAACCCCATCTTACGAGATTTAAAACCTTGAATTTGGTATGGGCTCTACCTTAATAGACTGCCCAATCTATGAATCCAATAGGAAATCCAGCCTAATCCTATTGGATTTCCTAAATAGGACCTTAATTCAGGAGAACTGATGTTGTATGTATTGAAGGCCGTCTTATGAAAAGGCTCTATGGAGTCTGAAAGTTGGTGTAAATCAGGTTTTCAGTGTGTTGGAACATCATCAACATAATGTTTATTGATTTTCAGAGAAATTGGGTCCACATGGATCAAGCATTTTAGGGCAACATAGCCTTTGAATGTTTTCTTTACATGCTTATAGAAAGCCCCAAAAGACTAATGCATATTGGCCTTTGTAGTCTAAATTGGTTAACAAGGCAATATTTCAGCTTACAAGTGAGAAATTGTAGGGGAGCACTGCTGGCTACTGCCATTTATTTATTATTTATTATTCCTGGTACCTTAGGAAAGGGGCACATGACTTTACATAGGTTTAGCTTAATCTAGGTATAGCTTTAAAGTTTTTTCTTAATCTAGTCATAGTTTCTTCAAAGTTTTTTCCTTTTCTCTTGTTTAATTGTCTTATTGTATCTACTTGTTTATAGTGGTTTACTTTTCAGAACATTCACAAAGATGTTAAGTCTGATTGTTGTCTGCATCATCATCGTTAGAGGTGGCAATCGGGAGGGGGAGGGGGGGGTTGGGGGGGGACCTCGAATCAGATGCAGGTCAGGTCAAAAATTCATCAATCCAAACTTGAGCTGTTTATTAAATGGGTCAAAAATTCATATGTGAACCTGACCTGTTTATTAAACAGGTAATCTAACCCAACCTATATAACCCATTTATTAAATAGGTCAAATCAGGTTAAATGGGTTAAAGAGGTTAAGCGAGTTGGGTTAAAGAGGTCAAACCAGGTTAAGTAGGTTTTAAACATGTAAATAGGTTGGGTTATGACCCGATTCAATTATTAAACGGATCCAAATGACTTAAATGGATCAAGGGTCTAAACTTAAACTCATCCATTTAATAAACAGGTCTAGATGGATGACCAGTTTATGTTTCAAATCCATTTATGTCAGACCCAAATCTATTTAAAATAGATCGTTTGCAGGTTGGGTTGATGGATCGGATCATAAATTGCTACCCTTAATCATCTTCGTCATCTTCTTCTTATTTTATTTCTTCTTCTTCTTCTTCTTCTTCTTTTTTAAGGATCTTATACATCCTTTTTTTTTTTCTGTTTCAATAAAATATAAACAATTTTTCTCCTCCTTCCTCCTCTTCTGCTTCTTTGTCCTCAGAAAATTTATGGTTACAATGTTGTACTGATTATTATCTGTTTTTTAGTGGTAGAAGTAGAACACTATACCATTTTCTAGCAACCATGTCTTGCAAGAAACTGCTCAAGTCTGGACTGTTTTTGTGTTCTTAAGACGATTGTTTGTAAGGTGACATATTTAGAGGTATTCTTTTATAAATATTGTATGGTGTTTTAAAGATATGCTACTTACTTCAGATTCTACTATCGAGTGGATTTCTGATTCTGTATACTCATGGGGTTCTGATAACAACTTCTCTCTTTACATTGTTTAATTTATGTAGTTTCTTTTCTTATTATTTTATCCTCTTTATATTAGTGCTTGCTGATGGGATCTAAGAATTGTTTTCAGGAATAGTGATATGATCAACTTTATGAGTTGGTTGAATTATTGAAGTTTTAAATGAGGTAGCAATCAGAAGAGTGCCCTCTGAGTGCTATGGAGTTAATGGCAATCTAGGAAGGGATAAAAGTTAGAACCTTAGAGCTAGCTTAAGATGTATCATGCACGTGTACAAGTTACTTGAACAAAGCCGGAATAAACATGCTTTTTTATATGTTTCAATCATGGTTTTCAGAACTGGATTGAATTGTTCGGTTCATGATGTTTTGAACTGTATTAGCAGCAAATTGGGATGGTTCTAGCATAGAAAGTGGAACACCGAACAACAGAAAGAAAGAGAGGAAGGAGGGGAAAGGGCAGTTGTCATCGCCGGAGGCTTGCGGTGGCCCATTGAGGTTGCTGGAGGGCCACAAAGGCTTCCGAGACTCCATATTTTTCGCCAAGGCTTCTAATCGAGAGAGATAGAGAGAGGGGGGGAGGGCATCGAAGGGCAGGAAAGGTAATGGAGAGGGCGCCACAGGCTATCGGGTAGTTGCTGGGTGGCAGAAAAGGCTCCTACAAAGCCATTACTATGGAACAGAGGCAACGGCCCCTATTCATTAGGGTTTTTTTTTTTAAATCCTGATGACAGTGAAGTCGACAATAGATGTAACAGTTTCATTATGGTCGGACTTTTTATAAAAAAATTCCTATGAACAAGGGCAATCATCCTTATTTCATGCCTGTGGAGCTGCAAGCGGCATTTACACCATCTAGTAACCTCTCTGCTATCTTCTCCTCCTTTTCTTTCTGTTCCCACTTGCTCTCTCTTTGTTGTTCTATCATGGGTGACACGGAGCCGCGGTAGCCCTTGGGGCCTTTCGGTGGCCACCGCCAGCATCCCCGCCGCCTCCAACTCCTTCCCTTCCCTGCTCTCTCTTTCTTTTTCTCTCTCTTTTGCTCTATCCCGATTTGTTCCTTCATTTTTGTGTCAGTTCATGCCGATTTGGTATGATACGGGCCGTACCAACTCGTACCGCTGGTCGGACGGAACAAGGTCCAGTTCTGGTTCTGAAAACCCTGCTTTTAATGATCAGAGGCGGATCAACTAATGCTTGAGAGTCATGCCATAGTATTAATCAGAGGATCTGAAATGAGGAAGCTAAGACCTGACAACTTCTCAAGATGTCATATAGATCTTGCAAATACCACCTGCTTATTGTTGTGGTGTTTCCACAACTTTGAGCAACTCACAATCTGTATCGTATATGTTTGCTGCCGCCTATATTCTTAGCTTCTGTCTACTGTAACGTGCTCACTGGGTTCATATTTGGGAACCTGAAAAGTTTCTGCCAAAGAAACTGGAATGGAAGCTGAGTATTGGGTTATGCCAGTGCCAGAACCTGCTTTTACATGCTACTAGGGTTAAGGCTTTAACTATTGCTTCTTATGCTGTGGCAGGATATTCTTGTTCTATTATTCAGATATATGGTCTTTCTTTTCTCTTATTCTCTTTCCCAAATGATAATGGAAGGACCATGCTTGTAATCTTCTGTATTTATTACATTATTTTATGGGTGTTAGTTTAATTGTATTCCCTTTTAGTAGAGCCTTCCTGTAGCATTATGCACGCCAACCTTTCTGTTTTCTGAAGGAGGTCTAGATGATAGAGGTTTTACATTTTCTCTGTGGTTTTTTTAGTGGTTAGAGCTGGAAGAGCTCCATTTACTCCAAATGAATCTTTGTGTCATGCAGCAAATAGATCAGTTCCTTTTAATTTTAGTCAATATTAAATGCATTTTTGATGTTTTAGTGAATCATATCTAGATATCGGAAGTTAAAAACAATAAACTGCACTGAGTACAGAAAGCACTATAGAGAATCTTCTCCTTTTGTCTCTGATATATCACTTGATACATTTGATGTGTTTTATCCCCTTTCTTTTCAATGCATTTTAAACTTTGTGCCTTTTATCTGCAGATTTCCACATCAGTCAATCTGGCGGAGCAAAAGAAGGTTCCAAAAATGGTAGCTGAAAGTACATGGAACTATGAAATGTGATCTTATCATAGTTAAATTCTTATACTTCAGCCTTGGCGATGGGTTGTTCAATGAAACAATTTCTTTAAAATTTAATTATCAATTTTCCTTTGTTAAGGTTGTTACTTCACCAAGGCATGAGCTTAAAGGCATAAAGACTTTGCATGAGCCTTGGAACAAAATTCAGTATTTTTTTTTCTACGGTTGATTGCTTTGAATTCTCATTGTTGATAACTTGAGCTTGGTTCAAGGTATAAGAATGCTTTTCCCAAATCCCGTTGCTGCACATTGATCATGATCCTTACCAAAGGGTGGAATGTCATACATGCTTCGGTGGCCGCTTATGGTCAAAATTAAGTTCCTCTTTTCATTGGGATGCATAGAATCTATATTCTCATTTTCTAACAGTTGCATGAATCTAAAGCCTTTTCGTAGATCACAAGTTGATGACTTGATTCTTAGAACTGATTCCATGTAGACGGGATCGAGAAGATAAGGAGTTTGATGCGATGATGGCTTAAACCCCTTTGTCACTGTAACGTGCTTTCAAGGATTGTGTTTTTAGCTGAAACCGACGCTCTTCCTGGAGCAGAGACTTCAGAAGCGTCGATGAGACTAATTACTAGTTTTTAACCATTATCATCTGGCACTCGATAATTATTATAAAACAGCAAACAAAGCTAGATTAAAGACTTCTTTGCTGTATTTACTATTTTCTTGGTGAATGGGTGCTTGTTCAGTGCTTCTAGTTTATCACACCATTGTTTGATCTGCCTGCGCGAGGACATGTAATCTTGTGGGCATTTTATCATTGGTAATTCAGTAGTGGCGAGGAAAGTGTATACGAGGTTAGGATAAATACCATCCTAAAATGTGCATGGAACGAAAAGCCCTGTCTAACTCTTCGTGGATAATTGGGCAGCGCAAATCTCCCTCACACCAGACGTGTCAAGCGGCCGAATTTGCTTGCAAAGATGGCTTCGGGCCACAGTTTTTACAAAGAGCGCATGGGCGGTTAATGTTTGAATTTAAATTTCCAAGTTGTTTTTGAACTATAAAGAGGTCCATAACTGATCACCACCCATCCATGTCAGGTGTTGTAGGTCTTTTTTTTTTTTTTTTTTTTTTGGTAACTTCTTTTCCTCTGGATGGGCAGAGGCAGAGGGGTAGGGGGGTAAAAGTTCATAATAGGAGTATTATTATTATTATTATCAGGGAAAATTATCAGAAAATTTTTTCAATTTAAGATTGTTTTGACTTACTAACCCTTACATTTAAAACATTTTAATTTGGTCCCTAAAATTGATTAAATAATCCGATGCGGTCTTGCCAACTATCTTCATTTACTTAGAGTTCGTGGAGAGTTCATCAGGTAAATGTCGTGTAGCTTTTTGGGAACTGAAATTTCCTCAAGACAAGAGCTCTTTGAGGGACTCCACAGGCAGGACCACAGCATTGCAGCAAGATGTCAAATTCTGAAGGCTTGTTTGGTTAATTGGAATAAGAAGGGAAAAGTACGGTCAATGCAAAAATAAAGCAATTCTTTTTGTTTGATTGAAGTTTTTAAAGAAGAAAATTAAAAACTAGTATTCCCATAGAAATAAATTTTCTATATTTCATTGGGGGAAAAAAAAAAAGGGGATATAGGTTTTTGATTTTTTTCATGAAAAAAAATTTTTTTTTTACAAAAATAACACCATAAATAGAAGAAGATAAATTTTTTATTAAAAATATATTAGAATATAAGATATTTTAAAATGTGCTTTTTATTATTATTAATTAAACATGCCTAAAATCATTCTCTAAGTATTGTATTACTATAAATTAGCTTTTCAGAAAATTTGTTTTCTTCCCGTGAACCAAGTGACGAGTAAAATCCATTCTGGTAAGCCTATTAACACTCCAAAAACTCCAAGAAAAAAAGATAAAATAACTTTCCAGGTCTATATTAAAATATTAAAAAATCCATGAAAAGTAGCAAGAAGCAATGGAGACTTCTATTGAAATAGAATGCTTGTTAATCTTGAGAAAGAAAACATGAACCTCTTAAAACTTCCAAATTTCAATAGAAAAAGCCTTTGTAAAAATCCAAGAAAATATCACAGACTTTACCCACCTATAATAGAAGAAAAAGGCCTCTAATAAAACATGAAAAAAACAAAACAAAGGGTAAAAATAGGATCTAAAATAAAAAAGAAAAAACCATCCAAACTTGAGGACCAAAACAAGAAACCTTCGAGGTGCTTCTTTCATTGTCAGATCCAGTAAATTAATAATGTTGCAGATGTTAATGGCTTTGCATCGTGCCCGAAGAAATTGGTTGAGATGGTTGAGAAAGATTGGGTAGAGGATCTCCATGCTATTGAAAATAATCATGTTGAACTCTTCCCGGCAAATGAGGAATAAATAGAAGACATTTTTTTTGCCCATGGCAAAGGACATATGAAGGAAGATGATTGGCAAATGAAAATAATGTGATGGCTGGAAATCTTTCAGTCTGCATTTAGTATCACTGATTCTTAGCATTGGTAGGGATGGGAGAAAGAATCTTGTTATGGCCAAATTTCTGGTCGAGTGCTCCGGCAGTGCTTGGTATTCCCTACAAGGATCTCCGATGATAAGGTGCAACTCCGGTCCTGGGCCTCTTTTGGCAGTACTTGCAAAGCAAGTCCCGCTTAATCGATGGTTACCAGCGAGGGATCCTCCAACGCTCAAGTTAGTCGGGTATCCGGATAATAATGGCGCTGAGAAAAGCTTTGTTGTGAGAATGAGTGTCTTAGTAGATAAAGTCTATATACCTTTGGAAAAGCGCCTTTTTACCTATTTATAATGCCCGAAGGTAACTGTTTTATGTTAGGAAATAACCTCCTTCAGTTGAGTATAATATCTTTCGATTAAAAGCAACATTGATCGAAAACAATCAACTTTAGGTAGAATAACCAATTCTGGTTAGAGATAATAGTTTCTTGTTATGGCAGCTATTTTTCTTTGTCTGTGCCTCTTACTCGTGCATCGTGGACTATGATATCAATGTGCCTTACTTGTCATTAATGGTAGTGCTTTGGCACTTAGAATCCATTCACTTTGATTTACTAGCCATACTTTTTGGTAGTTAGTCGGGTCTGAGTAGTTACTGGACCATTAGGTACCAATGGACATCACACTGATTAACTTATAGTTGCTCATAATTACTCAATTCCAAGTACTATAGTTGTTTGGTGTACTTACCAACTTAGTCGTTGATCTAGGTATCACTTGAGGCCGATCATCCAAGTAGTTGTCACAATAGTTGCCGCCATTTTTAAGTCTAAAATATTACCAAGTAACTTTTTGAGCTTTTATCATTTTTGGACGAAAGAAGTAGAGTCATTCCTTCAGTCTTGATAGTCGGGTAGCATATTTTTTCACCACCTGGACATTTATTGGCTCTTTGGAAACCATCACCTCAATCATGGAGGAAAAGGAAAATCATTAGTGTTGCACTCGAAAGGTTAGTGCATTAATTCCTCAAATGGCTGGTGATTCGATAATCTTTCTTAGTCAATCAGGTCGTGCTACATGGCCTGATAACTGTAACTTTTAAATGATTTGTGCAGATTCTGGTATTAAGAGTTAATCGATTGATTATATTTTCGAAACAGCATAATGCTACTCGGCTTGGATTGAGCCACGTGTTGAAATCTAGCAGCTTTTAGCCAAATTAAAATTTTGATATGGGCTGTCAAAGCAGGGTGTAAGTAAGCCTTCCTTGCCATTATTGTAGGGATCCAAGTTTCTTCGCAAGGCAAGTAGAGGAGGATGATAGCTTCTCCGGTCCAAGCTCCCCGAAGACCTTTAGTATGCTTGGCATCCAATCCCAGATTTCTTTACTCCAAGCACTTTTCACCCTTGAGAAGCACCCTAACATGAAGAGCCAGTAGTACATTGGCCTTTGCCATAAGCGATCCTTCATTTATAGCCTCCTTTCTTTTATCTACGGATGAAAGAACATATTTTTCTTCGTATATTCCAACTGACCTTGAAAAACAAGCCATATTTAGAGAAAGCCTAACTAGTTCCCGAATAAGGATGATCAGATTCTTGCCACTTACAAGAAAGATTTCAAAAGATTAAGTGACATAGAGGTTCCTCCACAACAAGATTTGTTCTTTGAGTAGAACCACTATGATATCAAATTGAGCCCAACAAACTCTCTCGATAAATTTTTCTTGAATATTTTTTTTTTCCTTCTTCATCTTCAATTTTTTATTAAGTCATTTACTCGGTCTATAGATATGAAGGCTCCAGCAAAGTACTTATGAAATGCGGTATAGAAAAGGCTGCCCTCCAAGAGGGCCATTCAAGAAATGCTATTGCAAAACGGCCATGACCAAAACCCTTTGTCAGGGCTCCTTCAATAGTGTTGAGGGCTCCATAACCACAAGCTCCAACATCATGGTCAATGTAGCTATGGTGTAACCATAAGGACTCCACTTTATTTGAAAATATTTGATATATGGCACCAACAAAGATAACTCAATTTTTAATTATATATAAATAGCATGGATAAGTACATCATTGCAGTTTCACCATATCAACAGGATTAATATCTAATCCCTTATATCCCACACTCAGGCATTAGGATAAATCCTTTAGCTCTTAGGTCTTAAGGTTGTGTTTGGTACATTACCAAGTAATCCTGAGAGGTAATATGGATTGCTAGTGATATTGCAGGATCGCTGACGTGGAGCCCCTCTTGGATCTAACTGGCGGCCATGCTGGCAGAAAGTGCCACCTAGACGTGGACCCCGATGGGAGCGCCCAAAGTGCCCCCGGTTGAAGTGAACTCCTTCGAGGTCGAGCCCTCGGTCGATGTCGTGCTCTCATTTTTCGAGCTCTTGATCGAAGTGAGCTCCCTCAAGGTCGAGCCCTCGGTCGAGGTCGTGCTCTTATTTTTCGAGCCCCCGATCGAAGTGAGCTCCCATGAGGTCGAGCCCTCGGCCGAGGTCGTGCTCTCACTTTTCGAGCCCCTGATTGAAGTGGGCTCCCTCGAGGTTGAGCCCTCGGTCGAGGTCATGCTCTCTCTTTTTGAGCCCCTGGTCAAAGTGAGCTCCCTCGACATCGATCTCTCAACCGAGGACGTGCTCTTATTTTTCGAGCCCCCGACTGAAATGAGCTCCCTCGAGGTCGTTCCCTCGGCCGAGGTCGTGCCCTCGCTTTTCAAGCCGCCGACCGAAGTGGGCTCCCTCGAGGTCGAGCCCTCGATCGAGGTCGTGCCCTCGATCGAGGTCGTGCTCTCGCTTTTTGAGCTCCCGGCTGAAGTGAGCTCCCTCGAGGTTGAGCCCTCGGTCGAAGTCATGCCCTCGATCAAGGTCGTGCTCTCGCTTTTCGAGTCCCTGGCCGAAGTGGGCTCCCTCGAGGTCGAGCACTCGGCCGAGGTCGTGCTCTCGTTTTTTGAGCCCCTGGCCGAACTGATCTCTCTCGAGGTCGTGCCCTCGACCGAGTTCATGCTCTTGTTTTTCGAGCCCCTGGTCGAAGTGAGCTCCCTCGAGGTCAAGCCCTCAGCCGAGGTCGTGCCTCCCTGCTTGAGATCGATCCCTCGATCAAAGTCAACTTCTTCCCCTAGAGTCAGGTATGGATTCTTTCAGGGGAACACGGCCTTTCCCGCGAGCACCCTAGGGCAGATGGGCGGGTGACATTGGCAGCTGGCACCACCGCCCTCACCCGAACCCTGGCACTATAGGGAGAGGCTGACACCCCTGAAGGGTAGTGCTTTGCTAGGGCACACCGCTTGGGACCTTTGAGAAATGGCATTCCACCATGGCATGCCGACTGTGATCCCTGCAGGATGGCATTTTATTAGAGCACGCCGACTATGGAGGAGTGTCCCATCGGAGCATCAGGCCCCTCATCCTACTATCGGCACCACCTGGGCAAGGGCACTCCGCTCAGGGCACTGCACCTCTCAACCCACCATCTACCACCCAGAAGAGGAAGGTTTCGCCAAGGAATTCAGACCCTGTAGCATCTGCCTCCAGACCGGTGCTCGACCAGGTCTCCCCAAACGTGGCGAGACGATGCCAAAAAGGGGCAGTGCCATGTCGGAGTGTCAGGCCTCATGGCGTGCCCCATGTACCCATCACGAAAGGGACACGCACTTCTCCGTACTCCATCGCTGCCAGTGGCAGATCTCCCTTGATGGGGGCTACGGATCCTTTCCCCCTCCTCTAGAGGGGGGAGGAAGAATATCTTACGCCTCGCCTGCATAAGGAATTCCCAGGAAGTGCCAGGCCAGGGCTCTGTGAAAGTGAAAATGGTGCGTTAGCAGGTGCCTACGCTAAGCATGCAACACCAGGGAGCAGGTTTGTATTTTAAAACGATTTTATATTTGCATAGCGGAAAAATGCTCCAACCAGGATCTAACATAATCATGAAGCATGTAAAGAGTATAAACATATTGTAACATGGGCATGTAATGTTTATAAAATATTATAAATGCATATCTAGATCTACTCATGCATGAAAAACAAAACCCAAAAACATACCTTATTCCAGGCTGGAATAAGCCTGGGATAAACATGGAATAGACTGGAATAAAGTTATTCCAGTCATCTTCCACCTTGGGCTGAAAATAGGGTCTCCGAAAAGTCCCCGGAACGCCGCCTTCCGGACCTCCGATCGCTCCCAAATTTGAGCTGTAGATTCTTGAGGAAGTCTTCTTCGATTTGGCACTAGTTTCTGCAAGAAAAATCAAGCCAAAAAATCGAGAAAAATGGCCGAAGTCTGCTGCACGAAAATGGCAGCAGATCTGAGTAGCTGTCTTCGTCGATGGGTTTCGGGCAACCGGAGCGATCCCGGTTCGCGTGGTTTGCTCCGAGGAGTAGATGGACACTCCCTCTAGAGGGGAGACACGCCCGGGGCTCTCCGATCTCTCTCTACGCGCGGTGCTAGCCGCCGGAAGAAGCTTCACGATCACAGATTGCTGCAGCAAAACAAAATTTGCTGCAGCAGGGAAAGAGCACTCAAACAATGGGAAGAAAACCTTGGACTCTCCCTTACTCCCTTCCAAATAACAGCTCTTCAAGTACCCAATGAGGTGATCTCACAACCCCTCAAAAATTTTCCTTGAAAAATTTCTTCTCTCGGTGTTTTCTTTTCTCACGGTGGAGTAACATAAGCTAATATTCCAACACTTCAAACACAAGGGGGCCGATGGAGTTTGTTGCTGTTGGTTTAAATAAGCTGCAGAGGGGATGAGGGAGATGGAGAGACGGGAGTGGAAGAGAGAGCTGGTTACATAATTCCCATTAACAAATAATAAAACGGGATTAAAAGCCATTAACAAAAGTTAATTCCAGCGGTGGAGGGAGGAGAAAAGTCCAGCGTTTGTTTCTTTTGGCCTTCCATCGATAGAAATTCCAGCAAATAACCGTGTAAACGGTTGATGGGGTAAATGCTGGTTCAATAAACCGGTTCAAACCAAATGGTTCAAATTAACCAACGGTGGTTCAATCCAATTGAACCTGGTCCAAGCCCAATTAAAATTGGGTCAATTGGTTCGCAACCAATTGGAGGCCGAAACGAACTCCGAATCAGTTCAAAACTGATTCAGAAAAAACCTGGCGCAGTCCTGATCAACCCGGAACAATTTTTGGTTGACTCAGACACGGACAAGAAGGGAAAAATGAGTGCTCAAAAATACTACTGTGACCATAAAATCGAGACGATTCTCAATTGTAATCGGTATCCGGATCGGAGAGTATTCCTCTGTGGCGTGTGACCTCATAGGTTCGAACCTAAACGGTAGCACTGGAACAATTCTAGTACCAGCACAGGAAACCATCTAGCAATGGGTCCCGGCATCCGGATAGGTCGAAGATGCGGGAGCAAATAATCGAACCTCTGGCATATGGTTACCATATGATTCATCCCTTTGACCTCTAATGTTCAGGACGACTGATATTGGGTTGCCAACCCAGACTAAGTCAGTCGACCACGTGTCTCAATCTTGCAAGCCTAATGACTCTTCACTAGGACTACCCCGGCCGAGGATTTACTAAATTGAGATACAACGAGACATTCAATCCAAACTGTTTGGACAGGTCAATTCCATCTTGGTCCATCACTGTCCACAAGTACTTGCCTGTACCCAGAAATCTTTCATCACCGGATTAAAAAATCCGGGTAGTCCGGTACCAAAGCACAGGGAGTTGCTTGCAAGCTACCGTGATGACCTCAGGTCAGAGGGACACTTATACCCATATCCAATCGTGAATATCCTTTTGGCAGAAAGGGACTTCACGGAGTCACGTTCAATAAAATATCATATATCCCACTTGCAGGTCACATCAGTGTATCCCACTTGCAGGTCACATCAGTGTCACCACACTCATTTGGTCAAGAGGACAACCAAATGATGTGAACCGCAACAACCTATACTTGATATATTTCCGCCCAGTGAAATATATCCTTTGGCTGTGAACAAGGTTTAAGGACCAGTCGATACATCCTCTCTGTATCGAAGTCAGTGTAGCCCTAAGGACTTCATCACATGGAAAGAGTTCATTTCAGAGAAATTCAATATGTGATGAGCTGCCAAAAATAATATTTTATTAATTCATTGAAAAAGTACAATACTTAGCACAACCGCCTACAACTCAGGCGATTGGCTTTGGGACACAATTCCCAACACTCTGCACCTCACTAGAGGTGCTACTCCTCTATAAGAAACTCAAAGGGGCCTCTGGCAAAGCGAGAAGGGGTAGGCAACTAGCGAGGCTTTGAGGGCAACCAAAATACACCCGGATTCCCTAGGAGAGTTACAGCGGCAACGGCCACTGCTCAAGCCCTCCTTCTCGATCCCAACCCTCGTTCAATCATTTCTTAAAACCTCTGAGAGTGGAGACCACTTTGGGATCCACTGAGGATGATATGTTTTTCTTGATCGTCTATGACTTGACCGTCGGAATGCCCCCCGGGATCCCCGGCCCGGGTCTTTCTTCTTTTGCAGGACCGGGCATGCGCATAGGACGCCAGGCAGGAGTGTCACCAACCGACGCCACATAGGAGCTGCGAGCCACAGCGATCTAGGCGGCAATAGCTAGTGTTGCCGCCTAGATCGCCATGGCCTGCAGCTTCTTATGTGGCCCAGGTGAGTGGACTTCTTGCCAGCATCACCGGGCTCGTCGGTCGGAGACGATCAAGGGGAACATACCCTCTGCCACGGGGCTTGGTGGAGCCACCGTGCTCGGAGGGGTCATTGTAGGGATGAAGGGGCTTGATACTGTGCTGTGGTCCTCCTGTGGGCCTCTCCGGTGGGAGAAATCTTCTCTGGATTGTCCCTCTGTCGGGTGGATCTGCAAAACTAGGGAGACATGCGCCGGTGATTCCGGAAAAGACACTCTGACGATCAAGTCAGTGGGACGATCGAAGGAAATAAGAGACCTCTGAGGCGGAGAGCTTGGGGGACTCTCTGCTGCCAGAGGGTGATAGTAAATGGAATATAATGTAAGGATGAAGAGAATGTGTTGACTCTTTTTTACTTACCTTTTCTTACCTCTCCATGCCGGTCTTTATGTAAACGAATGGCTCCTATCGTTCGAGGGAGGCGTGCTGGTCTTGATGTAGACTTGTCAGGCTGGGATAGCCTGTGAGGCCATGATGGGCTGGTGAACCTTCTTCTTCTGGGTAGTTCAGGAAGTTGGTGCAGGGTACAGTACCTTAGACAGGGTACTATTCACTAGTTAGTGTAAAGAGTGGCTTGGGAAACTTAAATGCAAACATTTCTTGCAGACGACGTGTCAGGCGGCGTGCCATAAGACCCACGTGGATAGGGATCCTTGGAAAGAGTGCCGGGCCCATGTAGATGAGACAGAATCGTGCGATGCTTTTAATGGCTGAGCTGGGTTGAGACGTCGAAGTGCCGAGTTGGCTGGGACTTTACTCCAGGTCGCCATGCGGGCAAGCGGACCGAGAGAAGGCCCGTGGGGGCCTCCATGCATGCTGATCGAGACGAGGTGCAACGCTCCATGCATGTGGATGCGAACCCATGCGTTGCGGACCCACACGTTGCTCTCGGTAAAAGCCAGACCGCGAGAGGGCGGAGCCGGACCATGGCCGTGTTGAGGCACGGAGTAGGTGTGGACGAAACTGGCGTCATGCGGGCATGTCGAACTGGGCACACGGGTGCGTGGGCGTGCCGAACTGGGCGCCATGCGTGCCGCGCGTGCTGGTACTGCTGCGGGCGGAAGGGCCGGATCGGGGCACCGGACCGGAGCCGAAGCGGGATCCTGCTGCCCTGGACGCGGGGGCGCCGAGCTAGGGTCCCACCGGGCTAAGGTGTGCTGCAGGGTCGTGCTGCGGGCATGAGCCCGGGGCACTGGCGAGGTCGGGCGGAGCCGCACGGGGCGCTGCAGGGGTGCCGGGCAGTCTGAGCCGGACCGGGCGAGGTCGGGCAGAGCTGGCAAGGCCGGACTGCTCACTTGCGGGCGAAGCCGAACTGGGGTGAAGCTCAACCGGGCTCGACGTCCCACGCGGGCGTGTCGTAGCCGGTTGGAGTTGGACACGGGCGGATCTGTGCCGCGCTGCCGGGGTGCCGGACGAGGTCGGGCAGAGTCGACGGAACCGAACCCGGAGCACGGCGTCGCCGAGCCGGAGTCGTGCGGAACGCTGTCTTGCCTGCGGGCATGCCGAACTGCTCCCCACACCGGGCGGAACCGGACGGGCGTGAGTCTGGGGCGCCGGAGCGGGCAGAGGCAAGCTGCGCCATGGGCATGGTTGGGCAGAGCCGGACCCAGAGCACGACGTTCTGAGCCGGAGCCGCGCGGAGTGCTGCCTTGCCTGCGGGCGTGCCGGACTGCTCCCCACACCGGGCGGAACCGGACTGGGGTGAGGCGGAGGCCTCCCGTGGGCGAGCTGGGCGCCGGACGGGAACACGCGGAGCCAGAACGGGGTGCGGGTGCCAAAGACGGGGCTGCCATGGGTGGAAGAACCCCACGCGAGTGCTTCACGGGCGGTGCAGGTGCGGACCGAGCTGGGCCCCGCGGGCACGCCGAGCTGGGCCGGAGTCGGAGGTGAGGTTCGTTCGCCGGGGTCCCACTGGGAGGAGCCAGACCGAGCACGGGATCGCCAACCTGTCGCGGGGGCGTGCCATGCGGGCGAGGCCGGGCGGAGCCGAGGCGGGGATGCCACGTTCGGAGGGATTCCGTGCGATACCTTGGCGCGGTACCCTGGCACGTGCGCAGTACCTTGGCGCGGGCGTGCTGTGCTGGGCAGGAGCATGCAGAGGCATTGATCTGGGCACGGCTGCTTCCTGGCGACGCTTGGGCCGGCCGAAGTGGAGCCGGGCTGATCCGGAGAGCTTTGTAGGCCGAAGTTGGCTACCCTTCTTGCCTGGCTGGGCTCTATATACGCCTGAAGCAGGCTGGCCGAGCTACCGACCTGGTTGAGGTGCCGGCACGACCGAGCTGGACTCCAGGTATGGTCGAAGTGGGCCGACCGAGGTGCAGACCTGGTCGCCACAGGGGCTGATCTCTTCAAGTGGATCCAGGGCTGAATGGGTTGGTTACTACTGTAACAGCTAGCAATGTAGATTATTTGTAATATGGATTATTGTATTTGGTACATGCAGGTAATGTTGCATAATGTAAAATCAAATTTTAAAAATATTCATAATTAAATCTATATTCTATTTATAAAAATATATATTTTTATATTTTATCTGTTTATTAAAAATATATTTTTTGATATTTAATATTATAAAATATATTAAATATTTTATATTTTATATTAAAATTTTAATAAAAAAAAATTATTTTTATACCAAATAAATTTAATATAAAAAATTTATATATTAAAGAGATAATATATTTAATATATTATTTAAATATATTAAATTTATATATATAATATTATTAATTTTTAATATAATATATCCATATTATATATAATATATAATATAAATGAATATTATATTATTTATAAATATAATATACATTTAATATAAATATATTACATTATATTAAATACATTAATTATAATATAATATAACTTATTTTATAAAATAAAATAAAATATATAATTTATATTATGTTATATTATAATATTATATTTATAATATTACAAAATAAATTAAATTAAATTATATAAATATAATATATTATAATATTATATTATATACTATAATAGTATTATAACCATAAAATATTATACTATATTATATTAAGATAATATTAAAATATATTTTATAATATTCATATAATATAATATAATATAATATATTTATATCTTATTATATAATATAATAATATTATAAAAATAAAATAAAATATATTAATATAATTATATTATATTATATTATAATGCAATATTATAATAATATAATATAATATACTATTAAATTATATTTTATAATTTTCATATTTTAAAATATATTATATTATGTTATATTATTATAATTTAATATTATATTATAAAATAAAAAAATAAAGAAAAAATATATTATCTAAAAATTAAGATGATAATCTCGATTATCATTTTTTTTTATAGGTAGTCCGGATTATTTTTCAAGCGATAATCTAGGTTGATAATGTGATGGGTTGCTGCGCTTGCATAGTTTTCAAGATTTCACTGCTATTATTTCTTCAAGGCAAGACCGAATCAGTTCTCACTGCAGTGTGTATTTACCAAAAACGGGCGTGACTATAGCGAGGGCACTCGCGATATACATATGTTATCGGGGCACCTGGTGATCGTATCCAATAGCCCCATCGTGTCGTCGTCGCTCTCTTCTCGCCCCCAAGCGCTGTCGCTCGCGAGCGATCGATAGAGAAGAGGACAAGAACGAACAAGAGCGAGATAGGTAGAAGAAAGGAAGAAGTTGGAAACATGCCTGGCTACGGAGACTCCAAGTCCGAGGTCACTTCGCTCCCCACCTCTTTCTTTCTGTCCCTTCGGAGCTTTGGTAAAGATGCGTTATTTTTCTGGAATTCGTGCATCGATTCGGTTATCTAGAGTCAATGCTGGATTAGAACGATTTCTTGGTGGATTTGATCCTCTTGAGAGGAATCTTGGGGTTCTTGATTGGTTTTGATCGGATTTAGGGTTTCTACTTCGATTAATAGGAGCAGTCGGTTTTTTGGATGGAAATTTTAGTTTGTTTTCCTGCAAGAATTACTTTTGCTCTTGATCTTGTTTATTGAATCAACAGAAGGTTCTTCTTAGGGTTATGTTTGGACAAGATACGGGTATTGGTTTTCCCCAGAGAATCCTCTAAAAATTTAGGGTTTCATGGTCTAATTCATTTTATAGCTTTTGTCGGGCTTCTGTTCCTTTTAATCCCCACTAACATCTTCATGTGGTTACAGAGGAATGCTCATGAGCATGAAAGAGGTTCTTCGAAAAGCAGAGACAGGGAGAGAGATAAGGAGAGGGAGAAGGATAGAGGACGAGAACGGGACAGGGAACGTGACAAGGAAAGGGAAAGGGATCGGGAACGAGATAGGGACAGGGACCGTGATCGTCATCACAGGGATCATAGGGATAGAAGTGAAAGGAGAGATCACAGCCGTGGGAAATCGGATGATCATGATCATTACCGTAGCCGAGATCATGAAAGGTACACCGATTGAATCTTTTTTATGCAGGAAGTCATAACTTTATTTTTGTTATATTATAATGATAATGCGTTGCACTGCCAGTAATTCCATTTGCCAGGCATAAATATTTTATTTAAGCATTTTAATTACTTATCAACATCGTGTAAAGTTAAAAATGTCAACAAGTTGATGCCTCATTACTGTATAATCTATGTTCGTGTTCTGTATTTAAGCTTCATTTTGCTTGTTGAGATTTTTGTCTTCATCTCGTATACTTTGGTTATTCTTTGTTGTTAAGTGGTTTTATTATACATGAACCTTCTATTGCCATGAGCTTGTGTTCTATTATGTAAATCTTACATGCTATGATACACCTTAGACTTTTCTATATACAGGTATGTTATGCATCTATATATAAGGGCATGCATGATTTTCTCGATTATTGTTTTCCTAAAATCTTGATACCAGTGCTTCTTCATTGCAAGTTCCATATCTTGTTTCTAACCAATTTTTGTTTTATCGTGGCTGCTGATTCCTTCTTTTGATGATGTAATTATATTAATTCACTCTATGTTTCAGGTACAGGGACTATGACAGAGACAGAGATGAATACAATAGACAGAGGTCTCGATCTCAGTCAAGGGGTAGATCTCATCATAGATCAAGGTCAAGGGGTAGATCTGATCATAGATCAAGGTCTCGTTCCCGCTCGAGGTCAAAGAGGTAAGTTGCAAATAACCAACAGGCTTATATATATGATTTATGTTAATTAAGGTTTGAAAACATATGCTTTTAGTTTTGCCTCTATACATGAGGTTGCCTATGATTTCTGTCATGATAAGGGAATTTATTATACTTTCAGATAGCTATGGTGAAGAAGGCATGGTCAATCACTTCCATTGAGAGAGGAAAAAAAAAACAAAAGAGCTATTTATAGGCAAATCTATCATCTAAAGGGCTGGTTATGTTATGAGAATCTTATATTACATTATTTGCAACTTATTTGGTCTTAAGCTTGAGTGCTAACTTTGGGATCTCTCATATGATGTCTAACTAAGCACTTCTGTTTAAAAAAAAACATAATTCTGTAATGTGATATCAGTGTTATTCCATTGCGGCATTTGCACTATTGTAAAAGAGAATCATTCATGATTCAAGGATATGTCATGTAAAATGTCCAAGCAAGCCCTTAACTTCTAGCTTAAAAAGCTCATGTGTCTGTGTAGTGCAATGTTAGGATTATTCCATTGTGGTGTCATACTGTAGTATGGAACTTCTATTGGTATACATGTGAACCTCATTTCAAGTCCATATGTGTTTTTTGTGTTTGCTTATGTTCTGTATATGCACAAATATTGTGACAACCTACATTATGCATCCTTTCATGCATCCTTGATGAAAGGTTCAAAGGTTATCTTTGTTTTCCCCCCTTACCCAGTACATGCACTTTTTGGTCTTTTTTTAACAAACATTTTATGTAGTCTATAACATCTGCAGATTGGCAAATGGTGATGCTTGAAGATTCTGAAAAGGAATCCCAGATTTGGTAGCAGATGATGATTTTAATGAACAGGAAGTTACTTGAAAACATCTAAGTTGCCAATGGGAGAGTTATCCTAGAACCAAATAATTGCAGCTTTTTAGAGCCTTGCGTCCAGCCTAGGCTTGCTAATACTGGGATTATGACAGGACCAACTTGCAGGCCTTGGGTGATGAGGGGATTGTAAGAGAAGGAGAGGGGAGTGGGGTGTGGAAGAGGAGGTGATGTTTAGACGAGAGCTGAGGGAGTAAAGAGAGGTGGTCAAGGGAGTGTGTGCTGAGCTAGATTAACTGAAAGTGAGGTTGGAGAGGTACAGGGATGAATAGGGTTAGAGCAGAAGAGGAAGAGGGGAAAATCAAGGAGAAGGGAATGGGAGAAGGGGGGAATGAGGGAAGAAGAGACAAGGCGATGTGGAGTAGGGAGAAGACTAGAATCGGGAGATAATTGCAATGCATATTAGATAGAGGAATAATCTGAAAAATTGGTTTCTGTAAGAGGAGCTCATGTTTGGTGATATGAGCATATATCAGATTTTCTTTTTGGTATTATGTTCCAGATTTTTTAACATAGAAATTCCTTCACATAAATCAGTGATGCTATGTTGTTGTGACTAATATGATAAGTTGGTAGCAGGGTTCCTGGTACTGGTACTGGGTCCTATTTCGACAGGACGGTATGGTACGGTCGTACCGTACCGGCATGCATACCGGGCTTTTTTTTTTTAATATAAAAATCATCTTTTTCTCCCCCTAAAGCAAGAAATGGGCTGAACCGGATGGTACCATCCGGTACAGTACCGTACCGGTATGGAAATTAATTTTTTTTAAAATTTTTTTAACGGTCCGGAAGTCGGACCATTTTATTAGGATGAACCGTACCGGCAACCGTATCGGCTAGCTGCCGGTACGGTACGGTACGGTACACCCCGTACTAGGCGGTACACCCCGTATTGGGCGGTATGGGATGATACCGCGTTCCTTGGTTAGTAGGATAATTCATTTGACTAGCAGGATAGAGGTCTACCTAGGAGGGTAAGGTACTCTAGATCTTTAAAAGATATATAATGTACCCACACAAGCATTTCGAGGACAAGAAATTGAAAAAGGTGAAATTTGGAGGTTATAAATTATTTCTTCACTATGTAATTGTCATTGCCTGAATTTAAGGTATTGCTTAATGCTTGTAATCATGTAATGTTTGGCTAGCTTCTTTTTCTTCTTCATCTTTTTTTTTTCCCTCCCCCTAAAGAACATGAAAGCCTCTTATTATGAAAGTTTTAAGGCACTATCATTTTGGAGTGGCATCCTTTATCGTTGAACTAAGCAGTCTATGATAGTTTCTTCTGTTCAGGTACAAAAAAATAACTTTCACTGTTATCTAATCAGATCTTGTCTAACCATCTTGAAGATTGTTAGAGCAAAATATGGAATACGCACTTTCCTATCCTTGTGTTTGTGTATGTGTGCACGCACTTCCTCTTTATTTTTGAAAATCTTACTGTTCTTATTATTTATCAGCAACCACTCTATTAGCTGGTTCCCTTGCTTGTATATGAGAGGCTTTTAGCTTTCCCGCCTCCCAACCAAGTTGGTGCTGTCTTGTTCTGAATGACTAGTGAGGCAAAGCTGGCTGTCAGGCTGAATGTGTGCCCAAGCCATCACAGAGCTTTCTAAGATTTTAGAGCTGCAATTTAAATTGCCACCCAGGCCCACCACAAGCCCCTATCATATTATTGTCATCTCGGCCTGTGGGAAACATTCGGTGTAACATGAATATATGCCATGGATATATCCTTTTGATCTCATATCAATCACTCAGCTCCATCCTCTTGATGTGGTCAGGGGATTGGTTGCAACCATAAAAAAAAAGTGATTTTTGATTAATATGCTCTTGATAGGGAGAAGCAAGATCTATTACACTAGAACTGCTGAGTCACAACCTGTTGCTTATTGATGCTGTTTATAGGCTAGGTTCTAACCTTGTTTTTTGTTCTTATTATTTTTTTGTTGCTCATTTTTTTTGCTTTATGGAGTGTTATTATCATGTAATTTGCTAGTTTTTTAATCTAGTTTATTTTAGTATGCTTTGTCATTATGGATCTGTTGATAATATTTATTCTTTTTTTCTTCAAATGCAGCAAACGTATCAGTGGTTTTGACATGCCACCTGTGGCTACCATGATACCTGGTGCAATCGTTGCGGGTATGCCATCACCAAAGAAATCACTTGGTGTCTGTACTCTTGCTTTCTTTTTGTTGTGTTTCCTTAGGAACATTTATTGAGATGCATATTCTGCTTGGTAAGCACTAGTCATTTTAATCTGTTTTAGTGACTTTCAAATTCACCTAGAACTGCCATACTTGGATGAGATGTTGTGTGTTCAATTTTTCACCACCTGATTTTATACGGAAACTGAGTGCGCTTTTTGTTTTTTTTGTTTTTTTGGTGGTGGTTTGTTTGTTTTTTGCATGTAAGTTGTTATAAGAAGGCAATGTTGGGTCGCTTGTCCCACCATGCTGCCAATGGGCGTGAGCTGACTACTGTAGCTTTTTTGGAATCAATGCACTGGTTTGATGGTTCTTGTTCACCTTCAAAAGGCAACTATTCATTTTTGGTATTTTCACAATTATTTCTTCCAGTACATACATACCCTATACATGATAAATTTGATGGGGCCCGGGTTTATCTCTTATTACTGGTGGTATATAAAGATGAGCAATTCATACATTCTGCTTCTTGTTATGATAGGCTTGTGTGTTGTGTGTTTTGTTTTAATTTTGTCCGTTTTGCAGGTCAGATGGCTGGGGCCACAACTGCTAGTCCTGGGATATTTCCAAACATGTTTCCATCAACACCTGGACAGGTTTATTCTTTCTTTTAGTTTTTTATTGCATATGAATATGTTATTTATTTATATTCATTTGTTTTGTCTGTATTCATGCAGTTGTCAGCTCTCTCTTTGATGCCTTATCAGGCAATGACGCAACAGGTTTTATGATTAACTAAATTGTCTGATCATTTAATCTGATGATGATATTATGTGGTCTGAAATTTTTTTTGTGATCACCAGGCTACCCGACATGCTCGGCGTGTTTATGTTGGAGGCCTTTCTCCAACTGCTAATGAGCAGGTTTGCCCGCTTGATATCTCTCTTGTTTTTTCTGTAATATTTCAATTATGTGTCTTTATCTTTTGCTTCCGTTGACCATGGAAAAGCTTTTGCATTCACTGAGAGTGTTCAATATCTTCTAATGGATATGCTTTTTACACTATTTATCATTCCACTAGGTCATAGAAGTTATTTTGTGACCTGGATCCTTTTTGCAGCTAATCAAATGTTCACATAAGGCACATGTTTGTATTTTTAATAGGGTAGAAAAATTATACAAGGAAATGAAAATTTAAGTGTTGTTATTAATTTATTATTTTTATTGTATATTTGTTAAAATCTTGATCGATGATTTCTTTATAAAATCTTATCAGTTGGTGATTTAACTGTGTTTTTGTTATTTCTCAAAAAAGGGGATTTTATAAATTTTAAAGCAAAAATTAACACTTCTTAAGAAAAGGGTGTCTTTTGTCATGCTTTGTAAAATGGCTTCTCATATTGTGCAAAAGTGAAAATTTGTAGAAGACGAGGAAAACTAGATTATAATTTGTCATTTATCTTTATATGAAGCATGTGTTGTTTATATAGGAATAATGTGCGGGGCTTGTGTCGGAGCAAATATATTAGAGGTGCAAATGTATTTGGAGTAGTCAAGTTTAATTGAGCCATCATGCACCCAACCTGGACATAGAATATGTTATTATGGATTGTGTCTTGTCATCTAGATTCTAGAGGCTAGGCACGTCTCAAAAATGTTTGATTTGTTTAAGTCTGTTAGAGCAAAGTTAGATTTAAGTCTGTCTGCACAAAAATAGATTTAAGTATATTAGAGGATGTAAACTATTGAAACAAACTTTTTCTGTTTAATGTTTTACCAAACACCGTACACTTGAAAGGAGTGTTTTTTTTTTTTTCAAGAACTTTAACAAGAGTGCTTAAAAAACAGCCCCCTTGAAAAAGCTGAAGCGGCATTAAACATACCTCAAATTTTACTTGTTATGCAACATAAACAAACCAAGCTTGTCCCTATAAAGCTTGTATGGTAAGTCCTGGCACAGATAACCTGTGAGTAGGACTACATTTTGCTAATTATTTACTTGAGAATTTTGGTTTGTTGGATTGAAAATTTGTTAAACTTATATTGAAATTATTGACATTGTAGCGCTTGAGCTTTAGGGCCCATTCTTTGGAGGATAAATAACTTACTAGAAATCTTTAGTTTTTTGGGTAAGTATTTTTCTGGTAACATTTAGATAGAAAAATAATTTTTGCATGTTCTTTTATACATTGGAAAATGATTTCGGAATCTATTACCCATATTCTTTTGTATTATTACTTTTCTAGGCAAGTTGCTAAAATTTGTCTATATTTTCTATAATATCCTTAATTATATAAATATATATATTATATCTATTATAATTTGTATTATATTATATATAATTTAATATTTCATAATATATAATGTAATATAAATAATATATTTTATTTTACTATATAATATAATATAATATATATTATATAATCTATTATTATAAAATATATTATATTAGTATAATAATATATTATTATATGATTATATTATTATTATTATCATTATTATTATCATTATTATATGGTTAAGGTTATTAGGAATAAAATAAAAAGCTTATGTTTTTGGTTCATGAGAAAATGACTAACCCACCTCCTAGGTGGGTAAGACTTTTCTTCCACTTCATGGATAAATGCTATTCATGGAAAAATAATTTAGCCACCTAAAGAAGCATAAGAACATGGGTAAATTGGTCAATAGAAAAGTTGACCAACTTTTTCATGATATTTATCCAGCAAAGAACAGACCGTTGATAGTATAAGAGGATCTCAAATATGACTAGTTGGATGGTAAGACGTGCAGGTGATGTCTGTATATGCTCAGCTTTAGAATGTTACTTGGCACTTCATGCCTGTGCCAATTATCCAGGTTTCCTAAGGTGTCCAACATTTCTTCTAAAAAAACTGAAATGAGGATACTTCCATATAGTAGAAATATGTTTGAGACTTAATTATAAATAAGGTATGTTGTTGTCTATGCTGCATTGTCTAGTTAGTGATATTTCGTGCAAAAAAAAATCATTTCGTGCATATCACAATTATGAAAAAGAGAACATGTGCAGTTCTACAAAGTATCAGACCTTCTAAGATAGTGTTATTTAATATTTAGGATACTCAAGATTTCCACTGTCATACCATGGTGCCCTTTCTCGGATCATTTTACCTCTTGCCACTTGGGCTAGGGAGCACGGGTTCAATTCACCAAAAAAAAAGTTATGACTTTCACTAATATGTCATTTGACAGGATAGTTAAGAATTAGATTGCCATGCTAAAGTGGCTCTTGATAGGAACCGAGAATTTTGATTCAAGTGGCAATTGTTCTTGCCAAGGCTTCGTGCATCAACTTGTGTCAATTGTCATACTGAGCTTGTGCTGAACTGGATATTGATTGATGCTTGATGTTCCATGTGTCATGCCCTCCATATTTTTAGTGTATGGACATAGGTTGATAGTTGATAGGTTCGGTGCAGAGCCAAAATTTCTTTTTTTCCCCCAAATTTTTGTTTTGGCATGGTAGGAAACTATGTGGTTTGCCATCCATTGGAGAACATGTCCATTGATGCCAGTACTCGAATCCTTGGTTCTTGTTGAAATAAATAGGGCATTTAACTTTTCTGGTACCTATGTGTCATATTATGTCCACGTCTTGATATTCTAGGAGTTATGAGAATTTAAGCTTCTAGATTGTATGACATCATCATTACTTTTGTGAAGGCTGTTCTAGTTAGATTCTCCAGGTTTAAAAATCATGATGGGATTTTCATTGAATTCCCCAGAACCTATTGTTCTGCACAGGTAGTGTTGTGGATCTGATGATGTGGAAAATTTAGTACATGTGGGGATTTTTAGCAATTTTATGGACATGTATCTGATATGATTAGATTGCAAATAATTCCTTTCATTTTTCAGTCAATCGTATTTGTGTGTTTGGGTTATGAATGCTATTTCTATTTTGTTTTATGCAAACAAAACACTCTTGAGCAATGGTTGAAACCTAGTTTTAGTTTAACCTGGGCATGTGAGGTTTAGTTTTGGTTGTTTTGCAGTTTCATAGGTCTCAACCAATAAAACAGAATTACAATACAGAAACAGGAAAGCAAAGGAAAATATAATTCACTTGAGAGTATATCCTATTGTTGTGGACTTTTAGCTGAATTGCTATGTCAATTTTGTGTTGAAATGTGAAATTTATTTTTTTTTAAAATAGATAATTAGCAAATTATGTTTTGCACCAATTTAGAGTTTGATATATCATTTCTTATTTGATAAGAATTTGAACATAACAATTTAAATGCTTATGATCTTTTTTTATGTTTGAGGATCAATGTTCTAAATTGTGGTCCATTCTGCTACGTATGTACCTATTGGTCTTCACGATTGGGCCAATTGAAGTCCCTATAAATGTTTGAGCCTCATTGTGGTCCACTAGCTGTGCACATATATTTAGGTAGCAATCATTTGAGATGCAAAAGCATATGGATTAAGGTCCACCAACTTGGAATTGGATCCTGTGCCGGCCGGGCGGTGGTATAGATCAGTATGCTCTTATACCGGATCGTATCGGGCCTGAATTGATGAGAAAATGAAAGTGGGGAAGTGGGAGAACTGGAGAGGAAAAGAGATAGAGAGGGGATGAGGAAAAAGGGAGGCTGATGGTGGTCACGAGGGGCGCCACCAAGGCCTCTGGGGTCTGCTTTCCTCTGAGAGTAAAGAATAGAGAGAAATAGAGAGAGAGAGAAGGGAGAATAAAGGACTGAGAGGAAGGTGGCGGGGAGGCCATCGAATTGTTGACTTCACTTTAAATTGCATTAAAAAAAATGTGATGAAATAGGTGCATGTTGCCCTTGTTTCAAACTCATGGATGTTGTGGGGTTGCTTTTGGCTATTTGGGGGCCTTGGTGACTCTTTGATGGTCTCTCCGCCGCCATTTCTCTCCCTCCCCCCCTTCTCTCTCTATTCTCTTCTCCTGGAGGAGGGCGGAGCTTCAGAGGCCTTGACAGCCCTCTAGCAGCCCCTGTGGCCTTTCCCTTTCCTTCCCTCCTTCCCTCCTACCCTTCCTCCCTTCCTCCCTCTCTCTTTCTCTCACTTTTCTTCTCACTCACTTTGTTTTTGCCAGTGTTCTAAATCGAACTCCCAAGTCGGATCGATAGACCATTGGCATAGTTCAGCACACCCCAAACCACCCGGTCCAGGATGGTTCAGCAAATGCTATTATGGATTGTATGGGCCATTGTTTGCTCTTATTTTAGAAGAAACTTGCCTTTTGAGTATACTTTTGAAGACTCATAGCGTAAAGACTGTACCTTTTGTTTATCCGTTCATCATTGTTTATGTCGTGATTGTGCACTGGATTGGGTTGCTTAAAATTTGATCACATTCCTTTGGTGGATATTGCTATTTTTTAGGTCAATATGTCAATGCTCAAATAAGATCTCAAATTTTGTCAAAGAGTATCCTTAGAATCTTGTTCTTATTTTTTTCCATTCCACTGTTTTGATCTGTTTCTATGAATGTTGCTTTATGTGGCTGTTCTTAAACCACCATTTGGATATGGCTAGCTGCTAGTGTATTTACTGCATACTGCATATGGGTTACGCAGCACTATAATCACCCACAGAGCCTGAAGGTGTTTTAGAAACTTGTTGAAGATAATCAAACATATGTCATATTTTGTTGAAGATAACAAAATTTACTTTAAATTTTGTTTTAGATATTTGGCTGGCATTTTGATCCTGTTTAGGGTATGATTGATGTTAAACAATCTATTTTGTGGGTATAGGTTATTGCAAATGTTCAGGTGCCTTCCTGTATGGTATTCAATGAGAAACTAAATTTTATATGTTTTTAATTTTTTCTTTTTGCAATAAATTCTCAACAACTCCCTATTTTTCTTCTTTTTTAACTCTCCCATAAGATTTTCAAGTTGTCTTCTTAGTTCTTACAAGAAGGGGACCTTTTAATTTATACATTGTACCCCTAGAGTTTCATGGAAGCTATGACAACCTGTTTAAGAGTTTACTTATTTGCATATTTGGCAATAATCAAGAGTTTATGCCTATGCATATTTATCAATTAGCAACCTATTGCATTTTTTTTTAATTGTTCCAGTTGTATGCTATAAAGATTCCAAGTGGTTCTTTCTTGGATTGGGGGTGTGACATTTTGTTATGCTTTCTTTGTGCAATGAAAACTGTACTTTTCAAGTTCTTTCTCTTCTTAACTTTCCTCTTCTCTTTATTATAGTTTTATTTATTTAAATTAGCATCTACATGTCTAAACCATCAATTGATCCACGAATTCTTAAATGAATGTACTTCATACCTTCTCATTATTCAAATAGAATCAAATATTTGAATTTCTATGAATACAGAGCAAACACGAAATTTTTTTTTCTTCATTAAGACCCTTTATGAGCCAAATCATCCTTATTTCCTTATTTCTTTTGATTAATTGTATCTCCAACACAATTATGCAACAACATTCCCACATGTATAGCAGAAGTCGAGACAACTTTTAATACCATTGTTATTCCTAACCATGTGAATTTGTTCTTATTACCCTTGTTCCCCTAGAAGCTAAATATCATATTTCCATGCCTTTTTATACATTTGGACACTGAAGCTTTCCTCCATTTTATCATTCTTCATCAGCCTTATAACGAACTCCCTAACCTACAGTCAACTCGTAAGGACTTAATGTTGAATTTTTGCATAGTGCAGCACTGGGCAAGTGGGAAACTTGCCATATCTAAAGACTGGATGGTGAAAAGGGAGATCTCTATCATACTGTTATAGTCTAAGGTAATGGAACCGAGATGCAACCATCCAAGGTTTCTCTAAGTGAAGAAGGAAGTAAATTCCAAACACATTTCCCTGAAGATGTAACGTGCTAATTTCAGAAACTTTCTTGACTGAGAAATTGTCCAATTAGATTATGAAGCAATCTGAGATGGAACATGTTGAGTACATAGGGCAGGATGGGCATTTAGGGTTACCATGATTATAATCATCAAATTTGTTCTTTCTATTTGTGGTTAGTTTATAGATCCTTGTTTGCCAAGGATTCCTATTTAGGGCTCACCATTGATGTTACAATTAGCTTAATGGGTTACAGAGGATATTACCATATAAATATTTACTTGTGATCTCGAGTGTCAAAGGCATGATTTTCATGAACAACCTTATATAGAAGTCAATATGCTATCAATAAATCTCATGGGTGCATTGTTTGTTTTCCTGTTGATCTCTCTCGTGGTCATCTACTATCAGCTTGGTGCTCTTGGCTCTAATATTGCACCTCTGAACCATTTCTTTATTTGGAACCAGTTATGTTGTTATTACATATCTTTTGTCTGATATTGCATTATTCTGCCCGACTTTTCTTTTTAACTTTCAAACTTGCTTGCAGTCAGTTGCTGCATTTTTTAACCAGGTTATGGCAGCAATTGGAGGAAACACTGCTGGGCCAGGTTTCTCTACACAGATCCATGCTTTTTGATTACTTCTTTCCATTAATATGACAGTTTACCAATTTGTTTCAATCATTTTTTTTTTTTTTTTGAAGGTGATGCTGTTGTAAATGTGTATATAAATCATGAGAAGATGTTTGCTTTTGTTGAAATGAGGTCAGTAGAAGAAGCAAGCAATGCAATGGCCTTGGATGGCATCATATTTGAGGTTTGAGTCTTCTCTAGCTGAACCATATTTAACCATGCGTTACTCTGCTTGCCAGTTACTTAAAATTGTTAAACTGTTGCTAACCGCTTTGCAAGTGATACTGCATGTATTCAGGGAGCACCTGTGAAAGTGAGAAGGCCAACTGATTACAACCCTGCTCTTGCTGCTACACTTGGCCCAAGCCAACCCAACCCCAATCTTAACCTTGCTGCAGTTGGGCTTACACCAGGTTCTGGTGGTGTGCTTGAGGGCCCTGATCGTATTTTTGTGGGTGGGATTCCACACTTTCTTACAGAAGAAAAGATACGAGAGTTGCTCGAGATGTTTGGTCCTCTTCGGGGTTTTAATCTCGTCAAGGACAGGGAAACTGGCAACTCAAAAGGCTATGCCTTCTGTATTTACCAGGACCTTGCAGTCACGGACATTGCATGTGCAGCACTTAATGGCATCAAAATGGGAGATAAAACTCTTACTGTTAGACGTGCAAACCAAGGTTTAACCCAGCCCAGGCCAGAACAAGAAAATTTGTTACTACAGGCTCAACAGCAAGTGGCGTTGCAGGTAATATGCAATGAATATCATTCTTTTTCTGTTCTATTGGCAAAGAATTGGATCATGTGTAATTAATAATTAATGCTTTGTCATGATTTCTTTTCTAAGTGGTCTGCTAGTGTGGTTGACTCATTATGAAGTGACCTTCGAGCATCAGCTCTCATGGGCTTACTTTGTTATTATTTAAAATGTGTTGGCTGTTTTCTGTGAGAAGGGAGCCTTGGCACAATGGTAGTGTTGCTTCATTATGACCTGGGTGTCGTGGGTTTGAAACACGAAACAGCCTCCCAGTATGCACGGGTATGACTGCATGCATCTGGCCCACCCTAGATCCCACCTTGTGGGAGCCAAATGCACTGGGCTACACTTCTGTTTTTGTGTTTGTCTGTTTTCTTCATGAGGTTATGTTTAAGAATGTGTCATGAAAAATTTGTTCATAGTGACTGCTATTACTTTGTCTGCTGCTTTTCTGACTATTGTATTAACTTGCTCAAGGACTGATAGTCCAAGCAAGCACTCTTTGAAAAGGCAGTCAAAAAGGATCTTATCAATTTCTAGAATTTCAGACTTCTATCAACATCTTAGGTGCCTCAGCAGATTTAACTATCATAAAGCTGCAAGATATTTCTTTGGGTGTGCACATGCTTTTGTTTCATGCTCTCTCTAGAATCTGCAATACATCTTTAACTTGCTCTGAACTCCATTAATAAAGTTATTACAATCTTTCATGTAATTTTTGTCAACTGTCTTAATGAATAATAATTGATATTTGGTAGACATTATTACAATCTTTCATGTAATTTTTGTCAACTGTTTTAATGAATAATAATTGATATTTGGTAGACATTACTGGCTTTCATATTTAATTTTTTTTCTTTTTGCAGAAGCTTGCTTTCCAAATGGCACCCATTCCAACCAAGGTTGTATGCTTAAAACATGTTATTAGTGAAGATGAATTGAAAAATGATGAAGAATTTGAAGATATTGTCGAGGACATGAGATGTGAAGGCGAGAAATACGGTAAGCAACTGCTCTGGGGACTGAACTATCTTGTCTCTCATTATGCATTTATTAGGTTTTTAATTTCATATCTTTCTTTTTTGGTTTTTTTTACAGCCTTTTGTCCAACCTTATGCTATTGAGAATCTGGCTTAACCCACTGAAGATACCATAGTTACCCTCTCTTTCCTGTACCTAAGACTCTTTTGTGTACTCGAATATTTTGAAGGCATCTGAACTGGTGATGCTTTTGCAGGTAAGCTGGTAAACGTTGTCATCCCTCGACCAGGTCCAAATGGAGAATCATCTCCTGGAGTTGGAAAGGCAAGTTTGTATAAAAAAATTGAAAATTACTATAACTTCTGTTGTGTCATGACATATTGTGCTGAGAACCTTGCAGGAAGACAAGTTTGTTAAAAAAAAGTTGAAAATTACTATAACCGTTGTTGTGCCATGAAATATTTCTGGGAACACTACAGGCTCACTGTTGATGGTTGCAGGCTTCAAGCCTAAAATCTTTTCTAGATATCATTATTATATATGGAATCTGGAATGGGCTTGAGGATCAAATTTTGTGCTTCAATCCATGAACCTTTACCGTTCCAAATGCACCATAATTATTTTTAGGCATAATCTGACAATTATGTGCCATATTTGGTTTTCACTATGCAATAATTTCTGGTCAAACAGTTCAATCCTGGGTAATGGCAGCATCCCAGTTTAACGGTAATTTCACAAAGAAGACATGAAAGAACCCTGGAATTGTTGTTTATGAGGATTTCATTTACTAGATATACTAAGGTTTTATTGTGATTGTTTAGTTATTTTTTGACGTTGCTGATCAATGTTTTTGTTGTTTGTTCTTTCGTTCCAGGTTTTCTTGGAATATGCTGACACAGAAGGATCTACAAAAGCCAGGCAGGGGATGAACGGCAGGAAATTCGGGGGCAGAGAAGTTGGTGCCATCTTTTACCCAGAGAGCATGTTTGCCCAAGGAGAATATGATGGCTAGTTGTTTTTTTCTCGTTAGTATGTTTTTTTCCCTTACCATCGTTATTCTCTGCCCGTCTGTTGTGACGGTTAATGGGGTTTTTTCGGAGGCTCTGGTGCAATTCGGAGTTGTACAATATTAGTTGAATTCATGTACATGTTTGACATACTACTACTGTTATGATAACTTGCATGATACAAAAGCTTGTTAAAATATTCTTCTTGTCCAAAAGTCAGGGATTCGCAATGTGGATTAAAATTTGGTTGTGGATCCCAAAAATGTGGTTGGGTATAGAATGGGTGTTGGACCTTTTCCCACTTTATTGTCACCCGTACTTGTTGGACTGCAGAACCGTTCATGCAGCCTTGATGTCTTACATAGATCGGTCCATTTATATTCTGAGTACGTAGTTGTATTTACGTTGATTTTTTTTGAATTGGATCAATGGCCAACCCAGTCGTTTTGTAACGCCAGGTCTCCAATCCGGTGGTGGTGAAGATGATTAAACTAGTTTAATTGGTTGATTCCGGTGGAGAATGTGATAGATATATTTGCTAGTGATTTATAAGCAAATATGGTTTTTTCAGTGGGTAGCAGATTGTAAAGCTAGAGTTAAATTCTAGGCCCCAAGGAAGAAAGTAACTTCAAAAGTCCAGGCTGATTGCCGCTTTACCACTATAGGACAAATAATACAACTCACCTCTCTAATAGGACGAGAAATTAGAAAAAACCTATTCCATATAAATTATTATTTACCACAATGGTTTTTTTTTTTTTGTTTTTGAATTTTTGGTAAAACCATATAATGGTTAAAACCACTGTGATTTATGTCGGAAAGTTATGACAAATCTTTTTAATAGTAAAGTAACGATTATTATAATAATTGTTATAGCATGATGAAAATAATAGATAATAATACAAAATGATAGCATCATCTTTTTATTCATTTCATTAGGTAAAAGCATTATTTTTTGACCGTCCAAAGAATATATAATTTTGAAAAATAATATTTTATTTATAGAGAAGTACAAGATGGCTGCCGTTTGCCTTATAATTATAATATGATATTGTAATGAGATCATTGCTGCCTCGTTCTCATGTTGGCACAATGACGTTGCAATGGCTATCATTTGTGTCATCCATTATTATACAAAATATATAATGATACGTGGGCAAAACTATCAAAGCTATTGTAACAACCCTCCTGCAGCGGAGCCAATGTCTCGTTAAATTTGAGATCTACCGGGTATCAAATTCCGTTAAATTTGAGATCTACCCGTATCAAATTCCTGATCGTAACCGTCATGTCAAGTAATATTTAATATGCACCATGTGTTCCAGGACGGCCATGTTGGAATCTAACTCTTCTCTTTTTTTTTTTTTTTTTTCTCTTTTTTCTTTTTTTTTAATATAAAAAAATAATATTTAATATAAGATATTAAATTTTTATAAAATTTTTTATTTAAAAAAAATCTGTTAATTTAACGTCGTCAACCTACCAACTAGATAAAAAAAAAAAAAATTCTTTCACCCGTCCAACTACGATAATTTTTAAATTTAATCAAGTTCTTTACGTCATATATCGAACCATCAAGATTTTAATTAATTGGACTACTCCATCACTGATGGATGGTGCACTTTTCTTATAACTAATTGGTAGGGATTCGAGTCTTGGTATTGATATATTTCGATAAAAAAGTTGATGAATGATAGTGAAAAAGTTCGGAATAAAATAAAAAATAGAAAAATAATTCAAAAATAAAATCAAAAAAATAAAAAAATTAATAAAATAATTTTGAAATCTCTGTTGGTGGGTATCTTGGTATTGATATATTTCAATGAAAAAGTTGATGAATAATAGTGAAAAAGTTGATGAATGATAGTGAAAAAGTTCGGAATAAAATAAAAAATAGAAAAATAGTTCAAAAATAAAATCAAAAAAATAAAAAAATTAATAAAATAATTCTGGAATCTCTGTTGATGGATGGTATCTTGGTATTGATATATTTCGATGAAAAAGTTGATGAATGATAGTGAAAAAGTTCGGGATAAAATAAAAAATAGAAAAATAGTTTAAAAATAAAATCAAAAAAATAAAAAAATTAATAAAATAATTCTGGAATCTCTGTTGATGGATGGTATCTTGGTATTGATATATTTCGATGAAAAAGTTGATGAATGATAGTGAAAAAGTTCGGGATAAAATAAAAAATAGAAAAATAGTTCAAAAATAAAATCAAAAAAATAAAAAAATTAATAAAATAATTCTGGAATCTCTGTTGTTGATGGATGATAATGAAAAAATTAAAAATATATATAATAAATCCTATTCACTCGACTGATATCAGTGATAATCAAGTTTGTACTCTTCAAATGATATACGAGTTATAAAAAAAAATTAATATATCGAACATTTTCTGGTTGGGATGGGATCGTGGCCATGCTCGGGTCCCCCCGCCCATTGCAATTTATTTATTACGAAGGAGGTAAGGGGATAGGAAGCGCACGTTTCTCCAGCGTTACGTTACGTTGAGAGAGGCGTGCTCGAATGGGTCAATATATGATTCTCATCTTTAATGGGCTGGGCAACCTTTTTATTGTTTTTTTCATGGGCATCTCTTCCCTCGCTCTCTTCGGTGTCTGTCGATGACCAAGCCAAGAAACGCGGACGGAGAGGAAGGTGTACCTAACGACCTGCCTCGATCCCCAGCTTCTCTCCTCCCTCATCCTCTCGTCTCGCTCCCCCTTCGAATTTATATCTATCTCCCACCACATAGAAGAAATAGAGGGGATAGAGAGGCAGAGGAAAGGGGAGAGAGAGAGCTGATCCGCGAATCTTGGAAGGCTGTCATCGCCATCAGGTGCTTTGAGATTTTGAAATCTCTTTTTTTTTCTGGTAATATATTTGTTTGCGTTCTCTTTTTTTCGTTCTCTGATATTTCGATTCCGTTTTTAAGTTTATTCCTTTTCATGAATCAAGGCTTCGTTGCTTTGTTTTCTGTGAATTCTATTAAAACATGTAGTTTTTTCTCTTTAGTTGGGTGGTTTGGTTTGGTGATTCCTTGCGACTATTTTCTCTGGATTAGGCTTGTTTTCTTTCTTCATTTGTCTGAAAAACTGTTTTTGTTAGGATTTTGTATTAAGATTTTGGGTCGAATCGAAGGTTGTTCTTTTGGTTGTTTTTCTCCCTCATCCTGTGACGGAAATTTGTGGTTGAGGAAAACTAAATTTCTCGGAAGAAGAATATCTTTTTCCTTTCTAAAGTTTGTAACTTTGATTGACCTAGTAGTAGTACTCGTTGTGTTAGAATTTTTGTACCAAAAAACTCAATTTTTTTCAGATTTTATTAAAAATAGTGTTTAATTTGATATTTTCATATTCTTGTTTTACTGAAACTCTATTTTTTAATAAGAATTTTACTCAAAAAATAGTTTCGCTCAGATAAAATGCTACTTTCATAAGCATTCTTCCTAAACTCCTTTCATAAAGAAGAATTGTTGAAAAAATCTAAAATTTTTTCTACTAGTTAATTTTTAATTTTAATGATTTAACCATTAAAATTTTTAATAATTTAACTATTAGAGTTTTTTAATGCTTTAACCATTGAAGTTTTAATTATTTGATCGTTGGATTTTTTAATAATTTAATAATTAAACTTTTAATTTTTGATCATCCGGTTTCTTATTATAGACTTTAATAAGTCAATAAAAATCAAAATGGTCAGATTTGATAGCTATAAAAGGTCTTCTTGGATTCTTGTCCTATAAACCATGAAAAAACTATTCTAAGCTATCCAAAAATAATTCCTAGTTTCTTCTAGTTTTTTCTTTTCTACAAAATTCTTTTTGATATTTTCAATTACAAAGTTTTTCTTCCTGGATACTAAAAGAGTTCTATCAATCTCTTCTATGATCGTGTTCGCAGGTGAAAGAATCCCGGATGTATCTTGGGATAGTGTTTTTTGACAATTCCTGTATGAGGGACGGAAATATGGTTTAGGACAGGACCTCGCACGCTTTTGGATTTGATTTTTATTTTTAGCGATTTCAAGTAAGTATTCTACAATTTTTTTCTATATTAAAAAAAACTTGTTAGTTTATTTAATTATATCCATAATTTTTAAAGTCTTGTTTTAACAATTCAAGACATATCTCTAATGGATAAAAAAAAGCTAATAGAAGAACTGGAGTGTAATTAGATGAAATAATCGGTGGCTTTTGTATTCTGGATCAATAGATCATTCAAAGAGATTTTGTATATGACAAGATTTGTTAGGATCGTGCCAGGGTCAGTACAATATAAATTTTTTAATTTATTAATTGTAACATGTTTGCACGGTTCTTTTACTATTTTCGGACAATATTGCAGCATGTTTGCATGGTTATTTTCAACTACTCTCCAGATTATATTGTGTTTACATGCCCCACCTGCAATATGCTGCAGTATTGTGATAATAGGAGATCCCTTGAAAGAGGTTCAATGTGATAATAACAAGCTAATTAGTTGGTCAGGGAGCAAATGTGGTTTATTGATATAGGAGGTATAGACTCCATCTCATCTTTATGGTGATCAGTGTTTCTATGTAGTGGTTAGCAAGATTTATCTTTGAATGAGATCCGAGAAATATTTCTCGAGATGTGACACTACATATATCTTTGGAGGGGCTTACTTATATGAGAGTATCCATCATGATCGTGGCTAGAGACATTGGCAATTTATAAAAGCTCTCATGAAAAATCAAAATATATATGCAGGGCCATAAGGCCATTAATGTACAGACTTGCGATGGAGAATTCTATACTATGATATTATAGTTGAAGTCTGGACCAAAGGAACATAGTTCAATGCTTGCTTCACTTCGATTCCTTCATATCAAAACTATTTATATTAAGTAAGGTTAAGTCTTGAAAGACATTTTACTTACTACATAGTATTAGCACTCAGAAATTTATATTTTTTTATTTTATTATTTTCGAAAATTGAGTTTTGAGGGAGATTATTGGAAAAATCTAAAAATTTCTTCAATAAGTAATTTTTAATTTTAATGATTTGATTGTTGAAGTTTTTAAAGATTTGACCATTAGAGTTTTTTAATAATTTGATCGTTGGAGTTTTAATTATTTGACCGTTAGGCTTTTTAATAATTTAACCGTTGGACTTTTAATTTCTGACCATTGGGCTTCTTATTTCAGGCTTTAATAAATCAATAAAAATCAAAATGGTCATATTTGATGGCTATAAAAGGTCGTCTTAGATCCTTATCTTGTAAGCCATGAAGAAGCTATACTAAGCTATCCAAAAATGATTCTTAGCTTCTTCTAGTTTTTTATTTTTTACAAAATCCTTTATGATCTTTCAATTACAAAGTTTTTCTTCTTTCAAAGTACTAAAAGAGTCTCCATCAATCTCTTCTATGATTGTGCTCGCAGGCGGAGGAATCTCGGACTTATCTTGGGATAGTATTTTTGACAATTTCCGTACGAGGGATGGAAAATTCTTTATTAATTTAATGTTTTCAAGATCTATAAAAAATGAAGCAGATTCTAGTTAATATTGGCTTATTTTCTTGATTTATAATGTGAACAATTATTTGCATAAATAGATACCATAAGCATTCACTATTTATTTTCTTTATTCTTATGCTATGACTTCGTAGCCTAAAATAGGAAGATATTAGTGGTCATAAATTTTAAGTTTTGGTATACCGTATAACTTGTGAATTTTTTTTTATTAGTATGTTTTACTAAAAGCTTAAATAGGACTAAGATCTTAGAGTCATTGAGGGATATAGGGCTTAGTCTATAAAAGGACCTTCCAGCAATGGAAACCCAATTTCTGTAATAGGAGATCCCTTGAAGGAGGTTCAATGTGATATAGGAGATCCCTTGAAGGAGGTTCAATGTGATAATAACAAGCTAATTAGTTGGGCAGGGAGCAAATGTGGTTTATTTGATATAGGAGGTATAAACTCCATCCCATCTCTATGGTGATCAGTGTTTCTATGTAGTGGTTAGAAAGAGTTTATCTCTGAATGAGACCTGAGAGATATTTCTCAAGATGTGACACTACATATATTAGTTGGGCATGGAGCAAATGTGGTTTATTTGATATAGGAGGTATAGACTCCATCCCATCTCTATGGTGATCAGTGTTTCTATGTAGTGGTTAGAAAGAGTTTATCTCTGAATGAGACCTGAGAGATATTTCTCAAGATGTGACACTACATATATCTTTGGAGGGGCTCACTTATATGAGAGTATCCATACATGATCGTGGCTCAAGATATTGGCAATTTTTAGAAGCTTTCATGAAAAATCAAAATACATATGCAGGGATATTAATGTACAGACTTGCGATGGAGAATTCTATACTATAATATTGTAGTTGAAGTTTGGATCAAAAGAACGTAGTTCAATACTTGCTTCACTTCGATTCCTTCAGATCGAAACTATTTACATTAAGGTTAAGTATTGAAAGACATCTTACTTACTGCATAGTATAAGCACTCAGAAATTTATATATTTTTATTTTATTATTTTCGAAAATTTTGAGTTTTGAGGGAGATTGTTGGAAAAATCTAAAAAATTCTTCAATAATTAATTTTTAATTTTACTGATTTGATTGTTGAAGTTTTTAATGATTTGACCAGTAGAGTTTTTTAATAATTTGATCATTGGAGTTTTAAATATTTGACCGTTAGGCTTTTTAATAATTTAACCGTTGGGCTTTTAATTTTTGACCATTGGACTTCTTATTACAAGCTTTAATAAACCAATAAAAACCAAAATGGTCATATTTGATGGCTATAAAAGGCTCTCTTGGATCCTCTTCTTGGAAGCCATGAAGAAGCTATACTAAGCTATCCAAAAATGATTCTTAGCTTCTTCTAGTTTTCTACAAAATCCTTTTTGATCTTTCAATTACAAAGTTTTTCTTCTTTCAAAGTACTAAAAGAGTCTCCATCAATCTCTTCTATGATTGTGCTTGTAGGCGGAGGAATCTCGGACGTATCTTGGGATAGTATTTTTGACAATTTCCATACGAGGGATGGAAATATGCCTTAGGACAGTGTCTTGCATACTTTTGGATTTGATTTTTATTTTTAACGATTTCAAGTAAATATTTTATAATTTTTTTATATTAAAAAAATCTTATTAGTTTATTTAATCACATCCATAATTTTTAAAACCCCATTCTAACAAGAATTTCTATGCAACACGTTGTTCTTTTTTTGGTTCTAGTTTTCAGTTTTCTTTGCTTCGGAGCTATATTTGCTTTTTTGTTCTCCATGCATCAACCTTTTCTTTCTAATCCTTTACTCTTTATCAGGTTTTTGGCTCGATTTGATCACTAAAGGAAAGGGAACTTGTATTTTGTTGATGCATCAAAAGTAATTAGATTTCCTAATTTATTTCGGTCCCGGGACTGGCGTTCGGTTGCTAGAAGAACCCCTTGATAAGATGCCGTCTATCTATTTTTCAAGGAAAAAAGGGCTGCAAGCTTCATCAGAATTCATTCTAGGCCAGGGCCAGAACTTATTTATGGGCAGTACCTGGTCTTTTTCATCGAAGCTTTTCTCTGATCTTGGCTACAGTATTTATTGGTCTCCTCGGTTTTCTGTTAGTGTCCATAGAGATTTCCATACAAGTGATCGTTGCAAGGGACCATCTGTCATTGGAACACTCTCTCGCATCTTTTCTGTGCCTTCTGTGACCGGACCTTCTTGCCAGCCTTTTTTGTATAACATGGACAGTCTGTTTTCTGATCCCCAGCAAAGGTTTCCCTGCAGTTTGTTCTGGAGAAATATAATGTCTGCTTGCAACTATTTATTGGGTAGAGCTGAACCAGGTGCTTGGCATATGGAGATTGGGAACAGCGGTGGACAAATGTTGAATTCAATGATGCGGGCTGATATCAGTTATAACTATAAAGGTCTTGATTATTGCAGAAGAATAAGTGGTAGCTTGAAAAATAGAGAACCTTGGGGTACTAATATGGTCTACAAGTGTTTCTGGTCTAATGCAACTGGGACAAGTTGGAAGTTTAATTTTTCCTTAGAACCAGGGATGCAAGATTTAAATTCACAATGTGCAGTTTCATATTCTGCTGGGGCAGCTCCAGACCTGTCTTTAGATGGAACTTCACGGGAAGAGCAGCTTGAGAATTCGGCGGTATCCTCTGACCTGTATGTTTCTGAACATCCAACTAATAATTATACTATGTTGCCAATTTACTGGTTACATTTCAGTAACACATTGCTTATGTAGATGTAGTTTATATTATTGATATATTGATGCTACATGACATGCTTGTCATTGCATTTTTAACGGTTGTTGGAATTAAAGATGAAGAGGTTTACTGGTAAAAATAAATGAAGGATTCATAAGTGAAATGAATTCATATGTCATTGAACTAGTTGCCATGTTGATGATCCTCTTGTTAGGCGTGGAGATTTTTATCAGATACAATGGTTTGTGCTGCTTTGGTCTTTTTTAAATAAAACAACTTCGCCATCTATTTTTTTAAAATATATATATATATATATTTTAATTTTTTACATGGGGAAAATAATACATGAATACATTAGTTGGTGACACATGTTGGAATAACTTTGGGTAAACTAGGATCAAGAGAGGGGACTTGGATTTGGATGGAAGATCTGCAATAAGAAAAGGTAAAGCAAAGAATACAGCAAATGAATTTGTTGTCTTTCTGGGAGGATTGGAACATAGAGGTCCAAAAGGAAATGGACAGTAAAATGAGTTTATAAAGTTGATTAGAACAGGAGGATTGGGCTGGGGAGGGGGGGTTATCATATATCAGGCATGTGCTAGAGACGGTTTTGTCTCATGCTAAGGTATGCATAGGCATATAATGATACATGGACCTACCAAATGAAAAGTGAAAAACAAGCAATGATATACCAGAAAAACCTTTTTTCCCCTTAAATATTCTGGGATCTGTTCTATTGCTTTTTATGCTAAGTTGACATATTTTGGGCATGTAACAAGAATTTTGATTCTTCAATACAAGTTTAAGCATGAAGCTTCGCATATGTGTTGCCTTACTAAAAAATGCCTACTTGCTAATTGATGTGAATTAGTTCTATATTGGTGCATGCAAGAAGAAAACAAGGACTATAATCTGGCATGAGATCGAGGAAGTTTGGTGTGCACATAGAAAGATCAAACTCATTCAAATGATATTTTGATGTCAGGGTGGTCCGACTATATAAATTTACAATTTCATCGTAAGCTAACCCAAGGATTCCGGTCTTGATGGTACTGGTGCATCACTGCATCATGCCAGTACTATACCATTCCACAGAGAGAGTGGGACAGGGGATGGCATCGAGTATCATGGATAAGTTGAATTTTTTTTTCTTTTCTCTTTTTTGTTTGGCTGTGCATGACTCCAGTATTAAGGTTAATTGGGTTCTAGACAGATATGATCTGTTTTGCTGACATAATCTTCAGTTCTGTAGCATATTTTCTTTATTACTAGCTACTGTGTATTTTCCATGTATTCGAACTCAAAATCATTTTTTAGTAATTGACAGAAAAATTGACCTTTACCTGTTAGCTTAAAACTGCTTATGTATCAAATCTCCAAAGTAGGCCATGTCAGTCATTGAGATTATTACTAACCTAGATATCGGAGTCTATTAATAAGAATTTTGAGAGTTTTTCAATAATGGGCTGATTGTTTTTTTAAAAAAATTGAGCTTGGTTGGCGGCTTACTTGATATCATTATTTCTCCATCCCGGTTAAATTTTATATTGTTATGCACTTCAAAAGTTCTCTGTGAATATCATAAGTTCTAGTAAAGTTAGCTCAGGCATTTAATATAGATATATGTTGCTAGTGAAACTGCTTCATGAGTTGAATAATGGTCTGTTTTTGGGTTACAGAAAAGTACTGGGTGATAGGTCTTTGAAGCTGTTTTCTGGATCTTGTTACCTACCACACCCTGATAAGGAGGAAACTGGCGGGGAGGATGCTCATTTCATATGTGTTGATGAGCAAGCCATTGGCGTGGCAGATGGTGTTGGTGGCTGGGCCAACCATGGAGTTGATGCAGGACAATATGCTCGGGAGCTTATGTCTAATTCAGTACATGCAATCCAACAAGAGCCAAAGGGGTCCATTGATCCAGCAAGGGTTCTAGAGAGGGCTTATTCCAGCACGAAAGCAAAGGGATCATCAACAGCATGCATCATTGCTCTCACAGATCAGGTTTATTTCCTTTCTTCTGTGGCTGTCTTTATAGCATTAGCTGTAAAGCACTAGTTATATCTCATGGTTATTACTAGAGATATCGGATCTGGGATAAATTTAAAAAATATTTTAGCATGGATTATTGCTGATATGCCTTCCTCATGAAAGTGTTTAAGATTTATTTGGTATATTATGTTTTTTCTCTAGATAAGCTTTCCATGTTTGGTTGGGGTCGTGAGAGAGAAGATGGATGGATGACCTCCATCGACTGTTTGATTTAAAAAATCTTAGGAAGGATGGATGAAAAGAAGGGATTGTGCATCTATCCCTGGCCCACGAATTTGCTTCCTCCCAAATTGGGAGGATGCAAAGATGGATGAAGCATGTAAAGGATGGGTTTCTACATTGATAAAAGTATCCCTCGTTATCTTTTTGACAAAATTCTATTATTTCTTCACTTTTTCATTCATTATATATATATATATATATATATATATATATATATATATATATATATATATATAATTTTACCTAAACTATTTACCTTATACTATCAACTTTTATGACTAATTATTTTAATTTTAGTACATAATTTCCATAATTATAAGTAAATAATTAGAATTATCTTCTTCTTCTATTTATATTCATTATTTTTAGTTAACTATATGTATACAATTAATTAACTATTTAAATTAAATTATAAATTAATTAGTTATTTAGATAATTAATATATAAAAATAAATTTATTCATATATAATTATTTTATAAAATTAAATTAAAATTAAATATTTATATAATTATAAATTATAAAGATTATAAGTTTAGATATTGCTCTACTTTTTAAGTATAGATGTGTTATAAATTGATGATAATAATATCTTTTTTTATCTTAGTTTTGTAAAATGTCATACAAATATCATCCTCTCTTTCATTCCTCCTATACTAGACAAAGAAAGAAATTATTCCCATCCATTCTTCCCTGTTTCATTGAACACACAGGAGGGTGGATGGAAGATTTATCTATTCTCTCCCTCATCCATCCTTCCCAATTCATCTGTCCTTCAGTCCATCTTTCATACCAAACAGAGGGTTAGTTTTGTTGTGACCAAGAAATCAATATTAGTTTGGATTTTGAAAGATGTGGAACTCTTAGAATCATAGAAATCCCAACTTAAGGAGAGTCTATTGCTTGGATTGAGGAACGAGCCAGCAAGGTTAGGATACTGCTCTGCACTAGTTTAGCATGGTTCAAATCTCAAAGGTAGAAATCTATTTAGGGTTATTATGGGAATAGAAAAGTTTGGAAAAATATCTGCTGTTATATATATTAGATTTAGGATGTATTAGGTGGCATTAATTTTGAGTAAATATTCAATATCCCCCACCGTAGGAAAAACTGCTATATTTAGCATTGATTTTATGATACTATCTCTAAACTTTAAAGTATAGATGCACTGGCTATTTTCAAGATATGTACCATGCCAGGGTATCCCCTACAATAAGCGCATGTTCTATAATTTGAGTGGAGCACCTGGTCATTTTACTGATTTGTATTGTTCTATATCATGTACCAATCTGTACATTATATTACAAATGGTACGTTATGATTATCTAATAGTTCTTTGATCCTTTCTTTTGGTATCATTATTTATATTTGGTTTCTTAAATAGCATAAATCTTGCTGTTATTTGATTGGTTAACATGTACCTTACTGCAATATGTACATTTTTCTCTGATTTTTATTAGTAGCCGTTATATACAAATGAGAGGATTTATTTTGTTCACTGTGATAAGAATTAATTATATTGGTCAAAGAATTTTTTGTAGCATTTCTTTTTTTTTTTTAATGCATATGATAAATTGGTTGCATACAATTGCACATATTTCTTTGCTAATGCATGCAATACACCATATAAATATCATGTTGCCCTTTCTGGTTAGCCATTGTAAACATATTCTCCAAGATGAGTCATCTCATTCATTTTTAGAAATCATTTGATGCATCTCATATCAAAGGTATTCCTTAAAAGGGATTGTCTTCATGGTGTGAGATTGTGTTTGAAAAGAATTTGGTCAAAGTTGTGAATTACAATTAAATAGAGAACTGCAAGTGGACATGGATGGACCACTTGAAGCAGCCAGTCATAGTTGAGGAAAATCATTAATGTGTCTCTGCATCAGAGCTTCAATTCAAAATAATTTACAGATATGAGAAATATCAAAAATCTGATTGCCCCCATCCATCCAGATCTTTTCTGCATATAAGCAACAGATTGAGTGCATTGCCTATAGAGTGATACATGGCCTAAAATGCAAGGTTGTCAGATTGCCTAGGCGGGGCCAGGCAATGCATCCCTTGCATGGCCCATGCAGGCACCTAGGTGCATAGGTGGCTGCCTAGAGAGGCAAGCTTTCCAAGCTTTTATTATGCATACTTCTGATATATGCATAAATAAGCATGTGCATATATTCTATATGGATTCTTTTTTAACCATTTATGGGATCATGAACCTATTTTTCGCACAGTAAAAGCCCAAAGATGAAAATTCACAAGGAGACTTGTAACAACATTGCCACAACTAGCTAGCACCTAGCTAGAAGAAAAAGGGGAGGCAAGCAAACTAGAGGCTAGCAAGGAGAACAAAAGAAAAAATTTCGGAGAAAAATGTGGAAGCATGTATGGTGACTAGTTGGCAGCCATTGGTCAGCCCTCTTGCTATATTAGGTTGGTTGCATCCACTGCTGCTGGTCACTGTTGGTTGACTACGTAGCAGCCATTGATCAGCCCACTTGGTATAGGGACTGAAAATGAGAAAAGACATCCTTCAAGAGATAGGGTTCAAGCAGGCTGGGCTGCATCCTTCAAGAAATAGGGTTCAAGCAGGCTGGGCCTAGGCAGCCCAGCCAGACTAAGAACCTAGGTGGCCACCTATGCACGTAGGTACCCACTTGAATAACACTGCTAGAATGGAATATAAACATAAAAGGAATTAGAGCAGATGTGAAGAGATATGAGTTTTAGTCTTGCGAAGATCAAATAATTATGTTTAGACCTGCAAAATCATTGCCCTTCCTAAACTAGGATTTCTGATTTGAGGAATATCCCAGCAATTTTCTCCAAAATATAGAAAAAATGAAATAAATAAATCATCAGTAGAGTGACTAAACAGGAGTATGAATAGTGGGGAATGGGGGGGCATTATCAGCAAGAGTTTTCAGCTCCATGTATTTGCTATTCTGTGGTTTCTGTTCTCATTCTTCACATATGGGATGCTTATTCAAATAAGTGATATTTTGATTCTAACATTTAAGCTAAGTAAAGGCTTAGAGATATATCATCTCAACTTTTAATCTTGGTCCTCTATATTATCAACATAAGCCAACATAAACTCCTTTGATTAGCTTTAGGGCCTAAAAAATTGGGAAAAAAAAACACAAATAAAACTCAACTGGTGCTCCCAACCCATCAACTTGTAATCATTATTGACTATATTTAGTAAATGTTTATCAAGAGAAAGTGTTACAATTGGACTTGATTCTTCCACATGATGAATTTAGACACAATATGTATATCTGTATATATTTGCATAAGTAGATTGTATTAGGAAACCTGCTTTCAGACCATCCATGGCCATCTAATGCTTCCCACCCCTCCCTCCCTTCTTTTAGTATTCTTATTTGATTGGTCACGAATTGAAGGGATAATGCTGAAGATGAGTTAGGCCAATATATCAAAGAGGCCTGAAGAGAAGTGTCAGAATTTGATATTGTACCAAGTTCAAGCAAGTGTTCATGAGCAGTTAGCAAAAATTTTTCTTCAGTGAACTGGTTTTGGGCTCATGGTTCTAGAATTTGCTATTTTGAATGTGATTTTTATTAGGCAGGTTAAAAAGTTCAAATTAGTTGGCTTCATTTATGCCCCATCTAATCAGTGTTTTGATATATGGCAGGCTTATGAGAGACAGAAAAAAATAAAGAAGAAGAAATAACTTATAAATCTTTCATGTGGAATGAATTTATATTGTGAATAAATCTCCTCAACCCAAATTTGCAATTCACTGTCAAATTAGCCAGCTAGATAAATATGCATCAATGATGATGGTGCATATCCAATTTTTCTCCAAAATTGCCATGAAAACCAGGCTATAATGGTAGTCTATTTTCTTAGTGCCTAACCTATCTGTGTCCTATTCAAAGATCTGTTACTAGAACTGGTTAGTAATTCGTGCCTGTCATTCTGATTACGTGTTGCTACAATTTCATCTGTTACTAGAACTGGTTAGTAATTCGTGCCTGTTATTCTGATTAGGTGTTGCTACAATTTCACATCTTTTGGTAATATCCTTGGTATCATAGTTCATCTTTCTCACAACACTCCCCCCCCCCCCCTCCAACCCGGAAAAAAAAAAAGAGGGTGCCCCACCTGCCCGCACCACCTCAAATATGTATGTGCGCATGTTGGAGTATTCTTGACATCCTGCCTCAAAAATCAATTTGTGTAGGGTCTGTATATCATATCATGCTGCATTTGGCAGTGCTTTCATCAGGCTGTGCGCATAACAATTTTTACACGAGAATAAGGATCTTCCATTAGCTTTGCCCCAAAACACATGCTATCTGCCCAAGCATAGCATGCTATCTGCCCAAGCATAGCGTTGAACTGTTTTCTGGCTTTCCGCCTATGTGGTTTCCTTTACAAGTGGACTGTATGGCTTTGCAATGGCTATGCAGATATAGATCTGAATAGAAATGTCTGTGCATATCCATTTTTCATCAATGCTCTAATTATCACATGCAATTGTTAAAACAAATGAATATTGTACAATATATGGTGGAGATTCTATCTTGAATTATCAAGTTATTTTTCTGATTTAATGTAGCTTTCTGCATGCTGAAACATTTCACATACTCAACAAATATTTCTTACATTTTATTTTGTTTTTATTTCTATATGCAGGGTGTTCATGCTGTAAACCTAGGGGATAGTGGCTTTATAGTTGTTAGGGATGGGTGCACCAACTTCAGGTCACCTGTACAACAACATGACTTCAATTTCACTTATCAACTTGAAAGTGGCAATGGCAGTGACCTCCCAAGTGCTGCCCAGGTCAGTTAAAGCCTATGACTTCTCTTGTTATAGGTTCTTGCTGCATGGTTGCACAAGCTGAATGGAGGATAGGGTTTTGGGTCTGTTTCTTCTAATTCATATGGACTTTTTAAGTAACCCAATAGGACTCCTTGCAAACGTTGTTTGTATCCACTATTATTTAAAGTTAATCAAATTATCAATGACCGGACAAAACCAAGAAATAACCCCTTACATGCGAAATTAGAAAAGATCTCCTGTATGATCAAACAATTCCATTGAATTGAGTATGACTTTATATGTGAGAGCATCTAATCAATGAACCCAATTCTTGCAATTGCTCAAGATACCCTTTTTTAGCTTCTAGGTCTATTTCCTAGTTCAAGATCCCTCTTACCAAGATCGAATTTTGGGGGATAAAATGGAAAAGTGTATCCTAATCGAGGGCAAGAAAAGCCATAAAATCATAGCATAGAAAAAAGATGCTTAAACAAAATATTGGGATTTAAGTTAGGAATAATTGATAGTTAGAAAGAAATTGTATTACTTAATTATTACTCTTTTTAGTTATTACTTTTACTCTATTAGTATTAATTGTAATTATATAATTACAACACATACAACACAATGAAATTGGATAGAGGAAAAAGCTTGTAATAGTTGGACAATAGTAAAAGCAGAGGAGATGTGTAGCTACTTGCGTGATTCCTCCTAAACAATAATTGTTGGGATTTGGGAAAGCGCCTCGAATTCAGCTCCTGAAGAAGCGTAGAACAGGTGAGAAGCCCAAAGCCCAGCCATAAATAGTCCAGAAAAATAAAGACACCCAACAGGCTGGCCCGCAGACCAGCCATGGCCCAGGCCCAAGCAGTCTCAGCATTTTTTTTTCCCCTGGTATCATGGTGTATGGCAGTCTACGAAGGCTGGGCAGTCCACAGGTTGGCAACGCAGTCTACGGAGCCTTTTGCATGGTGTATAATGGCAACACACATTTGTTGTGCAATTAGATGGCGCAACACCTTCCCTGTGTTGATCTGATGGCCCGGGACATTTCTGACACTATTTAGGCTTGAGCCACATGATTTGCAGTGCGATCAAGACCGATCGGATGGGCTAGGAGTTCTGAATTCAAATCCATATTGGGAAAGCTACAGGACTTCATTTTAGATGCGATTTGGACCGTTGGACTCCCAGTGAGATGCTCTTTGTACCAGAGGCTATAAAAATAGAGGCAGAGGGTTAAGAATAAGGTATGAGGATCCAGAGAGTGGTGAAGGATCTTCAAAAAGCCTGTAGAGGCTGAAGAGTTGAGAACTGTGAAAGGGATTGAGTTTCTTGTTGAGAGAATTATAAGGAATTGAGAGTGGAAGTTCCAATCTTATAAGTTTTATTTTTTTATATTAAAACCTTGCATGTCAAATTGCTTATATTTTAATTTTATTTTTTTCTTTTTTTGCAGCATTGACATTGACAATCATGATCCTGGAAACGGGGATCCATATACCGTACGAGAGATTTTTCGAGAAAGTGGTATTAGTGTAGTGGTATTGGAGTCTCAAATTATTCGTATTGATCGAGATCGAAGATGGCAAGCACAATCGAAGTCAACATCAACCGGTTTGATAGGAAGAGCAATTTTTTCTCTTAGCAAGTGAGGGTGAAAGATGTGCCATCCAGCAGGGATCGATCGGCACTCATATACAAGAAGAGACTGCTCATCATGGAAAAAAAAGACTTGGAGGCAATACCAGATGCAGGTGGTGAGCATGAGCCTCTTGTATTTGATGGATGAGATGGTAATTCATGTACTAAGCAAGACTTTTCCGACAGTGCTATGGGTGAAACTCAAGTTGTACATGATGAAATCCCTTATCAATGCACTCTTTTTTTGGAGGTAGTTCCATCAACTATGGATGATCAAAGAACAGAGCGTGCAGGAGCATCTGAATAATTTTCAAAGGATCCTCACCGATCTCCTTGGTGTTGGTGAAAAGGTTGAGAAGATCACGACGTTGATCTTGGTTTCGTCACTTCCGCAATCCTTCGAGTCCTTGATGACTGCTCTTATAGTGAAAAAGAGTACATTAAGATGGAGGTCACTTCAGCATTACTTCAAAATGAGGTTCTCAAACGGGAGAACCAATCTTCGAGTTTAGGCATGAACTCAACATTGATGGTTTCTGGAGGAGCAGGCGATAGAAAGCAAAGCGACAGAGGATCGCGACATGGGCGGTCCAGGTCAAATGATGCGAGCAAGATTAAGTACTACCAGTGTGACGAGTTGGGGCATCGTGTCATAGATTACTTGCAACTCAAAGATCGGATGAAGGCTACTGTGGCGGTGGTCGATTGTAGCGATGGTAACCGATACTATAGTGATGCACTTATGATATCTGACGAGGTATCCACTTTCTAGTAGATTTTAGATTTTGTATGTCCATATCATATTTGTTGTAGAAAAGAGTTATTTGACTTTTTAGAGAGTAGAGAGAATTCTGTTCACTTACCAGATGGATCGAGTTGTGCAATCGAGGGCGTTAGAATAGCCAGCTTAAAGGCATATAATGGGACAGCAAAGAAACTAGGCGAGGTACTCAGTTTCAGCAAGAATCTAATTTTTCTAAACAAACTAGATTCAAATGGCTACACGTAAAGAACTTGTGGAGTCTTGAAGGATATCCATAGCAGTAAGATTGTTTTATAGGGAAAGAAGCATGGAAGACACTATCTCTTGATAGAAAGTCTAGTGTGAGGTGGTCCCTGGTGCAGATAGGAGCTTAGTGCGAGATGGAGCTTTAGGAGCAGGTAGATCGGGCAAGAAACTAGAGACTCGGAAGGATGACAGGCGACAAGGATTCAGGTCCCGGCGGGACATCCCATGGGACACTGGGACAGGGTATTATCCCATGTGTCGGGACAGGACATCCCACTAGCGTCCCAGTGTCCCAATCGGGACACCTTGGAACATCCCCTGTCCCGAGTGTTGGGACGGGGCGGGACACCGACGCGCCCCGTTCCAGAAAAAAATCGGGACAGCACTGTCCCACGGGATTTAAAACCTTGACAGGCGATGTCACACGGTGAAGTTTCTATTGCTATTGGATGCTTTTCTGAGCAGGTCTCAGATCAAGGTGTGTACAATATGCGATGGAGATGGGATCGAGTGGCCTGGCTCAACTTTCATGTTTGTCCATCCATAAGCAGCAAGCATTTGCTCCAGGGCATGGAAACGAAATCCTTCAGGAGTTCTTAAAATCAAAGTGGAGGTCGAACATCAAGTCGATGCGGAGATTGTTGGGAAAGTTTCTCGAATTCGGTCCTTAAAGAAGCTCAGAACAGGTAAGAAGCCCAATAAAAAATAGTCCAGAAAAAATGGCACCTAGCAAGATGGCCAGCAGGCCAGGCACGGCTCGTAGACAAGCCATGGCCCATCGTGGCGCTTGCACGGGTGCACTGCCTAGGTAGGTGCGCGGCCTAGGCAGGCGCGGGTGGTGGCCCAGACCCAAGCGGTCCCCAGCATTTTTTTTTCCCTTTGGTGTCATGGCATATGGTGGTTTATGAAGATTGGGTGGTCCATAGGTTGGCGATGTGGTTTACGGAGCCTTTTACATGGCATGCAATGGCATAGCATGTTTGTTGCTTGATCAGATGATGCAGCACCTTCCTCATGTCGATTTGACAACCCAAGATGTCTTTAACACTGTTTAGGTTTGATTCGCACGATTTGCAATGCGATTAAGGCCGATCGGACAGCCAAGAGTTATTCTGGAATCAAATCCATGTTGGGAAGGCTACAGAACTTTGTTTTGGACATGATTTAGATTGCTGGACTCTCGGTGATGCTTTTGCACCAGAGACTATAAAAGCTGGGGTAGAGGGCCAGGAACAAGGTGTGAGGATCCAGAGGATGGTGCATGATCTCCATAAAGCTTGTAAGGGCTGAGAGTTGAGAGTTATGAGAAAGATTTGGAATTTTTATTGAAAGAATTATACGGGATTGAGAGGGAGGCCTAATTGATTGTATTTTTATTTTATTTATTTTCTCTTCTTTCTCTTGCAGCATCAACATTGACCAGGGTTTCCTATATTAGCACCGGTACCCATACTGATTGCCAGTTGGTATAGTTTGGTATCAGTACCATATCGTACCGACATGCAGAATGGGTGGACATGTCGGTTCAAATCAGCATGCCAAATTTTTTTATTTCTTTTAATTTCAAATAGATTTTTAGGATTTATTAATTATTTTTTGGTCCAAATAGATATTTGTTGATGCTAATTGATATTTGCATTACTTCAAAACATTTTTAATCATGTGAAATATAAATTTTATTTTCTAGAAAAAGTAGTCAAGTAAAGAATTGAATTGAATTTAAGAAAATAAATAACAAGAATAGGATCATGAACACTAATATTGTCTAGAATATCTTTCTAAGGCTACCTTCTTTTCATTATATTTCTTTTTCTCAAAAACAAGAAGTCAAGTAAATTCTAGCAATAATTCATTTTCTTATTACTGAAATCAGAGTAGATCTTCACTTGTTTAGATATTTGTATTAGTTCAATCAATGTGGAAATGGTCGAGGAACCGGGACATTTATTAATCTGTACAGCTTTTTCAATCTTGCATTTAAACTTTTCAATGATTCAATGATTGGCATATCCTTTTTAACATCAGCTTCTTTCAATTTCTCAAAATTAGACTCTAGATCGTTCATATTTCTGAAAGATCCAATCAATGGCATATCCCTTTAATATTAGTGTATCTTCTGAATTATATACTTTAGCTATGTTGTTCTTTATTATGGATCATGATTTCTTAATGGATGTGTCATCTTGTGAAAATCAAATTAATTTTTTTGATTTATTTAATATTTTGAGGTTCAAATAGATGTATTTTTAAGATTTATTTGTCAAAAATTACTATGAAATGCTGTCTAGCCTTTATCTATGCTACAATATGTTTTAAAAAAATTTCATAAAGTAAGATTACGAGCAATTAATTAAAGAGAAATGAGAAATATAAATATAGTTATATACCGATTTTTAGAATTGGGTTAAGTGTCAATGTTCATAAATATCAGGATCATTAATATACTTAGTAGGAAGATCAGTAAATCCTTTTAGCTAGGTAGCATGATAATTTTGTAAGCTCATCCCATGAGGTATGTGTGATGGATCGTAACTTAGCAAATCCTTCTTTGAGGTTTTGACTTTAAGAGGTATCCAGAGACTGATGATATGGCTATGGAGGGGCTCCATCCGAATATACCGGCAGTAAAATCAGATCCGTAAGATGCTCCAGGTTGCATGAGATAATAATCACTAGAAGATGATGTCTCGGATGCACCATATCTATATCCATATAGATCATAAGTTGTCGATACCGATGAGTAAGAAGATCTAGAATACAAGGATGAGTCTGATACATCCATGGATCCAACTTCATGTGTAAGATCTATAGTTGCATCGTGTCCTGAACAACCTTGCAGAGCCCGTCATCTGTATAGAATCATATCAACATGGGCTTTACCAGCTGGTGCACCATGATCCGTATCTTGTATTGCATGAGTAAACTATGACTCACCAGTGAATCGAAGACCAATAGTCGGCTGCGTCTTCTGTCCTCCGGTCCTTTCCTAATCACTAGATTCTCGACTATCAGAAAAAGTACTAGCATTGTTCTTCGTAGTATTTGAATGTGAATCAACTGAGTACTCCAGTGGAGATGCAACTATCTTTTCTTTTTTTATCTCTGAATCGAATAGATGGCGAGAAGGGATGATGTGATATATCTGCTAAAGTCCTGTGAGGAATATTATTTCTTGCTTATTTTTCAGCATCCATCCTAGCCTCACTAGCTATAAAACTGGTTGGTCGAGGAGGCAATCCTAGTTCATCAAGTTCTGGCACCCGCTGTTGACTCACGATCCATCTAATCATCAGATCTTCATTCTTATTAATATAATTACTCGCAGTTAAATCAGAGTATTCAAATCAACTTACTCCTCAATGTACTTTAGCCTTAATCTTAAATTATAATGTACAAATATAAGAACATTGAGGGATTTCTGTTTTAGACGGTTCCTGTAGGCTCATGTGTGGCTCACCCAAAGCCCAGGGGAGCCACACAGGTTTGGGGGCTTAGGCTTATAAGTCCCCAGGGCCTCAGAGTCATGTTTGGATCAAGGGGATTTGACCCAAGGATTAGGATTTTCATATGTGACTTGTTGGGGGGGAGTTTTTAAGATATTGTATCATAACCCAGTTGGGTTATGGGATTTTATTTTAGGTCCAGAGGTGTAGCCTATTTCCGTACATTGGTGAAAGTGGCTAAGTAATTAATTGGGTAGGTGGTTAGGGAATTTATTGGCTAGCCCAACCACCTAGGATTGTAACCAATTATGTTGGACCAAGACCAAGATCAAGGAAGCCCATATGAAGAAAGACCGCACCCCATGTGGAAGGCCGCACGCACGCCTATATGGAAGTTAGAAGCCGATGTTTTTCTTTTGGGTGAGAGGGCGTGCGTGAGAGGGGATTTTTTCTTCCTTTGGTCGGTTGGGGCTTTCTTGGTTGCAAAGAGGAGCGATTTCAAAGTCTTGTAAAAAAGGCTAGGACTTCTTTGAGGTTAATAATCAAATCAAGAACGATCTCTCTTTTCTCCTGAAATTATTTTTTTTCTTTTCTGTGTAGTTTTGGTTCTTGGTTCCAAGAAATAGTTTGTGCCGATTGTTTTTTTTTTTTTTGTTTCTTCGAAGAAGTCGATTGCTCTCTATTTATCTCACGGAGAGTTAAGATCCCAACAAGTGGTATCAGAACGGGGTTAGTCCGTGAAGGATTCAAGAAGGAGGCGTGGTTCATTTCCAAGAAGGGTTTCATCCCAGGATCCCTTTAGGGTATTTCTCAATCTTGAGTTTGAGTTGGTTTTCACATGGTATTTAGGGTTTCATCCCAGGATCCCTTTAGGGTATTTCTCAATCTTGAGTTTGAGTTGGTTTTTGTGGCCTGATCAACCATGACTACCAGCAATAAGGTGGAGTTTGAGAAGTTCAGTGGGAAGGAAAGTTTCATCATGTGGAAGGTTAGGGTTGAGGATCTGTTAGTGCAGAATTCCCTGGATCTGGCTTTAGAGAAAAAGTCTGAGGAGATGGCGGAACGGGAGTGGCTGTCATTACAGAAGAAGGCGTGTGCAGCCATCACAGGGTGTTTGGCTGATATGGCACTGTACAACGTCTTGGAGGAGAAAACACCAAAGGGTCTTTGGTCAAAGTTGCACGCCCTGTATATGGGGAAGAACATGTGCAACAAGCTGATGTTGAAGAAACAATTATATAGCCTTCGGATGTAAGAAGGTGGAGATGTACTTCTTCATATTTAGAGGTATGACCAGGTCTGCGATGATTTGCTGACCCTTGGAGTGAAGATGTTGGAAGAGGATAGGTCTCTACTCTTGCTATGCTCGTTGCCGAGTTCATTCGACCCACTTGTCACCACTTTGCTGTATGGAAAGGAGACACTGGTTTATGAAGAAATTGTGTCAGTGCTTAGGTCCAATGAGCAAAGGGAAAAGATGACAACGGATGGAGCACCTCAGGAGGGACTCTCGGTTGGAGAGAGGACCAGGAGAGGGAGGAATGGCAGCAGGCGCAGGGGGCGGTCAAAGTCCCGAAAAGGCAACAGAGAGTTCAGATGCTTCAAGTGCAATCAGGTTGGGCACATAAAGAGGAATTGTCCTCTTTGGAAGAAGCAACGAGGGGAGAAGAGTGATAAGGAATCTATGAGTACAATGGCTGATTTGGGGTCTGAGGAGGACCTCATGGTTGTTTCGGATCTGCACTAGAAGGCGGTGAATAGTTGGATCCTTGATTCTGCATGCTCACATCACTACATACCGCATCGGTCTTGGTTCGCTAACCATGCCAAAACCGATGAGGGGACTGTGACACTTGGGGATAACCATCTTTGCAAGGTGGCTGGAGTTGGTACAGTCAGAGTGAGGATGTTTGATGGGGTTGTGCGGACTCACACATGTGAAGCACGTCCCACAGTTGAAGAAGAACCTAGTATCGCTGGGGTACCTGAAGAGGAGCGGTTTCAGTTTCAGTTGCCGTTCCGAGAGTGGTGTCCTGAATATCATGAGAGGTGCCATGGTAGTGATGAGAGGGAAGATGATGGATAATAATTTATATCAGCTTGAAGGGTCTGTAGAGTGGTGGATTTGATACAGCAGCAGTAGCACAAGATCAGCAGGGTTTGTACCGGTTATGACATTATCGTCTTGGCCACATGGGAGAACGCGGTATGAAGGAGCTGATGAAGGATGCACGGATTCTAGACTTGGATACAGGTTTTGCAGAGGTATGTGAGCCATGCTAGATGGGGAAGCAACACCAGGTGAAGTTCTCCACAAGTTCAGCGCGCAGCGGAGGGCCCCTAGACCTAGTGCACATGGATGTTTGGGGTTCGGCTTCGGTTTCGGGGAGAAACGGAGCTAAGTATTTCATGTCGCTGATTGATGACTTTTCGAAGAGAGTGTGGATATTCTTCTTGAGGGAGAAGTCAGAAGTCTTCGCCAAGTTCAAAGCCTGGTTAGCAGAGGTAGAGAAGGAGAAGGGGCGGCATGTGAAGGTTGTGCGGTCAGATAATGGTGGAGAGTTTACAAGCAAGGAGTTCTTGAGATTTTGCCAGGATGGTGGGATCAGGAGGCAATTTTCAGTAGCCAGGACTCCTCAGTAGAATGGAGTGGCCGAGCGGATGAACCGGACTCTCATGGAGAAAGCGAGGTGTATGAGGTTGCAGGTAGGATTACCCAAGGTATTTTGGGTGGATACAGTTGACACAGCAGTCTACTTGGTGAATCAGTCTCCTCATACAAAACTTAATGGGAGGGTTCCAGAGGAGTTATGGTCTGGAAGAAAGGTGGAGCTTGGTCATCTCAGAGTATTTGGGTGCACTGCATTTGTGCCATTGATCCCAGTCGGCGGAGCAAGTTGGACGCCAAGGCCCGGAAGATGGTGTTCATTGGATATCTTCGAGGAGTCAAATGATACAGGCTATGGGATCCTTTGGAGAAGAAGGCCATGATCAGCCGAGATGTGGTCTTTGATGAAGAATCAGTCCTCAGGAGGCAGAAGGAGGTGGAGGTTCAGCAGGAGGTCCAATCGGACGCTGTTGGGCAGGATGCAGCTCAGCAGGATGCAGCTGAGCAACAACTGACCTCATATACAATTTTACCTTTTGCAGATATATCGGGAGGATCTCAGATTCAGGTGGAGCACTCTTCAGTGGTGCCTCCACGTGTAGAGAGCAGCGAGACGCATGCTCATGGCCCAAATGAGAAGGGGGAGGAGCCACCTCCCAGTCCAGGCATTGGAATCACATTGCACAAGCCTAGGCGGATCGTGAGGCAGCCAGTACGATATTGTTTTGACGAAACCATGTCGTATGCTTTGGTGGCTGCTAGTGGTGGATCGGAGACCTACGAGGAGGCGGTGGCAAGCCAGGATCGTGATAGGTGGGTCCAAGCCATGGCAGAGGAGATGCAGTCTCTACATAAAAATAAGACTTGGCAGTTGATGGCACCGCCAAGTGGAAAGAAACCCATTGGTTGCAAATGGGTGTTTCAGTGCAAGGAAGGAATCTCAGAGAAGGAAGGGCCAAGGTACAAAGCCAGGTTGGTGGCCAAAGGATACTCTCAGAAGGAAAGGCATTGACTATAATGAGGTGTTCTCACCCGTGGTTCGACATACATCTATCAAATTGTTGTTGAGTGTTGTAGTGGTGCAGGACTTGGAGCTGGAGCAAATGGATGTCAGGACGGCCTTCCTTTATGGGGATTTGGAGGAGGAAATATATATGGAGCAGCCACGGGGGTTCGAGGAGCCAGGATCAGAAGGAAAGGTATGTCTTTTGCAAAGATCATTATATGGATTGAAGCAGTCGCCGAGGCAGTGGTACCTACGGTTTGATGCATATGTGAGGAGCATTGGCATGACCAGATGTGAGTATGATCCCTGTGTGTATGTTAGAATTTTTGAAGATAACTCTAGATTGTACCTACTTTTGTTTGTGGATGATATGTTAATAGCATGCAAAAGTAGAGTTGTAGAGGACCTAAAGGCAGCTTTGTCACATGAATTTGAAATGAAGGATTTGGGTTCTGCTACAAGGATACTAGGGATGGAGATCTTCAGGGACAGAGCTAGGAGGATGCTTCATTTGTCTCAGGGGAATTACATCAAGAGAGTCTTAGAGAGATTCAACATGGATGGCGCGAAGCCGGCAGCATTGCCTCTTGCCGGTCATGTTAAGCTCTCTAAGTTGATGTCGCCCAGGACTGAGGTGGATGCCGAGGAGATGACGAGAGTATCATATGCTTCAGGAGTTGGGAGTTTAATGTATGTAATGGTGTGTTATAGACCAGATCTCGGGCATGCAGTTAGCCAAGTTAGCAGGTTCATGGCTAATCCGGGCAGGGAGCATTGGAGAGCACTGAAAAGTATCTTTAGGTACTTAGTGGGCACAGCTGGAGTTGGCATATGGCTCAGGACCGGATGCTTGGGTTTGTGGATGCTGATTATGGTAGTGATTTGGACACGAGACATTCCACTACAGGTTGTCTTTATGATGAATGGTGGTCCAATCTCTTGGAGGTCAAGTCTACAGGCTATTACAGCATTGTCTACTACAGAGTCAGAGTCAGAGTACATTGGTATTTCTGAGGCAGCCAAGGAAGTTATGTGGCTAAAGGGACTTGCATTGGAGATGGACAATGCACAGGGAGCAATCAAGATTTATTCAGATAGTCAGAGTGCATTGTGTTTGGTCCAGAATCCGGTCTATCATGCTAGGACCAAACATATTGACATCAGGTACCATAAGATTCGTGAGCTGGTGGAAGATGGTGTAGTGGAGCTCGCCAAGGTGTCTACTGCAGAGAACATGGCTGATGCATTTACCAAGGTTCTTCCAAGGGATGGCTTCTTCAGATGTGGAGCACAGATGGGATTGATGGACCGAGGAGAGCTTACCGGAGCTTTGGAGCGCTAAGGTGAAGATTGTAGGCTCATGTGTGGCGCACCCAAAGCCCAGGAGAGCCACACAGGTTTGGGGGCTTAGGCTTATAAGTCCCCAGGGCCCCAGAGTCATGTTTAGGTCAAGGGGATTTGATCCAAGGATTAGGATTTTCATATATGACTTGTTGGAGGGGAGTTTTTGAGAGATTGTATCATAACCCAGTTGGGTTATAGGGTTTTATTTTAGGTCCAGAGGTGTAGCCTATTTCCGCACGTTGGTGAAAGTGGCTAAGTAATTAATTGGGTAGGTGGTTAGGAAATTTATTGGCTAGCCCAACCACCTAGGATTGTAACCAATTATGTTGGACCAAGACCAAGATCAAGGAAGTCCATGTGAAGAAAGACGTACCCCATGTGGAAGACCGCACGCACGTCCATGTGGAAGTTAGAAGCCGATGCTTTTCTTTTGGGTGAGAGGGCGTGCATGAGGGGATTTTTTCTTCCTTTGGTCGGTTGGGGCTTTCTTGGTTGTAAAGAGGAGCGATTTCAGAGTCTTGCAAAAAAGGCTAGGGCTTCTTCTTTGAGGTTAATAATCAAGAACGATCTCTCTTTTCTCCTGAAATTATTTTTTTTCTCTTTTCTGTGTGGTTTTGGTTCTTGGTTCCAAGAAATAGTTTGTGCCGATTGTTTTTTTTTTGTTTGTTTCTTCGAAGAAGTCGGTTGCTCTCTATTTATCTCACGGAGAGTTAAGATCCCAATAGTTCCTCTGCTTGGAGTGGATAAGGCCGAAGGTCAATCAGTTGTGCTCACATCCACTTGATAACACTATCTGAGAGAGAACCTTGATAGCAAGAATTTTCAAATATTTTGCTGATCTACCAAAATGTACACATCATTCGACTGTAAAAAATATTAAATAATTTAGAATTTCGATTCAATAAAATCAAAAATCATTTTGAATCTAATATTAAATTTATTTGTACCTACCAGGATTCATTTTTTATTTACTTTTGATGGCTACATTAGATCGAAAAGAATCTATGCCCTTTCTAAAAAATTGTCTAGAAAAAATTGTTATTATCATATATTACTTGTGGAAGTTACTGTTAATAAAAATCACTTAACAATTTTAACCTTACTTATTCTAGGCACAACCACGATATCTGGATTGGGCTCCATTTTATATATAACATTGTACAAGACAAACATAAGCTATTCATCTATGGCAATGTTCGGTATAGAGTACTGAAATCTCGGATTCAGATAGTAAGCTGCACATACATTTTTAGAATTAGTCAAGTATACTTGTATAAATATAATTAAATTTAAATTTTTAGAGCCTTCATGATTTATTGGATACTTGCTAGATGCAAATTCGAACTCATTTGATATTCTACCGTTCATCAATGATCCGGATATACTCAATGGTATATGATGGATCTGGATTTTTTTCTTTGTTCTTTTCATGTAATAAAGAAAACTCATCTGAGCATATCGTTCTGAGTCCACTGTCCAGAGTATCTCATATAGAGGCTCTGATAGCCTTAACTATCCTCTTGGCTCGTTGATAGAATGTCTGTCTCGTCATTAAGTTCTTCACAGTGCTTCCATCAGTATTTGTCTTAGTATATCTTTCTGCTGCCACTCTGAATTGACAAATATCTGACATAGTTCTACTTTCTTACCAAGAAGACTATCAAGTGCTATATAATTCATAGCAAACTGTGTGACCCCTGGTCTCAATATTTCTTTCATGTAAAGCCCACATTAATGATAAGATCCGTATATGGTTATAGATGAATTTGGTGATACTCTGTGCTAATTTAATTATCTTCTGTATCCTATGAATTTTTTTAATATCCATTAACATAAAGTCAATACATTGTACAACACAAGAAGTCTGAAAAATATGTGATCATCGCTGCATCAAGAGCTGTCATGCGGATCTATATTGCGGTCTATTATCTGTTATGATTTGCATAACATTCTGCTCTCCCACCTGATCAATCACCTTCTCCATCAATCTGAAGATATAGTTGATATTGTGCACCTGATTTAAAGCATTAATAGATTTATAAACTTTTTTTAATCATAATAAGTCAAGAAATTGATGATGCTTCGTCTAGTAAGACCAATTCAACCATCACACATCACTATCAATCCATACACGAGCCATTTACTCTGATAGGAGGCAATCTAATTTTCTAGCTCCTTATTGCTATCATAAAGCTAACCATAAATATTGCTTGATTCTGGAGGATCTACACTTGCACCAGCAGCCTGTATAGATGTAATAGTAAAGCGATAATATGGATTGTCTACTGTATGCGCTGGGATATAACTGAAGTGAAACCAGGATCCGTAGCCCGCCATATAATTTTTTCTTATCCTTTTTCAGCATAGTATCAATCCTCTATTGCTTGAAATCTCTACTAAGAAAAGCATGTTGATTAACATCGTGGATAGTGGCTCTTGCTGGAATGTTGCTGGAAGATTTCTTTCTATTGTCAAATATTTTCAACATGGATGCAATACAGCTGGTGCCTCTCCTGATGGGCTTTTTGATTAAGGAGGTCCTTCTAAACTCAGACTCCTGTAATATTCATAGAGCTTGATCCCGATGCCGATTCAAAAGTTGACAATCTAAATCGCTCTCTTTGTCTGGCCACTCCTTTAGCTGCCTTTGTTTATACAACCTTGCCTGAATAGCAGCTTTCATCTATGCCTCATTATCGGAAGGAATAGATGCTTTCTTTGATTTCCTGGCATGATAAGAAGGTGGTTCTGCTGCTGGATGATCCATCTCTAACTTTTTTCAGTGTTTTCTCCTTTTTTGCTTTGGAATAAGTAAAGTGCTTCATCAACTGACGGACTTCTTGTAGACACTGTCGATACATATATATATCAAAACAGCCACCAGCCAAGTACTGTTTCAACCTTGTACCTCACCATCCTTGAATTTTATATTATATCATTTACATCTTTAATGATGCCAATCCAAAAGCATTTCTCCATGCATCCAATCAATGTCATGCTTTGAATCCTTATTCTTTCTCGATGGATCCATTCCTGAAGATTGAAAAAGTTCATAAGCTTAATAATTACATAAAATTAATTAGTATTTTATTTACCTATTTTTTATTTTTTTAATTAATTATATATATTTAAATTTTTAAAATATAAAATATAAAAAATTATAATATTATAAAAATTTAATTTGATTTTTGATTCATATATGATCTTATCATTAATGTTATATATATATTTTTAAAATAGTGAGCATGCATAAATATTACTTTTTCTTCAAAATTAGATTTAGAGTACTATTTACATGATACATCAAAACTTAAATAAATCGACATAAAATTTATAATGAAAGTAGCTTACAAGTCCTAGAACTATCTATTTTATAATTTTATAATTAATTATTTTATTATTTTAATTTTTTAATCAAAAAATATTTATTAATTTTAAAAATTATATACTTGACAAAAAATCATGATTTTAGCATCATTATGTAGATCTTTCATATATTTACAACATACTCTAAAATCATGCCAAAACAAAAAAAAATTGATAGCTTCTCCTTGACTCATTTTTTATTTTTCATGAATTTAAAAAAAGAGGGGAGAGGGAGAAAGAGAGAATGGAAGGATTTATATACCTTGAATCTGTGTTTTTTCTTGATTTTCCGGTGTTCAAAGTAGCTTGAAAGGGAGAAAAAAGCTTTTTGAATGCCCTTTGTCGTTTCTATCAAAATTGAGAGCCTCTCGGGCTCTTAGTTACATAACAAATAAACCCCCCCACCCTACACTGTAGCACTTGGTTCGGACCCGAACCGGGACGAACTAGTCGAAATGCTTGGTTCGGGGCCGGTTTGGGAATGGTTTGATAGTTTTTTGTACGACAAAAGGAACCGAAAATTTAGGCCGAACCATGTCGTTTGGTGGCCGGTCTAGTTCGGTACGGTTCTGGGATCCTTGACACTGACAATCATGATCTTGGAAATGAAAATCCATATTCCACATGAGGGATTCCCCGAGAAAGTGGTATCAGTGTAGTTGGTAGCACGAGTTGGTACCATAATAACATATGCTAACATGATATGGAACATCTTTTCGAGACATTCCTCAAAGCAATCATGTGCCTTATTGAGGGTAGTAATCTAAAGAAATTCCCCCTATGAGAATTGTATATGAAAATTTCATCTCGTATGGCTCATGTAAAGATACAGAATACTTATTTCAATGAATTATTTCTAGAACTCAGCAATGGTTCATGAAAAACATGCCTTTTCATTAAGTAGTGAAATTTGGGAGGAGCACATATGATAGATGCCAATATTCTTTTAATATTTAATATTTTTTTGTCATTAGTCTGGTAATTTAACACACCTGCTTGCAGTGAGTGATTGTTTGATATGTAAGCCCCTTCTGGTTGTGCTCTACATGACTGGAGTGTTAAATGTTTTTGACCGCCTTATATTTTGGTTTGAAAGGATAGTTTCTGCAAACTTTAAAATAAAAAAATTAAATTAAATTAAAAAGAAAAAACACGCGCGCGGACACACACATGGTCTCTTGGCAGCTGTCCTTTGCCTCACCAGCAAGGAAATCTGACACCCAGTTGCAAGGCATGAGCAACTATGACAAATTAACAGGGGAACAGGGCTGGACTGAAAACTATTTCTTTTGATTTTGTATGTTATAATGGCATGCTTGCTCAAATGAAGGTCCGGTGCATTATGCATGAATTGGTATGCTATACTTTGTATCGCAAATTAGATCATTAACCTCAGCTAATGTAAGTTGATAGCAATCTTAGTAGCAGAGCATGACAGTTACTAAATAGAAAAGCTGAAGCAAGATCACAGTGGAAGGGGATCAAAAGATGCCAACAAGCTCCCCATGGTCCCGGGCTTCTTGGGAGAACTGAATACAATCCAAATGGTGATTTTTGATATCCCTAAAATCTTGGGCTTGCAGGATATATATCCTTCCTTAATTTCTCCTATTTCTCTGTGCACCCGTTTCCTCTCCTAACCATTCTGACCATTTTGGAGATATCACACAGTATTTATTATTCATTTTGAAATGAAACCATCTAGTTGAGCTTTGGGTGAAATTGATCAATTCCCTCTGATACATATAACCCAAACCAGAACAGTCCAGAGCTCTAAAACTATCAACTAGCAACTGTTCCAGTTTGCCAAAACTGAAATTAGAACCTAGCTTTCATACCTCAAAGTAATTTGACCTAGTAATTGAAACAGGGCCTTATGGTTCAAGCTGAGAGGTTGGCTGACTGCATCTCCAACCTTGTACACTGTATTAAATCCAAATTTTCTAGCAAGAAAGAACAAGAGAGATTTTACATTCAGTCTAAACAGAATAACTTATTTTGGTTCATTTTATCAAGCTCTATAAACTTGCTAGTGTATAAATTTTGGACATTTGTGTGGATTAATTGGTCTCTTTATTTGCATGCGGTCAGGTATTTACCTTCCCTGTCTCACCCGGTGATGTCATCATCGCGGGAACGGATGGATTGTTTGATAATTTGTATAATAATGAAGTTACAGCAGTAGTTGTCCAAGCTGTTAGAACCGGGCTCGGGCCTCAAGTGACAGCTCAGAAGATAGCTGCACTCGCCCGACAACGAGCTCAGGATAAGAATCGGCAAACACCTCTCTCAACTGCTGCCCAGGATGCTGGGTATCGGTATTACGGAGGCAAACTTGATGACATTACAGTTGTGGTATCCTGCATCACTGCTTCCAGTTCTTGATTCAAATCCATCTTCCTCTGTACAGTTTTGGCATCATAAACCAATTTAGATGTACTGCAAGGTTCATCTGCTGCGGTCATTGAAGCTTCTTTTTCAAGAGAAAATTTCTTATTGGTATCTATTTGAGAGGTGGTTCTATCCCTTTTGTATTTGAGATTTCATTCAGGTGGCTTTGTCGCAAACTTAATCTCAGAACCTGGGCATGGTCAGGCCAATTCCTTACGGTGGATAGAGAACTTCTAGCTTCTTCTTTTATCATGTTTTCACCAGAAAGTCATACAGCTCATAGTGATATTTTTTTTTTTATTTTTATTTTTTATTTTTTTGATTTACAATTTAGTGCATTAGCAGTTACTACCTATGACTGGGAAAGACTTTGAAAGAGGAAGGGCCGAAAGGATGACGCTAGTGGAATGAGAGAATTGGGTGCTGCTTGGATACCAGCACTTGAAGTAAGCGGGCCCCAGTTGCAAGAGATGGTCCTTTTCCAATACTTAGAATACCTGTATTTTATGTTGTTCTCCATTTGTTTTAAGTTATATTTGAATCTTAGTTGCTATATCTTGTTCTATGACCGAATCGACCTTAGGAAATCTGTAGCAAGTGATGCACCCTTTTATTATAAGAGCAATAAACAAATACATGCTAAAAAATTGTGTTACGACGAGTTCTCCATCTTGATTCCATATATATATATATATATTGTGGGCAATCTGATCAGAATTTATTCTAGGAGTTGGATTGTTGATCGTTAAGAAATGACCGACCGCTAGATTAGGTTAGCTAAACTTAGGATAGATCAAACAAATTCAAATAAACTTTTTTTTTATTTTTTTTTATTTTTTTTTTCTTGACTTATTCCAAATCAGCAATAGAGGGGTGATTTGCTTTGAGAAGCATGCAGAACCTTTCCTTTGGCTTGAAGTCGACAACCAGGAGGATGGATCCACTTTCACGATCGTGCGGAGCTCTCCTTTCTGGACTGAAACAGTGAATGTCTTTAGTAGGAAATCTGACGGGACTTTCATCAGCGATAGTGCTGGGAACAAGGATGGCAGCACGGGGAGAGGGTGGCATAGTCCCATTTCGGCATTGGGCGGTGGTGTAGTGACGGGATTCGGAGATGTTGGTTGCATTCGGTGTTGCGAGAGATGTCGCGAACGAAAGAGTCGACTATCGATGGTCTCGGGAAGGATTGGTCACCGGAGGGAGGGAGGTTTGGTGACGATGTTGGCGGAATCGAGATGGACTTGGCCGACGATGAGTGAGACGGAGGGAACGGTCGTGGGGCTTTGTCGACCATGGTAGACAAAGGTGAAAGTGGTGTCTTCCGATGATGGTTCCCTCATGAATGGTTGGTTAAGACGGTCGAGGGTTCTCCGGTCGGCTATAAGTGGTGGTGTGGGATCAGCGGTGGCACTCCGGTGAGGTTGTTCTTCGGTCGAAAGGGAAACAAAGATTCTAGGGCAAGGGGCACGGACGGGAGGGAAGAGATCCGGTGGGGTGTTGAGCAGAGGAAGGGGTGGAGGGTGTCAGTGACTGACCTGGCGGAGGACGGAGCTCGGCTTCGACGGGCGGAGGAATGTTAGTTTGATTAGTCTGATAATCTTGTTTTCATGAAAATCATGGTATGGAATGTTAGGGGGGTGGGAAAGTTCTTATTCTACTATATTTTTCGTAGGTTGGGACAACTGTATAATCTAGATCTTTGTGTCTTGTTGGAAACTAGGCTGTCGGGGCTTGCCCTGATCAGGTTTCGGCACCGAATCCAGGGTGATTGGGGTTGCTATGCAATTGAATCTCAAGGGTTATCGAGTGGAATTATTGTTGTTTGGCACAGGGGGATTGCTAGAGTTGATATGTTCAATCGTAGCTCTCAACAAGTTTCCATTGTCATCGGGGGTCCTACTTGGTTATTGTCAGGGATGTATGCAAGCACTAATTATAGGGAGAGAAGATAGCTTGGCAAGAGATTTCTGCTTTAGTGGATCAGGATGTTCCTACAGTGGTGGTTGCTAGGGATTTCAATCGTGTGCTTGCTGCTGAGGATAAGAGGGGGGGTCGGCCTTTTGTGGAGGACGTGGCCTCCAAGGAGTTTGGTCAGTTCTTACATTCTAATGGGTTGGTGGATGCGGGGTTTGTGGGACGTCGTTTTACTTGGTGTAACAACAGGATGGGGGGGCTAGAGTTTGGGAGCGTATCGATAGGGTGTTTGCGACTCTGGATTGGCTCCTCTTGCACTCTGTATAATCTTTGATATCTCATAATTTTATTTCTTGTTGATGCCTTATGCAGCTTTACAATAGGGATCGGTTTGCCTATTTACTCTACATTCAAGGCTATAGAGAAGAGACACCGGAATGAGCAAGAAAAGGGGCTCTTGTATCAGGCAGGTTGGTGGTGGTAATGGTTGTATTACAGGACTTTTTTGTTGTGATAATAGTTGTTTTTAATGGATCGATGAAAAAAAAGAATTGTACAATTTAATTCTAACATTCTTCATATTATCTATATGGAACATTATATTCATGTCTACAATAAGAAATGACTGGTAAACATCACCTCATGCATTCCTTTTTAGTGATTCTGCACCTATTCTAATGATTTTTGGCCTAGTGAAGCCAAGACAAATTACTGCAAAAGATTTAATATTACACCAACTATAATTATGTACAAGAAATCCATTTCATCCATTGTTTCAGTAATGTTTTCTTTTATATGTTTCTTGTAAATGTGGGGTCATGTGTGTTGACCCAAGAAATGATTTTGATAAGTATAAAATATTTGAGTATATAAGGGAACTAATGGTTTATTGAAGTGTATGTTGCAAAAGTTTCATAAAGCCATGATCATTTACAAAAAGATATACTCAATTGCTAAAGATAAAATTCAAAGAATGTAAATTTGAAAAGCTATATCATGTGAAGATGATCAAAAGTCGATCCTCAGCCTCAAAGTGACGACTCTAGTACAAAGGAATTAAGTGGCACAATCTTCGAATTGACTCCTATTTGTCTCGAGTCAACTTTTTCATGAAATACAGAGAACTAAAATTTTTGGCTTGAAGATCAAGTCGATCCTTAGAAGTTGAGTTGACTCTTTCAGTCAAGACAGAGAGCTATATTTTTTTAGATTGGAACTCAAGTCAACTCTCAAGCATCTCAAGTTAGACTCCAGGATAGCTTGAGTCGACTAGATTATGACTAATAGCTACAATGACTAGTTTTGCAAAAACTTGCAAAAATGTGCAGAATGACTATGACAACTAGTTTTGGATCTCCAATGATTAAAAACTCATTTTTAAATATTCTGAGAGTATTAAGTGTGCATTCAAGAAAGAGCTTCAACTTTATAAGCACCAAAAGCTTGAGATTTCAGTTGACTTAAATAAGGAGAAGAAAGCATTAATTACAAAGATTCCTCGACAAAGTTCCAAGAGCTTCATCAACATTTTTCTTTTGTTCTTTAAGAAGCTTTTCATTTGTATTCATCTATACTTTCAATTTACTGTTGTAAGCAAGTTTCAATTAGATTTGAAACTGGAGGACAGGTCCATTTAAGCTTTGAATTAGAGTGTGTTGATTTGTAAGCCTAAAAGTGGCTTAAGAAAGTGATTTTAGTTGATTTTTATTGAGAAAATTAACTAGGTCTTGATTGTGAGCGCAGAAAAATAATTAAGCTGTAATCTTGGAGAGATTATAGTGAAATTCTCAAAAGTGTACTTAAGAAGTGGACGTAGGTACTAAGTTTGATGCCGAACCACTATAAAATTTATGTTTATTTTTCGTTTGATTGCTTCTCCCTTAACTTTCATTTGTATCTCATCTATTGATACATTGCACATTGCTTTCATTGTACTACCATTCTACTTAGCTTAAAAAATTTGTACATATTTTAAATTTTTAAAAATCTAATTCATCCCTTCCCCCTGCATTGTCTATTTGGGCAGCAATAAGAAGGCATCGGGGAAAAGGTGTCTAAATCCATGGATTCTTCACAACCTTGTTAAGTCTGAACTTTTGTTTGACCTAGTAAAGGCTAAAAATATTAATTATATGATATAAAAAGGTTTGTATAATGTATGTATTGGAGTAAAAGCAATGCCTTATATGTATATATATTTATATATATATATATATATATGTTGGTACATGGTACTTTGGATGCCTCGGATATACCCTCGGAACATAGTCACAGAGGTGGATAGTAGGCAACAAGGGGCAAGTTGAAGAAAGTAATTGCTAAGCAAAGTCAGTAAGCAGTGATAAAAAAAGGAAAAGAAAAAGTACTTGACAGAAGTGCTAGGGATAGAAGGTTTGATGAGGAATCTTCTAGGGTTGAAGAGTATGCCACATTCAATGATAGTAAAGATAAAGAGACTGATGATAACTATTATATAGATGTTGAGCTTTTAACAGATGATGGGTTGATAGCTATCATGAAAAAAGTGAAGGGATAATACTAAGAAGGATGATCAGGTGCAGAGGGAGCATCTACTATATGTGGGTGAGTGTAAGAGCAAGCATATCTGCTCCTTTAGATCAACTTGAAAAATAGACTGGGTATAACATGTGATTATGATGATTCATTAGAGTTTGACATACCTAAATCAAGTTCTGAGCATTCTGAGCATGAGCTGGGTGATTTCACGAAGAGGAAGAGGTGGGCTTATTTTAATCCAAAAATTGATATGCATATATGTCAAATTTTGTAAAGATATGGCATTCAATACTATTGAACATTTTAAAGATGCTATTGTCAAGTATAGTGTAGCACAAAGATATGATGTAAGCTTTGTGAAGAACGAGGCTACTAGTGTAGAGGTAAGATGTACATTTAATGGATGCCTATTTAGAATATGGTGTTCATATGAGAAGTCTTGATAGATTTCAAAACAAGATTTATGTTGATGAGCATAGATGTATAAGAAATCATAAGAACAGTCAAATGACAGCTAAAGTGGATTGCAAGAAAATTTGAAGAAAAGTTTAGGGTATGTTCTTGTTACAAGCCCAAAGAGATGAAACATGATATTAGGATAAGATTTGAAGTTGTTGTAAGTATTACTAAGTGTTGGAGGGCAAGGCAAATGGCTTTGAAGACTATTAGAGGGTCTCATAGTAAACACTATCTAAGGTTACTTGATTATTGTGAAGAGATCAAGAGAAGCAACAAGGATATAAATAATCATGAAAGTTGAGAGGTCCATTGATGGCTTACTGTTCTATAGATTGTACATTGGTTTTGAAGCTCTTAGAAAGGGGTTTTTAGTAGGTTGTAAACCCATTTTTGACCTTAATGGTTGTTTCTTGAAATAGATTTGTAAGGGAGAGCTACTAGCTGCAATTTGTAAAGATGCTAATAACCAAATATTTCCAATTGCATGGGTTGTAGTAGAGTTAGAATGCAGGGATTCTTGGAGTTGGTTCATTAATCTCTTGACTGAAGATTTACGGCTTAATGATGGGTTGGGTTGGACTGTTATTATGACCAACAAAAGGTAAATTGAAGTCAATCCCTTTTAAATGTATATCATGCTTATTTATCGAACATTATACTGGTTTGCTTTTATCTATTACATGTAGGGATTGGTTTATTAATCACCGATTTGCTACCACGTGCTGAGCATAAAAATTGTGCAAGGCATGCATATTGAAATTGGAGGAAGAAGCATATAAAGTCCAACTTCTTCAAAGTTGCTAAGTGTACTATAACAAGAAACTTCATGGATGTACTAGATGAGATGAAAGCTCTTTCTAAAGAAGCATGGGAAGACTTCATGGATGCAAATCTAAGAAAATTTGTCAAAGCCTTCTTCAGCCTATTCTTGAACTATGATGTCATTGACAATAATATGTCTTAGACATTCAATGGTATATACTTTAAGCAAGGAAAAAGCCATTGATTGATATGCTTGAAGATATAATGAGGGCATTAATAGTCCGGATGGCAAAGAAAAGGAAATAAATTAAGTGGCATGAAAATATTTGCCCTTGGTTACAAAAAAAAAAGATTGATAAAAACAAGTCAAATAGCAGATGATGTGAGATAATTTATAATGGTGATAGAAAATATAAAGTTACATACAGGGAACAGTCCTACAAAATCAATTTAGTTGATAAGAACTGTGCATGCGAGGAATGAAACCTAACAGGCATACTATGAAATTATGCCATATCTGTTATATGGCATAAGAATGACAATATAGAGGATTATGTGGCAGTATGTAATACAAAGGATGCATGGAGAAGTTGCTATGAGTTTGTGCTTCAACCTGTGAATGGGGAAAGGCTATGGCCTAGAATTGGTGTGGAGGCAGTGCTACCTCCACGATTGAGAGTAATGCTAGCAGGCCTAAGGAGTTGAGAACAAAGGACCCACACGAGGAGTCTAAGCACCCTCATAAGATTTCAAGACATAGAAGATAGATGCCCTGTCAGATTTGCTTCAAAATAGGCCATAATAAGCAAGGTTGCCCCAATAAAAATGATTCATCGATAATTGATACACCTCCAAAGAGACCTAGAGGAAGGCCAAGAAAAAATGAGGTTATCACAACCAAAAGAAAAAACATTACTTCACAATTGCATGCATTTTTTACTTTGCTTATTATATATCAATGCCTTATTACCTTCCTTATATCAGATTATGTCTACCTAAGCCAGTGCTAGGAGACGAGCAAAATTGCTAATTAAGAGAAGGGGAGGGCAAATACCTCCTCTAGAAACTCTTGATCAGCAGGGTGCTGATGGCTCTAGTCATACAAGGAAGAGGCAAAGGCAGGAAATACTTTCCTAGGGTTATGGGCTGTATGTTTCACCAGATACTGGGAAAAGATTTTTTGTAGTAAGATTTCTGTCCATAAATTGAGTTGTTTAATGTAATTCTACTGATTTATATGTGAAATTGTTTGTACAAGGACCAACCCAAGTGAGACACATCAGTGGAAGTAGTGCAACTCAAATTGATATGGGATCACTAAGAACACAAGTAGATGCTAGAAGGAATAAACACAATGAAGAAACTTAGTCATTGTCTGATCAGCCAGGAACCTAGGGTAGCACTGTTGACAATGTTAGTTGATGCCATGGATTATGTTGTTGCTATGGAAGAGGATTGTTTGCTTAGTTAAGCCTATCAGTGGTTTATTTTGATAGTTTCTAATACTTGGACAAGTGTATGAACTTTCATTATTATATGTAATGGAATAGAGTATTTTGGAAGTTGTTCTTCATTGTTAAATGTTTTACAATGCTTTGTTGGAATTAGAAATGGTCACTGTATTGTTATTTCAGTATTATATGTAAAGAAACAATATATTTTCATTATTATACTTTAATGTAAGCATGTCAAATTATGTTGAGACAGTAGAAGATTTTGTTCTGTTATAAGTGTTTGTTGGATTGCTACATCAGTTCACATTATTATTATTTTAGTGTTTGACATATAATGGAACAAATCTATGTTGAAATTACAAGTCCTAGGTTTGGTATCAATGTTTTAGTCTTATATGAGAACAAATCTATGTGGAGAAATGTTTCAATGTTTCAGTTCATTCTGAATTTGCAAGGCATTGTTTCATGTAATTCTCAATAACAGGGCATTGTTGTCAGCTTCAAAGTCATAAGGAAAGTAATGTTTCAATGTGTACACTATAGATGTTTGAAGAGAAATGAGTTTGCTATTTGCAATGTATTCTAGGTTTTTGGTTTTAATGTTTTAATGTGTTCACTGTTGATTTTGCAGAGAAATTGTGTTGGCTATTGATGTTTGGAATTATATGTCCTAAGCAGGATTTCTATGTTTCAATGTATTCACTGGATATGTTTGTAGAGAAATGAGTGTTAACTAACTGAGAACTTTTTTTAGTCTTATGAGAATTACATGTCCTAAGCACCTGTTTAAGAAACTTATCAAAAACCTTAGAGCAATTGTAATCTGAGTTTAGTTTGAATTAATTGTTTTGGTTTGTATATTTCACTTCATTCTCAATAATAGGGTTGGACATCAATTATTCAGAATATTGGTTTGAATTACGATTGATGGTTTGTACGAAAACTTTTTTTCCATTGACATAGCAGGGCATTGTTTACTGTTTTTCCATTGACATAGCAGGGCAATGTTTATTGTTTTTCCATTGACATAGTAGGGCATTTAAAGAAGGATGTTTTCAGACTCAATAGCAGGACATTTGCTTTCATTCATTAATTCTCCTTCAGACTTTCTTGTTCTCCAGATACTGGTAATGCTGCATCACTGTAACATAATTTTTTTAGTATTATCAAAGCCTGAAACTTTGATGCTGATTTTAGATCAAATAAACCCGAATCTTAATAATCAACAACTTATCAAAGCAGGGTTCATTAATTCTCCTCCAGACTTTCTTGTTCTCCAGATATTGGTAATGCTGCATCACTATAACATAATTTTTTAATGTTATCAAAGCTTGAAACTTCGTTGCTGATGTTAGATCAAATAAACCTGAATCTTAGTAATCAGCAATTTATCAAAGCAAAGCAGGACATTGTTTTGATAAGTCTCACTAATTTAAACATTGTTATAAAAACAGTAATAAGGCACCGTTTTCAGCAATGAAACTTTGTAATCATTCTTGCACCATTGCCTTCAGAAAATGAATGACACATGGCAACCTAAACAAGCAACCTGGTTAACAAAATTGATGTAAAAGGAACCGAGAGATTTGTTTGTATCTTTCAATATCTTCCATGTTTATAAAAGCAAAATATTTATAGTAGAATATACATCTTTGTATTAATGTACAAGCACTGATATTTCAGCTTTCTCTTTACTTAGTGACACATGACTTAATTAATAGTGGCACAGGATTGAATGTTTTATATTTTAACTATAGTAACAAAAGCATTTTCATTAGCATTTCTACTATTTTAGAAGGTTATAATACTTAACTTTTTGTACAATACATGTATCATATATAAGTAGGGGCATCAAATATACGGGGCAATCAAACATATTTCAAGTTTATTTAAATGAAAATAACTTTATTAAGAAGAGATGTAAATATTAAACATAAACCATTACATTTAACAACTTTAGAGTATAACATTGATTATAAAGTTGATTTCTAATATCTTTAAATTTTTAAAGCTTGTCCTCTATCTGGCCACCACTTTCAAAATCATTTCATAATAGCATCCAGAAAAGTTGATCAAAACATAACCGCTATTGTTAACAGAATGAATAAAAACATGATTGCAATCACATATAACTTCTCCCTTATAGTATGCTTAGCAAGCTTCCTCTTTAACTCTATACATTCTGCTTTCACCCTTGATGCCTCATCTTTGATGTCAATAGCCTCTTTTTCGAAATCCTCTACCTCTTCTAATAAACCGATTCTCTCATTTGAGTTCGGTCATATAATTTTTTAAACTAGAATTTTTTCCTATATACCTTCTAATTATAGTGGATAATCTTTTTCACATAAGCTTTCAAGTCCCTTGCCTCATCACTTTTTTCAAGTAGAGCTACTTCGGCTCAATCTCTTATTTCTAAATCAATCCAAGCAAAATATCCATAATAGGAATCATTTTGCTATTAATTAATATCCACATTATAACTAAATAACTTAGTAACACAATTTAAGAAATTAGACATCGAAAAAAAAGAATCGATTAATACTAGTCACACCTACTTGATAATTTAGACAACCCTTAAATCTCTATCTAGGATTATTATTGCTCCATAAAGTCCATAATTTAGCTACAAGACTTTACTTGCATCGATTAGGATCTTCATAGCTTCCAGTTGAACCAGTGCTAGGGACTTGAGAGTCATGTAAAGATATTCCAACTCTTCTAGATGCCATGTCATTCAACACTCCTAGATCGATGTCCAATCCTTGCAAGTTGTAAGTAGAGTTAATTTACGAGAACCCAAAAGAAAAGGATAGGTAGATTTAGGAAGGTAAAACCCTACCTAGAAGAATGAACAAAATATGAGATAAAAAAATACCTTCATCGTGGAAATGAATATGTTGGATCACCGCCTTCTTGCCAACTGACAAACCATCGGTCTCATAGGTTCTCACCGATGTTGAATCACCAGGAATTACAAGGATGACCTAGATCAAGATAGTTATAATGAAAAAAACTAATGCTTGTCACATCAACCCTCATTTTCTCTCTCATGTGCTGCTCACGTGACCCACATCAGCACTTTTTAATGGCACCTGAACAAGATTAATAACCGAGATTTGAATTAAACTTTTCTAAAAATTTAATAATCTCATTACACTAAATTGAAATTCAGAAAGAAATTGAAAACTCCCAATTAGTTTAGAATTTTTTTGTGATTAATCCAAAAAAAGGTAATATTTGAAATCAAAGCCATCTTGGATCTACAACTTTTAAGTCAAGCATCTAATTATTTTTTATAACTAAAATATAAAATTAATAATTAAATAAAAGTCGCTAAAATTTTGATATATAAACATGAATTTTCACTAAAAAAATTAAATTCATCAAAAAAATGACCATTCTAAAGTTTACATGATAAATAAGAATCCACTAAATCAAATAATGCATGTTTAAATAGAATTAAAATAGGTGAGAGGAGAAGTGGTTTAACATAATTTAGGTTCAGGCCTAAATAGATCCAAAATAGGTCAAACCTTTCTGGCTAATGAAAATTAAATTGGATCATGAGAAAGTCTTTGTACACCATTCTCAATAGAGAAAATATATACTGCATAATCTGATTGGACCATGTAAATTTCATTTTCAATGCATATTCAATATTGTAGTTTTTTCTTTTCTTAAAAAAATTAAATGATAAAAATATTCCTTCTTTTCTTAAAAAAATTAAATGAAAAAATTATAATACCCATTAGTTTATATTATGATATCCAGTGACCAACATATGACATCCTCATATATTCATGAGATGTCATAAGACCAAGAAGTATTTTCGTCATTAAAAAGTTCAAAAATTTTCAATAACAAAAATGTTCCTCGCCTTGTGACATCCTGTGAATAGAGTTAAAACATTCTATTCACAAAGAGATATCATACAAAAAAAGCAATTTTGTCATTCAAACACGCATTTAATACCTACAATTTATTTTTTATTAAAAATTTTAAATGATGAAAATATTTATATACCTATTTTTGGACAGGATATCATAATTCTATTCACATGATATCATAAAATCAAAAATGTTTTCATCATTTTTAAATTTTTAAACTTTTTTAATGATAAAAATATCTCTTTATACATGAATATCATAATCTAAACCAAAAAACGCAATACCGTAAATCAACGAATATCATAATTTTTCCATAAAAAAAGAATACTTTCAATATTTAAAATTTGTAACATAAAGATAAAACTACAGATATTAAATATACATTTCAAAATTAAACTTATATGACTATTACATGGCCCAATAATATTTGACAATATATTTTTTTTTACACTGCTCCTAGTGGACAAAGAATTACTCTTTAGATTATATACTAAGAGGTTAAACCAAATCTAACCAGGCCATGGCTAGGTTTGGTTACATTTAAGGACTTGAGTAAGTCTTTGTGCATCGCATGTGGTGTAGCAAATTCAACGTGGCCTACACTGCCTTTTCTTATTGATCCACTTGTATCCAAAATGGCATGACAGGATGGGGCATAAACATGTTATAAGTTGAGCGCATGATAGGACGAGGCATATAACAGGTTATGAATTGAGCATGACTAGCATTAATACCATTCAACTTTTATTTAAAATTTTTGTATAGACCAAAATTTTCTTTCCCTCCGGCCTACTTTTTTCTCATCATTTTGCTTGGATTTTGGTAAATGTTTCAGTCTGAAACATGCTCAGATTTTTGTTTAAGGAATCGGTAAAAATTGAAGGAAGAATTTCCCTCGCTCTAAAATGTGCTTTGAGAGTCCTGTCGCAGGAATCAACTTTCGAATGTTAATATAAGCTTCTTCATCTCTGAAAAAGTACTTTGTTTTGGTCTGAGGTTAGAACAAGCCATCGAAGACTTCCTTTATTTTGGTTCAAGGTTGGAATAAGCCACCAAAGACTTCTTCTATAAGTTCAAGACAAAATGTCATCTCCAACAGAAAGTAAACCAAGCCTTTATAGAATCTTATTTAGTTTTCTTTTTATAGTTCTTTTATTACACAAACTGATTTGGTAGTTAGAGAAAGTTAATGACACTCTAAGAGTTATAACTCAGTCTACAAATGATAGGTATTCCTGGTAGGAGGGGATAATAAATATAGTATAAGTTTTTATGCAGGGGTGTCGTAGGTTTGTAACTAGGGTATCATAGTTTTTGAACTGTGATGTCGTAATACTGTTTCAACATATTATTTACATCCTTTAACATCTATAGCATATCATGACATCCTAGGAGTCATACCTTAGTCCAAAAGAAATAGATTCTCTAGATAGTAGGGGTTTCTATTTTTAATTTTATATTTTATGATCGGGTGTCGTAATATTTTAATTAGGGTGTCGTAACTTCTGAATTAGGATGTCGTTCAATGAAAACTCCTTTTTTTTGAAATCTTTTTTCTTCGTGGTCTTTTTATCACAATCTAACAATCTTATTTAAGTCAATGCATGGTTGAAATGTCTTATGATGGAGGATAAAAGCTTTCATATTTTGTTTTATACCAAGTTGTTCATGTTTCGAAGTTTTTGATACTAAAGTTTTCTCAAAAGCATTTTATTACATTATGGGTATCATATATCAGCAATGCATACTGAAATACTTATGTTACGGAGAATCAAAACATTCGGTTTAAATTTTTGTGTAGGGATGTTGTAGGTTTATAACTAGGATATCATAGTTTTTGAACTAGGATGTCGTAATACTGTTTCAGCATATTATCGACATCCTTTAGTATCCGTAGCATGTTATGACATCCTATAAGTCATACCTCAGTCTATAAGAGATAGGTTCTCCACATAGTAGGGGTTTCTGTTCTTAGTTTCATGTTTTATGATCGGATATCGTAATCTTTTAACTATGATATCATAAATTTAAATATTTATTTTTAAAAATATTTGGTTCCATGCCCGTATTATGATACTGTCGTGTCATATTCTATCAAATGTATAACTCATTATTTATTATGTTATTGATAAAATGTCATCTAAAATAATGTATATCAATGTTTATAATTTTATATACAGATATTTTTACACATGGCGTTAAAATTAGAAATCTGGAAAAAATCCAAGATGATCATTTGGATGAGGTTGTTGGTGTTGTTCAGAAGAATGCACCTTCTTCTATCACCCCGATTATAGAGAACGAGTCTGTTGATCCTAAAATTGAAATGGAGTTCAATTCTGCAAATGATGTACACAATTTCTATAATGGATATGCAAAGAGAGTAGGTTTTGGAATCACAACAGTGTGTAGTAGATCCAACAACAACAAAGAAATATGCTTCAAGCACCTAGCATGTTGGAGGCAAGAAAAATCTAGAAAAATCGATGACTCCATGAATCCTAGGGATACTGGCAAAATTGATTGTAAGGCTTCGATAAAAATAATATTAAATTTTAAAAATGATAAGTGGATATTGGTTGATGTTTTTCTTTACGTAACCATGAGCTGTCTATATCATCAACTGGTTATCTACGGTCCCATAGGAAGATCAGCATACCAGAAAAGGCAAAGATCAATAATTTACATGTCATGAATATTCCCACAAGTCAAATATACTCTGCCATGGCTAGAAGGAAAGGAGGTAGAAGATAATTAGACTTCACAGAGAATGATACTCATAATTTTATCTGTCGGGAATGTCAAAGTCAACTGAAAGAAGGAACAGTCAATGGTAATCCATTTCATACAAATACAAGTAAAAAATCCAAATTTTTTTTATACTTTGGATCTAAATAATAATAGACAGCTCAGGATTATCTTCTGGATTCATCTTAGGTCAAGATTGGCAAGCATTTACTTTAGTGATATACTAACCTTTGACTCAACCTATTTGACAAAAATATATCAAATGCCCTTTTGTCCATTTATCAGAGTCAACCATCATTGATAGTCCACATTGTTTGATTGTGCATTGTTATCAGATGAGATGATTAAGATATTTAAATGGATATTTTAATCATGGCTGGATGTAAATGGTGGTCAACCACCTAATGCCATCATAACTGACCAAGATAAGGCAATCGAGTTGCTGTTAGGGATGTTTTTCCCAACAATAATAAAGAAACTTGACATTCTAGAAGTAAACATAATATCAAAAATACATAAACTACATATATTGAGAAAATGATATTCAAAACATTACTATTTGAACAAATCACATAATTTTTCTTTGGAAGTGATGCTTAAAATATAAACATTAATTGAGTTACTAATTTGTGTAACATTGTTTAGAAGTGGATGAATTGAAAAGAAAAAGTACATAACAAAAAATTTGCTTTTATATACTAATTTTTAGCAGCACCATCAATCTTCTGATTCAGGCTCTCTCTCTCAATATTCTTACTGCTAATTGGCGGCGGTACATACTTATATCTTTTTCTATGAAATCCTAAATATCAAGCTTATCCTTGCGAGCAATAAAATCCATATATTTCAAGCAATACAAACTGTAGTCTAGTGATCCTGCAAGCTAGGAAGGGCAATCACCAATCTCTTGCATGAACCAATTTGTTACCTCAGCATTGTCACAGAAGATATGGAACATTGGACCTAGTATATTATGCTACTTCCTTGTATTAGCTTTCTACTTGGAATTGCATTTTATTAAATTCAGATGCATCAAAATCTTTTCTTGCATGTCAACCGCAACTAGGTGCCAGTGAAAATTATTCGAGTTTATGATGGTGAAGAGAAATCGAAATTCGTTTTTATCTTCATCACTGACTCCATCAAAAATCATATTCCTGGCTGTTCTAGCAAGTTTATGATACGGTGATACTGATGTCAGGCATATGCCGGAGGTCATTACAGGTGCAACTATATACTTATGATATCTTTCTGGATGCTTTGTCCAGTTCTTTGTAATGAACTCCTGCTCAGCATTAATTATCTGGCAATGTAATATAAACTGATTAATTATAAATAACTTGATTTCATATAATTCTGAAAATAAATGTAATAATTATAAAAAAAATATATCATAATATACATAAAGAATAAGAATAAAATGCTATAATACTCCATTACTTACATCATTAACTATCATGTCATTATTTAGCAGATCAAAAAGATTTTTTCTGGTAATAGTGCCTCCGAATTTATTATTATAGATGACATCTCTGAAATTAATAAACATAAAGGATATTATACATATTTGACCATAAAGTAGCATACATAATAGAAAAAATAGATACAACTTACGACTTCATCTTTTCTTTCAAAAAGGTGTTGATCAAATTTTCATCATCTTCAATTTGAAGATTCAAATTTGATTCATCGGGGTGAGATATGCCCACCACCTGTCTTTTTTTTTGGATTGGCTTGTTTCAAAAGCATAATCCATTATGATTTGTGAGGCCTTCAACCGTCTAGGTTTTTTTTTAACCTTCTTGATGAGTAAACGAACCTGAGATTTTTCTTTCTCCCCCTCTGCATACTCACTTACATGAGTGTCCTTCAATTTATCATCTATAATATGTTCAACCTCAGTCACAAGGGTGTCATAAACTTTTTCATCCATCATAGTTTCATCATGCCCCATGACTTCCATCTCAACCTTAATATCATCTCCCTCCATCCCTCTATGCCCTTCTTCTTGGCATTACTATCTTTATTTACAAATGAACTAAGGAGGGTTTTAACTTTTGCAAGCCTTTTCTTTATCCTTCTACTTCAATCTTCAACTGTGCACAGCTTGCACAACTTTTTTTTGGAGAGGATACTATTGTTATTGTTTCTTTAGTGATAAGCTACTATTCCGTTAGCATAGGATTAATAGCTCCCTCCACCTATAAGCCAAGAACAATAACAAAATAATTTTATATTAATGATAATAATATATTGTTCATTAACATAACATAAAAAATGTATTATCTTACCAACAAATGAGTTGCAAGTTCACAAGCTGAACAATTTGTCTTTACCTGGATGTCATACCATTTTAACAACCTAGGTAGTTTATTTGGATGTGCTGGGGTATGCTCAAGGAACCAAACCTTTATATAATAATCATGTACGTTAAATATATGGAATATTTAAAATAAATGCAATTACACTTTTACTACATATTAATGATACTTACCATTAGAGCACCTGTATATCCATATAGGATTGACTGTCTCTTAACCTTGTCACTTTTCTTGGTTGGGACTGGCTCCTATGATCTCAGATAAAAAGCAGCATCTGGAAGAGACATAAGAGTCAACTCCCTTATTGTGGAAGCCTAGTCGAGTTGACTCAACTTGGATAAATCATCCAAGTAAAGGATGATATATCTTGGACAATATTGATTTGACTTTAGAGACAAGAACATTGCGAACATATATGCAATTCATAGTCTTACAGTGTCTTCGACATCCTCTTATAAGTTTGATGAATGAAGATGGGCTATCAACTTCTCCAGCCCTTTATTTTGCATATTTAATTCCCTTCCAAATTGTCTGAATAACCGATCCTTCTTATTTTGATCTTCCATTGTAATCTTGTTTCCATGGCATGGCAGACCCAAAATCAGGACCACATCTTCAATGCTGAATGTAAATTCCTTGTCATAAAAAATAAACTTATCACCTCCCTTGTAGCATCTAATAATTTTAGCTAGTAGTTGTCGATCGACAATAAATAGTTGCATGTCAACAAATGCATTGAATGAAGTACTCCAAATAATTTTTAAATGAAGACTAGAAAAATCTATCTTTCAAACTTGTTTAATATACACCGGCTTGCAATGATTTTTAAATAATTATGAAGTCTTCACTCCAGGCAGCCAAACCATTGCAAGATCACCTGAAACATAAGTAAAACATAAATATAAGTTAAACAATAAATTCTAAATAATAAATTTTATGACACTCTGGGAGTCTTAAGACAAACTACGAATGACATGTATTAGAGGTAGAGGGTTACAACTTCTATTTTATAATTTATGCATGGGTGTCATAAATTTATAACTATGGTATCGTAGGTTTTGAACTTGGATATCATAATACTGTTTTGATCATTTTGAATAATATTATAGCATCCGTGGTAATTTTATGACACTCTGGAAGTCATAAAATAAGCAACGGTTGACATGTATTAGAGGTGGATGTGTTACAAACTTCTATTTTATAATTTATGCATGGTTGTAGTAAGTTTTGAATTTATATATTGTAATACTGTTTTGACCATTTTAAGTAATGTTATAGCATCCGTTGCAATTTTATGATACTCCGAGAGTCATAAAACAAGCCACGGTTGACATATATTAGAAGTAGAAGGGCTACAAACTTCTATTTTATAATTTATGCATGAATGTCGTAGATTTATAATTATGATGTCATAGGTTTTGAACTTGGATATCGTAATACTATTTTGGCCATTTTGAGTAATGTTATAGCATCCGTGATAATTTTATGACACTCCGGGAGTCATAAAACAAGCCACGATTGACATCTATTAGAGGCAGAGGATTACAAACTTCTATTTTATAATTTATGCATGGGTATCGTAATTTTTTAACTAAGATGTCATAGGTTTTGAACTTGGGTGTCGTAATACTGTTTTAACCATTTTGAGTAATATTATAGCATCCGTGACAATTTTATGACATTCTGGGAGTTGTAAAATAAACCACGGATGACATGTATTAGAGGTAGAGGAGTTACAAACTTCTATTTTATAATTTATATACGGGTGGTGTAGTTTTTTAACTAGAATACGTAGGTTTTGAACTTTGATATCGTAATACTGTTTTGGTCATTTTGAATAATGTTATAGCATCCATGACAATTTTAGGACACTCCGAAAGTCATAAAACAAGCCAAGGATGATATATATTAGAGGTAGAAGGAGTTATAAACTTTTATTTTTTAATTTCTGCATGGATACCGTAGTTTTTTAACTAAGATGCCATAGGTTTTGAACTTGAATGTCGTAATTTCTAAACTATGATATCATAATTTTTTACTACGAAGATTTAATATTTTTTAAAAAAATATCATGACATCCCTCCATAAAGATAAATTTCAAAATTTTATATTAAAATAGTAAAATAAAATCTACAACATCTTAGTTTAAAATATATGACATCCTAGTCTAAAATCTATGATACCCTAATAAAAAAAACTACGACACCCATGCAGAAATTGTAAAATAAAAGTTCATACACCAAATGTCAACTCTAAGCAGGAATCAAAAATTTTCCTTACCTATTTCTGCTTTTGTAACATCTTTTGGAACGGATCTTAAGAAAATCTTATCTCTCCTGAATAAACAATGATTGTAGTACTTCCTTCATCTACATTTTCTTCTTGCATTGATTTTATGTTCGCCGTCTACGTTGAAAGATGAAACTATTTTTCTTCATTTACTAAAGATTTCAAAAGCGTATTAAAAGTTGAAGGAATGTATGTTCAACAACTAAAAGCACACCAATGACTTCCCGTCCACCAAAGAACAAAAATACAAAATGAAGATCTCTGAGATATCCAAAAAATAATGAAACAAACTCCGGAATGGGATGTCATAGTACAAATAAATTTTTTTTTTTGTTACAGAATAAAAATTGATTTTACTAGTCGTAACCTTTTTCAACGAGAACAAAATGATCAATTGCTAGGTTTAAAATGCCGTAAATGCAGCAATATCAAATTACATAATTCCAAAGGTATAAAACCCACCCCATCATACCATTTCAAATATAAATAAATTAATAAAAAAAATAATACAAGCATGTTAAATTTGCTACATCGCATACGGTGCACGAAGACTTACTCTTGAGGACCCATTCACAACCCTAGCATGACATTTCTTCTGTACCAATACTCTTTTAGCCGAACGAACTTTATAGCCCACTTGCACAAAAAAATAGAGAAGGGTATGATATGAGTGTAAAAAATCCAAAATATGTTTTTCCACCAATTATTTTTTTATGCATTAAACAAATTGCATCGTCAGTACTTGCATTGCGTGAGATGTCTCTTTTTTTTTTTTTTTTAAAGAATCACAAAAAATCCGCTGCTACAAATTTCTGAACATTTCATCATTCAGAACGCCAGAATTTGATTCATAGACCAAAATCATTCAGAACGCCAGAATTTGATTCATAGAATAAAATCGTCCCCACATGAATAACCGTTTTTTTTTTTTTCTCGTACATTTGAAGGGAATCAATGTCCGAACCTGGAATGCATTTCCTGGAGTTTTCTGATGCTTCGAAATAGGTGCTGGTGCCCTCACGGCGTCACCCATCTACTGGAGTCATTTTAAACCCATGACTGCCTTTTTCCTTCCACAAACGAAGACAAGCTCACAGGCCTGATCTACTTGGAAGATTAAAGTAGTAGGAAGACAGAGATTGGATCCCAATCACACGGAAAAGAAAATACAGGACAAGTATGTTGCCGTGATAAGTGAGGAATTCAAATACAAATGACTTTAGTTTGATGGCAATCCTATAAACACATGAATCTCAAGATTATAAAAAACACTGCACATTTTCCAACAGTTATCAAGGTGCCAGCGAGTCTGTTGGCAATGTCTCAGGTGTTTGTACCAAAGACCTGATACCAATGCTGGGTCAAACTTTAACCATAGGCCAGTTTCCATATAAGATTTCCCTCACACCAAAAAAAAACAACGAAACAAGCAGAAAAGTTCTTCCCCCAAAACTACAGACACACACTAGAAGAGTTGTTTCTCTTTCATCAGAATTAGCTAAGTTTTTTTCGATAATCACAGTTAGCAAACTTGTAAAGGGGAAAAAAATCTATAACGTAGAGCTATAAAAAATTGTTACGTTAGTCCATAAATACCTCCCTTTTTCCCAGTGTAATCTTCAACGAACTGAAAGCTCTGAATGACTGGAAAGCTCAAGTATCTTTTTACCTATGCATGTTGGCAGCTTTACATACCCTCTCCATGGGCAGAAAATGTCAAGGCTCCTAGGATGGTGGTTAAGGATTAAAAGGTTTAAATTCATCTCGATGTGGATTCAGGATTACCGGCGCCAGTATAGAACTTCCCAGTATTGGAATCAACTGGACTGTGATGAACGAGGCCACTGCCATCGCTACCAACTGATGGCATTGCTGGTGACTCACCTTTGATGCCTAAACCAGAAGCTACACCAGCTCCATAGAAGCGAGTCAAGCCTGCCTGTTGCAATAAATAGGCCAGATTAACAAATTATTCTGAAAACAGAGGAAATTCTGTCAAAATAATGAAAAGGGAGTTGTTGGAGGCAAGATTGGATCATTTCAACACGAGCATCATAACAAGGGGAGAAGGACAAATGTCAGGCAGAAGTAAGAAGCATGGGTTCTACAGAGGAATTGCCATGGTACAGCTAAAGTGGAAGCTTTTTTATTTAGGAGGAGCTGATTTGAAAGAGTGACCAGCATGTCATGGTGATCCACATTTAGAAGGGATGCAGAGACATTTTGAAAATTCTTCCAATGACGTCAAGATTAGGTTCCAATTATTCACTACAGTTAAATAGTACGGCAATATTACAGCATGATAATACTCCTGCAGATATAAAGAATTCTTTCTAATAGAAAACAGTTTAATTTTAAACGAAAATAATAATCTCGTCTGACTTGAGGTAAAAGAAGACTGACAAGACTAACAAGAAAAGTAGCTAACCTCTAATGAATCATTTTCTGTCTTCAGATCGCTGCAGAGTTTCTGGAGATTTTCAAGCTCTACACTTAGTGCACCATTTTCATTGTTCAGTTCAGCCACCTTCCTCGCCAACTCCTCACATTCTTGCTGGTGACAGAGAAGAGAGCAAGACAATTAAGTCCCAGCAACCATGGCTTAAGAATAATAGAAAAGAACACAAAAGTTAAAAACGGAAATGGCACTTTAATAGTGACAAAAGGTGCCATCAAAACAAAAGATACGGTTATCTTGATATAACGCTTCATGACAAGTAGCTCATATAAAGGAAACTGACAAAAAGAATAAGAACATTGGGAAACATCAGGAATTCTCTTATACACCCAGCTGCCACAAGGGTGATCATGAAAAAGAACCTAATACCATTTAGTTTAGGAAAATAATGGCATCTCACACATTGATATCATCATTTTTATAAGCCATTTAAACCATTTCATGAGAGGCCAGCCGTACAACAATACAAACAAAAAGACGAATTTCTAAACATGTGATACAACAGTAATCATGACCAACAAGCCTTACCCTTGGTACATAAAGTCAACTTTATGATAGTCCCTGTTGCCGCTGAATCTTCCGGATCGGGCTCTCTCGATCGGACTTGCTGGAGTGCGCGTCTCCCGATTCCTGCAAAAAAGGTCCCACGGGCCGGTGGTGTTCCAGCGGGGGACACTCCGATGGCTAAATTAGTGGGAGACTTGGAGCAACAGAATGGAAGGATCGTCAAAGACATAGCTCGTGGAAAAGGAAGAGCCTGCTTACTTCGGGATCCCCCTTTTACCTTATATAGGCACGGAACTTTACCGGAATCTATTAGGGGCTAGGCTAGAAATGGCCAATTTGCCCTTGAATCTTGGTAGTGGCCAGGTGGCACCAGGAGGGAGTGGCACCGTGGGATCTGCAGAGTAACGGCGCTCAGATGTCAGGAATTTGTTGTAACAGAGTTCTGGTACCAGTTGGAAGGGGCCTCCGGGACCTCCGGGCCGTCCTTGGAGCGGCCCGTTTTGGACCGATATGGACCTGGCTGAAGTGGGTCGGTCAGACCTAGCTGAAGGGTCGGTCGGACCTCTGGTGGGTCAGTCGGACCTAGCTGAAGGGCCGTCGGCTCCAGTCTGGTTCGAAGGGAGGCTGGTTGTATATAACAGTTGCCCCTTGCTCTTGGCCTTCGGGAGGGCCTGTAGTTTCGAAGGGTGAGAGCATCATTCTCGCATTAAATGCATTCATCCTTGAGGGGATTGCGGATGTAACCAGGTGTGCTGCGTTTGGTCACTCCCCACTCTAGAAGCTCGCACCTGGGACAGGTGTCGATCCCGCATCGGAAGTGAAGGGAGCAACAGTTAATGCAGAAAGGGCGCAATGATGAGCGACCAACCCAGCCGGCTCGACCGTCGGGCTTCGGAGATGATTTGGATGACATGGCGACATCTGGGTGGTTGGTGCCGCACTGGGGGCGACCCATCCGCCGCTAATTCGGCGATCACGCAGATCGCAGCCAGACTGTGCTTCCTTCCGTCGCATCGGCTTCCGCTGCGTGGAAAGTTGTACCGCCTAACATCTGGGTCACGACGCTCGAGGATGACAACCGCTTCTTTCAAGGGCTATAAAAGGAGATGTTGAGACTGTGGACGAAGCCTTTTGCCGCATTCGTCCTTGGAGAGAGATCTTGGCTCGCTCCATCTTCAACCTTTTAGGAACCCAGCCCTCAGGTCAGTTCTTCTTCCCTCCAAGCCCCGTAGTAATGGCATCTGGTACCCGGAGCTCTGGCAGTAGAATAAAGGGACTAGGTCCCAGCCAGGTCCAATCTGAGCTAGTGCGGGATCGAGTAGAGGCCCTTAGAGTTAGGTTCAACGTTCCTTCCACCCTGCACCTCACCGTCCCAGACCAGGAAGGGAGGGTGACCCGGCTGCCGAGCCCGGGAGCCCTCCTGGTGTATAAGGACCACTTGAAGGCCAGCCTTCGATTTCCCCTGTACGACTTTTTCGTCTAGGTCTTCAACCTGTATCGAGTCATCCCTGCACAGCTGACCCTGAATAGTATTCAGGCCATCAGATGCTTCGTGGTCTTATGCCAGAGGGTTGGAGTAGAACCTAGGACTTCCCTCTTTGCAAACTTTTTTGTCCTAAAGAAAGACTTCCAGAGCAAGGAGTGGTGGGTGTTCAACCCCCGTCTCGGACGAAAGATAATCGGAGGTCTTCCGTCGGCCATTCATGGGTGGAAGTCAAAGTTCTTCTTCATACACAGTCTTCAGCCTTAGGGCTTCAACCCGTCATTGGGGGAATCGAGGCCGATAGTTGACAGAGAGAGGGCGGTCTTGATGGCCAACCAAGCCGACTTCAACGAGTTAGAGGCAGTCGATATCACCATGGTAAAGGAGCTGCTTCGGGGGAGCAGTCTCCGCTCGGCCGGAGTTAGTTGTCATGAACACTTAGGCAGGGTAGAAATCACTGCCGTCAGACTTTTTGTTCCGTCGGCTATATTCCTTCCCTATCCTGATCTTGTTCTTGTAACAGGAGGAAAAATGAAGCTCGACCGCGCGAGGATAGCAGAGCAGGTAGCAAGGAAGAGGACCGCCCAATCCACGAAGCCGACCGCGGGCAGGCAGAAGAAACAGCGGGCGGAAGAATAGCCCGCGATCGTCGTGGCATCAGGCTCCGACGAGGACAATATGCCTTTGTCAGAGCGGTTAGCAGCAAAAGCGTCGGGACCTCTGCCTACAGTCGGGGAGTTAGCCGTCCGATTGGAGCCGGACCCATCGAAGTCGACCGAGGTGGGGATGGCCCCGGCCTCGCCATCGACCAAGCGGATGGAGGTGGCCCGCCCCGTAGCTAAGAAGAAAGAGGTGGCTAGAGGGGTAGAGACCGAAGAAGTCAGCTTCGACACCTTCCAGCGTTGGCACGCTCTTCACAACCCCCGGTAGGCCAGAGACCTACTAAAGGAGGCCATCACCCAGGCAGACTGGGAGGAGTCGAGCAAGCGCAAGTTGCATGAGATGGCGAGAGGCGCCTATCTCAGTCTGATGAAAGTACTTTTGTCGTCCCTTCATTTTCTTCGTCCTTTTCTTTTCTTGTGCATGACTAATATGTTCCGTTGCTTGTAGCTCCTTCACGAGGTCTCGATGATGGACGAAGGCCTCAACGAGATGGTCCACGCGGCGGAGGCCTCGGTTGGGGAGGTCGAAAGACTGAAGGCGGCCAAGGCGGCGGCTGTGGCATCGTAGAAGGCCGCAGAGGAGGCTTTCGACCAGTTTGACTGAAGTCGAATCTTTGAAGAAGCAGGCAGAGGGCTTGCAGACTCAGCTGGCCGAGCGGGAGGCCAAACTGAAGAAGAAGAAAAGGGTCAGGTCTCTGACCTGTCGGCTGTCTGACGTGGAGCGGTCCGCCGATGTCGAAAGAGTGCACGGTCCTACAAGACATTGGCGGGAAAGTATTTGATCGAGCTGAAAGAGGCGAAAGAGCTGGCGACGGAGCAGGTCCGCGCCGCCGTGGCGGAATACAAGGCTTCAGCCAATTTCAACAATGAGATGGAGGAGGCTGGAGTGGCGAGCTACGAATACGGCTTCGACGACTTCCTAAAGGTGGCCGAAGCTTTCCTGGAGCTCGACTTGTCCTCAATACAGCTGATGCACCCGCCGGAAAAAAAAAGGCCCGGCCGACGTCGAGGCCGACGCCCAAACCACTACCGATGCGGGACCGACGGAGGCCTTGGTTGAGGCTTCGGATGCTGTGCGGGAGGCCGAAGCCGAAGCTCCTTCGAGGAGTGGGAAGGATCTCCTTTTGTAAATACCTGGCAAGACTTAGGATTAACTATAAAAGTCTGTCCACATCTTGTACAAAAGTTTTTGGTCAATGAAATGACATCTTGATATATATCTTTTGTTTCGTCTTGTTGTTGTTATTTTATTATTATTTTTTTCAATAGGCTATTCATGCCTCTTGTCGCCGACCAACGACCCTTTATGGGGTTGCCGAGTGCCCCATTGGCTTTTAACTTAGCCATTTATAAGAAATATTTCTAAGTGTCGAGAGGTCGGCTTAGTCCGAACCCATCTCCTTTAGAAATATTTCTAAGAGATCTTCGAACTAGCTGTTTGCAGAAAAATACCTTAAGTGTTTAAGGATCCCACAAAGTGCTTTCCAACTGAGATCGGATTTGAGTTGGCTGCGCTAGAGCCTTTGCCGATCAAGATCGAACTTGAGTGGGCTGCGCTAGAGCCTTTGCCAATCGAGGTCGGACTTGAGTGGGCTATACTAGAGCCTTTGCCGATCGAGGTCGGACTTAAGTGGGCTGCGCTAGAGCCTTTGCCGATCGAGGTCGGACTTGAATGGACTGCGCTAGAGCCTTTGCCGATCGAGGTCAGACTTGAATGGGCTGTGCTAGAGCCTTTGCCGATCGAGGTCGGACTTGAATGGGCTGCACTAGAGCCTTTGCCGATCGAGGTCGGACTTGAATGGGCTGCACTAGAGCCTTTGCCGATCGGGGTCGGACTTAAGTAGGCTGCACTAGAGCCTTTGCCGATAGAGGTTGAACTTGAATGGGCTGCACTAGAGCCTTTGCCGATCGAGATCGGACTTCTTTGTAGAGTAAATTGCTGCCTTTATTGATAATATTTGTAGGTTATCTACATTCCAAGGACATGCCACTTGTCGTCCGTCTAGATGCTCGAGTCGGTAAGTTCCAGCCCGGATTACTTCGACTACCCGATAGGGACCTTCCCAGTTGGGGGAGAGCTTTCCTTGTTCAGTTGGTCTGAATATCTCTGACCTCCGCAGAACCAGGTCTCCGACCTGGAAGCTTCGAGCCTTGACTCGAGAATTGTAATATCTGGCTATTCTTTGATAATAGGTCGCCGTCCTCAGGTCCGCTTGGAGTCGGATCTCCTCGAGCAAGTCGAGGTAAGCCCTTCTCTGCTCAAAATTGGCTGGTTCGACGAAATGATCAATCTGGAAGGACTGCAAGGAGACTTCCACTGGTATGACCACCTCGCTCCCGTAGGTGAGATTGAATGAAGTTTCCCCAGTCGCCGTGCAGGAGGTAGTCCGGTAGGCCCAGAGTATCGAGTGGAGTTCTTCGACCCAGAATCCTTTGGCGTCATTCAGTCGGGTCTTCAGGCCATGCAGAATCGTCCAATTGGTGACTTCGACCTCCCCGTTGGATTGGGGGTATCCGATTGAAGTTAACCGGTGGGAGATATGATACTGCTGGCAGAAACCCTGGAACTTCGGGTTGCCAAATTGCCTCCCGTTATCGGTGATGACTGCCTGCGGTATGCCGAACCGATAAATGATGCAATTTCGGACGAAGGTCTCCACCTTGGCTTCGGTAATCTGCGCCAGCGATTCAGCTTCCATCCACTTGGTGAAGTAGTCAATAGCTACGATTAGGAACTTCCGTTGTCTGAAAACGGGGGAAATGGCCCGAGGATGTCCATTCCTCATTGTACGAATGGCCAGGGGACGGTCAGCGGGGTTAGCTGACTAGCTGGTCGCCTTTGAACATTGGAGTACCTCTGGCATGCATCGCACCTTTTAACAAAGTCAGCAACGTCCTTCTGGATGGATGGCAAGTGATAGCCTTGCCAGATGATCTTGTAGGCCAAGGATATACCTCCCAGGCGGTCGCCACATATGTCTTCATATAGTTCTCTGAATGCGTAATCGGCGTCCGACGGTCCTAGGCACTTAAGCAGTGGTTGCGTAAACGATTGCTTGTAAAGGGTCCCGCCGAGGACGATATATTTCGAGGCCGTCCAGCGCACATGTTTGGCTTCGGCCATGTCTTCTGGTAGGGTTCCTTCATTGAGGAACGCAAGGATGGGGTCCATCTAACAAGCCTCTCGTTCCACTTGATGGTTTCCAATGTCTCTTCAGCAATGCTTGGACTTTGTAGGTGCTCCACGAAAGCCCGGTTGGAGGGATCAGTGACGGTAGTGGCCAACCGTGACAAGGCATCCACCCGAGAATTTTGCACCCGGGGTATATGGATGATCTCGAAAAACTTGAGTCGAGCCACAAGGCTCTGCACTTTACTCAAGTACTTGGACAGGGTCGGATCTCTCGCCTCGAATTCGCCTCACCTGGTTGACCACCAACTGGGAATCCGAGAAAGCTCTGATTCGACCAATGCTTAGTTCATCAGCTATCCTTAGTCCCGCAAGGAAGGCTTCATACTCCGCCTGGTTATTTGATACTTGAAATGTGAAATGCAGGGCATATTCTAGGCTTTGTCCATCAAGGTCGGCCAGGATTAATCCTGCTCCACAACCAGCAAGGTTAGACGCCCCGTCCACATGGAGTGTCCCGGCAGGCTCTGACCCTTCAGCAATATCATCCTCAGGTGTGTCGACCGTTCGCAGAGGTGTCTCCTGTCCTAGGTACACTCTGCTATGAAGTCGGCAATCACCTGAGCCTTCATGGTCGACCGAGACCGGAAGATGTCAAATTCGCCAAGCTTGACGGCCCACTTGGCGAGCTGCCCCGAAGTATCGAGACTCCTGAGGATTGCCTTGAGAGGTTGATCGGTCATGACGATGATTGGATGCACCTGAAAGTAGGACCGCAATCGCTTGGCCGCTATAATTAGGGAGTAGGCAAGCTTCTGCATCTTAGGATACCTTGTTTCGGCGTCATGGAGTACCTTACTGATGTAATAGACCGGCCTTTGCTAGTTATTCTCCGTAATCCGGACAAGGACGGAGCTCACAATCTCATTCGATGCGGATAGGTACAAATACGGGGACTCTCCTTCTAAAGGCTCAGCAAGTAAAGGGGGTCTTCAGATACGTCTTCAGTGCTTCGAAGGCCGATCGACATTCGTCGATCCAATGGAAGAGATCCGACTGCCGCAATGTTTTAAAGGAAGACCTTTCAACTGACCTGGAAATGAAACAACTGAGAGAGGCTATCCGACCTGTGAGTTCTTGCACTTGCTTCTTGTTGGTTGGATGCTCCATGTCGATGACGGCCTTGATTTTGTCCGGATTGACCTCAATTCCTCGCTGGATGACCAAAAAGCCGAGAAATTTTTTCAAGGTCATCTCGAAGGTACACTTGGCAGGGTTCAGTTTCATCCGGTGGCACCTTAGGACGTCGAAGGACTCTTTCAGATCCTTGATGTGGTCGGCTCTCCGGAGGCTCTTGACGATCATGTCAACATATGCCTCCATGTTTCTTCCAAGTTGTCCCTCGAAGACCCTGTTGATTAGTCTCTGGAAAGTGGCCCCGACGTTCTTTAGGTTGAAGGGCATCATATTATAGCAGTACAGCCCTTTATCAGTGATGAAGGCTATCTTCTTCTCGTCTTCCGAGTCCATGCTGATCTGGTTGTACCCGGAGAAGGCATCCATGAAGCTCAGAAGCTGGTGACCGGCAGTGGTGACCACCAGTTGGTCGATCTTTGGTAAGGAAAAGCTGTCCTTCGGGCAGGCTTTGTTGAGGCCAGTGTAGTCCACACATATCCTCCACTTTCCGCTGGCTTTCCTCACCATCACGAAATTCGCCAGCCAGTCGGGGTAGTGGGCTTCTCTGATGAAACCGACTTCAAAGAGCTTCTTGACCACATTAATCGCCGTCTCTCAGGGACGAAGTTCCTCTTCTTCTGTCAGACAGGCTTGCAGGTAGGATCCACCTTAAGCCAGTGGGTTGACTTTCGACGGAATGCCTGGCATGTCCGATACCGACTAGGCGAAGACATCGGCATTGTCCGATGTGAAGCCGACTAGCTCCGATTTGACCTCCTCGCTGAGCATGCTCCCGATCTGCAGGACCCTAGTGGGATCGTCCCCCTTAAGGGGTACGAATATGATCCTCTTGACCGGTTCTCCGCAGCAGTCGGTTTCGAACCTGGGATCAAGTTGTTCCAAGGTGGAATGGTCTCCCGATTTCCTGTCCTGAATGGTCAAACATTGTCTGGCCATCCTGCGATCCCCTTTCATCTCTCCAACCCCGTTTCGAGTCGGAAATTTCGCCAAGTGGTAAGTAGATACAATGGCTCGGAATTTGTTCAGGGCCGGTCACCACATTGTAAGCTGAAGTCGTGCGGACGGCCACAAAATTGATAGGGAGGGTCTTTTGATAAGGCTCTGATCCGATGGTTACGGACAGAGTTATTTCTCCTACGCCAACGGAGTTCCCTCCGAACCAAGTTAACGGTATTGGAGATTCTTGCAGCCTGGTTCTAGGCAGGTTCATTCTGACAAAAGCATCATATAGTAAAATTTCGGTGGAACTTCCATTATCAATGAGGATCCTCCTTACATCATAATTGGTAATTAATGCCGACACAACAACAGGATCATTCCCAGAGATCTGGGTCTCTTGAAGGTCTTCGTCGGAGAAACTAATTACGTTAGAACCCCGAGGCCTTTTCAAGATGTCCTGACCTCCATCCTTCCGGTCGGACCAGCGGTGGAGCATGCCAACATTTCCATCGGTTTGGGCAGCTCTGTTTCCTCCGAGGGATTCCTGGCGATGGAAGTTTCGGCCCAATTCCTCTGGGATCGGACGTACTTATGCACGTAGCCCCTCCTGATCAAATCTTCGATCGCGTCTTTCAACTGGAGGCAATCTTGTGCTATGCCCGTGATCACGATGGAACTGGCAGTACTTGTCCTTGTTCCTTGATGTGGAGGGGCTCCTCATCAGGCGAGGCCTTTGCAGGAAGGTTTCCTTCTGTCTCTATAACGATTTTCCTCGAGAGGGAGAGAGGTGTGTAAGTCTCAAACCTCTTGAGAAAGTCATTCGCCTTAGGGCTGCGACGTCCGACCGAGTTGGTGCCATTGCTGGGAGGTCAGACTTCGAAAGCCCTATCACTCCTCTTGGAAGCTGACCTCCCTTTAGCCTGACGTCAGCTTGCTGCTTGTTCTTATGCCATGATGTATTTCTGAGCCCGGGCCAGCAGTTCGGAGTAACTTGTCGAAAACTTTTTGTCAAGTGAAAAAGTGAATCTGAACGATCGCAGCCCCTTTTTGAATGCCGACATAGCTACATACTCGTTGAGGTCCGGGATCTCCATGGTCGTCGAATTAAATCGAGCCATGTAATCCCGGAGGGCCTCTCCTTCTGCTGCATGAGGAAGAGGCAATCCGTGTTCCTCGGCGTCCGGCTACAAGTCCTGAAATGGATCAAAAAGAGTTTTCCAGCTGGGAGAAGGAATGGATTGTACCTGATCGGATGGCGGAGAACCATATCCGAGCTGCCTTCTTGAGTATCGCGGGGAAGGCGATGCAGTGGAGGGCGCCGGAGATGCCTTGTACCATCATGTGGGCCTTAGAAGTGTTCAGATAATCCAGAGGGTCGGTGGTGCCATCACAGGCGTCCACCTGGGGGATCTTGAAGTGACAAGGAATAGCTTCCCCCATAATTCTGGTAGAGAATGGCGGACGAGAGTCATACACCAGTGCTTCTCCCTTTTGCCGATCAACCAGCTCGGCAATTTGCTCCTCCATGTGTTGGAGCTTGCTGATGTAGTCCCTCGGGTCTCCATTGCATCACTGGTCATCGTCGGAGAACGAATCCGCTAAAAAGTGCGAGACGGACCTCACTCTTTTTCCATCAGCATGAATCTTCTGCAACCTCTGGGACTCTGGGATTGTGTGGGAGCGGAGTCGAGGGACTGCTTGCTGTCGACTTCCCTCAGCAACAGGTCAATGACTGGTTCTAGACGCCGCAAGCGACTGCTGTCCATCGTTGGCCGCGTCTTGTAGGTTCTGAACCGCGGCAGCAAGAGTGTCGATGCAGTTCATAAGGGTCTGGAACTTTTGTTGTCCTGGGATGATTGTAGGCTGGGCGGCATCGTTCTCCCTGAGAGGTTCTCCCGAGCTTGCCTAGGAACGGCCTCTCCTGTTGGAGGTATTCTGAACTCTTCCTTTCACCATCGTTGTCTAGTGGTGAATCCCTCCTTTTGAAGAAAGAATACAAGGGCGAAGGTTCAGGGCACCCCTCCTAGCGCCAATCTGTTGCCGCTAAATCTCCCAGACCGAGCTCTCTCGACCGGGCTTGCTGGAGTGCATGTCTCCCGGTTCCTGCACAAAACATCCCATGGGCCGGTGGGATTCCGGCGAGGGGCACTCCGATGGCTAAGTCAGTAAGAGACTTGGAGTAACAGAATTGAGGGATTGCCAAAGAGATAGCTCATGGAGAAGGAAGAGCCTGCTTACCTCGGGATCCCCTTTTACCTTATATAGACGCGGAACTTTACCGAAATCTGTTAGGGACTAGGCTAGAAATGACCGATTTGCCCTTAAAGAAATCTTGGTAGTGGGCAGGTGGCACCAGGAGGGAGTGGCACCGTGGGATCTACAGAGTAGTGGTGCTGAGATGTCAGAAATCCATTGTAACATAATTATGGTACCAGTAGGAAGGGGCCTCTGGGACCTCCGAGCCGTCCTTGGAGCGGCCCATTTTAGACCGATATAGGCCTGGCTGAAGTGGGTCGATCGGACCTAGCTGAAGGGTCGGTCGGACCTTTAATGGGTTGGTCGAACCTAGCTGAAGGACCATCGGCTCTTTGCTACCTTGTTCATATTGAGAGCTACATTCATGGTCAATACCGAATTTCTGATTCTTCTATGTATCCATTGACAGACATAAAAGACTGTCATCTTAGAAAGGCCTTCATCAATCATCATCCCACACTCGAGTCCAGAACATCAACTGGACATGGTGTGAAGCCCAGCCCAATTGGGCCTATATTGGGCTAGAGCCAGTAAGCCTTGCTAACTTCAGTTTAATTTTTTTAAAAAAAATTATCGAAACAAGGAAAACTTATCCCCTGCCTGATCCATTGTCTTGGAGGAATATGGCTGCACAAATGACCGGACTAGACGTTGCAGGCTGGTAAGGAATGGCCAAAGGCCATTTGGGATGGTTGCATTGCCGAATGGCCAAACTTATCTGCTATTGAGTCAAGCCTATCCTCTTCCAAATTCCTTCTATTTAACCCCACCTCCCTTTGTTGAATCGACCTCATTACCCAACCATTCCTCTCCCTTCTCCAGGACCCGAACCTCCCAATCCTCCTGCCGTCCACAATCTAGCACTACCACCATCTTTGATAGGCCCTCCTCCCTGTTTTCTTTTTGGCCTTGGGTGACGCCACCAGGGCAGCAAGGGGCAATGCCCCTTTTCCCTCTCTCTTGGCTCCCTTGTTCATAGCCTGATGACTGCCTCTAGCCACCACTGGCCGCACCACCACACCCTGGCCACCCTGGTTGCACCACTGCTAGACCTCAGCTCCTTTCCTCTTCCTTCTATTCCCCCTTAAGAGGCACAAGATGGCTTTGTTTCGGCATGGGGGATAGGAGAGAGAGAGAGAAATAATAATAATAATAATAATAATAATAATAATAATAATAATTGGAGGGGGCAATCTTGTGAAACTCTCTCTTTGATCGAACTCTAATTAGGTTGGATCTAGACCGATTTTTTGTTAATCGAAATGGTCCTCATAGATTGGGCCTAAATGGTAACCAAGATTGGACCCATAACCAGGTCTAGACCAAGATCAAACTAAGAGTCTTTCTTTATCATGATTTTTTTTTCTAGAATTGAAGGCTAATGGCAATGTTAAATTGCTTTATCAAAGCCTTCATTGAAAGAGTGCTGGATTTAAAGATCGAGTTGCACGTTACTTTTGGATTCGATTGATTGTAAGTTTCTCTTATCTCTTAGATCTTCATAATACATTTCTTGCATCTCCAAAAACTTGAATTTATACAAAAATTATTCAAATATTTAAAAAACCAGAAAGCTTGAACAAAATATGTAGCTTATGCAAGCTCACATAAAAAGTAATTCAAAATTATGGATCAAACATAAAGTGTCACTCTAGCATAATTAGTGCAAAATTTAAAATGAGATAGTTTTCCTATTTTAATATTGCATCGTGTTTAGAAAGGAGATTACATTTGTTATTTTTGTATAAATTTTTGAATGAAAATTATTTTCCTATTTTTGGAAATAAGACATGAAATTCGAATTGTTAGTGTCATGGAAATATGCATGATGTTATGAGATACTGGATATTATAAAATTATGAGAAAAACTCTCTAATACACCGCATGTTTATTTTCGGGAACTAATCTCTTTTGGGCCTTATCATAGGGTTGATCGTGGCCAATCACAAAAAACTAAGAGAGGATTTTAGATTTTATTGTTATGCATGGCATGTTTTGGAAAAGAAAATTATGTTATTACATCATACTATTAAATTGTTATATTTTGAAAATTAATTATGCTTGAGCCCTCAGAGATATTTGTAAGTTACTGAGCCCATAAATTCCTCTTCTATTTTTTTCAAATCCAAAAGAACATGCAGAGCTTGGGACCGAGTGAGCATAGGACTTTAGATATCATTCTTAGTTTATCTTTCAATAAAAATTGATTTGGACCATTTTTTTTATTATTCTTGTTAGTCTTGGTGAATCATCGTTTTATTGAATAAAAGTATTAGTAAATTTGCTTTTACCACTGCCTGAGTTTGACTGTTATGAATTTGCATAAATAATAAGGCTGGCTTTGCATATCTAATGGGATTAAACCCTAGAGACATATGGCTGTCTATCGCACACCCGGCTTGGGCCATCAGGTCAGGGCATAATATATAAAGTGGCATCGAAGTCGACCTAACCCATAGTCTATATGGATTAGAAAATATTGCAGCACGGGTTCATTAAGTTGATCATGAGTTAATTGTGGTATTTATGAATTGATATATGGATTTGTATCCTTAGCCTGGCAAGGATGCCATGACTTGAATGGAAAAAGTATGTAAGGACCCTTGTGGATATGTATTTAGTCCCACATTGGTTATTCGCTAAAAAGATCTTGAATACTTGTACAAAGCCAAGAAACCCAAATAACACCTTCTAGTTAGCCTTTCTGGATAAGATCTTGGATTGTTACAGATATGCCCCGGCTCGATACGATACCACTATTGCACACCAGTATGAGCATTGATATCGATTTGGCAAACCTTAATACAATACTGCACAAGTTAGACACACTAAGAGTGCAAATAATAGATTTTTAGTGAAGGATGAGGATAGTTTTAAAAAATGATAAAAAGATTATTTTCAAAAGTTATTAAATGAATCAAGTAAAGAAATTTCTATCCATCAGGAATGACTAGGGAGTTGTCCAATTTCTCTGGATCCAATTTGGGAACTATAAATAATTCCAAAATGGTCAAAAAGAAGCACAATAGGACACGATGAAAGACCGATTGAGGTCCGAAAAATGGTGCAAGATATTGCACTCATTTAGTAGCTTATTTAATAAGGTTTATGAAAACAAAAAAAGGACAAATGATTGACCTGTATAAGGAGAAAAAAGGTGATACAAAATTATCATAACTATTTTGGGATTAAACTTATCAGCCACTCTATGAAGTCATGCAAAAGGGTGATATTGGGTAACTTTGTAGCCTGAGTAGTAATGTATTGAAAACCAGAAAAGACAAATCATTAACACATACCTTCATAGGGTGATGTATAGAATTACCTTAATTATTTTGGGATTAAACATACAGCCACTCTATGAAGTTAAGCAAAAAGGTTATAAAATCATAATTAAGAAAAATAATGATAATCTTAAGAAACCAATTTAGTCTTACACTAGGAAGGCCAACACCGGAGGCTACCTTGTCACATGATTGATACAAAAACATTACACAAAGAAAAGACAGCAAAGGATGAGAGACTAACAAGTAATTTGCTGGTTTCAACAATAGTGTCCATTAGCACTAAAGTAAAATTATCCACATGTAGACTAGAACAACAACAAGTGCTAGAAGTAATTGCAGTGCAAAAAAAAAAAAAAGAAATACAAAAACCCAGTTATGACAGGCTTAGACCAAGCATCAAGACAAGTCCATATCATTTACACTAATCATGGACAAATTTGTTACTAGCATTCCAAAGAATGTCTCATGCTGTAAATTACTTGCAAATGGTATAGTGTTGATTAAAAGACAAGATTAAATGTCAAGTTCAATTTGGGGAGGGAAAAAAAAAATAGAGGATCAGGGCTTACAAATAATAGAATAAAAATAGTAACGTGGAACAGAGTTTAAAGTAGAAATGAAGATGAGGCCTCAATCAAGATTGATAGACAAAAGCAACAGCATAATAATCAGTTTCACCATGTAGGATCTACTACACACAAAAAATAAAAAAGGTTGCATATGTAATAGTACTAAATGACATTTGAAGTACCAGTACTTGTATCGCTCGCTACCTTACTTGTATGGTACAAACTAGTTGGTACTGTACCATTGCATAATATTCCTCTTGGTGTAAGCACAACAAAAAGAGTGATGAACAATGTGTTGGTAAGGCCCAAAAATAAGGGTACTACTGGTACCAAACTACCAGTACAATATGGTATGGTCGATATGTACCACTACTTAAACCACCGATACACAAATTGGATGAAGGAACTGGGAGAGCTACTTTAAGGGACATGGTGACCAGTCCATACCTTGTCAACTTAAGGGAAGAATTTATAGAAAAGCAATAAACCTTGAAATATTGTATGGCTAAAAATATTGCATAATAAATGGGATCAAATAAACAAAATAAATTTAATATAAATGCAAAATGTAAAGATGGATGTTTGGTAAATCTAGGAAAGAGTGAGATGTAAAGTTGCACCACTTAAGGATAAAGTGATAAAAACATCAGTTTTAAATGGTATGGACATGCACAACAAAGATTTAAAAGAGACACTGACAAGGAGAAGGATCAAAGAAGAGCAGGGGTCGAACAAAGTTGACAATGGTAAAAGCAATAAAAGTAAAATTTACTGCAAAGAAACTACTGGTATCCATGAAATTACTCTAAACTGTGTTATAGATAGTATTTTTTGAGAATGAGCCGACCAAGAGAATAAAAGGAAAGCAAAAAATCAGAAAAAGAATGATATTTCTTCACTGTACAAGAAATTGAGTTGAAAGAATATATGAACCGATTTACAAGAATAACTCATAGTTTCTTATGTTTCAAATTTTACCACAGACCGTAAAATGATACAAAATTCAGATCCAAAGATGGATAAAAATGAGAAAACATAGTTCGAATTTGAACATAATCCCATCTCTTCATTTCTACTTCGTATCTAAGCATGGTTCTAACTAAGATGAGCATAACTCAGATATCTTACTGTTTCCTACTTTGGCAAATGGATACGATCTTTGTTTAGATAGATACATGGCTTCTAAAGAACAGGACTGAACAGAATGATACACAGTTCAGATCTTAGGAATTATCCAAATGGATACACTAGAAGCAAGTATGGCGGTGGTTGGTTCAAGACGAACATGGGGTGAGAATTGGGATTTGTGAATAGAGCGAAGGAATTCAGTTGGCATTGGGGCTCAGTTGGGATTAGGGCTTGGATTGGAGCTGCAAGCTACCACACAAGAGATGAATAAAAGGAGGTTAGGCGATAAGGGGAAGAAAAAGATGAAGGAAAACAAATCTGTGGATTGCCACAGAGGAAAAGATGGGGATTCCAATGATGAGACAGGAGAATGGGTCATTAAATCACTTTGGGTCCCGTACATAAGGTAAGCTTGAAGATGGTAAGAAGATGGGGAGTCAGAGATGCACTCAAGTGAACAGTTTGGAGGGTGCTTGAAACAAAACCAAGACTAGAAGTTACAGCCTCATGGGTGGTTTTATTTTTTTTTAATTTTAAAAGCACAATTTATTTTGCTTTCATTTTGTCAAAATATCTTGATAACTTTTCATATAAAGTAGAAATAGAAATACCAAGTACATTCTTTGCCTTGATTGTCATATTTTTGTTTTTAAAAATAGTAAAATGAAAAAAAAAACCCAAAAATGCTCTTGGCTATAAATTTATTACAAATTGTTCTTTAACTAATGGAAAAAAATAAATATGTTTATTATTTTTTTAAAAAAAATTGAGTTATGATACCCATAATAAGTCATCAAAACCACAAACATTGGCTAATAGAATTGAAATGCTGTAACAATGGATATTCATATCATTCAAACATGAAACATGTAAATTCGTTAGAACCAATGATATACAAAGTCCTAAATTTTTTAGCCAACTGCAACATGAAATTACAACGTTTATGACCATGATATAGCATCCATATAGCAATCATGACAGGAAAAAACCATGGCATAATGCAATATCAAATTATGACCATTATACACCATCCTCTTAATAATTATAAGCTATAACAGCTACTAAAATCATGACAAAGCTGATATCATGGCCAACTGGCCATGGCCCAAACATTATCTCCATTATATAGCCTCCAACAATTATAATGACCACTGTAACTGAAAGATATATGGTTCTCTATAAAACTATGTTACAATCGTAGCGCATAGGCCATATCCTTTATGGTAGTCATTTTGAAAAAAAAAAAGGGTGGCACCTCTAATTTGCCAAATGATAGGTCCTCGAAGCTAACCCCAAACAGAATGAAGCTCGTCAAATATTATATGGTTCTTTATTTTTATTTGACTTCTCGCTCAACCTCATTCTTTCTGCTCTTCATCAAAGCCAGACTTGTATACATGCTCTTATTTATGAATGAAATGTTTGAATCTAACAAAAGTAAAAACTTCTAATAGATAAATAACTTCAGCATTGAATATAAAGTAAACCCCAACATGCAAACCTAGAGATGTGGGGACAAAATCTTGTACAAAGCACTACTAGGTGGAATTGTTGGAAATATTATCATTAGTTGTTAAGGCAGTGATATGCATTAGGGAAGTACTTGATGGATGTCATCTTGGTGATCATCTTTGTATAGTTGGAATAACTAGAATGAATACCCTTCACTGAAATTAAAGAGAGCAATTATAGTTGTATTAATCCATTAACAGATATTTCTCACTAGAAAAATTGGAATAAGTATGACTAGATTACTACATGAAAGATGGATGTAACGAATGACAAAATGAAACACTTCACACACACAAATCTGAAGCTCCAATTATTGATATTTACTGAAGAGTTCATTTGACCAATAGAAGATTGATAGTGCAGGAATTGTAATACACAAGTAATCTCATGTAAGAAGTAATGCCTATAATGAATTTGAATATTCACTAATGCTCCATTTCTACTCTGACTTGCTAGTCCATGTTGATTCATTTTCATTTACAGTGTCAACTCAGGACGATTATAAGGCCAAATCAATGTTTGATTAATTGGATTAAATGCTTTAAAGTGTAGACATTCACTTGTGCAATGACTTCTCATGACAACAAAATTGGTTTAGTTGGAACAGACAAGTCATTTTTTGGTGAGGTTAAGGCTAATTTCAACTGTGAGATTCTCCAATTCCTCAGAACCAAATACACGCTAGCTAAAGATCCAAGGGAAGATGATGGATCCAGAGTTGTCAAGTAAAGATTTTTGGTTTCTCTCATTGCCACAAAAAAATACAAGGCACAAGTACAGTAAACTTCTTCTAGTAAAACCATGTTATCCCATACTTTAATAGTTCAATAAACATGACAAAATTGTTGCCTCATTGGCATTCCAACATTATAACTTCACACTTCCAATTACCTAGGCCAAAAATATAGCTACTTAGTGCCCTCTGTCGAAAAGGCATCAGATATTGAAGCCTATAGTCCTTCTGGAGTGATGATACAACAAATAGTGAGAAACAAAATCCTCAGACACCTATAATATGATTTAATGATCCTCCTATTGAAATTGTCATCGGTTTAAATGCCCCAATGCACTTGAACTTCAGATAATGTGAATGAAAGTCAAAACTTCCTCTCCTTCAGCAACACACACCATCATCCAAGATCCATAAAATCATCAGACAAAGCCATTGTTATTAGAATTCCACCTCTATATCCAATGAGCCTTCTCAACGCATCTAGCATTAGGCAACACAACCAACTCCGGCTGAACCAGAAGAATAAACAAGATAGTGTAGCTTAAACTTCTAAAGTTCACTTTTAGATGATTTATTCATCACTGTCCTCTCTGTTCAAGTAAAATCCCCATCTCAGGCAAGAACCATATTCAATAAAATGACTCAAAACTTACTCACCTTTATCCAAAAAATCAAGCCAAAACCTAATATTGCCCCCCTCAAGAATGATGAGTTCAAAAGCTTCTTTACACCTTCATGTTCCAATGATAATCTGTTTCCGAACAAGCAAAATATTTGAAGTACCTAAGCCCATCTCTATCAATATATATACATATATATTTTTATTACCTTTATCCACAAATCCTCCCTAGTCATTGGATTTCATAACTTTCTTAAAGTGAACAAACTGATCTCTAGTAACTCCTTGTTCCTTAGCCTCTCTCATGAAAGACAAATCCTTACTCAAATAACAAGATTGTAGCCATCTCCCTGAACCATTCTTTCCAACTACATTGGCAAGGCTAAGGTTATCTTTATAGATACATGATGCCAAACCCAAAGTTTATTCCATAAATCTAACTCCACACTAAGTTTCTAAAAGTTTTAAGATGTTGCAAAATTCCATACATGTACAAAGCATTAAACACCCTAGCGCTAACACCACTTTGTTGAGACATTGACTAGGTAAATCTTTTATCAGATGCTATTCTGCTATGGCATTGAACATGTCCATTTCACAAATTGCAAGAAAGGGGAATAAGTCAGAATTTTCATATATTGTGAGTTGCGATTTATCATTAGGAAGTAGTCTCAGAATATTAAAGTTATCTTGGTGATAAGCTAGATCAATATTTTCTTTCAAGAATGGCATCTGGGACCAGTTTTGATGCTTCTAATTTATTGGTTCTTTGCATAAGAAATTTACTTAGCCAACAAATAGTTTCAAATATGGATAACAAAGTGGATAACACAAGGATATATTTGAAGGATGTTCCACTATCATTATACACTATTAAGATTCAGAATTTTTTCACAGGACAAATGCTGAAAAGACGAAGTCTGTTTCGTGTCAAAATATAGAGTATTAAAAAGCAGGTGGCTTAAGGTATCCTAAAAAGGTTAATATATTGTGGGCGGCAAAAGTTAGTAAGGCAGTGCCTTCTAATATACTAGAGGGAATGTAAAAACAAAAACCTTGAAGATATTGTGCAGATGAATCACTAAAAATTGTTTTGCAATCAAATTCTCAAGTAGAAACAAACTAATGAATGCAGCAGCTTTATTCAGAAAAGAATAATAAATGATTGAGAAACAAAATAATACTTAAATGGTGTGAAAAGAAGCAATCTATTGATAATTTTTGTCTCCAGAAATTTAGGATTGGATATGAATGGACAGCAAAATCTTATGTATAAACTCAACCATAAGAAAATGGAACATATGTTACCATATGGAACCATGTTCACGGGGATAGCATGTGGAAAAGAAGGCAGGCCTTGGCTCAACAGTAAGGTTACTCCATTGGGACCCAAGTTTCACAAGTTTGAACCATGGAAATAGGCTCTTTGCACGTGGAGGTAAGGCTTCTTACATCTAACCCTCCCTAGACCCAACAGTGACAGGAGTCTCGAGCGCTTGGATGCCCTTTATTACAGGATCACATGCGGAAAAGTCTCTTATAGAAGACCTATAATGTGCTATTAGATTTATATGCACCAAAGCTTCTAAAAACCATTCTTCATAATCTACTTTCAAATTGCTAAAGCAAAGTGCATGTCCTTTATTGGTAAACAAAGCAAGAAGTAAATGCCCTTTCATTGACACGTTTACCAACATATAGCAAGGGGAAAATATTGAAAAAAAAGGAGAGATTTTTTCACATTAACTAATTACAGCATTAGGAAAATAGACCAGGAAAGAAGGGAATTCTCCTATCCATCGCATAGGAAAAAGTAGAAAGTAGACAGAACACTAAGTGACGTCTTAGGAAGGCATCAATATATTCAAAGTCCAGCAGAGCCAAAATAGATCACACTTCCTTAAATGACACAAAGTGACGACACCATATAACTCAAAGATGCACCAGACAAACAAAAGCCTATGCTTTTTCCACAAATTTTAGTTCTTGCTTCCAAAAGGTGTTACATAAGATCATATTTTAAGTTGGCTTATAATGTGAGTCAACAATATCTTCATATTTTAAGGTTTTGCAGTAATACTAACAAAAAAAAAAAGCATTTTCTCCAGATTTCTGAAGAAATATAATAGCATGCAGGCTACATAACTGTCATATATTCTGCCTAATGACCTTAATTCTTCGAATTTAAGGTTTCCACTTAAAACATCACTAAATCAATAGATGGACTTGTTTTTCAATAAATTATAAAGTTCATTCACTAAATTACTCCAGCTGGAAGAGATGGTTAAGGTGAGGTTGGACCCTTTTTTTATTAGCAGGAACAAAATATCAAGCTCCCTTTCTCAAGTAATTGTCATGAAGAACAGCTTGGGTATGAATAAATTCCACACGAGATCTTGTAAATCACAACCGAGTCTCAATTTGGGCCATCTGCATTTGTATTCAACAGATTTAGTCTTAAAAGTTTCTTTGGATTCCTTAAAGCCTGAAACTCATGATATGATCACATATTGCAACATCCCACTTTCATACATCCTGCTCAAACGTTAAGAAGAGCACAACCCGAAACATCTCTATTGTTCCATATAATGGAAGCAAGGTTAGTGAAGCAATTATATCTTAGAAAATTTATTTGACCATTAATCTTAAATGGAAATATCATGATACATGCATTGTCATAAAATTCTATGCACCCCAGTCAACACTATCTGAAAATAAACACAAACAGAGGGGGCCTCCTCTGGAACATTTATAGACAATGCTTCTGTAATGATTCAAAAATACAAAGAGACTATAGATAGCCCTTGGAGGCTTCCATCTTTCTGCTAATACTTATCACACTTGCCCTAGTACTCTCATGCATTCTTTGAGATTATAAAATATCAATTTTCAATTTTTGATCATATATGTTGTCATTAGAATTTATTAGTAACTTAATCTTTTCATCAATTAGCTACAAAAGCTCAAAATTGCTTCCTTGCATGAAGATTAGATTGTAGAAATCATTGTTGCTCGCCAAACAATTAATTAATCACAATGCCTTTTTAGCTTCTAATATGACAAATTCACAAAGAATATTGGACGCATGACTACTCATGCAACTGGTATATGTCACTTATTCTTAAAATTAAAGCCCATAGTATTTTCAATCCCTTCATCTAGCATACTCATCATCTTTGAAGAGTTCGTTTAGAAAATTATATCTATCAATTAAACCAGCCTAGTTTAACTTTCCATGAGTACGTAACATAGTGTTAGGGCCTCATTTGAATAAAGCATTCAAACAACAAAAAAATAAAATTCAACGTTTTTAAGAACTCAAAGCAAAAGCAGAAGATAAACCAGCTTGTTTTGGCCTATCAATATTATAGAACTACTACAAAATGATGTGAACATGACATTAAATTGGCAAACTGGTTTTAACTATCTTGGTTGAAACATTTCAATATTTGCTAACAAGTTATCTAACAAAAATGGAGCAAAATTTTTTGATCTTCATTGCATAATCTTAAACCATACACCATGTTGTCTTCCTAACTGAAGCATATCAGTTGTTAAGACACCTCAGAATCGATCACCTAATGCATAGCCACCCACTCCATCCTCTTTTTGACTTTAAGCCCCTGGAGTATGACTCCATCAAAGACCTTTAGAATTATTTACCCCATTTCTATAATCTCAGAATACTCCTGCCAGGACTCATCATCCTAGCATTGATGCATCTAATCTCTACATCTTGTAAAAATCATTCTACTTGTTTACTGTAGAAATCACTAAGTGTATCGATATGATTATAAATATAATGTTTAACCTTAATCATAATGTTTAACCTCACGTCTGATCAAAAAAGAAGGAAAAATAATTAAATAGTAAAATCATTTCTTCCTTCCTTTTTTGACCTTGAAAGCATTTAGAGGGAAGTGGGGAAAAATACCTGCTTTCGTAGCCTCGACCTCCTTGCTGACTCTCTATTTGATTGTTTCCTTCTCTCCCTCTTCAATTCCCTTTCATCCTACCAAAACAGGACCAATTAGTAAACCAAAAGAGCTAAAGCCTAAACAAGGGAAAAGAGAGAATACAAATTCAAAAATTGAACAACGAATTGAACCTTTCCACTTAATGAAGAAAATGAAAATATGTGATGCATGCATACAATCCATAATTGGAGCAAAAAATCTAGTAGGTGTTACCTGCATCCACTGCTGTTCAGCTGTGACCCCCTTCCGTCTCCCCATTGCAGTTGCAACACCTGATTCCATAGGTCTAGCTCTAACAGGCACAGCTCCAGCATGGGAAGCATTCCATAGATCCATCCCTATATTCAAGTTAGTTGGAGGGCTAGTTAGCGTTGTCCTCCCTGGTGCTGAAACTGGCAGTTTTGTTGCAGATCTTCCTCTACTAGTGTAAGATGGTTCAGCAGTTGTGCCACAATATTGGGCAGCAATGATGGGCTGCGAAGTTTCTACTGAGACAACCCAAGCAGATATTTATGTTAATATATATTTGAATTTAGCATAGGCAATAAGAGTTTTTACTACAGAACACACCTTCTGCTATCATATTGCCATAACTTCTCTTTTTTGATGCTGATAAGTCCTGAATATTAAAAAAAAATTATATTAAGAAGATCAATGAACTTCTTTGATGAGCGAGTCATGACTGACAGAATACCAACAAAGAAGCACCAAAAGACAGCTAATTTCATTTGACTTAAGAAGAGTAGTGGTTAAAGTTGATTAACAGTGAGAGACAAGTTGCTTTTTAATTTAAGCGTTTGACTTTGGTGGTTCAAAAATATACGTGTCCCACGAAAGAGACTCATATGTTAGCATAGTATACTTAGAAAGAGGTGTTATGGTATAACCCAAATAAACTCTTTTGAATTTCTAACAAAACAATAAACATCATTGAGAAACAGTATAAACTAAGAACATTTGCATACTCTGGATTCAGTGTTATCATCTCTTGTATCCGATGACCCCTCACTTCCACTGTCACCGCTGCTTAAAAAGCAAGAAACCAAACCAACGCATCACAACAACAGATCTAAAGAATGCAAATAATCTGAATACAATCAACAATAGTACATTCCCTAATCAGACTTGTTCAGAAGCAAATTTCACCTCCGGGATGCATTCTCTGCAGAACCTGAACTAACTTTACCGCCATCCCCTGACTTCCCCGAGGAACCCCCAGCATTACCGGAACTCTCCTTGCTGGCCGCCGAGCCCTTGTTCTTCCCATCTGACGGCTCAGTAGTCGGGTAAGCCATGCCCTATCAAAACAATACCGCAATGCAATGATCAATCAAGAAACCAATTAACAACTAAAAGAGGAATTAAGGAAAAAAGATTTGGTGCTTACCACCGCCATGGAGGGGTGAGCATACAGCGCTCCATGAGCATACATGGGGGAGTATGCGATCGGGGTGCCATAAGGCGGCATCAGATGCTAAGGAGAAACAGGATTCTTAGATACAAGCAAAGAATTCTTCCTGGCGAAGAAATGCAACGAATCAAGCAACTCACATGAGTTCCCCAGACGAAGGGATGGGGGGAGGGGGAAGAGGCTGGGAAGAAGGCCTGCGGCGTGGTAGTAGCAGCTCCACTGCCATAGAAAGCCTGCAGAGACGCCGCCCATTCGGTGTACACATGGGCCGTCGGCGCCGGTAGCTGTTGCGCTGTCGCAGGAGAATCTTGAGACGGCGACGGAGGAACCACCGCGGCAGCGGGTGCAGCCGCTTTTTCGGTCTTGGAAGGCTTCTCCGGGGCGGTGGCCGTCTCTTCCGTAGACGCCATCCGGTAATCTTACCTCCAATTTCTTTCTTTCTTCTCCCTCCTGCAACTGAACAGAATAGCCCAAGTAGAATATCGGTAACATAATAACTTCGACAAGGAAAAACTTTCGAAAGGAAAAGGGAAAAAAAAAAAAAAAAACGAGAAATTCTGGTGATGAAAGGAACAAAAGTGCGGCAGATTTTCCGGTCATAAAGAGAACAAGAATTGGAAGACAAAACCAAAAAAACCCGGAGGTAGGAGACTGACTGACCCTTCTGTGTCTGCTCCCTTTTAACGAGAAAGAAGGGAACAGCGGGGGTTAGAGATGGGATGAGATCTCGGGAGGTGGATTAGGTTTAGGGCAAGGATTCGTCGTGGACGGAACCCGAGAGAGTTCGCTGGCTGGTTATTAACCCGCGAGATCGGGGGTTATGGGAGTTCGCGTCGAGGGTCTCCGTCCAGGTGGGGATTTGGCCCTGCTGCCGCTCGTGGTTTGCGCGAGCGAGCTAGGGTTTGGAGGTTCGACGCGGCGAGCGAGACGCTTGCCACATGGTGGATATTTATTTGGTCCGGACGGGGAGGGAGCGGTGGGCCCTCTCCACTGGCTCGCTTGCACGGTTTTTTTTTTTTGGCTTTGAAAAAAACTTATAGAAGGGGCTGTGAAGCCCGAATCTTGCTCGCCGCCTGAGTTTCGGTCGTTCCGAGAAAGCAAGTTGACCGTTTGAAGAAGAAAGTTTCTTTCGGAAAAAATTGCAGCGCCACCGTTCCTCAACCTTGGATGGGACATGGTATCGGTGCCACCTTTCATCCGTGGTTGTTGTAGGGACACCTACTCAATTTCAGAAAGATCATTCAAATTTCATCATCGTTCCAGAATAATACTCCGACCTTCCAACCAACTCATACTTGCTCCAAACAACCAAAATATCTCTACTTTTTCTAAACACCTGCAAATACCTTTAGACCATGCGGATGAATAAAGAAGTTCCAAACGCTTTGAAATCTACATAGTAGATTATCATTAGCCATGGATCGATACCAAAGTATTTTCAGATTTATATAGAATGAATGAAGTTCAGAATACTTTAAGATTTATATGGTGGATGATCTAATTAATGATGTTTTGAGATCCATGTATCACCGACGGTCGATTTTTAAAGACTAATTGTAATAGTTTAGTCAAGATTATACTTGACAGGATTGAGGGTTGGCAGGGCAGAGCTCTCTTCCTCATGAAAAGGATCATTTTAATCAGGTCGGTTCTCATATCCTTTCCTATTTATTTACTTTCTAATGCTGTTTTGCCCAAATTTGTGATTCTCAAGCTGGAGCAACTCATCCGTGCCTTCCTATTGGATTCTACATCCGAATTGAAGAGTTTTGACCTTATTAATTGGCATGCTATATGTCAGCCTCAGCGCGAAGGGGATCTTAATCTTCACTCCCTCATGGAAAGATGGGAAGCTCTATTCGATCGACATGTTGCTAGACTCCTTTTGTGCCCTAATAGCTTGTGGACTCTTGTCATGAAAAGCAAATATGGCTCTGACCGGCTGGAGGAAAGTTACTGTCTTTCTTTCAACTTCTCTGCTATTTAGAAAGCTATGATAGTAATAGCTCATGTAATTCTCCCTCGTACTAGATGGATGCTAGGAGATGGTGCATCCATTAGCTTTATGGCGAACCCCTAGCTAGTGGATCTACCGTTATCTCACTGGCTGACATTCATTGCCATGGATATCACTCATGCTCTCTCTTTCCATGACTTATTGTTGAGAGATGGCACTCAGCGGAATGCCGGGTTGGTTACCCGTGTTTTCGATGATATTCTAGGGGCTCGGGTTCTTTCCATTCCTCTACCTGTTCATGCATGCTCTAATATTAGGGTGTGGACTTCTTCTCTCCCAAGAGTTGCTATGATTGGTCTGCATCCGTTGTTCCACCATGCACCCCATCGGTCTCTTGATATTGGCTGGGTGTGGAGGATTTGGGTCCATCCAAGGGTTTATCTATTCTTATAGAAAGTGGTATAGGATTACCTTCCTACTACTGTCTTTCTCAACAACAGGGGTGTTAATGTGCCCATTACCCGCCCGGTGTGTGGGGAAGAGGAGTCCTTGGCCCATGCTCTCTTCCTATGTCGCTGAGCTACTCAGGTTTGGGAGACTGTAGGCCTCCAAGCTCATTTTATGCAGGTAGCTGATTATATGGATCATTTTCTTCATTCACTCTGACCTGGCACTGCGCATCCTCAAGATACCTTTATGGTTTATATTGCTTATCACATTTGGCTAACCATGAATGATATTGTCTTTAAGTCTTCCACTCACTCTCCTCGAGCTATAGTGGAGAGAGCTCGCATTCATGCACATGAGTATTTGATGTCGACTATGATGACCTCATAGACCTAGGCTTTCCATCCTGCTCCTGGAGCGCCTACTCCGGTTTTCATCTCTTAGGAGCCCCCACCTTCGAGGTTTGTCACGGTCAACTTTGACGAGAGTGTTGAGGGCCTTCTCGATGGGGCTAGCTTTATTATCCAGGGTCTAGGATTTGGCATCTTGGCTGCTGGTAGTCACTATCTCTATGAACCGACTATCCCGGAAGCTGAGCCGCGGGGCGCCTAGGCTGGCATAGTCTATGCCTGGAGGATCATACAGTTCAACTAACCGATCATCGATGGTGACTCTGCAACTATTATTACTTGGATCCATCGGGCTAGGCGGACGTCGGTGGCACATTCCCTTCTCCGTGATATCGCTCTCCTCCTTCAGAGTTTTTTTAGTTGCATTATCAGACATGTGTATAGAAAGGCTAACTCCGCGACAGACTGGGTAGCCTCCTTTATAGCGAATCATTCTGGCCCTATGCTATAGACTGACCTGGGATGCCCTAAGGCCTTTTCGGGATATCATCCTCTCGGACTCTCTTGGATGTATTCATTCCAGATATCTTAATTGAATGCATCAGTTTACCAAAACAAAAAAAAAAAAGAATGAATAAGTTAATAATATTTTGAGATTTATATGGTAGATAATTTTTAACCATGAATCATGTACCAAAGATGTTTGGAAATTTATATGGTAGATAATTTTTAACCATGAATCATGTACCAAAAATGTTTGGAAATTTATGCTTGTGGATAAATAAAATGGTTTGAAGTGCTATGAGATATGCACTATTGATGATCCTTGACCATGAGCTATATACTAATGATATTTTGAGAGCTATACAGGTAGAAGAATAAAGAGTATATCTACTCGTTGGGTTGGTCTTTACACTGGGCTTAGATAGGTCCAAGCCTGATAGCTTTTGAATCCAAGCCCTCCGGTTTTCTGGACCAAGTAGGCCGGCTAGTAAAAAGATTCTACACAATTCAAGAGATCCTCAAAGTCTAATTTGGCATCAAAATATCTAGCTACTGAAATTTGCGTAAGAGAGCTAAATTCTAAGAACGAGAAGAGGCAACAATGCCGTATAAAATCCAAAATTTCTTTTTTTTTCCCTTGATTGTTAACTATAATTATCACATAACTAGCTTTATATACTTACAGTATTTGGAGTTTAAGAAAAGTACTCCATTTTAAAAGAAATATTAGGATTAAATAAGAAAATTAAGATTCAACAAAGAGCGCAAGAAAATAAAAGAGAATTAAAAAAGAAAAAGATAGCCCATTTCAAGGAAAAAAACTCAAGAGGGAACCCAATAATTATTTAAAAAAATAGTTTTTTTTTAAAAAAAAATCAGCCCAACTTCAGGGGAAAAGGAGTGACTTTAAAAAAAAATTAAAAAAAGAGGAAAGAAGATTTTTAAAAAAAAGAGCCAGGAGATGGAGAGGGTACGAGGACATACGGTGATGTTTTTGGTGGAGTTTTCTCTGGAAGCCGATGAGGTCCTTTATTCAACCGTGGATGGTCACCCCCTTGATGATATGTTGATCTTGGCTCCTTGGCATCTCTCCCTCTCTCTTTCTCTCTCCTTTCTTTCTCTTAGATGTCTCTGCCTTCCAAGTTCAAACACAAGAAGAGTGAAGACGAGAGGGGAAGCAGATGGATTGGTATTGGCTCGACACGGAGAAGAAGAGGCAATGCTCTAGCTACTGTTTCTTTTATGAATCGGGCATCAGTCACCAAAGTAGGTGAGCAATATGTATTTATATAATTCTGAACCGAAGCCGAGTCAATGTAAACCTGAGTCCTACCTATTTAATGGGTAGGGTCAAATTTCAAGCCTGACTTGACTTGCCAGGCTTAAAATTTAGATCCAAACCTATCCAAAATACTTCGCACTTAGACAGGTTAGATGAGTTGTCCAGCATTTGAACAACTCTAGAAAAAAGATTTGGAGTGCTTTGAGATATGTGTAGTGGATGATCTCTAACTATGAGCAATATGCCAAAGATGCTTTAAGATCTACATAAACAGATGAATGAAAAGATTTATAGTACTTTAGAATCTGTGTAATGGATGATTTTTATTTATGATCCATGTACACGTGATGCTTTAAAATATATGCAGGTGGATGAATGAAGAAGTTTGGAGTACTCAGTTTCCCATGCAATGGATAATTGTTAGTTATGTATTATATATTAAAGGTTTTTTAAGATATGTGGAGGTAGATCAATAAATGAAGGGATTTGGAATGCTGCGAGATTTGTGATGGATGATCCTTAACTATGTATTATGTGTGAAGGATATTTTGACATATGATTCATATGAAAAAGATCCTTTAAGACTTCACCCTATCTAATACATATCAAGAGCATTTTTATTCCATAACCATTTTGTGTTATCATGCGACAGTCACATACCACCACCTTATTAATCCATGTAAATGTAAGGTAACCTTTAAATGTTTTGGAAACTTGAATGGTTGGTTTGAAACTTTTTAAAATTGAGGGGTATCTTGGGAATACATCCAAAGTTAAGGAGGTGTTGTCATTATTTATTTCTTTTTTATCTGATGCACAAATATTTACTCATTTTCTTTTCTTTCCTTATATTTTTTCTTTTATTAAGTGAACTTGCAGCATCTTGATTAGTAAGATGAACTTATTGTTTTCACTTGTAACAAAAGAGGAGGAAGACTTGATTCTCAAATATTGACATGCCATTTTTTAATTTGACATCTAAATTTTATTAATAAAATTTTCAATGGTTATGAGATAGTTTTTAATATCAAAATATACATTAGTCAATGTGGCATGATTAATTATTTTCATTATCATGTTCAAAAAAAATCTATGGAATTTCATGCCTAAGCTTAAATGGAATGGTTGACTAAGTCCTGCTAGTATGCTTGGAGAGTAGGAAAAATGAAAAGAATCTTTTGAACTTGGTAAGACATGCTACAAGTTACATTCCAGCAGACATTCTAGACAAAGAGAAATATTTGGTTTTATTTAATACATAATATAATGCCTACATATTTGAGTGTGTTTAGACGATTTGATAATCCCTGTATCTTAGCAATATATCATATCTCATGAGTTTGGCAAGGTGTTGATAGGATTTGTTCTATCATTCTCTCAAAAACATCAAGAGGATTCATGTGAAAACAATATTTAAAAAATATAAAAACTTTTTTTTGATAATAAAAGAAAACATTTTATTCAATGCATCATTGCATGGGGATACCATAAAATACCAATCAGCTGCAATCATGATATAGGGAACTTTTAACAAAATCTCATGTAATTCATTGATCTCAGTACTAAATCATCAGTCACTCCATGTATTGCATGTCATCATCATTATTATTTTTTGCTCAAGTGCAACTTGGGGATATGTTTTCAGAAAGAATTAAATAAAAAATTTAAAATTCAAAACTACAAGTAGCACCGATTTATATCAAGAAATATGAGATTTTTATATAAAATATAAGAAGTCTTTTCTTTTTAACAGCACCTTGGATCTTTACTCAAAATTTAATGTATCATGAAGGTGTCAACAACATTATCTATAGAATTAACTAGGAATATTTATTAGTGACATATGTAAACATATTTAGGTTTTGAAGGAGGGCTAAGATATTTGACATATATTTAGGTCCTGATTCTCCCACTTAAGAGCCATTTGGTTGATTTGGAGGGCCCCAAACTAACGACCTAACCTATTCAATAATTGAGTTGATTTAAGTTGGCTTGGATTTTGGCAAGCCATTAAGTTGATGGGTTGACATGCTTATTTCAAGTGGGTGTAAGCATGAGGATTTTCGGTCTATTATTATCACACCATCTCCCTGGTCAAGTACATAAAATGCATTGGCTTTATCTTATCCCAAATTTGAAATGATCTAGCATGTTGTTTAATTTAATTTATCAGTTGCTTTCATCAAGTTACGAGACACCTTCAATTTTATCCATTTATTCATCAACTTTTTTTACTTGTAAGGGAATCATAAACTTGTGGCCATATTTTTATTCATTGCATCTATCCTGTATTTCATAATTATAGTACTTTCCATTCTAGATCATCTTGAGTTCATTTGTAAGTTTCGCTGGTCTGACATGCTCATGACCAAGTTGCCACTATATAACATTCTTCATGAAATCCGTGTAATAATTATCATCAATAATGTTCTATGATTCACTTAAACAACATTAGAAAGATTTACATAAGCTACATTTTATGCTTCACATTGTCTAATCATTAGCCATCAAATTTTTAGCTCAATATAAAGATCTACTACTCATGTTTAGTCTTGAATTAGAACTTAATGCTAGCAACATCAACTTGGTACTAATATATATTGTGGTACCATCTATACTGATATCATTTATTAAGAAAACTCTCGTGTAGAATATGGATTTCCATGTTTTAGAGCATGATGTCGTTATTGATGCAAGAAAAGGGAGAAAAGAAAATAGAATAGAAAATACAATCAACGGGACATGCAAGACTTCATTATAAGAAAAAATATAAATGAGATTATACACTATTACCTTGTATAAAAAACTCAACAAAAAATCTAAAAAATCCCTTTCATAAGCTCTCAACTCTCCTAGAAGCCCTCTAGATCCTCTGTAAACCTTCTCACCACCCTCTAGATCCTTTGCTTGATGCTATTCTCGGTCTCTATTAAATAGAGGCCAAAATCCTAAGAATCTTGGTTCAAACCACGTTAAAAATAGACTTCAATTCTTTGTACAAGTCCTATTTGACCCCTTGAAGCCTCCCAGCCATCTGATTGCATTAAAATCATAGCAAATCATGCTCATATCTGATCAACATCAACCACAGCCATCCGATCATACCCAGATCATGTGTTGGAACATCGGATAGTGCAAAATCATCTAGATCAAGTCTCAAACAAAGTCGGAACATCCAATGGCCATCAGATCTTGCCCGGGATTACACGGAGCCATCCAATCTTGCAAAACTTTTTGTGGATTGCAAAAAATATCCTTGTGAACCATGCAAAATGCGGTCCATAAGACCACGTGCATGCATAGCATGGCCTGGGCTGCATGCATCTGCACACGAGCCTGCGGCTGTGTGGGCTTTCTTCCTTGCAGGCCGAGTTTGTAGTTATGCATGCTACGAGCTTGGGTTTGCTCTGGACTAGGCTCGAGGTATAGCCCAACAACTTCTACCTTGATTCCATATCCGACGTCCACATAATCTTTTGAGAGCTCTTGAAAGATCTTGCCTCCATATCCTATGACAAATGCCTGTTGCTCATGGATGGATAAATATGAGAGTCAAGCTAGGCTGCTCGATCCTATCTTAATCTTGTACTGTGTTTACCTTGACCTGAGACATACTCGAGATAACTTTCTATAGTAATAGAAACTTCATTGTACTATGTCACTTGTCATCCTCCTGAATCTCTAGTTTTATACCTGATCCACCTGCATCTAAAACTTCACCTCGCTCCTAGGACTCTATTTCATGCTGAACTCCTATCAAAAAATAGTGTCCTTTATGCTCTTCCCCTTTATAATAGCCCTATTACCATAGATAACCTTCAGGATTCCATTACTAACTCTCCATATGTAACCATTTGAATTCAATTTACTCGGTATTATTAGATTCTTACTAAAGCTAGACATATATCGGATCTCATCCAATTTTCTTGATATTACATCATGAAGCTTTAAGTTGACTGCCCCTTCATCCTTGATCGCATAGCTTGATTTGCCTAGTAAGTAGACAGTACCCTCTTTACTCTTTAAAGAGTTGAACAACTTTTCTATGTAATACACATGATCAGGAAATGCAAAATCTAAAATTTACTATGAAAAGGAAAGAGATACCTCATCAGATATCATGAATACCTTACCGTATCAATCACTATCGCTACCATGGATCACTATCGTAATAGTCTTCGTTTGATCTTTAAGTTATAGATAATCTCTAACACGATACCCCAACTTGTCACATCAGTAATACTTGATTTTACTAGTAGCCTTCGACTTAGACCTGGACCATCCATCATGCAATCCTCTGCCACTCCATCCTCTATCGCCAGCTTCTCCAAAGACTACTAAGATTGGGTTTTCGCGTAAACTTGAAACTTGGTTCTCTCGCTTGAGAACCTCATTCTGAAAAAGTATTGAAATAACATCCTCTATCTGATGGTACTTTTTCCTACTAGAAGAATAATCACTAAGGACTTGAAAGAATGTGGAGTAATGATAACAAGATCAATGCTCTGATTTTCTCTTCAATCTTCTCATCTATACTGAGAAAATCAGTGAGGATCCTTTAGAAATTACTCAGATGCTCATGCAGCTTTATCCTTCACTTATTTGTAGTTGATAGAATTACATTCAAAGAAAGAGAATATTGATGAGGAACTTTGCTATGTACAATTCCCGAGCTTCATCCATATTGCTATCGAAAAAATCTTATTCAGCACATGGGTCACTATATCATTGGTCAAATATAAGTAGATTGTACTCACCACCTACATTTAGAGTTGCTTCTAGATCCTATCCTCCATGATAATTGACCTCTTCTCATATATAAGAGCATTAATAATCTCTACTAGATGAGCACATCTTTCATTTTCGCTTGTCAGAGAAAAAAATTGTTCTTTCCATTGAACCAATTGATATCAACTTTGATTATACATGTCTTTCCATCTTTTTCAATCTCTATCAACATGAATAATTTAGACAATCCAAAATTTTAATACCGGTTATTATGGTACCACCTGTACTGATACTACTTATTAAAAAAAAAATTATACAAAATATGGATCCCCGTGTCTAAGATTATGATGTAATTATTGATGCTACAAAAGAAGAAAGAAGAGAAAATATAATAGAGAATATAATCAATAAGACATGCAAGATTTTATTATGAAAAAAAAATTATAAAGAAGATCTTACACTCTCATCCTATACAAAAAACAACAAGAAATCTAAAAAATATCTCAAACAAGCTGTCAACTCTCTTGGAAGCCCTCTGGATCCTCTGCAGAACCTTCTCACCATCGTTAGGATCCTCTGCATGCTACTATTCTCAGCCTCTATTAAATAAAGACTGAAATCTTTAGAATCTTGGTTCAAATCATGTCAAAAATAGATTTCAATTCCTTATACTAGTCCTGTTTGACTTCTTGAAGCTTTCCAACCATTCGATTACATCAAAATAGCTGCAAATCACACTCATCAGTGCCCATATCTAATCGACATCAACCACACTCATCGGATCACACAAAACTTCCTGTGAACTACAAGAAACATCCTTATAGACCACGTGAAACATGGTCCATGGGACCACAAGCATGCATCGGGTGCACCTGGGTTGCATGCATCCATGCATGGACCAGCTTATGTGCGGGCTGAGTGTGCAAGCATGTGCACCTACAAGCTTGGGTCTGCTCTAGGCCGGGCTTGGGTCTGCTCCATATTGGACTTGAGGTGTAGCCCAATAATGTGTTATAAAATAACTGGTTAAGGGATATTGATAGTGTTGAAATTATCTATTGCAAACAAAAATACCTTATCATCCCCATACTTTTGAATGGTCGGAGTCATTAGAAGAGGATTATACACAATTTTGTTGTTTATTATTTGGCAATTTGTAATCCTTTTTTGCACTATAGAGTATAGTAGATAAAATAGATAAAACATGAGTGCCAAGTATAGAGTAAAGTTAGAGAAATAATTGGACTTGTCAGTAGTGAACAATCGCTACAAGAGCATAAAATGGCTAGCTTGTTATGGCTTGGAACGAACATGGATGGTGTGATAAGATCATAGTTGGCGATAACCTTTTTGATCTTTTAACAGCCAAAATCATAACTATTCACCTTCCATTCTATCATAAATCAAATACACACACACATATATATATATATATATATATATTATTTTGGGGATATATTATATAATATCTTTATGATGCATAATTTCTTCGTGTTTTTCAAACAAAAATAATATATTATGGGCACCACAATAGGTCCATTTTTATGACACGTTTCCTTTTTCTCTCATTTTAAATAGGAAACCCAAAAGTTAAATAAGGATAAAACTTCTCATACTAATGTAGTCCATCAATCCTAAAAAATAAAAAATAAAAAATAAAAAATTTTACATACCAAGAATGATATATGCGAAGAGAGACCATCCTCATCCTTCCTTCTTCGTCAAGTTTTTCTCATCCCCAAATCTTTTTCTTCCTGAATGAACAATAAAGTATCGTTCTCTTTTTTAGTAATCAGACTCAAGATATACCTATCGGTAAATCAATACATAATTTTATGCACATGATGTTCACTAGTATACAATATGTAGTTAGTTAATATACACCTAGTGAAACATGTATTCAATGTCCTAATATATATCTCTAGGTAAATTGATACATAGTTTGTAAACCAATACACAATATATGGCTAAATGATACATATTTGATGGCTTGTAAAGCATACTGTAAGCTTTTTTTGATATATATTTAGTAGTAACCCAATACATATTTACAGGTAAATCGATATAAAATTTTTTGAACATAGTGTTTACCAGTACATAATATATGACTAATTCATACACATCTAGAAAAATATTCATCCGATATCTTAATACACAACTTTAAATAATTCAATATATAGTTTCAAGAATATAGCATTCATTAGTATACAGTATGTTACGGCCATAATGATGACGTGGCTGGTCTCATATTCCGTCGGGCATGATAGAGCCGCGTGGAGGTTTCCTCGGCCGAGTCAGCTGCGGGTCCCATGCCACCGAGGTCGAGCTCGGCCCTTGCCTCCCCGGCTACCTCGCCAGGTGATATCCCGAGGCGTTACCGCCCAGGCCGAAGTCGAGTTCGGTCCAGGGCCCCTTCTGCCGCCTCTCCAGGTGTCCGCTCGGGAAGGGTCCACCTCGACCGAGGTCGGCTGCTTCCCCGCTCCTTTGCCAGGTGGCCCCCGGAGACGGGACCACCTCGATCGAAGCCGAGCGCCCTTCTGCCGCCTCGCCAGGTGTCCACCCAGGAGGGGTCCACCTCGGTCGAGGTAGGCTGCTCCCCCGCTCCCTCGCCAGGTGGCACCCAGAGACGGTCCCACCAAGGCCGAGGTCGAGCCGAGCCCCTTCGCTCCTTCGCCAGGTGGCCCCCGGAGATGGGACCACCTCGACCGAAGCCGAGCGCCCTTCTGCCGCCTCGCCAGGTGTCCACCCAGGAGGGGTCCACCTCGGTCGAGGTCGGCTGCTCCCCCGCTCCCTCGCCAGGTGGCGCCCAGAGACGGTCCCACCGAGGTCGAGCCGAGCCCCTTTGCTCCTTCGCCAGGTGGCCCCCGAAGACGGGACCACCTCAACCGAAGCCGAGCGCCCTTCTGCCGCTCCGCCAGGTGTCCACCCGGGAGGGGTCCACCTCGGCCGAGGTCAGGCCGCCCGTACGGAGAAGGATCCAAAGAGTGGAGGCGCAGGTTCCGAGGCTGGCCCTCGAGCCGTACGCACCACAAGCGGTGCCCCGTACAGATGGCGGCGGCACGCGAAACATCACTTACGTCGTCCCGACAGGTTCTGCAGTCGAGAGGCGTGGTTCTGGCAAAACAGGGCCCGTCAACGGACAACGCCGGTACCTGGGAAGGGGAGCGCCCACACCGAGCCCGAGGTCTGACCGGCCGCCCTGCCGGCGCCACCCCCCTTCCTTTATCCTTTCCCCGCTGGGCTCGGCAAACGAGGTCAGAAAGCCGCTTGGCCCTCGAAACCAAAAGGGGAAAGAGAAAAGGATGGAGAGGGGACAACGAGAGCAACAAGGGGAGCCTCCCAAGAGCAAAAAATAGGCAGGCAGTGGGAGGAGATAAAAGGAAGGAAAGAGGAGGCGACCAGGTAAGGTGGGACGAGTAAGAAACAGAGGCTGAAGGCCCCGCTCCGAGAGTAAGATCCAGGGTCCCGAGAGGGGATCGCTCAGCGTGAGCTCGGCAAGGGGACCCAGCCGGGTTTCTGGTCCCTCCAGCACCTTTCTTGCTAGTAAATTCTCTGAGTCCGGGACCCCTTCGGGGGCCCGTCTTGGAAAATCTGTTCCCTTTCGCCGTCTACTAACTTGATCGTCGGAGCTCCCTCGCCAGGATCCCCGGCCAGGATCTTCTGACCTTGCCTTGCAGGTTCGCTCCGGCCAGGGGGCCCCGGGAGTAAGGCGGTCTGATAGGATCGGCGGTTCCGAGGCACGGGCGCGGCGGCGAGATCGGCAACACAGTATATGATCAAATGATACACATTTAAATACTTACTGATATATATTGTATGGTTTTTTGAAATATATATGATATTAATCTAATATATACCTATAGATAAATCGGTACATAATTTCTCAATAGTATTCAATAGTATATAGTATATGGCTAGCTGATATAAACTGATAGAAATGGAATTTCTCTCGATATACCTGATAGTGGCAAATCCTTATCCTAGTCAAGGGTTGGCCAAGGCTGAAGATACTGGGTCTAACTTCTAAGATGGGTGTTCCTTTTTTTACTCAGATCATTCAATTGAGGTTAAGCCTCATCTTTTGTTGGCCCCAAGGTTTAATTTTGATGAATAACAAAATATTTAAGTATATAATATTACTAATATATTACACAAGTTAATATTTTAGAAAAAGATAAAAGTAATATCAATAAATCTGAAATATAAGTTTTTGAAAATCAAATATTTGAGAAAAACCAATGAATTTTATTAAGAAATATATGTGTTGAAGTTTGAAGTATTAAAAGCTATAGAAAATCAAGTTCTAGTCCCGTATCGGAAGGTTTCAACTAGATACGGCATAGCTCCAACCGGCATGCATCCGAGTTAACTTGGATAAAATTCGAGTCGACTCAACAGGATGTGTCCAAAATAATAGAAAGCTATTTTTTGGAGGCTATCTTTTGAGCCAACTCAAATGAATCTTGAATTGACTCGAATGGATTTTAAGCTAATTCAATAGAATCAAGTCGACTCAATAGTGGACAACAAAGAGCTATGTTTTGGAGAAAAGATTGAGCCAACTTAACAGAAGAGTAAGCCAACTTGAAAGAACTTCAAGTCGACTCAACAAAAATCCGAGTCGACTCGAAAGTTGCTAATAGCGTAACAGCTAGTTTTCCAGAAATGATTGAATGACCATGTCTTTTTTCTAACGGCTATTTTTCCTTTTCTAATGGCTAGAAATAGTTAGTTTGACTTTGGAAGGCTTCTTAAAGACTACCAAACTCATTGAAGATATCTAAGAACTATCGAATCAATAGAATATTTCAAGTATGATCAAGAAAAGAGAGAAAAGCCAAAAAATTTTGATTGAGAGCTCACTCTTCAACCACCTAAAGTAATTTCATCAATCATCGGTTTTCCAACAAGGAGATAAGTATTAAAGCTTCCAGAGATTCTTTATATCTTCTTCTACTATGCAAAAAAAAAAAATATTTATTTTTAAAAAAATTTCTTGTACTTAAACTGCTCCTTATTTTTTATTGTCTACTTCAGTTGGGACCAAAATTAGGTGTTTTTTGAGTCAGGAACTGGCTTGTTGGGTTTTGATTATAAACTTGAGAAAATAATCAGTGTAGAATTTGGTCTGTGAGCCCAAAAAAATAAACTGGCTATAATCTTTGGAGAAGATTATAGTAAAAAATTTTAAGAGAAGACTTGGAAAGTGGATAGGTGCTTAGGATACTAACCACTATAAAATTTTTCTGTATTTATGATTGCCTACCTATCTTCTTTACTTTTAGCACTTATATTTTTTGTACTTGTAATTTTGCTCATATACACTTCACACTGCAATACATAATTAAGGTTTAAATTTTTAAAAAAATTAATTCACCCTCATCTTAGGTTGTCTAGCTAGGCCATAAGTGGTATCAAAGCATTGGTTATTAGCTGTATTTGATCAAATGATCAAGAGTAAAATCAAATGGTAACCCACCCAACCATGTCTCTTATCGAAGAGTATCTTCAGACATACCTCCACTATTCACCAGCACATACTATTCTTATTAAAAAATATGAATGTATATATATGTTCAAGCTATAGACTATCAACTTTGAAAAGTAATGACTAAAAAACTATATGCACTGACCACTATTGTAGATGGAGTTGAAGTCTCCAAGCTTGAAGATAATTGGGATGAAAATGATATAAGGATAGTCAAACTTAAAGCTAAGGTCACGAATATTCTTTATTGTACTTTAGATATTGCTGAATTTAATAAAGTTTCTACTTGTAACTCCGTCAAGGAGATTTGGGATAGGCTAGAGATAATCCTTGAAGGTACCAATCAAGTAAAATAAACAAAGGTTAATGTGCTAGTGCACAAGTATAAAATATTTAGAATAGAATCAAATGAAATCATTACAAGTTGTCTACTCATTTCACTGATATTACCAACAATTTGAAAAGCTTGGACATGATTTATTCTACTAGTAATCTCATGCAAAAGATTCTAAGATATTTTCCATCAATTTTGGACTTAATAATAGCTACTATTCGAGAAGCCAAGGACCTTGACAAGCTATCACTCGAGCAACTTACTATATCTCTTATAACTTATGAACTAACTATGAGACAAAAGTAAGATGAAGAGTCTAATAAAAAGAAGACTGTCGCTTTAAAGTCTATAACAAATGAAGATAAATGAAAAGAGAACGATGAGTTGGAAGAAGAAGATGATGATGAGTTAGCCAGAGTAGTAAGAAGATATAGGTGACTCATAAGAAAGAAGAAATCTAGCTTCAAGAAGAAAAATTACAAGAATGAAGCTAGTAAAGACAAAGAAAAGGAGAAAGAAAGGGAGCAACTCATGTATTTTGAATGTAAGAAACTCGGTCATTTCAAAATGAAGTGCCCCTACTCAAAAGGACCAAAAAATATAAAAAGATCTTGATGGCTATTTGGAGTGATAGTGAAGGTTCACGTTTTGATAAAGAAGTAACTAAAGAAGTTACAAATCTTTGCATGATGGCCCAAGAAAGTGAGGTAAGTTTTGAATATTTTTTAGAATATGATGGATTGCAAAATACATTTCATGACCTACTTGCTAATTTTGAGAAGTTAAGAAAGATCAATAAAGAATTAAAAAAAATAAAATGTTGAATTGATTAAAAAAAGGAAAATATTTTGTAAAAAGTTTCAAATGAAATGAAAAAGATTTTGAAAGAAAAAGAAATTAAGTTACAAAAAGTTTTAAAAGAAAGGAGTGCATTTTGAATAAAAAAGATAAGATTCTTATAAAAAACCAAAATCTGAAAAAAGAGATAAAGTAAAATCTTTTATAGATAAATTTATCTTAAGTTTTGAAAAATTATAAATAATTTTGAATGATCATAGAGCAGTTTACAATAAGGCTAGTTGAGGATATAACACTCAAATTAAATAAAAATATCTAAAAAACATCTTTAAGAAACCACCTCTTAGTCAACATCAAGCATTATTTATTTTTGCTGTGAAAAAATTAGGTCATAAAGCTTATATATGTAATTTTAAAAAAATAAATAGAATAATGATTGATACGGGACGACTCTAAGATTGCTAATTATACAGAAAAAATAGTAAACTAATTTTTTTATATTTTTTTATAATTTAATTTATATGCTAAATTTTTAAACTAAAGTAAGAACTAGCAAGAAGAATAGCAATGCATAGAATCATCGTATCGCAGGTCAACTCATGCAAAATAATAAATTCCAGGATCCAAGAATTTTGAAACTCCCGGATTATGATAGCTTATCTTCATCAAATCAAAAATTAAAAGAAGGGAAGGATGTTACCAATCAGTAATTTGAAGAATATGCAATTGAAGGGTTCACACAGCTCTCAGATTGATGCTTGGAAGACGAAGCTCGATTTCCTTGATTAGATGGCTGATTTGGGCAGTCATGGAGGCAAGGAAAGCCTCCTCTAGGGAGGTAAAACATCTCGGGGATCTTGCAAGCATCAGGGATCCATCAAAATAGCAACTAAACAAAAGAATAAAAACTAGGATTTAGAAGGAAACAAAATTAGGTTTAGGTATGGGTGTCCTGGGAAAGAAGTAGTTGCTTGACCGGGACAGCAACTAGGGCATCTTCCTCTAGGCATGGCTGATCTTTTGGGATGTAGATGGAAGCTAGGGCAACAGGGGTTCGACCAAGGGACACAATGAGAGCACTCAAGAATAAGAACCAAACACAAGAACAAGACAACGTCTCAAAATTTCAGTAAATTGTATTCATAAGAAAAAGTTGATTACAAGAGAGGGAGGGATGTGATATTTATAGAGTTCCCATGTCCTCTAACTAGGGTTACACACTTAGGTTACAAGTCCTCTCATAGCTAGGTTTGAAGTACAGGTCTTAAAACAATTAGGAAGATAAAACCCAACTAGGTTTAGAACTTTGACTAGTCTTCTCCTCTTTTCTTTATGCTTTGACTTGGTCAACTCCAAGGACACCTAGGGTGGTGTGTTTGGATTCTAGGAGCAGTAATGGGCCGGCCAAAGGGTGAAGGGCGCATAGGCTTGGGCCTCCCAGAAGCTGGGATGCCTTGGGTGGAATATTCTTGGAATAAAAAGAGCATCTTGGTTCTGGTGGGCTTGGGCCTGGCACCTGAACTTGATTCCCTTGGGCTAGGATGCAGGTGGACCTCTGGAATCATGGATGCCCTGGTTTGGGAATATGCACTGGTATCTGGAGAGGAATATGGCATATGGAGGGAATCAAAGCATCTAGAGAGCATTTGGATGGTATCTAAGGCTCTAGGGTATCAAACAAGATCCCATAAGCTGATGTAAATGCCTCTGGCTCCCGGGTGAGGCCTAATGGAACTCCAAAATGGGGTATCCTCTCCTCTTATACAAAACTGGACTCTCACTAGACTCATACTTAAATACAGGACTCGATGGAATGGACTAGGTTGAGATAAATCAACTAATCTCAACTTATTATATGACTCAATCTTACTTGCTTACAAAATTATGGCACATGACTAAGGTTCTAAAAAAACTTTAATTAGTAAACCATATGGGATCCAGTGATTTGTGTCTGATCATGGTGTCCCCACCAATTCTCCTGGGATGGGAGGAACTCGATCCCGTCGAGTAAGGGTCAATTTAGCTCAAGGAGGGTCTGGGTTAAGGCATTGCAGATCCGTACCAGCATTCCACAAGTTCTCAGATCCTGGCTGACCTTGCCACCGGACCAAATATCGTTAACAGTCTCTATCTTAGGTACTGATAGCTTGATCATCCAGAGCTCTCTCAATCATTTCCTCACCATAAGGCCAAATTATATGTGGTCGCTCTGGGGTGGGTTCTCTCTCAAAGAACGGGAGTGGCTCAAGGGGCTCGCTGGATATCACTGCTGGCTTCTTAGACTCTATAAGATCTGAGATGATGAAGGTAGAGCTAATACCTAAATCAGGTGATATCTCAGGCACATAGGCATTGGGTCCATTACTCTTCCTTATCTTGGATGGACCAGCTTCGCGAGCAGAAATTTCTTTACAGTCATATATTCCTCTGCATAAAATTCTTTATCTTTCCTTTGGAAATTAGCCAAGTTGTTATTTAGTTCATTAGTTATGTTCAGCTCTTAACTAATTTCATGATGCAAATGCTGTGCAAAGGTAAGTATAGGTGCATTCATATAATCAGGCTATGAATTTATTGGACTCAACTAATACCTAATAGACTGGATTAGACATCCCTATCAAAGGACATTTTATTGGACTCTAAGGGACAAAACCTAACATACTACAAACTCTTTGGATTTGACCTTAGCATGGCATGCACATGAGAATTTACAATGTATACTTATTAAATGCCAGAGGGTATGCAAGAAGTAAGATGCAAATCTAACATGTACAATGAATGTATGCAACATGCAAACTTCTATAAAATGCAGATGAATGTTTAAAGAAACATAAAAAATTTCAAGAAAAGGCAGGAAATATGAGGTGGATTCTGGGTTAGCGTAGTGGGGTAGAAAGTAAGAAAAGGATTCAAGGTTGATTAGATAGAAGAAGATGTACGAAGGGGGGTCAGTGATTAAATCTAGACTAATAAGATTGACCCTATGGGGTTGATGTATATCTAATAGGATGGCATAATGGAAGGATGGGTCACTAATTTCAGGGAAGAGATTGTTAATGGGAACTATAGGATGGGATTCTTCCTGAGGGTATTGATAAGCTAAATCCTTAATAAAATTATCTGGTTCAAGAAATTTAGGACTGGGCTCTATACTGGGGCTTTCATCTAGTGGCTCCTCAGGTAAGCTCCTGATAGTAGTATTTAAGTTCTTTTTCTCTAACTAGTCTTCCACTATAGGTTCAGTCTGGGTGAGGTCAGGGTCAACTAATTCTAGATTGGTTTCCACCTAGGTATCTATTAGATCAACTAATTCTAAGTCTTATATAGGGAACTCCTCTTCTTCCTCCTCATACTCCTTCACTGAGCTTGGGTCAGCCTTATACACCTCTACTTTAGGCTCAGTAATGGATTCATAGGTTATGGGTGCAAAGGTTATGGGTTCAAAAACTATGGGTTCAAAGGTTATGGGTTTATAGACTATGGGTTCAAAGGTTATGGGTTCATATCTAGGGGCTATGGGTTCCTGGGGTTCATAAGGCAAGGGTTTAACTCTATATGTCTTGCCTAGTGTTCTTAACTGATCTCCTACTTGGTCAAAACTATGGATTGCTTGATTACTTGATTGGATCAGTTGGTCAAGCTTAGTATTAATTTGGGTAAGCTGGGTTTGGGATTGGGTGGTAGATTGGTTCATTTGGTCTTGTTTGAGGTTCATCTGTTCACTCAAGGATCTTAAAAGGGCTTCTAGATTGGGTTCCATGGTTGAGCTAGGTTGGGATTTAGACTTCTGGTATTGGGTTCCTAGTCTAGTGGTCATGCAATAAATAATCAATCAGAATGAGATGGTGCAGCCAAGCATGCAAAATAGGTTAGCTTATCTAGGGTTTTCTAGACCTAGAGCCAAAACTGGATGGGTCAGCTCAACTTATACTTAACCCAGCAGCTAATCCTTCCTCTAGCCAGGTAAAGGGTGGGAGTGTGGGAGGCCCCCCTGCTTTCGCAGGGATCCAATTAAAAACCATAACACCACTTAGGTCGTTTGACTCTGGACCCTCAACCTTAGATACTAGATTTCAGAAATAGCCACGGGATTAAATGCACTAGTTGGCCCACACAGCTCAGACCCGACCTGTGGGTGTCACCTAGCTCTCTAGGACAAATTAGGTCTAATTGATTTTAATTATGCTTGGGTTAGTATGCTGATGGTTGTTTTGGGCCTAAGACAAGTGATGAAATCCTGCCCTGATCTTTGATAGTGATTGTCCTTAAGATTAGGTTAAAAGATGATGGCAATCGATGATCCTGATGCAATCTAAAATAATCAGAAGAATAAAAAATATTTTATATATATTTTATGAAGTGACAAATTAGGTTTAGGTTGATTAGGTTAGCAATCAAATTGGGCTTGGGATTGGGATGTGTGGAAGTTGGTTAGGTTAGGTTGAGTCAAGTGCAAAAATATCAGAATTAGTGTTTCAGAAGATGCAGATTTTGATATAGATTTCGATGCAGAAAAAAATCAAAGAGATTCTAGGACAGAGGATGGACGGTGGTGATGAACTCTACCAAATTTGATAGAAAAAAAAATCAAATGATGATGCAAATCCTAGGGTTTTTGGACTACTACAGAAATCTCAGGATTTTGTTAGGGTTTCTAATATGCCAAATTTTAGGGACTTAAGATTTCTATAAAATTAGTTAAAAATTATGATAAAATAGAGGACAAGATAGAAAATAATTCATACAAATTTTATAGAAAAATAAAATTCCTAGATGGTCAAAATCAGATAGAAATCAGACTTCTAATGCAGTAGACAGGATACAGAAAATTCAAAAATTAAGGTTTTATGAATCTAATGCAAATGAAAACTATCCTAAACCCGCTCTAATACCAAACTGATACGGGATGACTCTAAGATTGATAATCATATAGAAAAAATAGTAAACTAATTTTTTAATTTTTTTTATAATTTAATTTGTAAGCTAAACTTTCAAACTAAAGTAAGAACTAGCAAGAATAATGACAATGCATAGAATCATCGTATCGCAGGCAAACTCATGCAAAATAATAAATTCCAGGACCTGAGAATTAAGAAACTCCCATATTAGGATAGCTTATCTTCATCAAATAAAAAATTAAAAGAAGTGAAGGATGTTACCAATCAGTGATTTGAAGAATCTGTAATTGAAGGGGTCACATAGCTCTCAGATTGATGCCTGGAAGATGAAGCTCAGTTTCCTTGATTAGATGGCTGATTTGGGCGGTCCTGGAGGCAAGGAAACCTCCTCTGGGGAGGTGAAATACCTCGGAGATCCTGCAAGCATCAAGGATCAATCAAAACAGCAACTAAACAAAGGAATAAAAACTAGGATTTAGAAGGAAACAAAATTAGGTTTAGGTGTGGGTATCCTGGGGAAGAAGCAGTTGCTTGACTGAGGCAGCAGCTAGGGCATCTTCCTCTGGGCATGGCTGATCTTCCGGGATGTAGATGGAAGCTAGGGAAGCAGGGGTTCGACCAAGGGACATAAGGAGAGCACTCAAGAATAAGAACCAAACACAATAACAAGACGTCTCAAAATTTCAGCAAATTATATTCATAAGAAAAAGTTGATTACAAGAGGGGGAGGGGTGGGGTATTTATAGAGTTCCCATGTCCTCTAACTAGGGTTACACACTTGGATTACAAGTCCTCTCCTAGCTAGGTTAGAAGTACAAGTCTTAAAACAATTAGGAAGATAAAACCCAACTAGGTTTAGAACTTTGACTAGTCTTCTCCTCTTTTCTTCATGCTTTGACTTGGTCAACTCCAAGGATGCCTAGGGTGGTCTGTTGGGCTTCTAGGAGCAGCAATGGACCGGCCAAAGGATGAAGGATGCATGGGCTTGGGCCTCCTAGAAGCTGGGGTGCCCTAGGTGGAATATTCTTGAAATAAAAAGAGCAGCTTGGTTTTGGTGGGCTTGGGCCTGGCACCTGGACTTGATTCCCTTGGATTGGGATGCAGGTGGACCTCTGAAATCATGGATGCCCTGGTTTAGGAATATACTCTGGTATCTGGAGAAGAATCTGGCATCTGGAGAGAATCAGGGCATCTAGAGAGCATTTGGATGGTATTTAGGGCTCTAGGGTATTAAACAAGATCCCATAAGCTGATGTAAATACCTCTGGCTCCCGGGTGAGGCTTGGTGGAACTCCAAAATAGGGTATCCTCTCCTCTTGTACAAAAACTGAACTCTCACTGGATTCATACTTAAATACAGGACTCAATGGACTGGACTAGGTTGAGATAAATCAACTAATCTCAACTTATTACAGGACTCAATCTTACTTGCTTGCAAAATTATGACACATGACTAAGGTTCTAAAAAATTCCTAATCAGTAAACCATATGGGATCCGGTGATCTGTGTCTGATCCTAGTGTCCCCACCAATGATTCAAAAGGTATGAATTCCAAAAGGAATCAATAAGACTAACCCTAAAGGATCGAAGATGACTTGAGCACCTAAAATAAAAACTTGATTTTCTTTATAGGTATATCTTGTATTGTAGCCTTAAAAAATAGAAGATAGTATCTTGATAGCAGGTGCTTAAGACACATAACGGGTGACAAGGCTTAGCTTGTCACTTTGGATATTAAAGAGGAAGGAATATTAATTTTTGGAAATAATGGATAAGGACACATATGAAGAATCGGTAAAATTTGTATTGCCCTGTCTACGGTTATTGAAAATATCTTAAAAATAAATGATTTAAAATATGATAGAAAATGTAGAGTAATTTTTGAATCATTTAAATATATTGTGTATAGTCCTATAAAAGAGAGCATTGTATTCATCGAAAATAGGCTTAGCAACATCTATATGTAAACTTGGATGATCTTTCTCTAAAAAGTGGCCAATGCCTAGTTGCAATGAATACAAAAGAAGATGAAACTAATTGGTTATAGTATAGAAAATTTGTTATGCAAGCATGAATTTAATCTTGAAACTTGTTAGAAAATATTGTGTAAAAGGATTACCAAAACTCAAGTTTAAAAAGAATCAAATTGATGATGTATGCCAATTTGAAAATAATCTAGGAGTTCTTTTAAACCAAAAGGCATAGTTTTAACTAATAGGCCTTTAGAACTTATTCATATGGATTTGTTTGGACCAACTAGAACTACTAGTTTAGATGGCAAGCATTATGGACTTATCATTGTAGATAATTTTTCAAGGTTTACTTAGATTTTCTTCCTTGCTCAAAAGTATGAAGCTTTTTCTATATTTACAAAGTTTTATAAAAAAGTTTCCAATAAAAAAGACCTTTCAATCATTGCAATATGAAATGATCATAAAATCGAATTTAAGAATCAACATTTTGAAAACTTTTGTAATAAAAAAGGTATCGAGCACAACTTTTCAGCACGTAGGATATCTCGATAAAATGGAGTCGTGATGCGGAACTAAAATGCATGTATAAGTATTTTTATATTTTTTTATATTAAAAGTTAGATATTTAAATCCCGAAGATCAGACCAAGAACCTAAGTAGAGGGTTCTATGCAAACAAGAAGCAATCTCATGCAAAATAGGACCTAAAAAGTAATAGAAAAGATGACCGTCGAGACTGAAAAGTCTCAGTTGAGCTAGTTTCCCTTCAATAATGCTACTGATAAGCAGAGGGGGTGTACCTGAAATGGTTGATGCACCTGATGAAGATTGTAGACGAAGGGATCGCTCTCACTCCCAGATGCAGCCTGGATGATCAAGCCGGAGATCCGCAGATTCTCGGCTTTCAACCCGGTGATCCGATCGCTGTCCAGTTGGAGTCGTTGGATTCGTAGAAATCAAGGGACCTGCAAACAGCCTATCAAGGGTTAGAAATCACTGAAAGGATGAAGGAATAAACTGAAAATTAGCAAGAAAAAGAGAGGTTTGATGTGGGCGACCAAGGCTTAGAGAAGTGGATGGCGGCTAGAGACAAGGCGCAGGACACAAGAAGGAAGGAGGGGCTCACACAGAATCCTCTTAGCACATAGTAATAAGCACACAGCAGTTGGAAAACTCAATTATATTCATCAAAAGTGTCTTCATACAAGAGAAGAGAGTCTCTTAAATAGACTCATAAACTTGCCTCCCAAGTAAGGATACAAGAGACTTTTCCTAGGAATTTGAATTCCATCCAAACCCTAGCTAGCATACATGGTAGGTCTAGGATTTGATTTCCCTCAAATTGCTCCCTCTCTCTCTTGCCTTGGTAAGCCAAGGGAGGTGACCCTAAGTGGCTGACCAAGGGTGGTGACCATAGGGTTGATGGCGCTAAATGACTCCTCTCCTGGGCCTTGGCTGGCCCAGTTTGTTTCAGGCTACGGTCCAGGGGTCCAGGGCTTCCGATTTGGCTCTAGAGCTTCTGATTTCTTCTACTGGGCCTTCCATGGTCTTCATAACTTCAAACTGGGTTGATCTTTACTTGTATTGGCTTGGTTTTCACTTGTACTGAGTTTTCACTGGACTTGGACTAACATATACAGGACTCAGAAATAAAACAGCTCAACATGAGCTGACTAGTACAGGACTCAAATAATGAAAATGACAACTCAATTAGGCTAAGCCCTTATTACAAATGGACTCAAATACTACTAAGTAATCCATAGAGGGTTGAAAAGCCTCTATCTTATTTTGGTGCCTCTGGTGTCTGCACCAATTCTCTGGGGATGGGAGGAACTCAATCTTGTCGAGTAAGGATCATACTAGTTCGTATATCTCTCGAGAAGGTCTGTATCGAGGTGTTGCAAGTCCTTTTGAGAAATTCACGAATCGTCCGACTCTAGCCAGCCTTGCCATCGAACCAGGTAGCGTTGATAGTCGCGGCCCTGGGTCATGATGGCTTGATCGTCCAGTATATGCTCAATCTGTTCTTCTCTCTTAGGCCAATTTATTGGTGGACACTCTAGGCTAGGATCACTCACAAGGAAAGGAGTAGGTCCAAAGGCCTCACTGGATATCGCTGCCGGTTCCCTATACTCAACCAGGTCTGCGATATTGAAGGTAAAACTAGTGCCAAAATCCGAAGGCAAATCCAACACAGGCATTTGGTCCAACCTTTTCTATTACTTTAAAAGGTCCGGCTCTGTGAGCATGAAGCTTCTTAACGGTCCCGGATGGGAACTGCTCAGGCCTAAGCCTAATCATGACAGAATCCCCTATATTAAATTTCATGACCCTTCTTTGGGAATTAGCTAGTTTCTTAGATATTTCATTACTTAAATTATTCTTATGACTAATATCTTGATGCATATGCTGTGCGGTGTTTAGTGTAGGTGTGGATATGCTGGGCGTATGTAGACTCCTAACAGGTGATGCAAAGGACTCAAACTAATACCTAACAAACTCGACTATGCATTCCTATTGAAGAAAATTTTATTGAACTCTTTGGACCTAAACCTAACAGATTATAGGTTCTCTAGGTTTGATCCTAGCTTGACATGCACATAAAAATTTACAGTGGACTCTTAGCAAATTTCATAGAGTATACCAGAAGTAAGATGCAAATATAACATGCATAATGAATGTATACAGTATGCTAATCTCAACTAAATGCAATCTAATGATCCTAGAAATGCTGAAGGTTTCTGGAAATGGCAGAAAATAAGAGGTGGATTTAGGATTAGTCTGGTAGGGTAAGAAAAAAGGTTCAACGTTAGTTGGATAAAGTAGGATATAAGAAGGCGTGTCAGGGACTAATCCTAGACTAATAAGGCTAACCTTACGAGGTTGAGATATATCTACAGGGTTTGCATAATGGAAGGATGGGTTATTAATCTTAGGAAAGATGTCCTTAATGGGAACTATAGGAGGGGGCTCATCCTGAGGGTACTGATTCAAAGAGATCATGTCCTTAATAAATTCTTCTGATTCTTGTATTTTATGACTAAACTCTATAATTTGGCTCTCCTCTATAGTTTCCTCATGTAAGGTTCTAGCAGCAGTATCTAGGTTCTCTTTCTCTAATTGTTCTTCCACTACAGCTTTAGGCTGGGTATAGCCAGGATCAACTAACTCTAGATTGGCTTCTACCTGGATACCTACGGGGTCAACTAATTCTAGGTCTTCCAAAGGTGTCTCCTCTTCTCCCTCATACTCATCCACTAAGCTCATATCAGCCACATACACTTTCACTTTACTGTCACTCTTGTGACCTAGTGGGGTGGTAGGAGGGGTTTTGGTAGGAGGGGTTTGGTTAAGAGAATACTGGCTAGTGACTGGGATAGCTGGGGTGGATCGACTAAGGGGTACTTGACCAGTATCTGGGTTCTGACTATGGGCACTGATCCTAGTGGGTTCAAGTTAACTACGAGGAAGGGGACTAGTACTAGGCTCATATCTAGGGGTACTAATCCTATGGGATTCAGGTCGATGGCCATGGGTTCATTCTGCTCATAGGTCATAGGTTCAGATTTATAGGTCATGGATCTACTGGGCTTATAGGGTGTGGGTGCATAGGATCTGGATACATAGGATCTATGGTCTTGGGATTTAGAGTCATAGGACTAGGTTCATAGGTTCTAAGTTCATAGGTTCTGGGTTCATAGGACCTGGGTAGTGTGGGTAAAGGTGGCTCAGGTTTGGATCTAGTCTGGGTCCTACGGGATTTTTTTAGGGTTTCTAGCCAAACATCTACTTGGTCAAATCTATGATTCACCTGGGTGAAAGATTGGGCTACCTGCTCAGTAAGGGCTTTAATCTGGGCTTCGAGATTATCCATGGATTCAGCCAGTTGTGGGGGTGGTGGATGATATGAAGCTTGTGATCTAGTGCACATGCAAGACTCAAACCAGTCGACTATGGGTGCCTAGACTTACAACTCAATCAGAATGGGTTGACTCAACTTACTCATAACTCAACTTCTAGTCATTCAACTGGCCAGGTAAGAGGTGGGATGGTGGGAGGGCCCCCTGCTCTCGCAGGGACCTAATTAAGGAACCACCGATCCGCTTAGGTCATTTGATACTGTACCTCTAGCCTAGACACCAGCGTCCAGTAATAGGAAATGAATTGGGTGCACTAGTCATCCCACAATGGTTGAACCCGACCGGTTGGTATTCCTAGCCCACTAGGACAAATTAAGTCTAATTAATCTTAAATTAGGCTTGGGACCAAATGCAAGGGATGTGGTTTTGGGCTAAGGAGAGGTGATCAAATTCTCTCTCCATCTGACATAGTAAAATTGCCCTTAAAGTATTTTATGCTCATGATGGCAGGCAGATGAAAATGCAATTTAGGGTTTTAAGTGTTTTGGTGTTTTATGAATATATATAATTTTTTTGATATTTTTAAAAATAGAAAAATAATTTATAGATAATGACCTAATATGCAGAAAACATGCCAAAATTTAAGATATGCAAAAATTATACTAAAACAACCCTAAACTTGTTAAAATTGACTTTGCTGCCAAAAACAGGGTAGAATTGTTCTCAAGCAGTATTCCAGTTGGCAGAAAATACATAGATTGAAATAATTCTTGAAAAAATCTTGAAAATTAATTTCAATTATAAGAAATTCAGAAAAATAAATCTCATATTTTTTTGAGTTTTATATTAGTATAAATAATTAAAATAGCAGGATATATACTGAGAAGGTCGAGATGGAAAAATATCCTAATGAACTCTTTGTTTTCTTCTTCAGGGGTCAAATCACAGTGGCACCCCTACACGTCATAGGAGATCTTATAGATTGGGAAGAGTGGGTCTTGCATCCCTACTTGTTTCCTATGACCGGACGGCCATGGTGAAGCACCCGATCCGAATATTCAAAGAGAACCGAGCCCAAACAAGCTCTGATACCAAATGACGGAACTAAAATGCATGCATAAATATTTTTATATTTTTTATATTAAGAGTTAGATATTTAAATCCTGAAGATCAGACCAAGAACCTAAGTAGAGGGTTCTATGCAAACAAGAAGCAATTGCATGCAAAATAGGACCTAAAAAGTAATAGAAAAGAGGACTGCCGAGGCTGAGAAGTCTCGGTTGGGCTAGTTCCCCTTCAATAATACAACTGGCAAGCAGAGGGGGTGTACCTGACAATGGCTGATGCACCTGATGAAGATCGTAGATGAAGGGATCGCTCTTGCTCTCGGATGCGGCCTGGATGATCAAGCCGGAGACCCGCAGATTCTCGACTTTCAACCCGGTGATCCGATCGCTGCCCGGCTGGAGTCATTGGATTCGTAGAAGTCGAGGGACCTACAAATAGCCTATCAAGGGTTAGAAATCATTGAAAGGATGAAGGAATAAACTGAAAATTAGCAAGGGAAAGAGAGGTTTGATGTGGCCAGCCAAGGCTTGGAGAAGTGGATGGAGGCTGGAGACAAGGTGCAGGACACAAGGAGGAATGAGGGGCTCACACAAAATCCCCTTAGCACACAGCAATTGAAAAACTTAATTATATTCATCAAAAGTGTCTTCATACAAGAGAAGAGAGTCTCTCAAATAGACTCATAAACTTGCCTCCAAGTAAGGATACAAGAGACTTTTCCTAGGAATTTGAATTCCACCTAGACCCTAGTTAGAATACATGGTAGGTCTAGGATTTGATTTCCCTCAAATTGCTCCCTCTCTCTTGCCTTGGTCGGCCAAGGGAGGTGACCCTAAGTGGCCGACCAAGGGTGGTGACGATAGGGTGGATGGTGCCAAATGACTTCTCTCCCGGGCCTTGGCTAGCCCAGTTTGCTTCAGGCTGCGGTCCAGGGCTCCAGGGCTTCCGATTTAGCTCCAAGGCTTCTGATTTCTTCTACTGGGCCTTCCATGGTCTTCATAACTTCAAGCTGGGTTGATCTTTACTTATATTGGCTTAGTCTTCACTTGTACTGAGTCTTCACTGGACTTGGACTAACATATATAGGACTCAGAAAGAAAACTAGCTCAACATGAGTTGACCGGTACATGACTCAAATAATGAAAATGACAACTCAATTAGGCTAAGCCCTTATTACAAATGCACTCAAACACTACTAAGTAATCCACAGAGGGTTGAGAAGCTTCTGTCTTATTTTGGTGCCTCTGGTGTCCGTACCAAGTAGTAGAAAAAAACAAAACTTTATAAAAAATGGCACATACTATGCTGTGTGAAGATAACCTTCTAGATATTTTTGGATAAAAGTCATAAATGTAATATGCTATATTTTGAACTATGTTTTAATCCAATCAATTTTAAAGAAAACTCTATATAAGCTTTGAAAAAATAAGAAAATAAATATTAGTTATTTTCATGTATTTGGATGCAAGTGCTTTATATTAAATAATAAAAAAAATTAGAAAAGTTTGATGCTAAGTCAGATAAAAGAATCTTTCTAGATTATTCTTTATCTAGTAAGGCATATAGAGTTTTCAATAAAAGGATACTGGTTGTTAAAGAGTCGATGCATATTGTTTTTAATGAAATTAATATAAATTCTTCGAGAAAAGAAGATTTTTTAAATTATGATGCATGCATACTTAACAAAAAGATATAGAATCTCATATTAAAGGATTCAACTCCCAAAGACAAAGATAAATAACCAAAGAAAAAGGATGCTAAAGTTGAGCCAACTCGAAAAGAAAGTGAGTCGACTCAAAGGCAAAGTGATCTATCCAAGGAATGAAGATATGCTCATAAACATCCAAATAATTTAATTATTAGTAATCCATCTCAAGGGATAAGAATCCGTTCATCTTTAAGAGATTATTGTAATTACCTAGCCTTTATTTCACAAATAGAACTTAAGATTATTAAAGAAGCTAAAAAAGATAGTGAATTGATCAAGGCTATGCAAGAGAAGTTTAACCAATTTAAAAGGAATAATATTTGGACATTTGTAGAAAATTTTTTAGATCATCCTATAATTGGAACAAAAAAGATTTTTAAAAATAAACTAGATAAAAATGGCAAAGTTATAAGAAACAAAACTAGATTAGTTGCAAAAGGTTATAGCTAAAAAGAAAGAATTGATTTTAATAAGACTTTTGCGCCTGTAGTTAAATTAGAAGCAATTAGACTACTACTAGCTTTTGCATACTATATGGATTTTAAACTTTACCAAATTGATGTTAAATGAATTCTTATTCGTCATACAACTATTTAACATCCTGAAGCCTCCTGATAGTCGGATCTCCATCAAACATGCAAAATTAGCTCTGGATCAGGCCAAAACGAAGTCAAAGATGCTTCGTGGCCATCAGATCATGCCCACGATCATGCTAGGCCATCTGATCATGCAAAAGGGTCTATAGATTGCAACAAAGTCACCATGGAACATTCCTTCATCAGACCAGCATCTCCTTGGGCCATCTGATCGTGCATAGGATTGCCCTTAGCCATTTGATGGTGTAAAGTGCAAGTGCCCCCTCTAAACATCGCGATAAAACACAAGGGCATTAAATGCCATGGACCATACCAACATCCCCAAATGGATTGCATGGTGGTATGCGCATGTAGACCACGGTTGCTGGGCCGCGCATGTCACATCGTGCTAGGCAACACACCCACTTGGGCCATGTATCTGTCCATGGTTAGGCCATCTTCAATATATATACCATATATATATACTCCCTGTATTAAGTTATTATTATCATTATCATTACTAATGTTACTCTCTTTATCTCTTTCATTATTATAATTATTATTATAACATTTTTATTATAGGTCGGATTTGACTTTTTCAGCATTTAGACTATTCACGATCATGTTTCCGCCCATAATTGGCCAGATTCAAAATACATACTACGTATCTATCCATGGCTAGGCCATCCTCAATATATATACCATATATGTGCTCGTGACTAGGCCATCCTCAATATATATGCTATGTATCTGCTTGTGACCAGGCCATCCTCAATATATATGCCACATATCTATCCATAGCTAGGCCATCCTTAATATATATGTTATATATTTGTCTGTAGCTAGGCCATCTTGAAATGTACAACGTTCTTGTCCAAAATGAGGCCATGCTGAAATTATGACTAGTCCAGATACCAAAAATTTTAATTATTACAATTTTTTCTCGTTTATCATTATTATCATTAGTATTATATAAATTATTTATTATGATACATTTATCATAATCAAGCATAATTTGATATATTAAAGAATCAATTTTAGATATAATCAAAATTTATATGTAAAGATGAAATATCTAAAATTCCAACATATAACACATCATGCAGGTGATTATAATAAGAAATCCTTATCTTGAATAGTAGCAAAATTCATCCAATGTGCCAATCTAACTTGCCGCATACCTAGAACATCTGGTTAACTACAAATCAATATTCGATACTATGAAATTTAGAATTATCCTTTTTTTCAGTTTATATAATCATAACTGAACTTCTTAAATTTCTAAAATCTGACTCATCAACTCTATCCATATTATAATAATTAATAATTAGTTTAATTAATGGACTAAATTTATCTTAATTAGTATGCTTGGGGGAGACCTTGTATCGGTCCTCTCCAAACTCAAGTTGCTACCCACCTATAAATAATTAAACTAAAGATTAATCTTTGATTAAAATTGATCATAAGCTTAAGGATATTATTTGGCTCAATCTAAGAGATATAGAGAGAACTAGGGGCAAAGAGCCATGGCTTTATTTATGAGAGGAAGGAAGAGGCATGCAGAGGGCTTTACCTACAACCAACAGAGGAGGAAAGAGCCTTTTCCTCTTTTGGTGAAACAAAGATTAGCCATGCCATCCCTCGATGAACAACAACCAAAAGGAAGGGATTTAATCCCTTTTCAAAACAGAGAAATTAACACAAAAAAAAAATTTCTATTTACCTGTTCAAGGAGGAAGAGAAGATAGTGGTGACTAATTCACAAAGGAGGGGGAGAAGAAAAGAAAAAAAACAAGAAGAGGAAGAAAGAAAATCTATGGTTAAGGAATAGAATGCAGAAAAGAAAGAGCGCTTATGGGAGAGAGAGAAAGAGAAAAGCCACATGTGTTGGAGAGAGAGGAGGAAGGATGGAGGGTGATGGAAGGAGAGGAAGAGAGATGGGGCAAGGGGCTTTTACTGCATGGAATGGAGGATTTAATTGGAGATGAAAACAATGGCAAATAGATTTCAGGCAAGGAGAATATATCGTAAAGAGAAAAAAAAAAGATCATTTTCAAGATTTTGGCTTACCACGCAGATGAGCATAGGCACACCATCATTAGTTTTATTATTATTTCAGTCCATGTTAGTGTCAGTAGCCACTTGAGCAATGATAGGATTTGCAACAATCCAGAATTATATCTAAAAAAGTTAGTTGAAACAAATTATTTAAATATAAATATCTAAAATTCTTCTAGTGAGTAGTTACATATATGTATACATGAATCATTCCAGCCATGTAAGCACTGGAAAGTGTTACGCAGAGTTCCAGTGAGAGAAAATCAGCGGAAATAGATATGTGGGCTATATTGAAATCATATAACCGGTTCAGAAACTAAATATTAATTTTTTAGAATTGAGAAATTAGTTTAAAAAAATTGATACAGTTGAGAAATTAAAAATATAATTTATCTTTAAAAAAATTATCCTGGATGATTGCCTGCCCTTCGTAAAAGTATCAGCCTTATTTGCTCATTATATTATAGGTTGAGCAGCAAAATATCTATCAATTGCAAGGTTGAATGACAACAATTATTCTCAGTTTCTCACCATCCGGCGGGGTTGTACGTAAACACCACCCCATGCTATGTCACGGGCACCTCGAAAGCCGTCGTAGCAGAATCTCAGGCTGTGCAAAATATCTAGATCTAGATTTCGATCCCGTGACCATGTGCTTATGGACCTTCGACCTTTGTCAAATGCAACGGTCACTAGAATCCAGGAGCGAGCATGGGGCTCTCCGTCCACCGCCCCTGAGTGTCCCCCACGTGGCCACGACCTCCAACATTCTAGGCGGGGCCCGCGTTTTAATTAAAAAACTTAAAAACGACTTGCCGTACTGGCACCGCGAACTATCCTGATCCATAAATAATAAAACAATTGATCAATTAATATAGTATTTAAAAGAGGAAATAAAATTCCTAAAACTAACTCGGCCTCTTGGCGTGCTCTGTCCGTCTGTCGTCTTCTTTCGTAGTGCATTTCTTTCCACTTACTCCCCGTTTTACCCCCCACTAATCTGCCCCTCAATCCACCGGGTCCCATTCCTTGTGCTCTCACATATACTTTCTTCCTATGGATCATCCCGTAGATTTAGAGAGGAAGAAGAAGAGGGACAGGGGAGCCGCAGTCGAAAGGCACCGGTTCTTTGATCTGGTTTTCTCATGAGAAACAGGGCGCGTTCTTCCGGTGCTTGGACTTTGCCATCTCACAGAAAGATGAAGTAGGTTGTTATGACTGTTTGTTCTCGTAGTCTGGAAGGAGATGTGTCGTCTCTCAATTAGTTCAACAGTTTTAGATTGTGATGGCATGAAATATCTTGAATAATGGAACGAATAAGGGCTATTTTGCGATCTTTGTGCATGGTTTTCTTTTTCAAGGTTATATTTTGGGCGCAGAGGGGACGCATATGTTGGGAAAATAGTTTTGTTTGTGTCACCTGGATTTGCCAACCGCTGCAATCGAAGCAATTTTCTCACTTTTTTTGGTTTTTTGGGAGAGTTCTATGATGAGTTGTTATTTATTATTTCTCCTTACTCTGAATTGATGAGCTTATTTAAAGCTTTGAATTTGGAAACCCTCATCATGCTTAAGTTTTTAACCCCACATGGAGAGGATAAATCTTCCATATCCGTGTATGATATATCCGGACCTTTTTTTTCCTTGCTGTGCACGGGGTTTGGTGGGGAACGATCTCATGGTGGAAGATGGGAAATTCAATTGGAGGGAATCCGCCCCGAAAGAAGATACTTCGAGAATTTCCCAGAAAAACTCAGCCACCACTGATGTGGTAAACATTCATTACAAATGTGCCTGCAAGCTATTAGAACAAGGCGTCGGCATTCTCACATAGTTGTTTTTATTCTTGGCTGTGTTCCATACAGGATTAATCATAAAAAAAAAACTAGTTTATATTGCCTGATGTAAGCTTGCCGTTGGACTGCATCATGAACACTCACTAGTGAGCCTTCAGGTGTGTTGGAGAGCCTTGTCCCAAGGCACAAAGGGAGGCAAGCCTCCGATGCTAGCATGATTTTATGTGATCACATGATTTTAGATGATAATATGATTTTAGGAATCGTGTGATGATTCATAATATTTTTCTTTGTAAATGTGATCTTATAATATTTTCTTTTGTTAATATGGTTTTGCATCATTTTTCTTTATTAGCATGATTATGTATTAGCTCCCATTATTTTTCTTCATAAAATTTGTATATTGGTATAAATAACCTTTGAGATGTATTGAATGAAATTGAAATAGAGATAGTAAAGTTCATTTGCTCTATCTTTCTCTCTTCTTTTTTCTCTTCTTCCTCAAATATTTTAACATCAGAAAAACCTGTTTGGATGATCACTGTTATGATTTGTGATTATACACTTCCATTTCTAGGCAATTGATCTAATTTCCAACATTACTATTTCATTTATTACTATTATATGTTACTAAAATCAATAGTTAAAATTCATTTTGCAACCTTTAGCTTTCATTTTAAAAAACAAAGCCAACACCAATAAAGTATACTGGAATTTTCCTTTCTAGCTATCTAAAATATGGGATGTGCTTGGCAAGGAAAACTTATTCATGGATGTCAAATGTAAAAATAGACCACTTGTTTCAATCCAGCTATGGATGCCATTATTTTTTGCTTTCCGTTCTTAGTTTCATTTTGTTATCTTCTTACCTGCATTTCAGGGGATGAATGTAGAATATATAATAAGAAGGTTCTTGTTAATTTTTCACTGTGTTGTTAAAGGCTCCTTTTTAATGCCATACTTGTTCTCATCTCACAGAGCAAGGAAGATATTTGGATTCTCTGTATCCCTTATCCTCATCAACATGGCTTCTATAATGGAGCGTGCTGATGAGAATCTCCTTCCAGCTGTTTACAAAGAAGTCAGTGAGGCCTTCAATGTTGGACCTACTGATCTTGGATACCTTACATTCACACGGAACTTTGTGCAGGCATTATCATCTCCCTTGGCAGGTGTACTAGCACTTCACTATGACCGTCCTGCAGTTCTTGCAATGGGCACCGCATGCTGGGCCCTATCAACAGCTGCAGTTGGTGCTAGTCAGCATTTTGGGCAGGTTGCTATATGGAGAGCAATCAACGGTTTTGGGCTAGCTATTGTGATCCCTGCACTCCAGTCTTTTATTGCTGATAGTTATATAGATGGTCTGCGCGGTACCGGATTTGGACTGTTGAGCCTTGTTGGTTCTATAGGGGGCATAGGAGGTGGTGTCTTGGCAACAATCTTGGCTGGGCAAGAATTTTGGGGATTGCCAGGATGGCGTTGTGCCTTTATCATGATGGCATCATTGAGTTTGCTGATTGGATGTCTTGTTTACATGTTTGTCATTGATCCTAGGAGAACCACTCTATTCACTTATGGTGCCGATCAAAACACCGAAAGGTAGCTACACGGTTCTCTGGTTTCTTGAGGCTTGATTACTTTACCTAAGTGCATTGAAATTTTTATACTTTTGGATTAAGCTGTTCACGTAGGCAATACTCTCTGCTTCTTTGAGACTATCTGCAATGCATCTGGGACAGTTACATTCAAAAGACAAAATAAATTCTTAATTCTAAATACTCTTTGAACCGGTAGAAATGTAGATAGGCATGTAGTAGTTAAAGTCAGTTCTTTACTTGGGAACATGTAAAGTTAAATAATTGTGGGAGGACATTAACAAATTATTTATGACCAAATGGAGATTTATTTTTTAAAAAAAAGAAAAAAGAAAAAAAAGATATAAAGATTGGCCTTATGAATGATTCTTTGTGTTGGCAGATTCTTTGACTAATAGGACCAATGGTTATGCCTATAAATCATAAGATTCTTTCCTTGAAAAGATAGTTCAGGAAATTCGAACATCTTGGATAAGAACCACTCTGATTATTCATGTGCTGATAAGGACCCTGAAAGGTAGCTGCCTGGTTCTTGAGTTTCTTGAGGCTCATTTATTCTACTTGAGTGCATTGTGAAATTCTCATCCGTTTGGATTAAGCTGCTCACATAGACAACACTCTCTGCTTTTGGGAGACAATCTGTAATACATCTTGCATGGTTACATTCCAAAAAAAAAAAATCCTAAATTCTAATACTTAAAACTCCTTGAACTAATAGAATTATAGATAGACATGTAGTAGTTAAAGTCAGTTCTTTACTTGGGAAGATGGTTAAATAACTATGGGAAAGACACTAACAAATTTTTTATGGTTGGATGGAGAATTAAGATTGGTCTTAGGAATTATCCTTTGTGTCAATAGATTATTTAACCAATAAGACTAATGGTTGTGCCTATAAATCATGAGATTCTTTCATGAGGAAAGGTAATTCTGGAAGTTTGAATATCTTGGATCAGTTTTTCTTAGACATGGTGTTGGACAAAATTTAAATGGGCTGCTTAAGAAACAAAGTATTTGCTCTGATCATCATTAAGGGTTAACGTTGCATTTAATTTTCTTTTTTGAGAAGTTTGGTGCGAGGTCTAACCTGTTTTCATTAAGGTAATGAAATATATAAAACAAGACCCACCCCGAGGCTTGGAAAAGCAAACATAAAGGCCAAAGTTTTTTCTTCATCTTTTTCCAAACTTGCCTCCCAAACCTTCCCATCTCTGATTAGGGGTTCATAAAATGCTCTCTTACATCATTGTGTGCATCATGTTTTGAAGTACTGATACTTATATTGATATAGTACATCTTAGTATAATATAGTATGATACCAATATATGGTTCACCTTCATGTGTTGGCACAACCAATGTGAGGATCCAAGACATATGCCAATAGAGTATCTCTATGAGGGGCATGCTAGTACCAGTTCCTAACTGGTACAATCTAGTTTGGCTAGTATAAATTGGTACACACTCATTTTTTCTTTAAACACAAAAAGGAGTATGCAATATGCATTATGGAATGGAGTACATCAAAGTTAAAGCATCAGCATCATTTTCATGTGCCTAGTGATGGTATAATATGAACACATATATTTGTATGGTTTGGTGTTTTAGAGGTAGTTGTGAAATAATTTTCTAAGAAAACATTACCGTCTTCTTTTATTACAATTGAAATTGCAACGGTATCTTGTTAGCAACCAATATCACTGGCTGCTTGTCAGCTCAAACCATCTAATGTTGGACCTCCGTTTTGATGGATGACCAACTGGCTGTAAAATTAATTATGCTCATTCACTGTTTGGTTTCTTTCTACTGCTTAGATGGTTGGAACTCTTTAGCTGTTGTTTTCCTGAGTTTGATTGATCTATAAAGGGGAATATCAAATTGATGGTACTAAGCAATAGGACATATCCACCTTTACCAGCATACACATGAATATATAGTTTTACTTGAGTAGAATTTATGTTTACTGGCCAGAAATTTAAAGGCATAAAAACATATGGATGCTGATTAGGGGTGAGGGTGGGGGATAGCTCATTAGAATTCTTTTGAAGTGTGGTTGCCCTTATAGAATGGTATTTGTTACCGTGACTTCTCCCGGACCGGGCTCGGTCGGCTATGCTGGAGCGCTCCTCTCCCGGTTCCTGCAACAAAGTCCCCAAAGGCCGATGGTATTCCGGCAGGGGACACTCCGATGCTTAAGTTAGCGGGAGCTTGAAGGCAACAGAATGGAGGAAATGAATGGAGATAGCGTATGGGGAAAGAAGAGTGTACTTAGCTCCAAAACGAGGTCCCCCGTTTACCTTATATAGGTGTGGAATACTGCCAAATTCTGTTAGGGGATAGGTTGGGAATGTCCGATTTGCCCATAGGAGAATCATGATAGTGGCCAGGTGGCACCAAGACGTGGCCACGTTGTGATGTCCGTTGTAACAGAATTCTGGTACTAGCTAGAAGAGGCTTCTGGAGCTTTTGAGTTACTTCTGGAATTAGAGTGAGTCGGTCGGACTTCGACTAGAAAGAGCCGGTCGGACCCCAACAGAAGTCGGTCGTTCGGACCTTTACTTCAGAGGGTCGGTCGGTCGTCCTAGTGAGTGTCCGTCAGGCCTTCAGGAGCAGACCGGTCGGACCTCGACAGAAGTGGGTCGGTCGGTCGTCCGAGGGAGAGTGTCCGTCAGGTCTTTAGGAGGAACAGATCGGTCAGACCTCGACAGAAGTGGGTCGGTCGGACCTCTACTTCAGTGGGTCGGTCGATTGGACTTCTGGTGGAGGGGGTTAGCCAGACCTCAGCAGGAGTGGGTCAGCCGTCCGACCGGAAGGCTGCTAGCTTCGGTGCAGTTCAGGAAAAAGCCGGTTAAGTACAACAGTTGCCCCCCTGCTCCTGGCCTTTGAGAGGATACGTGGCTTCGAAGGACAGGAGCACTATCCTTGTGCAGGCTGCGCTTATCCTTGGGATGACCGCGAACTTAACCGGGCACGTCGCGTCTGGTCACTTCAAATCCTCCACGATCGGTGCCAGGGACAGGTGTCGACCTCGCGTTGGGGGCGAGGGAGCACTATCCTTGTGCAGGCTGCGCTTATCCTTGGGATGACCGCGAACTTAACCGGGCACGTCGCGTCTGGTCACTTCAAATCCTCCACGATCGGTGCCAGGGACAGGTGTCGACCTCGCGTTGGGGGCGAGGGAGCCGCAGTTAATGCAAAAGGGGCATAATGATGAAGGGCCAGCCTGGGCCGCTCAATCGTTGGAATCTGGGGATGAGCTGCGCGACGTGGCAGCATTTGAGCGGCCTGTGCCGTGCTCGAAGCGATCTCTCCGCCGTTAATTTGGCATTCACGCGGATCGTCGCCTGCCCGCTCCCATCAGTCTGTCGCCTCGACTTCCATGGCATGGAGAGTCGTACCAACTGATGGGACGGTTACGATGCCCAAGGGATGGAGAAAGGCGTCTCTCTGGGGATCTATAAAAGGGGATGCAAGGCATCCAGGGGGAACTTCTTGCTACGACTACGTTCCACGAGAGAGAGAGAGCACCTCCCCCTTCCACGGTCTCCGGTTTTCTAGGAAACCAGTCTTAGGTTAGTTCCTTCCGTCCTTCCTCCATATCAATGGCTTCCAGTAGCTGTGGTCCCGTTTATAGGCATAGGGAACCAGGCCTGAGCGAGATCCAATCAGTGATGACCCGGGAACAGGTCGAAAACCTCAGGGCAGTGTATAACATACCCTCGACCCTACACCTTACAATCCCAGGCCGAGAGGGGAGAGCGAATAACCCACCGGGACCGGGAAACCTTCCGATGTATGAAGCCCACCTCAAGGCTGGCCTGAGGTTTTCGTTGCACAATTTCTTGCTAGAGGTCTTCAATTTTTACAGAATGACTCCAGCACAGTTGACCTCGAACAGAATTCGAGCGATCTGCTGCTTTATAGTGTTGTGCCATAGAGCCGAGACCGAGCCTAGGATATCTTTTTTCGGCAACTTTTTTCTTTTGATAAAGGATTTTAGGAGCCAGGAGTGGTGGATGTTTTGTCCCCGCCCTGGTCGGAGGATATTGAAGTGCCTCTCGTCGGCCATCCACGGGTGGAAGGCCAAGTTTTTCTTTGTAGATAGTCTCCAGCCTTGGGGTTTTGAGCCGCTGTGGAGAGAGCCAAGGCCGAGACTTCGCGAGGGAAGGGCAATACTAATGGCTGACCAGGCCAGCTTTAATGATATAGAGGGGGTCGGCCCGACCATGGCGTACGAATTGCTCGGGGAAGACGCCCTTCACCAGGCAGGGGTCAGCTGCCATAGATTCCTAGGTAGGACAGGGGGGCCGCCACGGTTGACCGACCTTCTCTCTCGCACTTATTCTGTTGATTTCACTGTGTTTCTTCCTTTCATTCACCCTGGTCTTTCTTTAGAACAGGAAGAAGAATGAAGGTTGACAGAGCTAGGGCGGTCCAACTGGCGGTGAGGAAGAGGGCCGCCGAAGGAGCGGAGCTGATCGCAGAAAAGTTGAAGAAGATGCGAGCGGAGGAACGGCCCATGCCTGTTGTAACTGTAGACTCCGATGAGGACGACGTCCCTCTATCGGAGAAATTGGCAGCAAAGGCGCCGGGGACTTCGACTCCCGTTGGGCAGTCAGCCGCCCGATCGGAGCAGGAGCAGCCAGAGCTGTCTGATACAGTGGTGGCTTCAGCCCCAGCACCCGCCGAACTGGCGGAAGCGGTCCTCCCTGCAGACAAGGAAAAGGGTACAGCCGAAGGAGAGGCGGGCGAAGAAGTCCGCCAAGAGACACCTCAGCATTAGCATGCTCTGAGCAACGCGAGGTAGGCGCGGAGCCTGCTCATAGGGGCAATGACGAATGCTGACTGGGAGCTGTCGATCCAAAGGAACCTGTGCGACGTGGCGAAGGATTCTTACCGTGACCTTATAAGGGTAAGACATCTACTTCGCGCCCCTGTGCTTTCCTTTTCACTTGCCTTGTACATGATTGACTCAGTCTCTTGCTTGCAGCTTCTCCACGGAATTTCCTTGATGGATGACGGCCTTGGTCAGCTACTTTTTGCAGCCAAAACCACAGCCAGAAAGATCCAGGAGTCAGAGTCAGCTCGAGCGGCGGCGGAGGCATCGCTGAAGGCCATGGAGGAGAGGCTGTCGGCTAGTCAGGCCGAAGCCGAGTCGTCGAAGGAGTCGAGCGGCCTACGGAATCAGCTAGCTGATCGAGAGGCTAGGTTGAAGAAGAAGAAGGTGAAGGTCAGCTCTCGTTCGTCGGCTGAGAGAGGAGGAGCGATTTGTCGAAGCCGACAGGAGAGCCCAGGCCGACCAGGCGGCAGCAGCAAGGTGGGCGAGTCAGCTGAGCGAAGCCTAGGAGCTGGCGGCGGTTAGGACTCGCGACGCCATAGCGGAATATAAGGCTTCCGCGGACTTCACTGAAGAGATGGAAGAAGCAGCATCGGAGTTCTATACGACCGGCTGCGATGACTGCTTGAAGAAGGTAGCTGGACTCTTTCCAGAACTCGACCTGTCTGGCACCCAGCTGAGCCGATAAGTCGAGGGAGAGGAGTATCCAACAGATGGTGGGGCCGAACCCCAGGCTAAAGTCGGCGCAGAGGAGGTCGGAGCTGATGCCCAGGTTAAGGCCGACGTGGGGACGGCGGACGTCCCAGTGGGAGCTTCGGCTATGTCGGGTGGGGCCGAAGCCAAAGTCCAAGCTGTACCTTCGGTGGGTCAAACCTAGGTTGTTTGTAAAGGTCTGACCTTCTTTTTTGTAAAGAACGCCTTTTATAATATAATAGAACTTTTTGTAATATCTCTTGTGTATATGTCCTTGTGTGTATAGGGTCGGTCGGATTGACCAAAGCTCTTTCTTTCAAAATGTTTCTAAGTATTGACGGTCGGCTTGATAGGATCATAAGCTCTTCGAAGTAGCTGCTGGACAGTAGCTCAGTCCGAACTTAGACATTTAGAAATTTTTCTAAGTGTTGGTCCGTTGGCTCGTCCGAATTCGAAGCCAGATCTTCATGTGGATCATTTTGAAGCTGTTATTGACCGGAGTCGGATTTTTAGGAGTGGGCTGCCCTAGAGCCTTTGCCGACCGGGGTCGGATTTTTGGAAATGGGCTGTCCTAGAGCCTTTGCCGATCGGGGTCAGACTTTCGGAAGTAGGCTGCCCTAGAGCCTTTGCCGATTAGGATCGGACTTTCGGAAAGGGGCTACCCTAGAGCATTTGCCGACCGGGATTGGACTTTCAGAAATGGGCTGCCCTGGAGCCTTTGCCGACCGGGATCGGACTTTCGGAAAGGGACTGCCTTAGAGCCTTTGTCGACTGGGGTCGGACTTTCGGAAATGGGTTGTCCTAGAGCCTTTGCCGACCGGGGTCGGACTTTCGGAAGTGGGCTGCCCTAGAGCCTTTGCAGACCGGGATCGGACTTTCGGAATTGGGCTGCCCTAGAGCCTTTGCCGACCGGGGTCGGACTTTCGGAAAGGGGCTTATAGAAGAAGTTGTGGCATTTTTTGATAATATTTGCCGTCTGTCTAAATGCTCGAGTCGGTAGGTTCTGGTTCGAATTACTTTCACGACTCGATAAGGGTCTTTCCAATTAGAGGAGAGTTTTCCTTGTTCGGTCGGCCTTGATATTTCTGACCTCCACAAAACTAGATCTCCGATCCGGAAGGTTCGAGCCTTGATTCGAGAGTTGTAGTATCTAGCCATCTTCTGACAATAAATCGTCATCTTCAAGCCTGCCTGGAGCCTGGTTTCTTCAAGCAGGTCTAGGTCAGCCCTCCGTTCTGAGTTGGTTGGTTCGGCGAAATGGTCAATCTGTAGGGATTGTAAGGAAACTTCTACAGGGATGATTGCCTCACTTCCGTAGGTCAGATTGAATGGAGTCTCGTCAATCGCCGTTCTGGCAGTTGTCCGATAGGCCCAGAGCACTTAGTGAAGTTCTTCTGCCCAAAGTCCTTTGGCGTCATTCAGTCGGGTCTTTAGTCCATACAGGATTGTCCGATTGGTGACTTCGACTTCTCCATTGGACTGAGGATGGCTAACTGACGTTAGCCGATGGAAAATATGATACTGCTGGCAGAAGTCCAGAACTTGGGGTTGTCAAACTACCTTCCGTTGTCAGTGATGATTGTCTGTGGAATGTCAAATCGGAAGATGATGCAGTTCCGGACAAAGTTCTCCGCTTCGGCTTCTGTGATCTGCGCCAGTGGTTCGGCCTCCACCCACTTGGTAAAGTAATCAATGGCTACAATTAAGAATTTGCGCTGAACGGATGCCGGGGGGAACGGCCTTAGGATGTCCATCCCCCACTGTGCGAATGGCTAAGGTGCAGTTAGTGGGGTCAACTGACTGGTAGGTCTTCTTTGGATATTGGAGTATCTCTGACACGCGTCGCATTTTCTGACGAAGTCCGACACGTCCTTCTGAATTATGGGCCAGTAGTATCCCTGTCAGATAATCTTGTAAGCCAGGGATCTTTCTCCTAGATGATCGCCGCAGATGCCTTCATGCACTTTCCTGAGTGCGTAGTTTGCAACAGTCGGTCCCAAGCACTTCAGCAGCGGCTGTGAGAACGATCGCTTGTAGAGGATGCCGTCAAGGACAACGTATTTCGAAGCCATCCAGCGAACGCGCTTGGCTTTAGTCAGATCTTCTGGCCCTGACAAAGAATGCAAGAATTGGGTCCATCCAAGAGGCTTCTTGTTCGACTTGGTGGACTTCGGTCGGCTCTTCAGCAATACTTGGGCATTGTAGATACTCCACAAAGGTTCAGTCGGAGGTGTTGGCGACGGTCGTAGCCAACCGCGACAAAGCATCAACCCGGGAGTTCTGCAATCGAGGTATATGGAGAATTTCGAAGAATTTAAGCCGAGAGACGAAGTTTTGTACCTTGTTCAAGTACTTGGACAGGGTCGGATCTCTTGCCTCGAATTCGCCCTTCACCTGATTTACCACCGAGAGTCGGAGAAGGCCGAGAGTCGGAGAAGGCCCTAATTCGGCTGATGCCCAACTCATTAGCTATCCTTAGTCCTGCAAGGAGGGCTTCATATTATGCTTGGTTGTTTGACACCTGAAATGAGAAGTGTAAAGCATAATCTAAGCTTTCTCCGTCAGGGTCAGCTAGGATCAGGCCAACCCCGCAGCCTGCGAGGTTGGACGCTCCGTCCACATGGAGGGTCCAAGCAGGCTCTGCTTCTCTAATGGCATCAGCTTCATGGGTGCCGGCCATTTGTGCGGGCACTTCCGGCCTCCAGGTGCACTCTGCAATGAAGTCAGCAATTACCTGGGCTTTCATGGTCGACCGGGGTTGGAAAGATATGTCAAACTCGCCATGTTTGACGGCCAATTTGGCGAGCCGACTGGAAGTGTCTGGGCTACGGAGGATCGTCTTAAGGGATTGGTCGGAGAGCACGACGATCGGATGCGCCTGGAAGTAAGGTCGGAGTCGCTTGGCTGCTATGACCAAGGAATATATAAGCTTTTGCATCTTTGGGTATCTTGTTTCGGCGTCATGGAGAACTTTATTGATGTAGTAGACAGGTCTCTGCTGACTGCCTTCTCCTACTTGAACGAGAACGGAACTTACTGCCTCGTCCGACGCTGACAGGTACAAATATAATGGCTCTCCCTCCGTCAGCTTGGCCAACAACGGAGGGTTCTTCAGATATTCTTTCAAAGCTTCAAAAGCCGACCGACACTCGTCGGTCCAATGGAAACGGTCCGACCACCGCAAGGTCTTGAAGAAAGGAAAAGACTTCTTAGTTGACCGAGAGATGAAACGGTTGAGAGGAACTGTAAGTTCCTGCACTTGTTTCTTGTTGGTCGGATGTCCCATCTCAATAATAGCTCTAATCTTGTCGGGGTTGACTTCAATTCCTCTTTGCGTAACCAAGAAGCCGAGGAATTTTCCAGAAGTCACCCCAAAAGTGCACTGGCAAGATTCAGCTTCATCCGATGGCGTCTCAGTGTGTCAAAGGACTCTTGCAAGTCTTTGATGTGGTCGGCCTTGTGGAGGCTCTTGACTATCATATCATCAACATACGCTTCTATGTTTCTTTCAAACTGCCCTTCGAAGGCCCGGTTGATCAGTCTTTGAAAAGTGGCACCGGCATTCTTCAAACCGAAGGGCATCATCTTGTAGCAGTACAATCCCTTGTCCGTGACGAAGGCCGTCTTCTCCTCATCCTCCGGGTGCATCCTGATCTGGTTGTAGACGAAGAAGGCATTCATAAAGCTCAGAAGCTGATGACCGGCCGTGGCATCCACCAGTTGGTCAATCTTTGGCAGAGGAAAGTTATCCTTCGGGCAGGCCTTGTTGAGGTCAGTATAGTCCACACATATTCTTCATTTTCTATTAGCCTTCTTCACCATTACAACATTTGCCAGCCATTCGGGGTAATGGGCCTCTCTGATGAAGCCAGCATCAGAGAGTTTCTTTACCTCATTAATGGCCCTTTATCTTTCGGGAGCAAAACTCCTCTTCTTTTGTCGGACAGGCTTGTAGGTCTGATCTACTTTAAGCTGATGAGTTATGACCTCCGACAGGATGCCTGGCATGTCCGACGCCGACCAAGCAAAGATGTCGGCGTTACTCCTCAAGAAGTCGATCAGCTCCAACTTGACTTCACTGAGAGTGCTTCCTATTTGGAGGACTCTAGTGGGGTCGTCCTCCCGAAAGGGGATAAACAAGATCTTTTCGATCGGTCGGCTATGGTCGTCGGCATCGGCTTTGGGATCAAGTTGTTCCAGAGTAGAATGGCCTTCCAACTGCCGGTCATAAATAGATAAGCACTGTCTGGCCATCCTACGGTCTCCTCTCATGACTCCGACCCCGTTCCATATCAGAAATTTTGCCAGCAAGTGATAGGTTGAGACGATGGCCTGGAATCTGTTGAGGGCCGGTCAGCCCAGAATGGCATTATAAGCCGAGATCGTACGTATGACCACAAAGTTGATGGGGAGTCTTCTGGTAAGGCTCCGTCCTGATGGTCACTTGCAGAGCTATCTCTCCCTCAACTTCGACGGAGTTTCCCCCGAAGCCCGTTAGCGGCATGGGAGATTCTTGCAGTCTTGTCCTGGACAGGTTCATTTTGACAAAGGCATCATACAGTAACACTTCCGTGGAGCTTCCATTATCAATGAGGATCCGCTTTACATCATAATTGGCAATTACTGTCGATACAACTACAGGATCATTCCCAGAAATATGGGATTCCAGGAGGTTTTCGTCGGAGAAGCAAATTACATTGGAGCCTCTTGACCTCTTGACAATGTCCTGGTCCTTTTCATATCTCCAGTTGGACCGACGATGCAGCATGCTGACATCCCCACCGGTCGGATGCTGATTGGGAAGCTCCGGCTCCCCCGGGGGGTCTCTGGCAGTTGAGGCTTCGGCCCGATCCCTACGGGGTCGGACGTATTTGTGCAGGTATCCCCTCCTGATGAGGTCTTCAATGGCGTCCTTCAGCTGGATGTACTCTTCAGTGTTGTGTCCATGGTCCCGATGGAACTGGCAGTACTTGTCTCTATTTCTGGATGTAGAGGGGCCCCTCATCGGACGAGGCCTTTGCAGGAAGGTCTCGTTCTCAATTTCCAGGAGGATCTTCCTTGGAAGGGAGAGAGGCGCATAAGTTTTGAATCTCCTGGGGAAGTCCTTCGGCTTTGGGCTGCGGCGTTGGGCCGAGCGGTTGCCATCGCCGGGAGGTCGGACTTCGGGAGCCTTGTCGCTCTGCTTCTTGGGGGCCGACCTCCCTTCAACCAGGCGTCGGCTTGCCGCCTGCTCTTCTGCCAGGACGTACTTTTGCGCCCGGGCCGACAACTTGGAGTAGCTTGTTGGAAATTTCTTGTCTAGGAAGAAAGTGAGCTTGGACGAATGCAGCCCTCTTTTGAAAGCCGACATAGCTACGTCTTCGTTTAGATTCGAGATCTCCATGGCCGTTGAGTTGAAACGGATCATGTAGTCCCGGAGGGTTTCTCCCTCCTTTTGCAGCATAAGGAAGAGGCAGTCGGTATTCCTCGGAGTACGACTGTAGGTCCTGAAATGGTAAAGAAAAACATTTTCAAGTTGAGGGAAGGAGTGGATCGTACCTGGTCGGATGGCGGAGAACCACACCCGAGCAGCCTTTTTGCGTGTAGCAGGGAAGGCAATGCATTGAAGGATGTCGGAGGTGCTTTGTACCATCATGTGGGCCTTGTATGTATTCAGATGGTCCAACAGATCGGTGATACCATCATAGGGGTCCACCTGGGAATCTTGAAGTGACGGGGGATCGGCTCCCCCATGATTTCGGCAGAAAAAGATAGGCGAGAGTCGTACACCTGCCCCCCTTCGGCTTTCTGCCGATCGGCTAGTTCAACAATGCGCTCCTCCATGCACAAAATTTTGCTGGTATAGTCCCTCGGGGCTTCGGTAGGGTGCCGAACGCCGTCGGGGACGGAGTCAGCGAAGAAGGGGAGGTGGACCTCGCCCTCCTCTTGTCAGAGCGAACCCCCAAAGACCTTCAGGGCTCCGGAACAACTTGGGAAAGAGGCTGAGGGACTTCTTGCCGTCGGCTCCCTTCAGCGACTGGTTGGTGGTTGGTGCATGACGTAGTAGGCGGCTGCTGCCGGTTGTTAGCCGCTTCCTGGAGGTGCTGAACCGTAGTAGTGAGCGTGTCGATACGGTTCAGGAGCGTCTGGAACTGTTGTAGTCCCAGAATGACAGTGGGTTCGGCGGCAACGGTGGCATCATTCTCCCTGAGAGGTCCTTCGGACCTGGACAGGGAGTGACCTCTCCTAGTGGAGATGTTCTGGGCTCTTCCCTTTGCCATTGTCGGACTTAGTAAGTGGATTCCTCCTTTTAGAGAAGGGACAACATCCATTCCTCTAGCGCCAATCTGTTATAGCGACTTTTCCCGGACCGGGCTCGGTCGGCTATGCTGGAGCTCTCCTCTCCCGGTTCCTGCAACAAAGTTCTCAAGGACCGGTGGTGTTCTGGCGGAGGACATTCCGATACTTAAGTTAGCGGGAGCTTGAGGGCAACAGAATGGAGGAAATGAATGAAGATAGCGTATGAGGAGGGAAGAGTGTACTTAGCTCCAAAACGAGGTCCCCCATTTACCTTATATAGATGTGGAATACTGCCAAATTCTGTTAGGGGATAGGTTGGGAATGTCCGATTTGCCTCTAGGAGAATTAGGATAGTGGCTAGGTGGCACCAGGACGTGGCCACGTCGTGATGTCCATTATAACAGAATTCTGGTACCAGCTGGAAGAGACTTCTGGAGCCTTTGAGTTACTTCTGGAATTAGAGTAAGTCGGTCGGACTTCGACTAGAAAGAGCCGGTCGGACCCTAACAGAAGTGGGTTGTTCGGACCTCTACTTCAGAGGGTCGGTCGGTCGTCCGAGAGAGAGTGTCCGTCAGGCCTTCAGGAGGAGCAGACCGGTCTGACTTCGACAGAAGTGGGTCGGTCAGTCGTCCGAGGGAGAATGTCTGTCAGGCCTTCAGGAGGAGCAGACCGGTCAGGCCTCGACAGAAGTGGGTCGGTCGGACCTCTACTTCAGTGGGTTGGTTGGTCGGACTTTTGGTGGAGGGGGTTAGCCGGACCTTAGCAGGAGTGGGTCAGCCGTCCAACCGCAAGGCTGCTAGCTTCGGTGCAGTTCAGGAAAAAACCGGTTGAGTACAACAGTATTCATTCTATCTTTCTAGTGATTGCTTTTCAAAAGCTAATGGCATCATTAATTGAATTAATAAAAGTATAAATTATACTAAATAAAAAAATTAATGCTTGTCTTTTATATAATCTTCCTCCTAAGCTCCTTTTAGGACTAAAGGTATCCTGGCAGAATTGAGGTGAAGGCGGGGCTCGAACCCAGGTCCTTGGAACCAACTCTAAAGAGTTTAAGAGTTGCATTAGCTGGCACTAGGATTTTCTATACCTTACCGAACTGCCCGGTATGGCCTGTACCGAACCATACCAGATGGTGATTGGTACGGTTCGGGCATGGAAAACAGTTCGGTTCCTCGGACTGATGGAAACCAAGTGATTCTAATTATTTTTTTATTTTTATTAAGTATATGACTTTTAAATTTAAAAATATATTTTTGGAATAAAAAATTTTAAAAAATAAAATATTTTTTTTATTTTATCGTACAAAGATCATAAACCAAGTAATTTTAATTATAATTAGATCATGTTATTTTATATTAGTTTGGGATTAGAATTAGGATAATAATAATCATGCTAATGATTGTCGATTGTTTGGCACATAAAATTAGCTCATTCTTAAGTCGTGTACTAACTGTATCTTAACCAATTTGATTGCAGCTTCTAGTTGAAAGTCTCATCTTGCATCCTATCATTTTTAACTTTATTCAATGCTAAACTAGATTAAATTCAAGTCCAAGCCCCTTCTTATAAGGTGAAGCAAGTCCGATCTGATTCAAAGTTCTATGATAAATCATGTTGCACAATTCAACATAGTAAGTTAGGTCAGGTTAGGATCTCTGGTATTAGTCTGGGACACTATCTAGCCTTTATTGATTTTTAAATAGGGAACGATGCTAACTCGATTGTTCTAAAGACCGCAGTATTGCGAGACCATTGAAGCAAGGGTGCAGATACTTGCAAAGCCTTAGATATCGAAAATACATGTATAAACTACATACCAGAATGATAGGAAAAAATGTCAACTATAAAAGAAAGAGAAAATTGGCAAATTAAAAATTATGTAATTGGGAATGATTGCTTAATTTCCTTTTTTTTCTCTCAAAAGGAGGAACGAAGAGAACAAAATAAAAGGCTATAGGAGATGAACATGGAAGACTCACTAGAAGGTGGTGGTAGAGAGAGGAGAAAGCGATGCCGATAGAGATGCAGAAGGGGCTACCATTCTTGGTGGATATGTGGACGGTGGCCTCTTGACGAAAGTAGTACCATTTTCTAATCTACACCTATCGTAACCACCTTGCTGACATCGTCTCCAACTCCTACCCCATCTATGCCACCGGCTTCACTAAGTCTCTCGCCCTCCATTATTTCTTTCATATTTTTATTTTTTCTTTCTCTCTAATTAATTATTGGTAATCTCGATTCATGGAAATTTCTTTAATTAGTATCGACAAACATCTATTTGGATCTAAAAATATTCAATAAATTCTAAAAAAATAATTTAAAGTTATAAAAAATCAAAAGAATATTAATTTTTTTTTACCGTATTGTATATCGGTAACCGGTACCATATCATACCGGCCGGCAATCAGTACGGATCCCAGTACCGGTTCAGCAATCCTTGGCTGGCACCCTCTCTTTGTGTATAATCTTCATATATTGTTTCTTCTTCTTCCATTTTCTTATCTGTGACTTTGTCTGATGTATACTAGTATATGCCTACCTTCTCCAAAACAATTGGTTCTCGGGTTATCTTCTTATCAAAGGAATAGAACCCTGAGCATGTTGCATCAAGAGCTTTGAGAATGTTGGCATTTGGCACAATATTTTGACAACATGGCTTTTGGATTGAAAGGTCATGTAGTTAGAAACTAACATCTTGAGCAAATGCTTGATGATGGCTGTTCTCTTTGATGTCAGAAGTGATTCAATCTGGTATTTTAAGGGGAATTACTGGGGAGATTAAAAATGTTCTTCCTTTGGTATATAGTCCCAATGCATCCCCCCCACCCTACAAAAAAAAAGGGGCCACTTATCACTCATCTGATCACCTTTCATGCTTGAGCCACTGTTTATTTTCCATCCTTTGCCTTTGTCATTCAAGTTCACCTCCTTATGGCATTTCTTGCTTTTTCTTGGATAAATGTGCAGTCCCTTGGCTTTGTATTATTATCAACTGACTATCTGATTAGGACCATGTTGGCTTGTTCTGGATTTATGTGGGCCTTTTCCCAGATAAGCCTCTCTTTCCTGTTATTGCCTTTTTTTTTTTTTTTTTTAGGGAAGGTGGGGGGGGTGGGTGTAAGATGGTGGTTAAATTACTTTGATCTTTTCTCTATCAAGTTGTGACTGTTATCTTGGCTGTGACAGGCCAGGTTTCTTGCTGGGTCTGTTCATATATAGAGTGAAAAAATGTTGATGTTTCAGGTAACTCTATATCTATATGTTTTGAACATCCAATTCTCAGATGAACATTGCTGGTGAAGATATGTGTTATATGTCGTAATTTGATATTAACATTGTGAACAATCTAGTTTCCACAGTCCAGTTTTGATGATAAATGATGTGCTTGCTATGGTCAGGGAAATAGGACTGCAGTAGGGGATTGCATGTTTGATATAATACAAAAAACTATGATATCTGGTCTATCTCAAGTTATTTACAGTGGTTTGCTGCTGCTCGTGTGTGTGTGTGAGAGAGAGAGAGATGGGGGAACCACCTGTAGATTCATTTCATAGATATGCATTTCCTAAATGTGTGTGACATATCTCAACAACTTCAAGATATCAAATTCAAGCTTTGAATGATTGTAGTTAGAAAGTGATTGTGCACTAACCTATGCACTTAAATCTTTTGCATACGGATGTCATCACTAGTTATGTTCTAGTAAATCATAATTGTGGTGTTCTGTTGTTTTTTTTAGGCTCTCTCTGGGTAGTAAAGGTAGTGTATCTCCACCTTCTGTCTGGAGTGATTCCTGGTTAGCAATGAGATCTGTAATGAAAGTCCAAACATTTCAGATCATCATCTTGCAGGGCATTGTCGGCTCCCTGCCATGGACATCCATGGTTTTCTTCACGATGTGGTTTGAGCTGATAGGTATGAACAGATTCAAAGGCTTAAACATTTGATCTAATAAGCAAAGATCCTCGAGAAACATGACATCAACAGTTAGAATTTCCATTTTCTGAAAAACAAGTTCAGATTTCTGCACAACATTTTAAAGAAAATTAAAAGCAGAGTAGACATCTGTGATTTTTAAAGTCATACAATTTAATCTTTGATTTCAGGTTTTGATCATAATAGTTCAGCTGCCTTGAACAGTCTTTTTGCCATTGGATGTGCCACGGGCTCCCTCATGGGTGGACTGATAGCAGACAAGTTATCAAAATTTTATCCGGACACTGGCCGTATCATGTGTGCTCAGTTCAGTGCCTTCATGGGCATTCCCTGCTCATGGATACTGCTCGTGGTCATCCCTCAGTCTGTAAACAGTTGGAATGCCTTTGCTGCCATCCTCTTCCTCATGGGCGTCACCATCAGCTGGTGTGCTACTTGTGCTAATAACCCAATGTTTGCTGAGGTTGTCCCTTCGAAGCATCGTACCATGATATATGCTTTCGATCGTGCATTCGAAGGTTCATTCTCTTCATTTGCGGCACCTGCTGTTGGATATCTTACCGAGAACATCTATGGTTATGATTCGAAGTCTCTGAGTTTAGTAAATGGATCTGCTCAAGGGGCATATGCACTGTCGAGGGGACTGTTAACAATGACGGTCATTCCTTTCGGCTTGTGTTGTTTATTTTACAGCCCACTTTATGTTGTATTTAAGCGTGACCGTGACAATGCCAGGATGGCTAGTTCAAAAGAGCTGCTGCTAGAATGAGAAAAACCTAATTGTAGTTCATGGCAGTGGCAACTCCATTCCTACAGAAGTGATCAAGTACAATTCTGAGACTCGGCACCTCTCAGCTGATGCTTACTTCTGTGGGATTTTGTTGTCTCGGTTAAATTCAACATGAAAGGCCAAACATTTTTTGCAGGCTGATCACGCTAATAAGAATGAACTCAAACACAGATGTATGAACTCTTTTTACTCCAATCCTCGTGTCCTTAGCTTCTGTCAGTCTTGCTGCAGAATTGTGCTAGCCTGCAGGCCCCGATGGATATTGTTGCTATCAAATTACCTTTCATTGAACTCCAGCGGTGGTCGAAGGTGTTCTGATCTGTACGAGCTAAATTGGATGATGTTCTTGGTGGCTCTCAGATAAAAACTTGCAAAAGCAGTTCCTTGATTGATTATGACCGATGGATAATCATTCGATGTTCAAGTCAGCGGATAGAAGAAATGGACTAAGCAGCCGGAGCTAAAAGTGATGGTGGTGATTGAGCATGCAAGTAGTAGAGATGTGTTTGTGTAGCATATTTCATCGAGATTCCTTCTTACCAATTTATAGGATTGTATTGGATAACTGAATATCATTAGGAAGGTGGCCTTCTCTGATATGCATGATAGATTTTGTTAAGATGATAGAATTTTCTCTCTTGACATTTTTTCGCTAGCATCTCTCTATAAGGATAATAGGATTTGTCGAGATCCTATTCGTCATGATCTGTGTTGGAGTAGCTATGGTCGATTAAGTTGTCACCTACTCGGGTATTGTGGATACCGAGTAGGTAATCAATTTGTTTGCTATTGAAGGGAAGGACTTGGTCCTGGATTCGAGCGCATCCAACTAGGCATACTTAAATAACTAATTGGACCCGAGTAGGTACTTAATGGATATGCATGGAGAATGCTATGCCAATTAGATTTGGAGGTTGCGGCTATTCGATCTAGGAAGGAGCGATTACTTGATCTAGTGGTTGGTCTCGTCTTTTCCTCGCTAGTTTTCTTCTTAGTCGGCAGTGTCATGGTTGGCTTCATTATCCCCCTCCTAGTCGGCAACTTGATCGTTTCGAGTCAGATGTCCTAGTCTTTCATAGCTGCCGGTGTAGTGGGTGGTCCAACAAGTTTCCAAGGCTAAGTCGGCAATTGTCATAATAGATATCTCCTACTCTTGAGTCTAGAATACTGTTGAGTAGTTTTGGACCTTGTCGTTTCTGGACAAAGGGAGTAGTCGACTTTCGGCCTCAGGGTTGGATAGATCTCATGATCTAGGCATTTATTGACTCCTTAAAAATAGTTGCCAGTTATTTTGTTGCCTTAATCACAGGGAAGAGGAGATTATTGGTGCAGTGCTTTAGGAGACTACACAATCACTCCTCAAGCAATGGGTAGCTAGCACAATTCTTCTTGGTTGATCAGGCGATGCCACGTGGCCCAACAACTACGATCCTTAAATAATTTCATAGATTTCGGCATCAAAAGTTAATTGATCAGAGACTATTTTGAGGTAGTATGGCACTTGCCAATTAGGAAAGGACCATATGTCAAGATTTGAGGACTTGGACCAAATCGAGGCTTGAATCCTAGCCATCCAGCTGGGTTTAAGGGGGAATTCCCTACCACTATTGCAAGGACCGTTTTTTTGCGGAGTTGTAAAGAAAGAGAGTGCTTGAGAGCTCCAAACCTAGATTCACTTTTAGGTATCTCTTCTTAATATGTTGGTCCACATTCTATCTTCCTGTTCTTCTTTTTTTTGCCTCCTTCCTCGCTTTTGTCTTCCTTTAAGGCTCTTTTAGGGTTTTCTAGGCAAAGCTGCACTTGGAGGCTTTCACTCTGTTTAAATTTCCTTCTTTACTTAATCTTTCTTCCTCTTTTCTTTTCTTTATTGATATGACTTCGTTCGAAGGTGAAAGTCATTTGATGAATCATATCTCTAGGCTCCATGGTTCTTGGGAATCTTCCTAGAAAAGAGCCGTTTCTTCCAACTTCGGAGAGGTTGTTACTTCCTCCTTCAGGATGGTACTCCGGGCTAGTTGGTTAGTTGGTCTGAGAGCTCCAATCCCCTTGGGTCTGGTGAGTATTGTCTCGATAATGATCGAGATAAATGTCCTCCAACTATAGAATAATACAAGTTTTCAAGTCAGTTCCAGGTTTATACTCCCAGGCCGAATGACAAAGTGACATCGGGCCTGACAAGCAGGATCATCCTGTACGAGGGATTCCTTCGTACAAGTCTCCGACTTTCTTTCTATCCCTTCATTCCCAATATTCTTGACTTCTACCGGCTTATTCCCATTCAGTTAGTCTAAACTTTTTTTGAGTCTTTGCTCCTTTGTTGTCTTGTCTCACTTTGTTGGGACCAAGATCAAGGTCTCATTGTTCTAAGTACTTTTTACTTTGAAATGGCACCTAACTGAGAAGGGTTGGTGGTTCATCGCCCTCGCCAGGGTCAGGCTTTCCTCTCTAGTGTGCCCTCTTCCATCCATATTGGAAGAGCCGCTTTCTTTTTGTTTCTTGCGATGCTCCCTAAGGAGTGAACTAGGTTTGGGGCAAATCTAACCTATCCCCAAATAAGAACTCCATGGTCCTTTTCGTTAGTAAGGAAGACTATTGCCAACTATTTAATATGAAGATTTCTCGGTAGCGGGATCTACTTTGGATAAGAATTTGTATGATGCCAAGCTCAGTTCGGTGAATACCTTGGATTAGTTTTGTTGAACTCTTTGTCTCTTGTTTATTTGTAATAGACTAAGTCTTCTACTCGACTTTTGCAGACATGATGGTATCCTTGGACAAGTCAAAGAACGATCGAGGGGATGCACAGAAGTCAAAGAAGGCGGTGGTGAAGAAGCTTTGCACGGATCTATCCTTGGAGGGCCCATCGGCTTTGACACATGCTTCATGCCCTGTCTAAGGGAGGCTCTTGCATCTCATATAAGGGAGGCTCCTGCTGTCGATGAAGAAGTGACTGTGGTTTCATCGTCGTCACCTCCTACCCTAGCACTGACTCGATCACCGACTCCTTCAGCTCCAGCTCTGGAGCCATCTTTAGTGGCAAAGCCAAGGCATCGAGCTCCTTGGCCTGAGTAGACCCCTCAGGATCTGACAAGACTCCTTATGATGACAAGAAGTACATTTATATGGTGGCCAAGGTGAAGTCGACCGCTTCTGCCTTTAGCAACAAAAGGATGGCTAAGTAGCTGGTTGACATGATCCTTCTATCCCAAGATTGGGAGAAGCAGAAGTCTCGATCGGTAGATGAGATTTTTACCAACTTCTTTCCTCAACTATTAGGGATAAGTATTCTTCATTCCTTTACTTTACTGATTACTTTTACTCATAAGTAGTTAACTTATGGTTTTTCTTTTTTCTTGCAACTTACCCGTGATTTCTCTGTCATAAGGAGGTATTCAATGAGTTCGTTGAGTTGAGTCATTTCCTCAGGGGCGAGGTGACAACGACCAAAGCACAAGTTGAGTCCTCGGAGGAATTGAGGAAGGCGAGCGAGACCCAAGAGGCCAAGCTCGAGGAGGAACTACAAGCCTCCAAGAATACTATTCGAGAATTGGAAGCCCAAATTGTGAAGAAGGATGAAAAAATTATCAAGGAGTAAGATATGGTCATCGAGCTGGAGACCAGGTTGGTCGATGTCGACTCAAAGGTGATGGTTGTGGAGGCCCAACTCTAAACTTCCAATTTTAAAGTTACAGAGGTCGAAGTTGCAGCTCGAGAGGCCAAGAACAGGCCCATGACACCAAGGCCAAAGTTCAAGTTGCCAAGGTGCACGTGACTTTCGCTGGTGCTTAAGCAATGGAAGAATACAAGAAGTCAAGAAATGCAAAGATGAAGTCACTGAGGGCTCCTACGACGCCTACCAACTTGAGTTCGTAAAGTGCAAAAAGGTCACTGAGGCCTTTCTGGCCTTTTTGGAACTGAACTTGGATGGCATTATTGATGTCGAGCTCGAAGAGGGAAAGGAAGGGGAGGAAGGTGAAGTTAGGGAGGTTGAAGAGGTTGCCAAGGAAGTTGTCGATGCTAAGACTGGGTTGGCTACTATTTAGGAGACCATGGCCAAGGTAATGGCCAAAGCTGAGGTTGTGATCCATGTGGCAGTAAAAGGATTCAAGGTGGCTCGATTCTAGTAGCTAGTCCCAAAGAGTAGATCCTTATAACTTTTCATCCCTTTTTTATTGTACTCGGGCTCAGTCATCTTTTGTAATGACTTGGCATATTAATGAAAAGCATCTTTTTTTGTTAATTTTTACATTGTGTGAATGTTTTCCAAATCATTGAATCTTGGCAAGTAGTTTAGTTGATGCACTCCCAACTGAGTAGGGTAGCTTCTAGGCTTAGTCACACAAGTCCCTTGGTCATGTAGTACCTTAATTCGAGTAGATGATCATGCCGGATTTGTCTTATAAACCCATGATTAGGCAAGTAACTTAGTCGGAGAAGCAATCTTACCTAAATGGCTTTTTTCTTGGAGATAGGTTGAACAACTAGCTTGCAAAGTTTGAAATCATCTAGTCGGTCAGGTGTTTGGAACCGGACTATAAAAAGTTGGTTGTTGAGTGAAACCTGAATATGGGAGTAAAATCTGAATAAAAATAAAAGTAAAAATCGAGTAAGAATGGGATTAGAACCTGAATAAAAATAGGATTAGAATCCGAATAAGAATGGGGTTAGAATCCAAATAAGAACAAGATTCAAACCAGAAGAAATGCCTTCACCCAAGAGTTGGGTGAAGGCAGAAGAAGAAGATCCAAAAAGCAAGGAAAAAAGGAGGAAAGATCCTAGAGAAGCCCCACAAAGCCTTACAGTACCTCTAAAAAGCTTCAAGGAAAAACACTTCTCTGGAGAGCTAGAACAACACAGCTTCTTCTTCTTCTTGTTTCTTCTCTATAGGTCTTGGATTCCTGTAACTATGGCAGGAAAGTCTTATTTATATACAGTCCAAATAGTTGAGATTGGAGCCTTGTTTTGCCGAAACCATCAGATCCTGACATGTGGTCCACTCCTAACTAGTAGGGCCGCACCACTTTGAAATTTCTTTCCAGTCAATTAACTCTTAATACCGAGTTATGTGTAAATCATTTAAAAGCTACAGTTGTCCAGCTACATGGTGCTATCTTGTTGGCTGAGAAAGATAGGCTGAATTGCCAACCACTCTAGGAGTTATTGTGCAGTCCTTAAAATATTGCATCAATGATTCCTCTGCCCACCACTATTAAGATGACATAATATTTGATGATGATTTTCAAGGAACTAATCAATGCCTAGAAGGTAAGAAGATTTGCTCAACCCTCGAGACTAAAAAAGTACTTACTCCCTTCACCCAAAAATAACAAAGCCTGAGAAACTCTTTCGATAATGTTTTGGACTTAGGAGTGGGGGGCAACTGTTGTGCCAATTGCTTACCCAGTCTTGAGAATCAATCGGAACATCGACTATGCCACTAACAAAGTGGGAGATGGCTACCAACAAGTGATCCACTAAACATCCAACTAAGTGTAACATGGCTAAACCGGCCACCACACTAACTATCTACAACATCCTGCATCGAGAGGCTACAAACATTCTGGCTACTGACATCCCTTCATGTGCATCCACCAAGTCTTTATTTGGGCTTGACTAACTTTCCAAACAAACTTAGTCAGGTGTACTAAGGTTATATCAAAACCTTCTCTCGATAGGGCTCTCTCTTAACCACAAGCAACCTTCCTTGTTACTCAGAGTTTATGATGCCTAAGTAAGTAAAAAAGGCAAACCAACCATAGCTATACCAACAGAGACTGTGGCAAGCAAGATTATGGTAGATAAGTTCGTAGGGAGCAGGATCTCAACAAAATTAGCCATTCTGATAAAAAGATACTAACATAAAAGGTTTTAGTGAACAGAATTTTAAAACTCTACCAAGAATCTATTACACATATCAGAGGAGGCCACCTCCTAAATGAGATTCAGTTACTCCATATAACTCTATAAATAGATAAGAGGGAACTCCCAGCTAGGTATGTTGGAGACATCCTCTCTAACACTCATTCAGTCTTCTCTCTCATCATTGACTCATAGCTCTGACTATTGTAGCCCATCTCTCTTCACTGACTTGAGCATTGGAGATCCCTTACTGGTCACCACCGATCAAGGGACTATTTTTGCAGGTCTCTGCCCGAGTGATGCTAGGAGAAGCATCTTATATGTATTAGAGAAAATCTAGAGAACCTCAAGCACCATCAAAACCTAGTGAAGAATGATTTGATAGCAACATGATCCAATCATTTGGTCTCCATTAGACAGTTCTAGCTTATGATTATCATGTGATAATTGATAAATTATATTCTTTTCAAAATTTCCTCCGTTCTCTTATTAGAACTGTTTCTCATCTCGGGGCAAAATAGTAGAATCCAATGCCCAACTATTATAAATTACTAACTTTTCTAATCCTCTATACTGCTCTCGATTTTTTCCAATACCTAATTCTAAGTTATTCTTCTCCTACCCAATGCAGCACAAATTCGACGGATGAGATGGTGACAATGGGACAAACGATGTTGACCATTTGGAGCCACATCCGCCTAGTAAAATAAAAAAAAGAAAAAAATATTAGATTTCAAGAAAACATGAATTCTAAAATCATAAGAATAATCTAATTTAGCAGAGCTCGAACAATAGACACAATCTAACTAAAAATAAAAAGAATCACTGGACATAGCAATGTCATAGAAGGATCAATCCTTACATAAGACAATTTGAGAGATACACAGCTTTATAGAATCCCAAAAATCATAAAAAGAAAAAAAATGGCTAGAGAAAAGATTGTTGGGACATGGCTGGAATACTCCTGGGGTCAGCTACATTTAGAGTCCCACTTAGCTCTTCTTGGATAGCATGAGATTGAGTTTCATCTTGGATTGGGCGACGTCCTTTGCTGTTCAAATAGTTTATGTGTCTTATCATATCTGGCTGTTTAGGAACAACTGGGTCTTCAAGTCGAGGAGGCTATTGATGTGGTTAGTTTATTAGGGCATTTGGTTTAAGCGATTGAGATGTTTCACACTAAGCCTGATGATTTGACCTTGGTGATTTTGGACCTCTGGGACTCCTGTCTGGTTCATCGAGTAATCCATCGGGTGTTTATCTCCTATGTGCCCCTCTTTCGACTTTTTTCAAGATTAATTTTAATGACAGTGTGATGAGCAATGAGGATGGGACATACTTCGTCACCAGAGATCCTAATTCCAGATTTGTTGTTGCAGGTGGCTGTTACCTCTTTGAGCCTTTTGTTCCAGGGGTAGAGCTGCGTGCTGCCGGACAGGCAATGTGTATACGAGATTTACCTTCTGATCATCTGATGGTTAAGGGAGACTCTTCTACTATTATTGGGTGGATCCAATCTTATGACAGGGGAGATGCCACTCATCCTCTATTACAGGATATTTATTCTCTGTTGCAGGGTGCAACATGACTTCTCATTGACATGTGTATCGGTAAGCCAACTCAGTCATTGATTGGGTTCCATCTTATATTACCCACCATTCGGATGCTGTCCTTTAGATGACTGCCAATCCCATTCCAGGCCTGTTTAGAAATTTTTTATAGTCTAATCTTTATGATTGTATTTATACTAGATGTTGCTACGGTTGCTCCCGGACCGGGCTCGGTCGACGTGCTGGAACGCTCCTCTCCCAGTACCTGCAACAAAGTCCCCGAGGGCCGGCGGTGCTCTGGCGAGGGATACTCCGATGCTTAAGTTAGCGGGAGCTTAAAGGCAACAGAATGGAGGAATCGAATGGAGAAGGAAGAGAGTACTTAGCCCCAAATTGAGATCCCCCGGTCATCTTATATAGGTGTAGAATTAATGCTGCCAAATTCTATTAAAGGACAGGTGGAGAATGCCCGATTTGTCCATAGGAGAATCAGGATGATAGCCAGGTGGCACCGAGTCGTGGCCATAAGGTGATGTCCGTCGTAACAGAATTCTGATACCAGCTGAAAAGGGCTTCTGGAGCCTTTGAGTTATTTCCAGAGTGAGAATGAGTCGGTCGGACCTAACAGAGGTGGGTCGTCTGACTGAGGGAGAATGTCCGTCAAGCTTTCAGGGGGAGCAGACCAGTCAGACCTCAGCGGAAGTGGATCGTTTGGACCTCTACTGTAGTGGGTCGGTTGGTCGGACTTCCGGTAGAATGAACCAGTCAGACCCCTACTTCAGTGGGTCGGCCGGTCGGACTTCTGGTAGAGTGGGTTAGCCGGTCGGACTGGAAGCTCATCAGCATCGGTTCAATTCAAAAAAAACCGGTTGAGTACAACACTAGAGTTAGTATAAGCACCTTGCTTTAAAAAAAAAAAAAAAAAAAAAAAAAAAAAAAAAAAAAAAAAGGGTTATTAGGAGCTTCATTGCTGAAAATCCACGTCTACGATGGTAGTCCATAATCTAGAAGATCTAGAAAAGCCTGATCGCTTTTTGCCAACGAGTCAAAAAAAAATTGTCATCTCTTTTGTTGATTTCTGTGGATCGAGTGTTTTCTTTTAATAAAAAATCCGAAGCCTCCTATTAGAAAATTTTCCAATTTAATCAAACGTCTAATTACCAATGATGGTGATTTAAAAAAAAAAACAAATGATGGATTCGAGGACCACCTTTGGCTTTTACTTATACTGCCTTATTATTACATATGTCAGGGTTACTTTAATTGTGACCATCAAAGTGCTTGGCTTTGTTTGGTATAGGATCAACGAGTGGATTTTGATGTGGCCCAGATCAGATCAGCCAACCAGGGATTGAAACGTGGCATCGTTGGAACAATTTTCGAGATTGATCAGACCTTGTAGGCCTCCTTTCTCTTGATCGTCTTTCTTGCTCATGCCTGGATCTACGTATCAGATCGGTTTTTGGCAGGAACAAGATCCCTTCAACCTTGAACCTTATTCTTGCGAAAAGCGAATCACCTGATAACCCTCTTTTTTTACATAACATAGAATGTAAGGAAACGAATTTTTTTTTAAAATAATTTTTTTAAATTTTTTTTTATGAAAATAGATGATTCGAAATTTATTTATCGAAGTAGGTGGTCGGGGCTGACGTGGACGAATTCGTCTTTTCGAAAGATGAATTCAGTTAATAATATCATGTAATTTCTCTTATATCCATATCATTTCTGGTCATCGTGGATCGTGGTCTACCTTTCTGTCGCAGCCTATTTACATCAAGTATAATGATACCATGTTCATTTTACTGGGGCCAATATTCTTCATGAGGAATTGGTTGAAATTGTGGTACATAAATTTGATGATAATCGTGTAATGTATAGCACCGATCAATGTATATTTTAAAATCAATGACAATATGTGTACAAGCAGTCATGACGTGAGAACAAAGTAAATGAAAATATTGCCATTTCTGACATGTACATGTCTGCTGGGAAAGACGAACAACATACAGCATCAAAAATCATAATTCAGCATATACACAACCTAATAACATATTTTCAATGATACATAAAGATCGTAAGTACCTGTGTATCATCATCCCTGTTCATGTTCGGTTCATGTCTAGCAATTTGGACTTGGAACAAGCCAATTGCTCTATCAAATCATGTAATGGTATGCGATGTCGCTTTGGCTTGGTTGGAGATGACATGTCCCGTAACAAAAGGAGTAAACCTTTCATTTCTGTCCATTGCCTCTGTTGCTTGGACACGTCGGCCTTCAAAATATGACATAAACCGAAAGAAAGTCAACTGTACCAATGCTGTTATGGGAAGAAATCGAGTATTTTTCAGAACTCCATTGAAACACTCGGATATATTAGTTGTCATCATCCCATACCATCGTCCGTCATCATGTGAACGTGTCCATTTTGCTAAAGAAATTTCATTCAACCACTGAACAGCTTCTGGGTTAAATTTCTCAATATTCCTCATGTATTTCTGGAATTTTCTAGGCTGCGTTTGCATTCCAGCTCTTTTCACCACATCTCTTAGTTTGGGATCACGAAATCTTGAATTGAAGTTACTTGTCACGTGACGCAGGCAATATACATGATAAGCATGCGGTGGCTGCCAACCCAAATACTCATTCTGTACTGCAGCAAGTATACCAGCATGTCGATCAGAAATTAGACAAATTTCCTGACGTGTTGTAACAAAATTTTTGATACAAGCTAAGAACCAACCCCAGGTGTCCGCTGACTCTTTATCGACAATACCAAATGCAAGTGGAAAGATCTGATTATTTCCATCAATAGCAGTTGCAATCAACAACTTCTCCTTATACTTTCCATACATGAAAGTAGCATCGATATTTATTATCGGACGACAGTGCTTAAACCCTGCAATCGAGGGTGAAAAGGCCCAGAATACACGATCAAACCAGGCACAATTTGGTATACCAGTTGGAGTGCTGATAAATTTCATCCAGGAATCCGGATTAAATGTTTGTACAGCATGCAACCATTTTGGAAGCAATTGATATGATATATCCCAATCTCCAAATAGCATCGCTATCTCCTTTTGTTTGGCATCCCATAATTTTCTATAATTTGGTGTATAGTTGTATTTGTTCTTTATGACTGCACCAAGTCCAGCAATAGCAATAGTAAGAATTTCTTTAACCAGATCCCGAATTTCATTAGCAATTAAAGTGGAGTCCAAACCAGAATGATCCTGAGACATCATTGCAGATAGGCATGTATGAGGACCGGTATATCGTGAGATCTCAAAAAAATCATGATGTTTAATACATCTCAGCATCCACTGACAGCCAGAATCTCTGCTCTTACATTTCACATGCCATAGATTTGGATTTGATTCAATAACCTTGAATTCGTGATGTCTTTCAACAGAATATTGCTTTACTACAGTCTGTAATTCTGCCTTATTTATAAAACAGAGTTCTTTACGTAACTCCTCATTCCTTTGCCATATAACATGTTGTTCCAGCATTGAAGAATACATTGACATATTTGCAGCATTCCAATCAACCTGGATGATTATTCTATATGGAGCTTCAAATGTAGAATAATTTGGAATAGTGATATTGGTGCGGACACCAAAGGCACCAGAATAAGGCAGAGGCTTCTCAACCCTCTGTGGATTACTTAAATAACATTCGAGTCCACTGTAATAAAGCTTAGTCCAGCTGAGTTGTTTCATTTAAGTCTTGTAATTATTTAGCTCATGTTGAGCTAGTTCAGTCCAATGTTAGTCAGCTCATGTCGAGCTAATTTTATTTTTTTTTGAGTCCTATTCAACCATATTGAAGACTCAAGACCACATCATACAAGTAAAGACCAAGTCCAATCAGATTGAAGACATAGAAGTTTAGCCCAAGTCCAACCCAGCTTGAAGATTTGAAGACCCCAAGAGAAAAATCAGAAACCCTGATTCCTTGCAGATGCCCTCCAGATGCCCAGATTTCCTTCTAGATGGCAAAATATATTCATAGACCAAGGCATCCATGATTTTAGAGGTCCATCTGCATCCTAGCCCAAAGAAATCAAGCCCAGGCGCCAAGCCCAAGCCCCTAAGAAGCAAGATACCAGGAAATATTCCTGCTACCTGGCTACCAGGCCACCCCAGCTTCCAGAGGCCCAAACCCATGCACCCGGGCCCCTTTGGGCCGGCCCCTTGCTGCTCTTAGAAGCCCAACACGTCCCCTAGGTGTCCTTGGAGTGTTGTCCAAGTCAAGAGAAATTTTAGGGATTTTTTCTACCTAATGTTTCCTTATTTTCTAGCTAGGGTTTGAGAGGGAAAAGGATTCTCATGTAAAGACTAATGTGCCCTTACTTGGAGCCCAAGGTTAAGGGTCTATTTAAGGGACCCTAGCCTCTTGTATGAAACCCTAATTTTTGATGAATGAAAACCTTGAGTTCTTCTATTGAGTTGTGTGATACCCTGCTGTGTGCATAAAGGGGTTTGCGAGAGTTTTTCTTCCCAGTGCTGCAATCATCTTCCTGCTGCCAACAAGCATCTCAGATCCCTGGACGCCCACTCCAAAAGAAGCCTTTCCTTGCTGTTTTCCCTTTGCTTTCTTGTTCCTTTGTGAGTTTTCTAACCCCTGACAGGTCGTTTGTAGGTCCCTGAGTTCCTACGAATCCAACGACTCCAGCCAAGCCTCAATCGGATCACCGAGCAGAAAGCCAGGTATTCGCGGGTCTTTGGCTCGATTTTCCAGGCCGCATCCGTCGAGGAACGAGAGACCCTTTTGCTGCGATCTTCACAGACATTGTCAGGTACACCCCTCTACCTCCAGTAGTTTTATTGTAGGAGAACTTGCCCTAACCGAGGCTTCTCAGCCCCGGCGATCCTTCTTTTCTACTTTTCTAGGTCCTAATCTGCATGCTGATCTTCTAAAATTCATATAAAATTCTCTACAACATATTTTAATCTGAAATTTGGGAATTAATCACTCAACCCCATATATAAAACATATAAAAAAAATTGCATGCAAATTAGTTCCCCATCATTTGGTATCAGAGCTTAGATTAGGGCTTGTTTTCTGCAATTTGTCAGTCCATATATACTCTGTTATTTTAATTATTTCTCTCTGTTAAAAACTCCAAAAAATTTAAAATTTATTTTTCTGGATTTATCATAATTCAAAGTAATTTTCAGAATTTTTACAGATTTTATTTCGGAATTTGAATTTTCTTCAAGCCGAAATACATCATGCAAATTTTTGACTCTGTTTTTTTTTTTTTTTTTTCAGCAAGACAAGTTTGGAAGTTTTAGGTTTTTGTTTAGCAATTTTTGCATATCTTTAATTTTAGTATATTTCATGCATATTAGGCCATAATTTGCAAGTTTTCTTCTATTTAATAAAATACCAAAAAAAAAAAAAATTACATATTCTCCAAAAATACCAAAAAACATCTAAACCATAATTTGCATCCTCATCTGCCTGCCATCATTGCATAATTTACTTTTAAGGGCACTCTTGCTATATCAGATAAGGGGAGGAGTTGATAACCTCTCCTTAGCCCAAAACCACATCCCTTGCATTCGGTCCCAAGCCTTAACCTAAAATTAATTAGACTTAATTTACCCTAGTGGGCTAGGGACACCAACTGGTCGGGTCCGGACTAGTGTTAGATCACTGTGTTAAGTTAACCTGTGTGTGCCTTGTGCTCAGTGTCTAGAACGGTGGTTTAGGGATTCAATCCCGAAGGGCTTGTGTGCTGGTCCGCCTACCTGGCCAATCTCTGATTGGTGTCTAGGATTGGCAATCAGGGACCTAACACTCCCCTTACACCTGCCTGGCTGAGTACAGGGTTACTATAGGCTAGTTTGTCACCTTGATTGAGCATCTAGTTTGGACTCTAGGTCTAGTCAGCTATAGTCGGTCTGATCGAGTCTTGCATGAGCACTAGATCAGGAGTTTCATATCACCCACCTCCTTCACAAATGTCTGAACCCATGGAAAATTTACAAGCCCAAATAAAAGCCCTAGCTGATCAAATGGCCCAGATGGCTACCCAGTTAACTCAGTCTGGTATTCAAACCAATGATAGAATTGACCATCTTGCCAGCAGGTTTGATCAGTTAGAAGTCCGGGTAGGGACCCCAGGAAAAACCCATGGTTCACAGTCTGAGCCAGATCCTAATTCCCCTCAACCTAGGAGAACCCCAAACCCTAATCCATACCCTGAGGTCGAACCTAGGAGAGCCCCTCATCCTGACCCATACTATAACCCTCAGCCTAGGAGGACCCCAGACCCTGACCCATACCAAGAGGTCGAACCTAGGAGAGCCCCTCAACCTGACCCATACTACAATCCTGAGCCCAGGAGGACCCCGAACCCTGATCCATATCTTGAGGTTGAAACTAGAAGAGGCTATCGTCCTGACCCAATCCCTGAAGTTTGTCATAGAAGGCCTAATCAGGATTTTGTAGACCAGGAGGACCGATCCTATAGACATGTCAAGCTTGATGCTCCAACTTTTGATGGTTGTCTAGATCCTAAGGTCTATATAGATTGGGAGGGAGAGATGGATCAATATTTTGAATGGTATGATATGACAGAGGAGCGTAAATTTAGGTTTGCTAAGCTTAAGTTGATTCGGGAAGCCAGGTTACATTGGGCTAGTGTTGAGAGAACCCTTAATCTAGGAGGGCGTGATCCTATAACCACCTGGTGGGCCATGAAGGGTAAGCTTAGGACAAGATATGTTCCAGCTTCATATCGTAGTGGGTTACTAGATCAATGGCAACGATTTAATCAGGGTAACAAGAGCATAGATGAGTACATTACAAAATTTGATGAGTATTCCATGCGATGTGATTTGAGAGAGTCTGAGGATATTGTCTTATCTAGGTTTAGGGCTGGATTAAGAGATGACATTAAGAAAGAGCTCTACATGAGAGAGGTTAGAGACCTGGACCATGCTTACCAGATTGCTAGGGATCATGAACGTTTCCATAGAGGGCCCGTTTACCGTCGACCTGAGCCCACTAGATACCCTAGTCAGTATCCGGGAGCTAGCCAGCCCCTTCAGAGTCGACCCATACCCAGTCGACCCAGTCCTAGTCTACCAGGCCCAAACCGACCCAGTCCTAGTCAGCCAGGTCCGAGTCGACCCCAGCCTAGTAATTCTTTGGCCTGCAAGGATGATCGGGGAAAATCTGTAGAAGCTAATAAGGGTTACACTCCCCAGAAGACCTGTTTTAGATGTCATAAGCCAGGCCACTTTATGAATCAATGTCCAGTTAGTGCTTTACATCTAGGTGAATTACAAGAAGAAGAGCCTGAGTCTGTAGTCGAACCTGAGGGAGAAGTTTATGAGGCTGATAATCAATTAATAGAGGAGTACGAAGGTGAGGAGGAAGAACCTGAGTTTGAGAACCAATTAGGAGTGGTTAGGTGCATCCTAGCCCAAACCCCAGTTAAGGAAGATTGGCGTAGGACTAGCATCCTACAGACTTTTGTTAAGATAGGGGATAAGGTTCTTAAGATCATCATAGATAGTGGGAGTTGTGTCAATGCCATCTCTGCCAAGACAGTTAAATCTTTAGGATTGACCACAGTTCCTCATCCTAGCCCGTACAAAGTTTCTTGGGTAGATTCCACCTCCATCCAAATTCAAGTTAGGTGCCAAATCTTACTTAGATTGCAGACCTATGAGGAAAAGATTTGGTGTGATGTTATCCCCATGGAAGTAAGTAGTATGATTTTAGGTCGACCTTGGCTATTTGATCATGATGCAACCTTGTATGGTCGAACCAATGTTTGTACCTTCAACTACCATGGGAATAAGTTTGTTATCAATCCAGCTCCCCCTAGGGACCCAGTTAAGAGGAGTTCTAGTAGCCTTAAGGACAAGAAACCTGGAGTTAACCTGATTAAGGCTAGGGAGTTAGAACAGGAGATTGTTGATGGTAACCCTGTTTGGATCTTGACCTCCAAAGAAATATTAGAGCCAACCCAAAAGGAACACCCTAAAGAAATTGTTGAAGCTCTGAAAGAATTCGAGGATGTCTTCCCTGAGGATTTACCTGATCAATTGCCACCCCTTAGGAACATCCAGCATGCAATAGACTTAGTTCCAGGAGCCACTTTACCAAACCTTCCTCACTATAGACTGAATCCCAGTGAGCATCAAGAATTACAGAGACAAGTGGGAGAATTACTTAGGAAGGGTTTCATTAGGGAGAGCCTGAGTCCATGTGCAGTCCCTGCTCTACTGACCCCTAAGAAGGATGGTACCTGGAGGATGTGTATAGATAGTAGAGCTATCAACAAAATAACTGTGAAATATAGGTTTCCCATCCCCCGGTTGGATGATATGTTAGACATGATGGCCGGAGCCAGAGTTTTCTCCAAGATAGACCTTAAGAGTGGCTATCATCAGGTGAGAATTAGACCTGGGGATGAGTGGAAAACTGCTTTCAAGACTAAGGATGGCCTGTTTGAGTGGGTTGTAATGCCCTTTGGACTTTCCAATGCACCAAGTACCTTTATGAGGATTATGACCCAGGTCCTGAGAGAGTTTACCGGAAAATTCGTTGTGGTCTACTTTGACGATATTCTGATTTATAGCAGGACCAAGAAAGACCACCTTAGTCATCTAAGACTAGTATGCCAAACCCTTAGGGAGAATAACCTCTATGCCAACTTTAAGAAGTGTGATTTCATGACACATAGGGTCATCTTCCTAGGTTTTGTTGTCACCCCTGAGGGAGTTTCTGCAGATCCTGAAAAGGTTAGGGCGATTGTTGAATGGCCTACACCCTCTAATGTCCATGATGTACGTAGTTTCCATGGCCTAGCAACCTTTTACAGGAGATTTATTAGGGGTTTTAGCACAATCATCGCACCTATCACCGATTGCATTAGGAAGGGTACATTTGAGTGGACCAAAGCAGCTGATAAGGCCTTCCTAGAGCTGAAGGATAAGATGACCCATGCACCCATCCTTAGATTACCTGACTTTACTAAGGTGTTTGAGGTCGCTTGTGATGCCTCGGGAGTAGGAATAGGTGGGGTACTAAGTCAAGAGAACCACCCTGTAGCCTTCTTCAGTGAAAAGCTGAATGAGGCAAAACTTAAGTACTCTACCTATGACAAGGAATTTTATGCAGTAGTCCAGGCCCTTAGATATTGGAGACATTATTTACTACCGCAGGAGTTTGTTTTATTTTCTGACCATGAGGCACTCCGATTCCTGAACTCCCAAAAGAAACTGAACCCACGGCATGGTAAATGGATTGAGTACATTCAGGCCTACACTTTCGTCCTGAAGCACCGTGCCGGTACTGAAAATAAGGTAGCAGATGCCCTGAGCCGTAGGTCTTTACTATTGGGATCAGTTAGCACCCAAGTCATAGGGTTTGATAGGTTAAAGGATGAATATGAAACCTGCCCAGACTTTGGAGGCATTTACCAGACCCTCAGGCTAGGACCATCCAATACCCATAGTGATTATACCCTTCAGGATGGTTACCTTTTCCAGAATAATCGACTCTGTATACCCAAAACTTCCCTTAGAGAATTCCTAATCTGGGAAATACATGCTGGAGGTTTAGCTGGTCATTTCGGTAGAAATAAGACGATCTTAGCAATAGAGGACCAGTTCTTTTGGCCAGGATTGAAAAGGCACGTTGCACAGATTGTAGCCAGATGTCGAACTTGTGCTGTTGCCAAACAGCAAAAGCAAAACACTGGTCTTTACACACCTTTACCAGTGCCTGATCGCCCTTGGCAGGACCTAAGTATGGATTTCGTGCTAGGATTACCTAAGACCCAAAAGAAACATGACTCAATCTTTGTAGTGGTCGATAGGTTCTCTAAGATGGCTCACTTTATTCCCTGTTCCCAGACCTTTGACGCGTCTAGGGTAGCCAAACTCTTCTTAGATCATGTGGTCAAACTCCATGGCCTACCCAAGACCATTATATCTGATAGGGATGTTAGGTTCACTAGTTATTTCTGGAAGACCTTATGGCACCTATTAGGGACCAAGCTTAAGTTTTCTACAGCCTACCACCCTCAAACAGATGGCCAAACTGAAGTAGTGAACCGAAGTTTAGGAAACCTCCTTAGATGCCTGGTAGGTGAACATGTTGGAACATGGGATTTGTTATTACCTAGAGCAGAGTTTGCCTACAACAGTTCAGTAAATAGGACAACGGGTAAGAGCCCTTTTGAGATAGTCCATGGGTACAAGCCTAATCGCCCCATTGATTTGATTCCTTTACCTATTCATGCACGAGTCTCAGAGTCTGCAGAGTCATTTGCACAGCATATTAGAGACTTGCATAAAGACATTAACCAAAAGATAAACTTAAGCAATGAAATTTATAAAAATTTGGTTAATTCCCGAAGAAGGATCAAAGAATTTGATGTAGGGGATTCTGCCATGATTAGGCTTAGGCCTGAACGGTTCCCACCTGGGACCGTTAAGAAGCTTCATGCTCAGGGAGCCGGACCTTTTAAAGTATTAAAGAAGGTTGGATCAAATGCCTATGTGCTAGACTTGCCTTCAGATATGGGCATCAGTTCTACCTTCAATATTACAGACCTGGTTGAGTACAAGGAACCGGCAATGATACCCAGTGAGGCTTTTGGGCCTATCCCTTCTGTTGAGAGTGATCCTTACCCAGAGTGTCCACCAATTAATTGGCCTGAGAGAGGAGAACGGATCGAGCGTATCCTGGACGATCAAGCCATTACGACCCGGGGCCGCGGTTATCAACGCTTCCTAGTCCGATGGCAAGGCCGGCCAGAGTCGGACGATTCGTGGATTTCTCGAGAGGACTTGCAATGCCTCAACCCAGACCTTCTTGAGAGATATGTGAGCCAATCTGATCTTCACTCGACAGGGTCGAGTTCCTCCCACCCCGGGAGAATTGGTGCGGACACCAAAGGCACCAGAATAAGGCAGAGGCTTCTCAACCCTCTGTGGATTACTTAAATAACATTCGAGTCCACTGTAATAAAGCTTAGTCCAGCTGAGTTGTTTCATTTAAGTCTTGTAATTATTTAGCTCATGTTGAGCTAGTTCGGTCCAGTGTTAGTCAGCTCATGTCGAGCTAATTTTATTTTTTTTTGAGTCCTATTCAACCATATTGAAGACTCAAGACCACATCATACAAGTAAAGACCAAGTCCAATCAGATTGAAGACATGGAAGTTTAGCCCAAGTCCAACCCAGCTTGAAGATTTGAAGACCCCAAGAGGAAAATCAGAAACCCTGATTCCTTGCAGATGCCCTCCAGATGCCCAGATTTCCTTCTAGATGGCAAAATATATTCATATACCAAGGCATCCATGATTTTAGAGGTCCATCTGCATCCTAGCCCAAAGAAATCAAGCCCAGGCGCCAAGCCCAAGCCCCTAAGAAGCAAGATACCAGGGAATATTCCTGCTACCTGGCTACCAGGCCACCCCAGCTTCCAGAGGCCCAAACCCATGCACCCGGGCCCCTTTGGGCCGGCCCCTTGCTGCTCTTAGAAGCCCAACACGTCCCCCTAGGTGTCCTTGGAGTGTTGTCCAAGTCAAGAGAAATTTTAGGAATTTTTTCTACCTAATGTTTCCTTATTTTCTAGCTAGGGTTTGAGAGGGAAAAGGATTCTCATGTAAAGACTAATGTGCCCTTACTTGGAGCCCAAGGTTAAGGGTCTATTTAAGGGACCCTAGCCTCTTGTATGAAACCCTAATTTTTGATGAATGAAAACCTTGAGTTCTTCTATTGAGTTGTGTGATACCCTGCTGTGTGCATAAAGGGGTTTGCGAGAGTTTTTCTTCCCAGTGCTGCAATCATCTTCCTGCTGCCAACAAGCATCTCAGATCCCTGGACGCCCACTCCAAAAGAAGCCTTCCCTTGCTGTTTTCCCTTTGCTTTCTTGTTCCTTTGTGAGTTTTCTAACCCCTGATAGGTCGTTTGTAGGTCCCTGAGTTCCTACGAATCCAACGACTCCAGCCAAGCCTCAATCGGATCACCGAGCAGAAAGCCGGGTATCCGCGGGTCTTTGGCTCGATTTTCCAGGCCGCATCCGTCGAGGAACGAGAGACCCTTTTGCTGCGATCTTCACAGACATTGTCAGGTATACCCCTCTACCTCTAGTAGTTTTATTGTAGGAGAACTTGCCCTAACCGAGGCTTCTCAGCCCCGGCGATCCTTCTTTTCTACTTTTCTAGGTCCTAATCTGCATGCTGATCTTCTAAAATTCATATAAAATTCCCTACAACATATTTTAATCTGAAATTTGGGAATTAATCACTCAACCCCATATATAAAACATATAAAAAAAATTGCATGCAAATTAGTTCCCCATCAGATATCCTCTGGACTTCGTACTAGATGTGAAGTACTGGCCTCGTTACCTTCGTCAACCAAATCATGTTCACTTTCGTCATCATTCTCACTAAAAAGTTGATTATCGACATGCACCCTGTTATCAGCAGCTGTATATATTGATGCTTCTTTAATATTACTTTCTGGAACAGTACTGTCCACTGTACGTAACGGATCTACAGTAAAAACCGAGACAATATTTTTTACTTCATTATCTGCAATATTTGGAGTACTATATGATAGAACCTGTTCAGTTATATGAGTTGTTGCTATATTTCGAACAGCTTCTTCATAATCATCCTGTTCGCAATCAGGTTCAGGAGCTTCAATAGTTTGGATATTTATATATAACTCTGCACCCGATATACATGAATGTGAACCGATAGTTAAAAACATTATCTCCATGTCTTCATCATCAGTTAATGGAATAGGTTCATACTTTACAAATGTCGGCTGGACAACTTGTGGATATCTATAGATAATCAACATTTTTTTCCCAGTTCTATCAATACAGAGAACTTTACATATTTTGTTCTCCAACTCTTGGAATGTCATATCAGAACTGATTCTAATTGCCTTTTTTGGTCCTTGATTGTACTCAATTCCATTTGATCCATTAATTATAGAACCACTCATATAACATAATGCTGTGATTGTTTCTCCCATTGTATCTGTTGCCGATCTCACCGTGGCGACCTGTAGCTTTAGAGTTGGCACCGGTCTCAGACCGTCTCACCTCGAGATCTCCTAGCTTCCGGTCCTGCAAAACAGGGTCAGAGACCCTGGCCGGGGGTTCCGGTGAGGGAGCTCCGACGGTCAAGTTAGAGAGCGGCGAGATGGAACAGATCCCCTAAGGCGGGTTCCCGAAGGACCCCCAGGCTTAAAGGAGATATTAACAAAAGAAGTATGTGAAAGAGTGGAATTGAGGCTCAGCTCCTTGTGCCGAGTTCATCGAGCTCGCGCCTGAGGACCCCTCTCAGGCTCTCCGGATCCTTCTCTCGGTGCCCTTTTTGTTCTCCTTTTTTCACTTACCTCGCTGCTCATTTTTACCGTCCCTTTTATACCATCATGTTGCCTCCAGCTCCGCCCCTCCCTTCGGGAGGGCTCCCTCCCGCTTCTTGCCTTTCTCCCCCCCTTTTCTTTTCTCCTTCGGGCCTGGGAACCCGGTGGCACCATCGCCTTGCTTGCCATGCCTAGCGAGAAAAAAGGGGGAGGGGGGGGGGGGGGGGGAAGGATACAGGCGAGGCTTTGGGCCGAGCGCGGGCGCTCTCCTTCCAAGGCATTGATGATGAGTGCCTCGCCGTTGTAGGCTCCTGCCCGTAAGGATTCCGCTTCTCGGTTGCAGGGCCCATCCAGCCGATGTAAACGAGGATTCGCGCGTCACTGCAGACCGTACTGGTGCTCCTTACGAGGCGCGGCGTGCGCTACCCGAGTGGCGATTTTGAAACCCACGTCCCCGCTTCCCGGAGTCCTCGCTGAGCAGGGCCGACCCTGGCCGAGGTGGACTCGTCAGGGGGTGCCACCTGGCGGAGGAGCGGGGAAAGGCTTGACTTCGGCCTCGATGGAGGTGGACCCGTCTCCGGGTGCCACTTGGCGAGAAGGCAAGGGGTCGCTAGCTTTGGCTGAGGTGGTCCCCTCCTGGGAGGACACCTGGCGGAACGGCAGGGAGGCGCTCGACTTTGGTTGAGGTGGGCCCGTCTCCAGGCACCAACTTGCGAAGGAGCAGGAGGGCCCGGCTCGACCTTGGCGGAGGTGGACCCGTCTCCGGGTGCCACCTGGCGAGGGAGCAAGGGGCCGCCAGCTTCGTCCGAGGTGGACCCCTCCTGGGTGGACACCTGGCGGAGCGGCAGAGAGGTGCTCAACTTCGGCCGAGGTGGACCCGTCTCCGGACGCCAACTGGCGAAGGAGCAGGAGGGCCCGGCTTGACCTCGGAGGAGGTGGACCCGTCTCCGGGTGCCACCTGGCGAGGGAGCAAGGGGTCGCCAGCTTCGATCGAGGTTGACCCCTCCTGAGTGGACACCTGGCGGAGCGGCAATGAGGTGCTCGACTTCGGCCGAGGTGGACCCATCTCCGGGCGCCAAATGGCGAAGGAGCAGGAGGGCCCGGTTAGACCTCGGTGGAGGTGGACCCATCTCCGGGTGCCACCTGGCGAGGGAGCAAGGGGCCGCCAGCTCCGGCCGAGGTGGACCCCTCCTGGGTGGACACCTGGCGGAGCGGCAGGGAGTTGCTCGACTTCGGCCGAGGTGGGCCCTTCTCCGGGCGCCAACTAGCGAAGAAGCAGGAGGGCCCGGCTCGACCTCGGCGGAGGTGGACCCGTCTCCGGGTGCCACCTGGCGAGGGAGCAAGGGGCCGCCAGCTCCGGCCGAGGTGGACCCCTCCTGGGTGGACAACTGGCGAAGCGGCATAGAGGTGCTCGACTTCGGCCGAGGTGGACCCGTCTCCGGGCACCAACTGGCGAAGGAGCAGGAGGGCCCGGCTCGACCTCGATGGAGGTGGACTCGTCTCGGGGTGCCACCTGGCGAGGGAGCAAGGGCGGCCAGCTTCGGCCGAGGTAGACCCCTCCTGGGTGGACACCTGGCGGAGCGGCAGAGAGGTGCTCGATTTCGACCGAGGTGGACCCGTCTCCGGGTGCCAACTGGCGAAGGAGCAGGAGGGCCCGGATCGACCTCGGCGGAGGTGGACCCGTCTCCGGGTCCCACCTGGCGAGGGAGCAAGGGGCCGCCAGCTTCAGCCGAGGTGGACCCCTCCTAGGTGGATACCTGGCGGAGTGGCAGAGAGGTGCTCGACTTCGGCCGAGGTGGACCCATCTCCGGGCGCCAATTGGCGAAGGAGCAGGAGGGCCCGGTTCGACCTCGACGAAGGTGGACCCGTCTCCGGGTGCCACTTGGCGAGGGAGCAAGGGGCCGCCAGCTTCGATCGAGGTGGACCCCTCCTGGGTGAACACTTGGCGAAGCGGCAGAGAGGTGCTCGACTTCGACCGAGGTGGACCCGTCTCTGGGCGCCAACTGGCGAAGGAGCAGGAGGGCCCGGCTCGACCTCGGTAGAGGTGGACCCATCTCCGGGTCCCACCTGGCGAGGGAACAAGTAGCCGCCAGCTTCGACCGAGGTGGACCCCTCCTGGGTGGACACCTGGCGGAGCGGTAGAGAGGTGCTCGACTTCGACCGAGGTGGACCCGTCTCCGGGCGCCAACTAGCGAAGGAGCAGGAGGGCCCGGCTCGACCTCGGCAGAGGTGGACCCGTCTTCGGGTGCCACCTGGCGAGGGAGCAAGGGGCCGCCAGCTTCGGGTGGACCCGTCCTCTCTCTCTCCCTCCTTTTTTTAAAAAAAACCACGTGGTACTGACCGCGTCCGGCGGGACCTGAAACGCGCGCCACATCAGCGTAGTAGCCATATTAGTTGCCCCCCATCCCCTCGTTCTGCCGAGGCGTCGTGTCTCGGGACGTGGGGATTTAATGCGGAGGTGACGTGGGGAAGGCAAAAATCTCGTGCCATAATTGCCATGATCCCTGTCGCCGTTTCTTGTTATGCCCGAGGCCCTATGAGAGGTTGCCACGCGTCGTGCTTCCGACGACCATTAATGCACCGTTTCGAAAAGGGGGCAGTTTCCATCGAACCGAAGCATCGATGTCGGGCGTGCATCCACGCGGCATCCATCTGGTGGTTCGAAACGGAATATGGGGTACAGTCGCTGCCGATCAAGTTTGAAAAGGAGGGGAACTTTCCGGAAATGAAGTCCATCCACTTTCTCGCGCTCTGCCGGTTGTTGCAGTGGGCTTTCCTTCACCTTCCGGGATTGTCATCTCTTTTACACAGAGTATCTCGGTGAGTGCCCGTGTCATCCTCCCCCTTCCATCTCTCGTCTTTATCGACCTTTCTGCACTCCTTCTCCCATGGCGCGTCGCCATCATGTCTCTTCAAACCCGAACGAGGCCGGTCCTTCCCGGTCGAGGACTCCATCGCCTTCTTCCTCGGAAGGGGAAGTGATTCCGGACGAGATCCGTAGGCAGCTCCAACCCGGGGGTGTAACCATAGGTGTCCCTAGGGGTCCTAGGTCTCCTCCCGTAGTCTCCGCCCGTCCAATTTCTTCTCTTCCCCCTCTGGTCACTTCTCCCACCGGTCCCTCTGGTCACGTCTCAACGATGACCGAAGATGACCTTTCTCTGCTCCGGGAAGTCTATGGTATCCCGGATTCGACTCGTCTTTCCCTCCCGCGGCCCCGGGCGAGTCGCCATCTACGAGGATTTCCTCCTCGGGGGTCTTCGGTTTCCCCTTCACCCTTTCTTCCTTTCTTTTCTTAGCCACTACCGTTTGGTCCTGGCCCAGTTAGCTCCAAACGCCATCCGGGTCATCTTTGCCTTCATTATTTTTTGTCACTTCCACGGGTTCTTTGCCCGTTTCTCCCTCTTCAGGGCTCTCTTCATCCTGAAGCATTATTCCACCGATGATGGCTGGTGGTACATTTCACCTCGGCCTAGGTGCCTCAAGTGCGACCTCCCTTCGTCTATTAAGGGCTGGAAGAATCGGTTCTTTTTTGTCTCGGTCGACGACGTTGACTGGGCCTGGAGCGAGCCGGACCAGTCTCCGAACCGGAATTCCCAGGTCGATCCAGCGGACCAAGAGGTCTTCACACAGCTGTTGAGTGATGCGGTCCCGACCCTCGATGTTCTGCTCTCGGAGCAAAACTTGTTCGAGGCGGGGATCAGTCCCATCTGGGAGCTGGGTAAGGCTCGGACATCCCTTCCGCTTCGCATTCCCCCAACCTTCTTCTTCTTTTCTTTTTAACTGGTCTGGCTGACCTCTACTTTCTTTCAGGTATGAAGTTCTCTCTAGAGAACCTGCTGGAGGGCGCCGCGCAAAGAGATGCCACCGAGCGGACTGAACCTCCGGCGAAGAGAGCTCGTACCGAGGCGAGTCGGGAGGGCACGTCGACCTCCACCACCGGACCTGTGGTGGTGGCTCCCGTACCCATGCCACCTCGGGCTCGGGCGCCCGATGTCCCTGTCGTCGACCTCGACAGGGTCATGGAAGAGGGGGGGCCGGTCCCTCCTCGGGCAGCGCCTGCTTTAGCTGCCGCGCCAACCGCACCCACGTCGGTCACCAGGACGGCGACAGCTCCATCTACAGCTGCTCTACCCGGCGAGGGGATGGCCGCCTTTGCCGCTACTGACGCGTCTGCTCCGCCACCGAGCCTTACCAGCCGGTGCTCAGTGATCCGTGACCAGGGCTTCGCGGAGAAAGTCATGGAGTTCGCCTACACCTCCCAGGACCGTCGTCTAAGGGGTGGCCGGGACTATAGCGACGCGCTGCTCGGGATCCTGCCGCAGCTCTTCACGGTAAGTCCCGAGCTTCGAGTTTTCTTCCTTTTAAAGTTCCAGTTGGATTATACCCACCCCTTTCTCTTTTGATGCAGATCGGGACGGACGTGCTGCTGCTGAGGAACTTCCTCGCCGGCTACGCCAAGAAGGACGTCGAGAAGGAGGAGAAGCTCGGCAAGCTTGCAGCCGACGTCAAAGACCTCATGGAAAAAGGGGTCGAGCTGCGAGGAAACAACAAGGTCCTCTGAGACGACCTGGCCCGCGCCGAGGGGCGCATCAAGGAGCTTGAGACCTCTCTATCAGAGGAGAGGATCTTGAACCAGCACCGCACCGAGGAGGACGCGGGAGAGAAAACCCGCTTCAGGGCTCAATCCCGGTCACTGGAGCACCGGGTGGAGGAGGTCCTGAAGGAGCTGAGTGTAGCCAAGGAGAAAAGCTCCTACGTCAACGGGCTGCTAGAGGCGTCAAAGCAGGAGGCGCAGGAGGCCGTCCCGAGGTTCTGGGACTCGGAGGAATACGTCGCTGAGGTTCGGGAGGCTGCTGTGGACTCCTTCTTGAAGGGATTCCAGGTATGCCGGGAGAAGGTAAGCTCCTTCTATCCCGAGCTCGACCTCAGCGAGGTAGTCCTCGGTGGCCGAAGGTAGGAGCTCAGTGGAGGAGCTCCGGCAGCAGCGGGTGAAGAGGCGGCGACTCCGGAGCAGCCTCCCGAGCAGTCACCCGTCGACGGCGCAGGTGGAGAAAGTGCGCCCCAGCCCGAGGAGGACGCTGCTGCGTCGAAATAGCCTCCCCGGCACCATTATCCTTTTCCCTTTTTCTTTGTATTATCTTTCTTTGAGGACTCCCGGCCTGTCGGGACTCCTCCTATATACCGACATTCTGAAAGCATTGAAGCCCCCTTTTCACTAGACCGTTGCTTCACTCTCTTCTCTTTTTTTTTTTTTGTACCTTCCGTACTGAACTCTGGTGCAAGGCACTGGGACTAAGTCCCGTAGTGCATTCCGAGCTGAGCTCGAGGGCGGACTGAGTTCTGCCCCACCCTCCAGACTGAAGTTCGGGACTTCCGGACTGAATCCCGGGGCCGCGAGCTGTACCTGAGCCACGCGCGGCTTGCCGAGCCATTCTCCGGGATTGCATGGGCGAATTTGATTCTGCCCCGCCTTCCAGACCGAAGTCTGAGACCTCCGGACTGAACCCCGAGGCCGCAGGCTTTATCTGAGCCCTGCGCGGCTTACCAGGCTGTTATCTGGGATTGCGCGAGCGAATTTGATTCTGCCCCGCCTTCCAGACCGAAATCCGGGACCTCCGGACTGAACCCCGGGGCCGTAGGCTTTATCTAAGCCCTGCGCGGCTTGCCGGGCTGTTCTCCGAGATTGCACGGGCGAATTTGATTCTGCCCTGCCTTCCAGACCGAAGTCTGGGACCTCCGGACTGAACCCCGGGGTCGCAGGATTTATCTGAGCCCTGCACGGCTTGTCGGGCTGCTCTCTGGGATTGCGTGAGTGAATTTGATTCTGCCCCGCCTTCCAGACCTATGTTCGGGACCTCCGGACTGAATCCCGGGGCCGCAGGCTTTATCTGAGCCATGCACGGCTTGCCGGGCTGTTCTCCGGGATTGCATGGGCGAATTTGATTCTGCCCCGCCTTTCAGACCGAAGTTCGGGACCTCCGAACTGAACCCCGGGGCTGCAGGCTTTATCTGAGCCCTGCACGGCTTGCTGGGCTGTTCTCCGGGATTGCGTGGGCGAATTTGACTCTGCCCTGCCTTCCAAACCGAAGTCCGGGACCTGGCGCCTTCGCGGGTCTTCTGCCATGCTCGTGTTCGCCGAACTCAGAGCTAGGTGGCTCTCTTCCTACGAGGTGAGAAAAAGCATTTGGTGAAGAAAGAGGGTGTCATTGCTGAAGTTCAAGGAGCCTTACACTATTGGTAATACATCCTCAAGTTTGAGACGTTCCAGGTCCGAGGGAACCGAGATCCTCCTAGTTCCTCCAGGTAGTATGCCCCGCGAGGGAGTACCTCCGCCACCCTATAAGGGCCTTCCCAGTTCGGAGAGAGCTTCCCGCACTCCCGTGGCTGGGAAGCTTCAGCTCGGCGGAGCACCAGATCTCCCGGGCGGAAGGACTTCGTTCGCACTCTAGAGTTGTAGTACCTGGCCACTCGCTGCCTGTAGGCCGCCATTCGGACTCGAGCCTTGTCCCTTGTCTCTTCAAGGAGGTCCAGGTTTAGCAGCATCCTGGTGGGATTCTCCACTTCATTGTACTGCTCCACGCGCAGGGTGCTCCATGCGCAGGGTGGGTAGGCTGAGTTCAATCAGGATAACCGCTTCGGTCCCGAAGACAAGGTTGAACGGGATCTCATCAGTGGCCGTCCTCGGGGTGGTGTGGTAAAACCACAGGATGCTCGGGAGCTCTTCTACCCACCTGCCCTTGGCTTGGTCCAGTCTTATTCGAAGGCCTTGCAAGATGGTCCTATTCGTTACCTCGACTTCTCCGTTTGTCTGTGGATGCGCCACCGAGATGAAGTGATGGTGGATGCCGAGGTTGCTGCAGATCTTCTCAAACTCCCGACAGTCGAATTGATGTCCGTTGTCGGTGATGATGGTGTGCGGTAGGCCAAAGCGGCAGATAATTGACTTCTAGAGGAACTTGGCAATGTTAGCTTTCGTGATCCGAGCCAGGGGTTCGGTCTCGACCCACTTCGTGAAGTAGTCGATGGCCACGATCAGAAATTTTCGCTGCCCGGACGCCGGGGGAAAAGGTCCTAAGAGATCCATCCCCCATTGAGCGAACGGCCATGGAGCGGAGAGCTAGGAGAGTGGAGCGGAGGGCTGATGCTGCACCACGGCATGCCGCTGACATCGGTCACACATCTTCACAAAGTCAGCTGCGTCTTCCTTTATCGTCTCCCAGAAGTAACCTTGACGGAGGGCCTTGTACGCCAGTGTTCTGCCCCCCACATGATTCCCACAGACGCCCTCGTGGATCTCTTAGAGCACGAGTGCGGCCTCCGCGGGTCTCGGATACTTGAGGAGGGGGTAGGAGTAGGACCTCCGATACAGTAGTCCATCCATTAAGACAAACCGCACGGCTTTCCTCTTGATGAGGCGAGCCGCTATGCAGTCCTCCGGCAAGGTGCCGCTGGTAATGTACTCGACGTACTTGTCCATCCAGCTGGGCTCTTGGTTGACCTGCTGGACTTCCACGGGCGTCTCGTAGCTCGGGGCCTTGAGATGCTCGACATAGGCGCGGCCCAACAATGAGTCCGGCAGGGTCGCCAGTCGGGAGAGCGCGTCCGCGCGAGCGTTTTCCCCACGGGGTATATGGGAGACACTGAAGCATCGAAATCCTACCGCGCTCATTCTCATAAGCTCCAGGTATTTCGCCATTTGGGGGTCCCGCGCGCCGTACTCCTCAGAGATCTTCCCGGCCACCAGCTGTGAATCAGTGAAGGCCTTGAGGTTGGCCACGCCCAACTCGTAGGACACTCTCAGCCTCGCAAGGAGCGCTTCATACTCCACCTGATTATTAGTTGCACCGAACTGGAACCGGAGTGCACATTCGACGACGACCCCCTTGCCGTTGGCGAGGATGAGACCAGCTCCGCTCCTGCTGGAGTTCGAGGCCCCGTCTACATGAAGGATCCAAACGTCCTCCTCGGGTCCTAGTTTCGGTTGCTGGTCCTAAGGGCTTTCCTCCGTTCCCTTTCCCAGGCCTGCACACTCGACCAAGAAGTCAGCGAGTACCTGTGCCTTCATGGCCGACCTTGGCCTATAAGTGATGTCAAACTCGCTAAGCTTGAGTGCCCACTTCGCCAATCGCCCGGATGTGTCAAGTCGGCTGAGTATCGCTTTCAATGGCTGATCCGTCAGGACAGCAATGGGGTGCGCTTGGAAATAAGGCCTGAGACGCTGGGCGGACACAATTAGCATAAAAATGAGTTTCTTAGACCGGGTTTACCTGAGCTCCGCGTCGCGGAGGAGTTTGCTTGTGTAATACAATGGTCTCTGCATTCCCTGGCCGTCAGTCCGAACTAGGACCGAACTGACGGCCTCCGGGGTGACCGCCAGGTACAGGATGAGCTCCTCTCCTCCTTCAGGCCTGGAGAGCAGTTGTGGGGATGTAAGTGTCCTCTTCAGCTCGTCAAATGCCTCCTGGCACTCTTCAGTCTAGGTGAAGTCGTTCATCTTCCTCATCACCTTAAAGAAGGGCCGGCAGCAGTCGGCAGACCTCAAGATAAATCGACTCAGGGCGGCTATCCGGCCGGTGAGTCGCTGCACTTGCTTCTTGGAGGTAGGTTGCTCCATGTCCAAAATAGCCTGGACCTTTTCTGGGTTGGCTTCTATCCCTCTTTGGGTCACCATGAACCCCAAGAACTTCCCGGCGGACACGCTGAAGGCGCACTTCTCCGAGTTCAACTTCATCTGGTGAAGCCGGAGGTTGCCGAAGGTCTCCGCCAGGTCATCGACGTGGTCCGAAAGAGGCTTGCTCATTACCAGCATATCGTCCACGTACACCTATATCTTGCGACCGATCTGGTCTTTGAAAACTTTGTTAACCAGCCGCTGGTACGTGGCCCCGGCATTCTTGAGGCCGAATGGCATCATCTTGTAATAGTAAGTTCCGCGGTCGGTGACGAAAGCGGTGTGCTCCTCGTCCTCCGGGTGTATTTGAATATGGTTGTACCCGGAGAAGGCATCCATGAAAGAGAGGAGGCGATGCCCCGAAGTGGTGTCCACCAACTGGTCAATCTTTGGAAGAGGGAAACTGTCCTTCGGGCAAGCTCGGTTGAGGTCAGTGTAGTCCACGCAGATCCTCTACTTGCCACTGCTCTTCTTCACCATGACCACATTCGCCAGCCAACTGGGATATTGTACTTCCCGCACAAAGCCGGCAGCGAGGAGCTTCTGCACTTCTTCATTGATGGCCTTCTGCCTTTCTGCAGCAAAACTCCTCTTCTTCTAGCGGAGAGGGTGACACCTTGGGTCAACATTCAACTTGTGGGTGATGACTTCCGAGGGGATACCTGGCATGTCGACTGCGGACCAGGCGAACACATCGGCGTTCGCGTGGAGGAAGTCCAGCAGGTGGATCCGTTCTTCCTCCGGGAGCTGGGCTCCCACGTGCACAGTCTTCTGAGGATCTGAACCGAGAGGATACGTCAACAGGTGTTCTACGGGTCCTCCCCTGGGGTCCTTCTCCCTTAGGTCGAGGCCGTTGACGTCGGGGCCGAGCTCAGCGCCCCGGGCACCCGGGACCGTCTGAAGGCAATGCTGGACGGGCTGGGCCGTCCCCCTCAACGCCCCAGTCCCAGAGGCGGTAGGGAACTGCACCAGCAACCTCTTAGTGGAAATAACAGCATCCAGCTGGTTGAGCCCCGGACGGCCAAGGATGGCATTATAAGGTGAGGGGAGCTTGACAACAGTAAACATCATCATGACAGTAGTCTGCCAAGGTGGGAATCTGGCAGTGATAGGGAGAGTGATCTTCCCTTCGACCCCCATCGAATCCCGGGTAAAGCCCACAAGAGGGGTGTGCACCGGCCTTAATTGATCATGAGACAGGTTCATTTGGGAGAAAGCGTCATAAAAAAGCACGTCAGTAGAGCTCCCACTATCTACCATAATGCGATGTACAGGATGCTTTGCGATGGTCATCTCAACCACCACTGCATCATTATTTATAATTTTGTTTTCATTCCCTTTTCAAAGGGGGGTACATCCTCCGAGTCTCCCGCCTCCCGGGTTCTTTTTGTCGCACCCCCGATCCCCCAGGAGATCATGCCCACCGGCTTCTTCGTTGGGCGGTTATCAATGGCAGGGACCGGGGGAAGGGCTGCGAGCGGCTGTCCCTCCGCTGGGGCTTCGTTCCTTATGAACTTCCTGAGGTAGCCCCTCTTGATCAGCTCCTCAATTTCCCGCTTCAGATTGCGACACTCCTCCGTGTCGTGGCCGTGCTCGCGGTGAAACTGGCAGTATTTTGTCTTGTCGCGAATGCTCCTTGGGTTCTGAGGAGGAGGTCGGCGAAGGTAGTGTTCACCCTCAATCTCCATGAGGATCTTCGTCCTGGGAGCAAGGAGAGGGGTGAAATTTTGTTCCAGGGCAGCACCGCTCTTCGATTTCGGGTCTGGACGAAGATCAGCAGGTGGTCCAGGCCTCCGGGTCCCGAGGGCATCCCTCAGGACAGGCTTCTTCGAGGACTTCCCGTCCAGCTCTCGCCTGGTGCGATCGGCCTCCTCCGCTCGGATGTACTTGTGAACACGAAGGAGGAGTTCGGAGTACGTCCTGGGTGGCTTCTTATCCAGGGAATAGGTCAAGCGGGAGGTCTTGAGCCCGCGCTTCAATGCCAGCATGGCGACGGGCTCGTCCAGACTGTAGATTTCCAGGGCAGTGATCTTGAAGCGGGTAACGTAGTCCCGCAACAGCTCCTGGTCCTGCTGGTGGATAGAGAAGAGGCTGTCCTCCTCTCTTGGCACCTTCCGGCAAGCATCGAAGTGTGCCATGAATTTTCCTTCTAGTTGATGGAAGGAGCAAATAGATTCGGGCTCGAGACGGGTGAACCAGAGTCGAGCGGCCTTCCAGAGGGTGGCAGGGAAGGCAACGCATAAGAGAGCGTCCGTGGCTCCCTGGACCCTCATGAGAGTCTTGTAGCTCTCCAAATGATCCAAGGGGTCGGTGGTTCCATCGTAGGGATCCACTTGTAGCATGCGGAACCGACTCGGAATCGGCTCCTCTTGGATTTCTCGGGAGAAGGGTGGCCGGGCATCATAGCCCGCTGGGTCCGCTGGGGAGTTCTGCATGTCGACAAAGCAGCGGGCGAACTCCACCAGCTTGCGCTCGTGCTCTTCGAGGCACCTCTCGGCCTGGCGCCTGATGGCCTCGTCGATGGAATCTTCCACCGAGGTCGCTGGTGAAGGGGGTGCCGATCGATCTTGGAGGGGGGCCTTGCTCCGATGTCGCCTGCTGCGCTGCACCGTCTCGGCATCGTTGGCCGGGGATCGACTCTCGTGATCCGCCGAGCCGAAGTAGTTTCTCTTCGCGGGAGTTTGGTGGCTCCCGCGGGGGTTGGAGACTACCCGCGGATGAGAGGGTCTGCCCTGGATAGAGCGCAGGCTTCCACGGGGGTCCCTAGCTGGGGCTGAGTGGCCAGGGAGCGCTGCTGGTGCTGTAGCTGTCGCACTGCTGTGGTCAGGGTTTGCAGCTACTAGATGACAGCTACGAAGGGTCCGTCCATCGGGGACAGCTGCGGAGGAAGAGGAGGTGGAGCAGGAAGCTCCCTCTCCGGGCTACGCGGCCCTTGAGGGGAAGGGACTTCTCCTACTCGGCTGGTGGACGCTTCGTGTCCACGTGTCATCACCATGGTCGGAGCGCGCTTTTGCCCGCGGAGAGCTGGCTCACACTGGGGTTGTTGTCCTGCCCTGCTTCCTGGTGTACCAATCTGTTGCCGATCTCACCGTGGCGGCCTGTAGCTTCAGAGCTGGCACCAGTCTCAGACCGTCTCACCTTGAGATCTTCGAGCTTCCGGTCCTGCAAAACAGGGTCAGAGACCCTGGCCGGGGGGTCCGGCGAGGGAGCTCCGACGATCAAGTTAGAGAGCGGCGAGATGGAACAGATCCCCTAAGGCGGGTTCCCGAAGGACCCCTAGGCTTAGAGGAGATATTAACAAAAGAAGTGTGTGAAAGAGTGGAATTGAGGCTCAGCTCCTTGTGCTGAGTTCACCGAGCTCGCGCCTGAGGACCCCTCTCGGGCTCTCCAGATCCTTCTCTCGGTGCCCTTTTTGTTCTCCTTTTTTCACTTACCTCGCTGCCCACTTTTACCGTCCCTTTTATACCATCATGTTGCCTCCAGCTCCCCCCTCCCCTCGGGAGGGTTCCCTCTCGCTTCTCGCCTTTCTCCCCCCGCCTTTTCTTTTCCCCTTCGAGCCTGGGAACCCGGTGGCCCCATCGCCTTGCTTGCCGTGCCTAGCGAGAAAAAAGGAGGGGGGGAGGGGGGAAGGATACAGGCGAGGCTTTGGGCCGAGTGCGGGCGCTCTCCTTCCAAGGCATTGACGATGAGTGCCCCGTCGTTGCGGGCTCCTGCCCGCAAGGATTCCGCTTCTCGGTTGCAGGGCCCATCCAGCCGATGTAAACGAGGTTTCGCGCGTCATTGCAGACCGTACTGGCATCCCTTATGAGGTGTGGCGCGCGCTACCCGGGTGGCGATTTTGAAACCCGCATCCCCACTTCCTAGAGGCCTCGCTGAGCAGGGCTGACCCTAGCCGAGGTGGACCCGTCAGGGGGCGCCACCTGGCGGAGGAGGCGGGGAAGGCTTCACTCCGGCCTAGCGACAGGGAGGACTTGGAGCCCGTCTCCGGGTGGCCCCTGGCGCCAGCGAGGAGCAGGAGCCCGGCTCGACCTTGGCAGAGGTGGACCCACTCCGGGTGCCACCTGGCGAGGGAGCAAGGGGCCGCCAGCTTCGGCCGAGGTGGACCCTTCCTGGGTGGCTAGCGGAGCGGCAAAGAGGTGCTCGACTTCGACCGAGGTGGACTCGTCTCCGGGCACCAACTGGCGAAGGAGCAGGAGGGCCCGGCTCGACCTTCGGGTGCCACCTGGCGAGGTGGAGGGGCCCTAGCTTCCGGGTGGACCCCTCCCACCTGGCGAGGGAGCAAGGGGCCGACTTCGGCCGAGGTGGACCCGTCTCCGGTGGACACCTGGCGGAGGGCAGAGGGCCGCTTCGATCGAGGTGGACCCGTCTCCTGGGCCCACCTGGCGAAGGGCAGGAGGGCCCGGCTCGACCTCGATCGGAGGTGGACCCGTCTCTGGGCGCCAACTGGCGAAGGAGCAGGAGGGCCCGGGACCTCGGCGGAGGTGGACCCGTCTCCGGGTGCCACCTGGCGAGGGAGCAAGGGGCCGCCAGCTTCGGCTGAGGTGGACCCCTCCTGGGTGGACACCTGGCGGAGCGACAGAGAGGTGCTCGACTTCGGCCGAGGTGGACCCGTCTCCGGGCTCCAACTGGCGAAGGAGCAGGAGGGCCCGGCTCGACCTCGGCGGAGGTGGACCCGTCTCCGGGTCCCACCTGGCGAGGGAGCAAGGGGCCGCCATCTTCGGCCGAGGTGGACCCCTCCTGGGTGGACACCTGGCTGAGCGGTAGAGAGGTGCTCGACTTCGACCGAGGTGGACCTGTCTCCGGGCGCCAACTGGCGAAGGAGCAGGAGGGCCCGGCTCGACCTCGACGCAGGTGGACCCGTCTCCGGGTGCCACCTGGCGAGGGAGCAAGGGGCTGCCATCTCCGGGTGGACTCGTCCTCTCTCTCCCTCCTTTTTTAAAAAAAACCACGTGGTACTGATCGCATCCGGTGAGACCTGAAATGTGTCTGAAAGGAGGAATCGGACTCTGTTGGACATGGTTAGATCCATGATGGGATTTGCAACTTGTCAACTTCCTTTTGGGGGTATGCTTTGGAATCAGCATGCTATCTTCTAAATAGAGTTCTGAGTAAATCTGTTAACAAAACTCCATATGAGATATGGAATGGGCGTAAGCCGAGTCTTTCACACCTTCGGGTTTGGCGGTGTCCGGCTTATGTCAAACATTTGGAGACAGATAAACTTGGCCTAGGTCTGACAGGTGCCTCTTTGTTGGGTATCCTAAAGAGTCTAAGGGTTATTTTTTCTATATGCCTGGGGAACAAAAATTGTTCGTCAGTCTTAGAGCTACCTTTTTGGAAAGGGAGTACCTTACTGAAGATGCTCAAGCTGCCAATGTTGAGCTTACTGAAGTTCAACAGATAGAAGAACCAAATCATTCAAGGACTGCTACAGAACCCGTTATGATAAGATCAAACCTTGAGCCTATTGACCAGTCATTATGGAGATCCGGTAGAGTACCGCGTCAACCGGACAGATACTATGGTTTTCTGGTCCGAGACGGTGATCCCGTTGAGCTCGATGAGAACAACGAGGATCCAATCACCTATATGGACGCGATGCAGAGGTCTGATTCTGAGTTGTGACTGGGAGCCATGAAATCTGAAATAGAGTCCATGGAAATCAACAAAGTATGGATTTTGGTTGATCCACCTGAAGGGGTAAAACCCATTGGGTGCAAATGGGTCTTCAAAAAGAAATGGGGCGCAGATGGGCAGGTAGAGACCTATAAAGCCCGTCTGGTTGCCAAGGGTGATCGTCAACGTTATGGTATTGACTATGACGAAACGTTTTCCCCTGTGGCAATGCTCAAGTCTATTCGGATTATGCTTGCCTTAGCTGCATATCTGGACTATGAAATCTGGCAAATGGATGTCCGAACAGCTTTTCTAAATGGTGAGCTAGATGAGGAGGTGTATATGATGCAACATGAAGGGTTCACATCCATAGATGAATCTAAGGTATGTAAGCTTAGTAGGTCCATCTATGGACTAAAGCAGGCGTCTCGGAGTTGAAACATGCGTTTTGATAAGTGTATCAAGACGTATGGTTTTGTTAGGAACAAAGAAGAACCCTGCATATATAAGTGGGCAAATGGTTCTGTAGTTGTATTTCTTGTACTGTATGTGGATGACATTCTCTTAATCGGGAATGACATCCCTGCATTACAGGGAATAAAGGTATGGTTGTCATCCCAATTTTCTATGAAAGACTTGGATGAAGCTTCTTTCATACTAGGTATGAAGATCTATAGGGATAGATCAAGGAAGCTTCTGGGTTTGTCCCAGTCTACGTACATTGATACCGTGCTGAAAAGGTTCAGCATGGAGAATTCCAAGAAAGGCTATCTTCCGATAGGCCATGGAATTTCTCTTTCTAAGAAGGATTGTCCGACAACTCCTGAGGAAAGAAAGCGTATGAGTAGGATTCCTTATGCTTCGGTAGTAGGGTCCATCATGTACGCCATGACATGTACTAGACCAGACGTGGCATACTCATTAGGAATAGTGAGTCGATACCAGTCTGACCCAGGTGAAGCACACTGGAAGGTTGCAAAGACCATCCTGAAGTATTTGCGAAATACCAAGGACCAGTGGCTTCTTTTTGGAGGACCTGACTTGAAACTTGTAGGGTATACTGACTCTAGTTTCCAGTCAGATAGGGATGATAGCAATAGTGTATCTGGTTTTATTTTTACCCTGAATGGTGGAGCGATATGCTGGAAGAGTTCCAAGCAGCACACTGTGGCAGACTCTGTATGCGAAGCGGAATATATTGCAGCATCTGATGCAGCAAAGGAAGCTGTTTGGTTGCGAAAATTTCTTGGCGAGCTGGGAGTGGCACCTTCCCTGGATGGTCCTGTTCCAGTGTACTGTGACTGCACTGGAGCCATTGCTCAAGCCAAAGAGCCGAAGTCCCATCAGCGTACCAAGCATATTCTGCGCCGATTTCATCTTGTGCGAGAAATCGTGGAACGAGGTGATATCGACCTTCTGAAGATTGACGGAAAGGAGAACCTGGCTGACCCCTTCACTAAAGCCGTTGGAATTCAAGAACTCAATGATTGTAAATGGAAGATGGGTATACGATACTGTTCTGATTGGCTTTAGTCCAAGTGGGAGTTGTTGGAAAATGTGTCCCAAAGTCATTTTCTACTGTAGACAGTTGTACATTTGATGTAATTGTATATGAATTATATTATTGAATAAAATGTTTATTCTGGCAGTTCATCACTATTTCATCTTTCTGTAATGAGTTCTTCAGTGATGAAGTCCTTAGGACTATTTGTATATGATATAGAGAGGATATATCATATAGTCCTAAAATTGTTCGCGACCAAATGATACACTTATTTCAGGATGATAGTATATCAAGTATAGGTCGTTGTGTGCCATAGTCGTTGGTTGTCCTCTTAACCAAGGAGTGTGGAGACACTAGTATGACATACAGATGTTGTGTTTGACATTTCATCGAACGTGACCCGTCTGTACTTTTTTTTCTGCCTAGAGTTTTGATATAGACGTAGTTATCCCTCAGACATGATGTCGTCATGGTAGCTTGCGAGCAACTCACTGTACTTTGGTACTGGACTATCTGGATTTCTAATCCATGGATGGAAGGTTTCTGGGTACAGTTAAGTACTCGTGTAGCGGTGATCGGATCAAGATGGGATTGACCCCTCCAAAGTGTTTGGAGCAGATATCTTACTGTGTTTCAATTTAGCAAAACCTTGGCCATGGTAGTCTCTGTAAAGTGTTATAGGACTTGTGAGATTGAGACACATTGTTGATGAACTTTATGGGTTGGGCAGTTTAACCCTAAGTCTTCCTGAGCATTAAGGTCAAAGGGATTAATTACAAGGTTTCCATATCTCCTGGTTCTTGATTGTTGCTCTGCAACTTCGACCTATCCGGACGTCGAGTGTCATTGCTAGATGGCGACTTTGACTGGTATTGGAAATGTTCCAGTGCTACCGGCTTAGTATTCGAACCTATGGGGTCACACACCATAGGGGTTTCTACTTGATCTAGTGATCGGAGAATGATTGAGAATCGTTCGTGGACTCATAGAGAAAAAAGGTTTTTCTTTATCCAAGTGTCGACACTTGATATTCTTGAAAGTGTCGATACTTGTGTAAGTGTCGACACTTGTTGATTTCGCAAGTGTAGACACTTGATGTCACAAAAGGTTGTGACATGAAATTTTCACTAATAGTTGGTGATGCATGGAGGTGAATAAAGTAATGTGATTACTTTATAGCCCAATTTGATTGAGCTATAAAAATCTAGAACGAATCAAATAGGATTTGGTTCAAAATGGGTTTGGGTCCAATCGGGTTGAACCCAATGTATGCACACTTGACCCAATTGATTTCAGTTATGAACTAAAATCAATTAACACATTTAATCTGAATTTAAATAAGTTTAAATTCATTTTTGGGGAGTTATGTAACTTCCCATAACCATAACTCCCCATAACTATCCATTACCACACCTATAACTCCCCACTCTCCCTCTCCCTCTCCCTCTCCATCTACTTAATGGGCTGAAATGGGAGGACGAAATTAAGGAAAAATTCAGCAAAGAAATGCTGGAAAAATCAAAGGGAAGAAAGGGAAGAAACTAGGAAAAGTTCTAGTTTTATAGGTGTGAGGTTTTTTTGGAGAAGAGTGTGCATATTTGTACCTAGTGATCTAGGTCTTAGGATTGAGTGTTTGAGAAGGGTTCCAACCACTCATTCTCCACCTCTTGAGTTTCTTCATTCATTCGGAGAGTCCGGCATCGAAAGAAGAAAAGGAGTACCGATCAAATCGTTCCACAACAAGCTAGCACTTGGAGTGGAAGTAGATTTTGAAAGAGCCCTGGTGTGAACCACCTGTAGATGCCGGACACGTGTGCGGCTAAGCAGAGTTCTTCCTCCTGCTCCTGGATCTTTCGCAGTGGAGAGCGTCTCCATTTCATACAAGGTATGGTTTTACATATATAGATATGTTGCTCTGAAATGTTCATAGCATGAATTCATGATTTCACTGTTTATATTAATCATTCATGCAAGATCTTGGGACAAGTAGCATAGAAAAGTTTTAAAACATGCTTAGATTATATGTTAATCATTTTATCATGCTTCCGCTGCATGTTATTTTGAAAAAGTTTTAAAATATAAAGCATGCTCGCTACTAGTTTTCCTTTCAAAAAGAATTATTAATCAAAAAAGAGTTTAAATATTAAAAAATAAAGAAAAAATAAAAAATACTTACCAGAACGGAAATGACCGAGAATAACGAAGACTTCGGGACCCCACGCAAAAATCAAACTGGGATGACGTGAGGAGGGATCGGCGATGGAACCGGACGAGCGAGAGGAGGAAGAAAAAAAAAGATGAAGAACATGGAAAAAAAATAGGGGAGCGCGGTAAAAAGGGTTTCGGCCTGAGTTCGTCTTTTCAAAAGACGAATTCGTCTTTTGAAAAGATGAATTCAGATTCGTCTTCCAAAAGCCGAACCCACTGGCCACGCATCACCACCGGAATGCCATGATCGCCACGTGCAACGATTCGCGAGCCTGCTACTGATCGGTCACGTGGCTTGAATTCGGCTCTTGAAAAGACGAATTACGTTTGTCTTTCCAAAAGCCGAACTTAGAAGGAGAACACGTGGAGGGTTTCGAGATGAATTCGTCTTTCGAAAAGACAAATTCAGCCTGCTGGCAACTAAAATGCCACGTGTCCAATTTTTTTTTTTTTTCTCCAAATACCTTCACTGGCCACGCATCACCACCGGAACGCCATGATCGCCACGTGCAACGATTCGCGAGCCTGCTACTGATCGGTCACGTGGCTTGAATTCGGCTCTTGAAAAGACGAATTTACGTTTGTCTTTCCAAAAGCCGAACTTAGAAGGAGAACACGTGGAGGGTTTCGAGATGAATTCGTCTTTCGAAAAGACAAATTCAGCCTGCTGGCAACTAAAATGCCACGTGTCCAATTTTTTTTTTTTTTCTCCAAATACCTTTCCACGTGCTACCTAGATCCGTAAATATATTACGGATCACCTACTTTTGTAATTAAATTTTTTTATATTATTTTTTTTAAAAAAATTCTAAGGAAACAACTATCATACCATGCCTTGAAAATTAAAATTTAAATACCAAATATCTATCACATCTATAAAAGTAAAGAAATCAAATTTAATTTTGAAGAAATTTTTTTCTCTAAAATTTATGCCAAATTTTTTTAATAAAATATTTTCATGTAATATGTATGCATGTATTCTATATCTTTTTCATATTCAATATACCTAAAAAAACATTAAAAACCTGATAATACAAATACCTTTTTATAATCATTTATTGCTTAGAAAATTGACATAATTAATTATTATTATTATTTATCTTTTTAATAAATATTTTAATTTGAATCTTTCTCTCCGATCAAAGTTCTTTTTTTTCTGATTATTTTAAAATTATTATATTTCATGCGTCGCACGAGTCCAGCATCTAGTTTTATATAATAGTCATTCATGAAATACTTTTTTTTTTTTTTTTCCTGGTTCAACAACTTGGATGAACCATAGTTCTAGAAGACCTTGTCCACTAAAATCGGTGCTCCATGAAAAATATCATGCCAAGCTTCCCATCTACTAATGGAAAATTATCTATTCAGCATTTACACCTTTCACCTATAGGTCAATCATATGCATTACTCACACTCAAACTACCATTCGATTGGTTGATGTGACTGTTAATTATTAACTTGGTAACACAAATGTCAAAGCAAAAAGATCTTATGGCAAAAGATAGAAAGGCTTCTTTTTTTCTTTTTTTTTTTCTTTTTTTTTTTTTTTAGCCCTTTTGATGGAGCTAAAGGGACATGAATGAGGCCAAAATGCATGGTCCAGGTCGGTTGCCTCTTACCTCATGCGAGGGCAAGTGCACCTCCATGTATGGTAAGCATTGTTGGTCGAGTGCACGCATCGACTAGATGATTCAACTAACCCCCTACAAGAGATAGCATTTGGTTAAGGGCAATAAGATGGGCCAATCCTCCAACTCCTCTCCAACAACCAATTTAAACTCAATATAAATAAATAGATGGTAATTATTATTGTTATTATTATTGTTGTTGTTGTTAAAGTAGGTGATGCACATAATTCTAGTATGAACATATCCCAAAAAATCAAAAAATAAAATATCTTTAAAAGCTCTCGGTATAACGGTATCCTTATTAAAGGACTATTAAATCTCTCATTTAACAAAGAAACACAGAAGATTTCCTATCTCAAAAAGACTAAACGAAAGGTTTTTTTTTTTTTTTTGATATCTTAGCTATATATAGGTATCCAATATTTTTTCTAGCAAATAATTAATGTGAAACTAAATATGCGTTAATATAGATCCTCATATATACTTTTCATGTTTAAGTCATGAAGTTTTCGTGATTAGACTAAAAGTTTAAATTCATGCAAATCCATTAAAAAATACCATAATGGACTCTTGGTTAGCCTTAATGAACTTATACTTCAGTATCCTTTAGCCCATATAGGCCATGGATTGGATCATCTTCGGTACAATTTACAAGAATCCAAAATTTTATCCAAAAAATTATTTAAAAGATATTATTTGAATTTCTAATATCCATCCGATGCATTTTCATATCCGAATCTATCCGGATATACATCGAATTAAAGCATCCAACTAACATCCATATTTATATCCATGTCTGTCAAAAAAAAAATAAACATAGAATTGGATAGATAACTCGCCGATCCATATTCGAATATCTGGTTCTATTTATAATCTTATTTAATTTATATTACACTTATTAATTTTTAAGAGAAATATGTCAACATGATATCAATTTAATGCTTAGTAATATTTTTGATTATATCCGTATTTATATCTATTACAGATCCCGAGAAAGGCTATGTCCGATTTAAAGTCTAATCTAAGTAATTATAGTGCTAAAAAATTGATTGTTTCACATCTACTTGAGGTATCAAGCTAGTTATCCGTGGTTTATCCACTTTCAAATCAAGGTTTGTATTTGTGACGGGAAATTGATCCGTCCGCACGGTCACAAAACGCATGGTATCTTACGCTTCGGATGTGGAATCGAATAACAACACAACCGCTCTTGGACAAATTCCCATCCTTGGAAGGCTTTTAATTCCATGTTGGTATATTATCTTATAGTGCAAATTCGGATGCTAATATTCCCAAATCCTCAAAGAGGCAGAAGTCACCATCCATGAGTGCAATCCCGGAATTTTAAATTCTTTACAACCACCATTTTTCCATCAGTTTTACCTTCTATGAAATGAAACATTGTGGTAGATAACTTCTTTTCTCAGGCAAACCCATTAGCCAGTAAAAATAATCGATATAATTCTTTCACCATCAACACCAAGCTTCCAAACATCAAGTCCTATTTTACCGATTTGATTGCAACATAATCAAGCACCGATATTAATATATTATTGTCTAACAGCGACAATGTAGAGCATGGATCGTAGTTTTCCCTACCAAAATCTATTTTAATTTCAGCAACCCAAGTATAAACTACAGTAGCTTGATTTTTTTAATTTTTTTTTTTTTAAAAAAAAAAAAAAAAAAAAAAAAAAAAAAAAAAAAAAAAAACTTCTGATGACATGATCGATCCGATGTTAACATTAATTTTTAAAAAATAAATTTCAATGCTCTGGTGAAATTGCCACCACAATAAAAGCCACCATCTGCGATACCATCCCAGCCCTGGAATGATCAATTCCCTGCAACCACCATTCCACCAACAGACCCCACACGGATTATGACCACCACCAACACGCCAGGAACACCCTAACACGACGATTGACCCACCATTTAATCTTCGACATACCCACAACCACAATTCTGATATCAGTCACTGTTGATTAGCTGCTCCCAGATCCTGGATCAAACTCCAGAGTCAACACACCATCCAATCCTAGGAATGCAAATTTGCTGGATACCAAATAAGGGGAAACGGTCCTTGGAACTTTGAACTAACTTCATCGGGATATCCAAATCTGCCTTCAGGATCAAGAAAATGGACCATCGGCCCACCATATCCAACTAATTAAACCACCCATCCACCCTCATCCACCAACTCATCCTCAAAACTTCGACTTCACAAAAAACAAAGCTCAACACATAACAGTTACCACGGATAAAACTCTCAACTCCCTCAACCAAGTAAATCATATTTAACACCCAACCATACATCTAATGCAACCATTGACGAGCTAATTCAAGCATTTCTTATTCAAACAAGGATAATTAGCTAAACAACTCAACCAGCTTTATTTAAAATATCCCACAACTTAAGCAGATAGCATTATTTAAAATATCCCACAACTAAAGCAGAGATAGCAGCAAGAACGAGCTCGATTCCCCCCCCCCCAACACATCTACCAACAACCAGCACATGACCGGAATAAAGTATCATTCCGGAATCCAAACACTCCCCCCACCGGGGGACCCAAGTTTAGGGGAGGTTACAAAAACCGGGGGGTTCCGACAGCACCTGCAATCTCCCCCACCCCCCGGGCGAGGGTATTGGGATCCAATCGCCCACCCACAAATTCCCATCGTTTCTTACCACCAGTGCACGTATATATATATATATATATATTAAAAAAAAAGCAGCTCATAAAAGGAGCACATAAATAACAGAAACAAAAAATAATAATAATAACAGACCATGAGAAAACCAATACAAGGAGTCATATCAACAAGAAGCAGCAGAACGTAGATAATCGCGGACGCTGGGACGAGACAAAAATATATTTGTATAGCAGATGAAATAATAATAACAATAATAATAAAGTTTTAAATCAATGTATACTAACACAGAAAACATATGAACCTTACTTTCCACCAGCCCACAGACCCTCCAACAATATCATACAAAATGAGTGCCAACAATTCAACCGTCCAAGTGGGCCACGTAAGCCCACATCAATGGAGATACCGTCCCTCCCACCCACCTGTCCCCCTCCAAAGGTGGACTCGGTCAACGAGAGATGAGGAACCGGGAAAGAAAACCTCCACAAAAGTCTTGGGCTCTACCCCTCGGATCTTCTTCTTCAATCCCTTTGTTGCCAGTCAACCATATCATACTTCTCCAAATATAACAATAATATATAATTAACAAATAGATGGTTAAAAGACCCAGAAACTAAAGCAGTTGCGATCCAGCTATAAAAGCTGGTGCTTTGAGGAAGGGGAAGAAAGACCATCCCCCAAAAACATGGAGAAATTGAAGGGAGAGAGATGTTTTTACCAGGATGTGCCTTGGAGCAAACCTAGAGCTAGTAGCTAAATTTCCCATCAAATTCAGCTTTGTCTGAAACTCTTGAAATAATAACAAATTTCTTCCAAAAAACGAATCTCTGACTGATTTTTTTTTTTTAACGAACCACAGTCATCCCCAGCCTTCTTGCCAACAAAACCAAAAAAAATCATTTACCTGTCATCTACTACTCTACTGCTAATAATCTCTGATGAGAACTTTTAGTAATAGGATCAGTTATGCTTCACAATGACACGAGCTGATCGAGCTGCATCTGCTCCAACCAGGCCCCAAGAACCGTATGATCGGATCCGTCCAATTGGTTACCATTAGAATTAGAACCATCCGCGGCCGCACCACCACTGCCATTGCTCGCCGAGGTATTGGTTTCATGCTCCTCCTTCGGCTCGGGCGGGCTCACTAGTGACTGCACCCAGGAAACATCAGGCTCCTCACCACCGGATCCGAGCTCGAATGAGGCCGAGCGCTTGTATCGGCCGAGCTCGGCTCCGTTGACCCCCCAGTCAACCTTACCTGATGGGGATCCCCAATTGGACCATGAAGAGTTGGCAGGCAAACCCACCATGGAAGGGACGCCGTTGTTCGAACCGAGATCACGAGAACTGAGGCTGCGCAGATGTTGCTGGAGCTTCTCTCGCTGGGCGAGAGCAGCAAGACGGGAGCTCATAGGCGAGACAGGCTCCATGTTGCGGGGAGACATCCGGCCAGGGGATGAGACTCCCAACGAGGCTTGTAGCAGAGCGGAGTGGCCGGAGAGCTGCTGCTGGGGATCCACGGCTTTGGGAGAGAAGACGCTGTTGGTGTTGATGGGTGAGAGCAGGGTCTGCTGCTGCTGGAATTGATTGAGCATGGCAGACTTATGGGTCGGGGAGAAAACAGCTCCCTGCTCAGAATTATACCTTGGAGACGATGAAATCTCCGCGGAGAAGAGATCATCAAGATTGGATGGTGCCAGGGCATTCGAACGAACAGTCCGATTCCCAGATAAGGACGAGCCCAGGCGAGATTGGCTGGGTGAGAAGCAGAAATCACCGAGCTGTTGCTGTCCTGCTTCCAGCTCCGGCAGCAATGAGAATTCGTCGACAGGCATGTCTCTCGCACTGAGAGAAGTGCGGAGTCTGCTGGACTGGAGATTGCTCCCCGGAAGATGCAGCGCAGGAACATTCGGCTGGGACCAGGCCAGGGAAGAGTGTCCTCCGCCATTGGCGGACGGCGACATGGGAGGCGTGAAAGGGGTCGGCGACATCACCGAAACAGAAGACGGGGACCCCGGCAATAGACTCATCGCCGCCGCCATCTCCATCGCCGCTGAGGCAGAGGACCGAGGAGACGGCACGGCGGAGCCCGTCGAAACATAGAGTGGGCGGAGCTCATCGTTTGTGTGAGCAAAGAAGCAGACCCGGCGGGTGCAGCTGGTTCCATCCTTGCAGAGCCTCGTGCGATACTGCGCCGGGTGGAGCCAGCACTCAAAAACCCCGTGCGCGTACTCGCACATGTCCCCCCGCCTACACGCGCCCTTCCGGAAGTCCGGGCAAGGAACACAGCTGTAGTGATACTTCCTCGGATCCCTCCGGCGAGCATTTTCTCCCGGGTGAACGAAGGGACACTCGGTCCAGTCATGGGAGTAAGCCCGGGAGCAAGGCCGCACCTTGAAAGAAAACATCCGGAACTCATCGGTGGCGTAGATGCTGTTTTTGATGTCCGGCAGGGACGGATCCACCGGGTACTCTTTCTTCTCCGACGCCACGGAACCTGGAAGATGGTCATGAAACTTTCCGGCCGTCGGAGAGGCGGATGAATCGGACGAAGGCGATCCATCCTCGTCGGGGGATAGGGATAACGGCGGCGAACTGAAGCTCGACGTGCTCGTCGACAAACGGAGAAACTGGCGGCCGCCACCGCTGGGGACACCAAGGAGCTCCTCGAGGGCTAGTTTGACTTCAAGCAGCTTCGGAGGCACGGCTATCACATCGGACGGACGGTGGCCGTTGGCATCGACCAGACTGGCATCAGCACCTGCAGAGAGTAGCAACTTCACGGCGTCGACAGCGTTCGACGAGCCGCCGGAGGCGGCGCAGTGGAGGGCAGTGGTCTTGTCGGGCCCACAGCAGCGGTTGACATCGACGGAGGACAAACTGAGAATTAATCGGAGGACTTCGATGCTTCCGTAGGTAGCGGCGACCATAAGTGGCGTCCGGGGATCAAGGACCATCCGGTTGGAGCCCTTCTTACGGCCGTACCAGAGGCCGATCTCGTCGACGGCGGGGGGGTCCTCGTCAACGGATCTCCGGAAGCCATCGGCGTCGTCGTTGGCGGCGAGCTCGAGGAGACTGGAAAAGTTGTCGTCGGTGTCGATCGTTAGATGGTTCATATCGACGGGCAGCAAGGAGTTATTATTCTGTTCAGAGGTAAACGGCGATGGAGACTGAGACTGAGACGGAGACGGCGAGTCTTTCAGGCGCTCCGGACCACCGCACATGCTTCGGTTCTCCGCGAGCCTGCCATCATTTAAAAGACCAAAAGTGGAAAAAATTAGAAATAGCAAGACAAGCGTTTTTATTTAATGAAGTCTCCTGGGGAAAACTTAAAATGGATCCAGAGAAGGAGAAAGATGAAGATCTACCGCTGCAGACTTGTAAGGTAATAAAGACGAGATTATTGTTCGATTTTGTGAAGAGGAAGCCGTTGAAGGAGATGAGAATCGGATAAATCTTTTACAAATATGGAACTTCCAAAAGTAAGCAGCAACTCCTAATCCTTTTCATATATTTTTTTCTTTTTCCCACCCAAATAAACAAGAGAAGCCGTTGGTGGATTCAGAGAATGAGATTCAAAGTCCAAAGCATCCGAGAGAAAGTTTTTTTGCGAAGGAATCAAAACCACAACATACGACTTTGAAAAGCTATCGATGCTTACCGATTTCCAGAAGCTCACGAAGAGATTTCAGCTGAGAAAACCACAGATTCTTGAGAAGGCGAGGGGGGGGTGGGGGGGAAGCTGGAATGTTTCACCGATTGGAGGAGCAGAAAGACACAACAGCGCCGGAGACCAGGATGCCTTGGATAAAACGTCGGCGATCGCAGGCAAAGTTAGGGGAAGCCAGCCGGGCTTCCATCGGACGGGGCCGAGACGGAGGTGGAGAAGCTTCGAGAAGTTTGGATTTTGGATGGTAATGGAGGTGACGAGGAGTCAGGAGGGCGGAAAGGGGGAAAGAGAGAGATGCTACATCCCGAACTTGACCTAAATGAAGACGAAATGAAATGAAATGAAATGAAAAACTGATGAAATGAAATGAGGGAGGAGAAACTTTTAACCCTCGACTCCCGCTCTCGCTGTTCCAACTCCACTCTGCGGTCGGAATGAAATTTACTTGAAATCCACGCCAAATTCACGCCACATGCGCGTCCCACTCCTACGCGGGAATTCAAACGGGCGGTGACTGGATCAGCCGGTAGAAAGATCGAGACTCACTGACCGGATAGGTGACCGGTAGTAAATTGCCGTCCTATTTCGACCTCGCTCTAGAAATTTCTTCTCGAGAGATAAGATCCACCGTCCGTTTTTATCAAATCAAATCACAGGTGGTCAATCTATTAGAGTTTAATGCTGCCAAGGATCGAGTGAGGGTAGATGGACACGTGGAGGGAACCGAACGGGACTTCGTGGCGCATGCGTGCATAGGGGTTTGTGATGGATTGGAACCTGGAGTGGAGTCCGCGAATCTGGAAGGAAGGCTATCTAAAATCCAAAATCTATTCCCATACGAGGCAGTAGCCATTAGCCGAATAGGGTTCATAGTGGGGTCAAATCAAGGAGGAAAAAAAAAAAGTGGGGTGGGGGCCTGGCGCACCAGCGGCGCAGGTGAAGCGCAACCCAAGCCGCTCAATTTTTCCCAAAACCAATTTTTGTTACGTGGCACGATAAGATTGGTGGTCCACGCACGGCCATGGAGAGGGTGACCAATGTCGCTCCTGTTACGTCGCTATCTGGATGTTGTTTGTTGGAGTTTTGAGCTGCGTGCAATTACCAAGATTGGATTGGATATATGAACAATTTATTGGATGTATAAGACATTAAATGCGAAATAAATAATGCCGTATCCTTCAGGATTCTCTGGAACTTAAGGTTGGAATATTAATAATTCCTGCGCCGGTTTGCGAGATTACGTTATAGACCCCGTTAAACCGCGAATCGAGCGCAGGAGACTGAGGGTATTTTTATCATATCAGTCAAACCCGAAAACTGGGCATCTCCACAGCCATCGCCAAGAAGTGGGATGCCGAGGCATGCTAATACAAATATTTAAAAAAGCGTAATAAATACTAATATTTTTTATTATTATATTAGTGGACGCTTGTTTTATATATATAAATTTTTTTTTATATAGAAAAAGAATGAAAGGGATAATATTTAATTTATTTAAATTTTTATAATTTTATTTTTATCTAAAAATAAATAAATTAATTTAAATATATTAAAATATCGGTTAGTAAAATAAAAATAAAAAAAATTCTAATCCCTTATTCACAACAGTAATCATGAATCCTAAAAAAAAATTTTAAATTTAATCGGACCGTCATAAAATTATATTTTAAACTTGTAATATGATAAAATAAAATTTTTATCAACCAGGCCATCATCACAGTAATGACATTGATATTTTGAGTAAAAGTGAAAACCTTCCATCTCTTACGTAAACGGTCTATTAAGAATAGATAGCTTATATCATCATGAATTCATCCAACGAAAGATGAAAAGAACAATAGAGATAACAAGTCAACTACATCTTCTAATTTGATCTTAGCAGTTAAGGCCCGACGTCCAAGCCACACCTAATCCAACCTACTCAATCCAAATGGAAGTAAATCCAGGACATCTCAGTTTATTGTATTATTATTGACTTGTTTATTATATTTTAGAATTACGTGGATGGATTTTTTTTTTTCATCTAAAGACGACCAGTTTTCCTGGTTATGAAAAGTTTCATATGTCATCTTAGCTTGCTGCTTGCAGTCAGGATGCTGCGATTTGATGTTCCCTTCGATATTTATTATTTTTAATATTTTTATTACCGCAACCATTTTTTCCAGTTGGGTTGATCCAAAACTGAGTGGGCATCGTGAAGTTTCTTGACAAGCTCATATCGGGTACAAAATTCAAATTTTTTTTTATATAAAATAAAGATAAAAAAAAAATAAATTTTTGTATAGCTATCCCGTAAATCCTTATCTAATAATAGATATGTCAATATGACATCACTAACTAGTAGATCGAAAATAAAAGAGAGGTCCTGATCTCTCGTTTGCAAACTATCGAGGGTTCCAAAAAAATTCTGGATTTAATCGAATCATCCACGAAATCATGCATCGAATCGTCGACTTATTGATAGTAAGACAAGATCTCTACCTGCCTATCAAGCTATCGTCTCAGCATCTTTCTAAACCGCTGCAGTGCAGCTGAAATGCCCATCTTTGTATCATGATTCGATAAAAAAATTAATATATATATATATATATTTTAATTATTTTTTTTAAAAAAATTAAAAAATATTTTAAATATATATATTTTTTAAAATTTAATAAAATTAGAAAAAAATAGAAAGTCAAATAATTTTTTTTATAATTACTATCTTATTTCCCTAAATATGAAATAAAATTATATTTTTTCTTTTTCCATTTTACTTTCGAACAAGAAAAGATAAAATTATTTTTTCCTATCTCAAAGCTTCCGATCAAAAAATTTATATAATTTTTCTTTCTTTCCATTTCATTTTTTTCCGTATCAATACTTTCTTTTCTTTTCTTATTTTTTCTTTCCCAAACTTCTAATCAAATTATTAAATAAAAATTTAGATTAAAAAAAAATAGATAGGAGATGAGCTCAATGCAAAATTAAGGATCCAACGATAACTTCTTTGTACGAAATATTTATTTTTTAGAAAATTAAAAGGTACATCCATAATGCCTAAAAAATAAATTTTACATAGTTGATCATAAAAAAATATTATACTTCAAAATTATTTATGATTATTTAAGAATTATTTAAAAAAATGCAAACTATTTATTATATTAAAATATTTATAAAAAAGGGAAAATTTTGATTATTTTTTGTTTTAATATATTTTAGAGATTATTTATACTAGGATACAGGCACTATAAAAAGAAAATAATAATATAGCATCGCCCTAACAAAAAAAAAAAAAAAAAAAAAAATAGAATGATGTTAACAAAAAATGTTATAAATTATCATATGATCTTTAAAATTATATGATAAAAAAAAATAATCCCCTACATTTTATACTAAGTTGCATATAATCCTCTGCACCTTTAATTTCAATAATAATCTCAACCCTATATTTTATAGAATGTTACAATCTCTCCTTCCGGTGATCTAAATTAGGTCTGACCTCGCTGACGACGGTGCAGATGTGATATCCTATTAGTCGTTAGTGACTTATGTGGACCTATTTGATATTTTTTGAAAAATAAAAAATGACACGATGGCAGCACCATTACCTCTTTGTGTTGGAGGTCAAATAAAGAGGAGTCTCCTACAATTCACTTCTTTGGTTGAGGACGATGGCAGTTGTCCTCAAGTGGCTCCTGAGCCAATAATAAGACTCTAAGCGCACCTGAGCGTCTTTGCTTGTGCAACAGCCCATCCAGCAAAAGTATCCCCAGAACTATCAATTGGCATCATTTTTTCTCGCTAATAGGCTTTTGTATCTCCTTTTCTCTGTATATTCTCTAGCTATATTGATCTCTCTCTTATTCTCTCTGTTTCTCTCTCATGGGAATGAGTTTTTCGAGTTTGATTATTTGGGAAGGGGAGGCATCTGGTTTTAATAGAAGTCCAAAGAGATGTCGTTGCCATCTTCCAACCATGATAAAAATATCTTGGACCTCTACATATCCGGATAGGAGGTTTTGGGCATTTCCTAATTATAATGTAAAGATTTTGCTTCATTTGGCTTGGTTTTATATGATTTGTTGTTATAATAGGAAGGATGATGAAAATCTAAATTAATTTTTATAGGTTAATAGAGGTTGCAATTACTTTCAATAATTTGATCCATAGTGGTCAGGATGTGTATTCAAGGTAATCCACAAATTACAAAAAAAAAAAAAAAAAAAAAAACAAGTTAGAGGCTGATAAGCATGTTTTGCAGTTTGAGAAAGAAAGTTTGAAATATAGATATTCTGGACTTGAAAAGCAGCTTGGTGATCTAAAAAGAGAATCTAGGTTAAAGAAAGATAGATACAGATATAATAAACTTGGTGTTATTGATTGTTTAATCATACTTGTTCTGATTTTCCTAACTTATAGACCTAATGTACTTGTTTGTCAATCCTAGGCACTATGACAATGTATTTGGCTTGTTAATGACAAAATAAATCATATTTTTATTTTAAACCATGCTCTAGCTATGTTTTATCTAGATTGGTATTAGCCAAATTTGAAATCAAGTATTTTATATGAATACTATTTCAGCATAACCATTACTTTCTTTGATGAATTCAGCAGTTCGGAGTTGTGTAGATCTTGTATAATAACAAGAATGGGCTCGGTAGATATTATATAATAATAAATTTTGATCTTTGTAGATATTGTATATCGATAAAATTAGGTTCATGTTATAGCTGTTGAGAACTACAACCTAGTGTTTCATAGTTATATTGGAGATTAATCAGTAAAACTATAGTTAGTTTGCATATACTAGTTTTTGCATTCATATACTTCCAGAAATCTTGTAAAGATTGTTTCATATATTACTGCATCAAATACATGTGAGAGCAGGATAATTGATACCATAATTAACCTACATACATCAATCTAAATCAGAAGGAACTATTGTGTCCTGCAAGTTGACTGATCTTGTTTTCCTAAAAGAGATGTTTACTTGCTCAATGATATAATCTGGAGAATGCACCATCCAGTAATAAAGCCAAGAAACTCTAAGCAGCTTACTATCCAGTTTACAAGTCAACTACTATTATTGATAGTTATTTTAGAAAGTAATTTCAATTTTAATATAAGACAGTGAAAGAAAGAATTTTTAGCCAACATAAAAACTTGTTGTTTAATGTACTAGAAAAGAAAGAGTTTCAGATTGGCTGAGGTACAGATTGCTCGAGGTACAGATTGCTTGCACACATAAAGAAAACCATTGGCAAGTATAGAATGGCAAAACACTAGGATCAAAATTGAATGTTCCCAACTTTCATTTATATCAGAGGACCAGATTGCCTGTAGTCAATTGACATGTAACAGATTTCAAAGGAACATATTTCATCAGAGATTCGAATTTCATTTACATCATAGGATCCCAACATTCATTTACATCAAAACCATTAGATTTTGATGATGTATATTGACAAGGAACAATATAAATGCTTGGCACCATTTGTCACCCTCTTTGTATCAAAATTTGTTGACACAAGTTTTAACATATGGATGTTAAAGAAAAACATCTATAACAATCAATCCTTGTGAAATAAAAGAAGAATTCCCATATATATATATATAATAATTAGTCCCTGTATCACATTCAAATCAGTCCCTATATCAAATAAATTGATGTGAAATAATCAATCCCTGTGATAAATAAATTCATATCCACAATCTATGTATTACATTCAAATCATCCCCTGTATAAAATAAACTGATGTAAAACAATCAGCCCTATAATAATTAAACCCTGTAACAAATAAATTCATGTCCATAATTGATGTATCATATTCACATTAACCCCATATCAAATTGACATTCACATTCAAAATCGAAGCAAAGTATGGCATTCTAATATCAGATTTACATTAATATTCATTGTGATGCTTTAAAGACTATATCACATAGTTTTTGCAAACTAAAGTATCACATTGTCAACATTGCATCAGTTCGCAAAAAAAAAATGTTACAATCATAAGGGTATTAGTGGATCATTTTCATAATTATATATAAACCAAAATTTTATATCAGAACATCGAAAATTGTATCAGAAGATCAAATTATTACATTACAACAGTACATCAATAATAACAAATAGTCAAAATCCTTGCCCAAGTAGTGATTTCATTGTCTTCTTTAATAACCACTTATATGGTTGTCTTGACTAGGAAAATTACTGCCTTAGATTGATATCTCTAGCAGTTGCAGTATTACCCCCAACCTGACCCCCTCTTCTGGTCCAATACTTATATTTTTTTTTTATCTAGATTGCTATATAAAAAAGGTGAACTTATTAGTCATTGTAAAATAACCAACAAAAATTAATGTATGATTATTGCTGACTTGATATACAATGCCAAATCCTGTACTATTATTAAAATATTTAGGACCAAAATTGCATGTTGTACATCCACCCACAACTTGACACATTACAATTTGTTAGCTATTACATATAAAATACAAGTGGTTTCAGAATTAGTAATAGTTTTTGGAGATGAACTTACATTTGCATCCCTGTCTTTTCTCTTCTTGTTCTTTCAAATTTTTAGGTAAGATCTTTTTGGCTTCTTATATGTCTTGTAATGGTACTTAGTTTGGAAACAAGTGGAATACCTCATAGAGTGGAGTCTCACTCTAGCCTATGTTTTTCTCTCTTTAGGACCCTTCTTCCTATTTTTTTTAGGTCTTTTAGGTTGCTTCTTCACAATTAGAAGATCAAGAGGTTAAATACTAGTTTTAATTCACTATTCCTTGCTAGGAACATGATATATCATAGGCTCACATACTTCCTTTCTATAATAATGGCTGATATATATCTCAGGATTGTATTTTGAGGCATAAATCATAGCAATTGCATGTTTACAAAGAACTTCCGTGAGTTCCCATTTCTTATGCCTACAAGATTATTTATCTAGGTCAATACAAAATATTTTATTTGAATAACTAACGTGATATATTAGACTTCCAGCATATGTAGGTAAATACACATTTGATGTTACTTCTTTTCAAGCATCTTATATGCACTTGGTAATTTTTTCCATGGAATGCTCCTACACTTATCTCTCTTTACTTAGAACCTTTCCATAAGTGCTATTCTAATCTATTCCATCAATGTTAATATTGATTTATCCCTTGCTTCCAATATGTAGTAATTAAATGACATGAAAATTGCTAACTACTAGATCAACCTTGCTCCTTGGGTTGAATATATATTTTGTCCATATCTCCTTCTTGATGCCAAGTACATAGTCATAAGTAGATTTCAATTTCAACTTCAGCTTCTCCATAGCTATAGTAAAGTAGAACTCAGTATATGCACATGCTATCATCCATGGATCATCTTTCAAAGCCTTGCCTTTGTGGCCTTTGTCTCTAAAGTTGGCATTATATATCGCATGTAGATCCTCTACTCTATAATCGGAACCACACTGTCAAAAACCTTTATCAAACCTTGCAACACAACAACAAAATAAGTTAAATAAGCAATTATCACATGAACTTGACACAAAATTATAAATTTGCAATGCATACCTTCTATCTATCGAACATGAAGATCCAATCATGCTACTCCACTAAGCCAATATACCCCAACAAATAAGTTAGAAAAAATTTCCATGAGCTTCTTATCTCACCTTCAATAATTGTATATGCAAGAGGGAAGAAATTATTATTCTTATCCTTACTCACTGCACTAAGAATCTATCCATAAAATTTATTCTTAATGAAGCATCCATCTAAACCTATAAAAGGTCTATAACCTGCTAGGAATCATTGTTTCTATACTTCTAGGTACATGAACATCCTTTGAAATTTAGAATGCAATGACCTTTCAGGCCTCTCTATAGCCATCTTTATTCAACTGTTTGGGTTATGCTTTTTCAAAGTCTTAGTATAATTTCAAACTCTAATGTACTACTTCAAATTAACTCCATGAACATCATCAATAGCTTGCTCCTTCGCTCTATTGATCATATGCTTACTCACATTTACTTAGTATTCCCTCCTAACTTGATCCTTGAATACTTTAATTTTTCAATCAAAATATGATCTCAAGTTCTCTATATATTTCTTGCTCAATCATTTTGTTGTGACTTATTTATTCAAGAAGATTCTTCCATAGTTATGAACCTCATTAAAAGTCTTAATTTGAAAAAACATTTCTCCAGTAACATTAGAAGCATAAATTCTTCACCCACATATATTCTTGTACTCAATAGTTATTTTATTTTTATCATTTCTAATGAATATTATATCCCCACAATCCTTGATAGTATAATTTTTTAAAGCTTCTCTAAAAATCGATATACATCTTTAAATATTAACCCTACACAAAACTTAGAATCATCCATGATTCTTAAGTCAAATTCATCCATGCGGCCCTTATGAGTATCATCACCTGAATGTGGTGGATTGTACAATGCATCAGCTAGGATCTACATTTATTCTAGGTTCTTTACCCTTATTATCTTTGACATTACTAGCAATCCATTGCTAGGACCAACTAAAGATTCTTTAGCTACTTTTGTAGCCTTTGTATCAAATAGATCTTTATTATTGATTGATTCATCAGTGAAGTGTATTCCATAGTCATAGTATTCTTCACTTACTTGATTATCTTTTTTAGTTTTCTTATCGGTACCTGTAACTGTTTTATTTTTCTTATTAGTTACTTCTTTATCTTCTTTCCCACTTTCTTCCATTCTATTTTCACTTTCTTCTTATTCAATATCACTTTATTCTTGTTTATTGTCGGGTCATTATCGGTTAAACATTTGTTTCCTTGTAAATAGGGACGGACTACACCAAGTTTTCTAGGGGGCCAACAAATATGATACCATATCATAGGAAGTTAGAAAACATACCATGATATCTACAAAGCTAAATATAGATAAAACGAGTGAAGACATGGAGCTCCAGCATCGGGCTATGGGTAGGAGTTCTGGATAGAGGAGTCGGCGACCGGCGGTGGGTAGCCGGATAGGAGCGATGGTTGCTGGTTAGGGAAGAGAGGAGGAGTTGACTGTAAAAGAGATGAAGCCGCGAAGGAGATGCGGGTGGGGTTGGCCATCGGTGGCGGGTGGCCTGTCGAGGGCAGCGGTGGGTGGAGGCAGCATCGCGACGATTGCCGGTTAGGGAAGAGAGGAGTCAGTGACTCGGCAAGGAAGAGAGGTGAAGGAGATGGCGTGAAGAGGTTGGTGGATGGAACAGAGAGGAGGAGTCAGTCGACGACGACCGACGGGTGGGGTTTGGGGATTGGGAAAGGCTTCAGTGCAGGGGCATGATAGATAGGGTTTGGGATTGGATCACTGTAGGTGAGTTCTTCACCGATTTTTTTAAAGATTCTTTGGAACTTTTTTTTTTATAAGATTCATGGGTTTCAATTTCTTTTTTGAAATTTTTTTCTCTATTTCTTTTGGATTTTTTTGAGATGAAAAGAGAAATTTTAGGGGGGACCAAATATCTAAAATTTCAGAAAAATTAAAATATTATAAAAAAAATTATGAAAAAAATGAAAGATTACCGAAAAATGGAGGGCCAAGGCCCCCCTTGCCCCCTAGCGATCCGCCCCTACTTTTAGATCCATATCAGGTATAACAGGATTTTGAATTACGCATAAGTTTTCTACCTGACTGCAACATTGTTTGAGCGGACTATATATATATCAACAAATTTCTTACCTTCATGACAAGTTAACATCTTCATACAATCCTTATCATCCTTAATAGGCATATTACCAATTTGAATTGGCCTATGTGGCAATAAGTAGAATAGTTCATTTTTCTTTACATAACCAAAGTTTTCTACAATTCCCTCAATCTCAAAGAAAGAAACATAGTCTTTCTCAAATTCATAATAAAATTCCAATTTTTGACCTACATACTTCTTATGAGGCATCTCAACAAACTTTTTTCTGTGATGCACTCGAAAAGATATTACATTAAAACCTGATATATGTATAATGAAGATAAAAGAAAAAACCATTTAGTATATTAATGCATATATAAACTTAGAATGCCTTTAATTAATCAATGCATTTAGTTCCTAACCTAACTAAAAGCTAACTGGGAGAGGAAATAGAAAATTCAACTCATTTTGGGCACTAAGTGAGAGTGGCTGGGCAATTCATATTTCAAGAGTCCAGCTTGGCCCTATAAGATGATGCTATATAGCTATTGTTTCACCCACAAAATAGAAAAAAACTTTGAAAAAATGATCTTGAAAGAACTAAGATTTTAGCAGTCATGCCAAAAAATAATATTGAACACATTCCTGACCATAATTATGCCTTTTATTTCAAAACCACTAGTGTTAAACATGTAAATGAGATAAACATAAAAAGTACTCAGCCAATTCTTTATGATGGATTAAACAAAATATGAATGCATAATAGAAGCAATGTACAATAGTATAAACAAAGGATCATAGTTGCATAACAATAATGACAAAGAATAGTATATTAATCAGGCAATGCACTAGCCATAATATAAAATCAAATGTAAGAACTAACCAAGATATGCAATACAATCAAAAATAAAACATGCATACACAATAGAAATATGCAGATAAAAAATCCAAATGACAAACCCTAATTTCGGTAAAAATCACAAAACTAATAATAAGGAAGCAAACACTAATAGAATAGAAATAAGATTAAGAAAATAGATAATAAATTCCAAAACATAACTTGAATCAATCATCTAAATATTTTAAGATTCCTCACTGCAATAGTAAAATTAGAAAATAGATGGAATATCTCCTTTCAAATTAGATTTTTTTTAATGAAAATAGTGTTAAGAATGGAGCACAGTTGATTTTTACTCATCCGAAGTAACTCAGAAAGGAAATCATCTAGATTTTTTTAAAGAAATTAGAGGAAAAATGAATATCCTTGAAAGCAATGTGTTACGGCCATAACAATGACGTGGCATGTCTCAGATTTCGTTGGGCGTGATTCGAGCCACGTGGAGTTTTTTCGGCCGAGGTCGAGTTCGGTCCGGGCCCTTCTGCCGCTCCGCCAGGTGTCCACCCAGGAGGGGTCCACCTCGGCCGAAGTCGGCGGCTCCCCCGCTCCCTCGCCAGGTGGCACCCTGAGACGGGCCCACCTCGACCGAGGTCGAGCCGGGCCCCTCGCTCCTTCGCCAGGTGTCGCCCGGAGACGGGACCACCTCGGTCGAAGTCGAGCGCCCCTCTGCCACTCCGCCAGGTGTCCACCCAGGAGGGGTCCACCTCGGTCGAAGCCGGCGGCCTCCCCGCTCCCTCGCCAGGTGGCACCCTGAGACGGTCCCACCTTGGCCGAGGTCGAGCCGGGCCCCTCGCTCCTTCGCTAGGTGTCGCCCGGAGACGGGACCACCTCGATCGAAGTCGAGCGCCCCTCTGCCGCTCCGCCATGTGTCCACCCAGGAGGGGTCCACCTCGGTCGAAGCCGACGGCCTCCCCGCTCCCTCGCCAGGTGGCACCCTGAGACGATCCCACCTCGACCGAGATCGAGCCGGGCCCCTCGCTCCTTCGCCAGGTGTCGCCCGGAGACGGGACCACCTCGGCCGAAGTCGAGCGCCCCTCTGCCGCTCCGCCAGGTGTCCACCCAGGAGGGGTCCACCTCGGTCGAAGCTGGCGGCCTCCCCGCTCCCTTGCCAGGTGGCACCCTGAGACGGTCCCACCTCGACCGAGGTTGAGCCGGGCCCCTCGCTCCTTCGCCAGGTGTCACCCGGAGACGGGACCACCTCGGCCGAAGTCGAGCGCCCCTCTGCCGCTCCGCCAGGTGTCCACCAAGGAGGGGTCCACCTCGGCCGAAGCCAGCGGCCTCCGCGCTCCCTCACCAAGTGGCACCCTGAGACGGTCCCACCTCGGCCGAGGTCGAGCCGGGCCCCTCGCTCCTTCGCCAGGTGTCGCCCAGAGACGGGACCACCTCGGCCGAAGTCGAGCGCCCCTCTGCCGCTCCGCCAGGTGTCCACCCAGGAGGGGTCCACCTCGGTCGAAGCCGGCAGCCTCCCCGCTCCCTTGCCAGGTGGCACCCTGAGACGGTCCCACCTCGGCCGAGGCAGGCCAACCTGTGTGGAGAAGTTTTCAAGGAGCAAGAGCACGAGCTCCAAGATTGCCCCTCGAGCCGTGCGCGCCGCACCCCAAAGACAGCGCCCGTACGGTCGGCGGCGACACGCGAAACATCGCTTACATCGGCCCGACAGGTTCCGCAGTCGAGAGGCGAAGTCCTGACAAAACAGGACCCAATAACGGGTTTTGTCGGTGCCTGGGAAGAAGAGCGCTCACGCTCGTCTCGAGGTCTGGTCGACGGTCTGACCGGTGCCCCCCTCCCCTACTCTTTCCTCGCTAGGCTCGGCAAGCAAGGCCGGGAAGCCGCCTGGCTCTTTGATCCAGAGGGGGAAAGGGAAAGAGACGGAGGGGAGGAGATGAAAGCGACAAAGGAGCCTCCCAGGGGCGGAAAACGAGAAGGTAACAGGAGGAGATAAAAGGAAGGAGAGAATAGACGACAAGGTAAGCAAGCAAGAAACAAAGGCTGGAGACTCCGCTCCAAGAGCAAGATCTAAGGTCCCGAGAGGGGGCCCTTTGGCGTGAGTTCGGCAAAGGAACTCAGCCGGGTTTCTATTCTTTTTGGCACCTTTTTTGCTAGCATGTTCTCTGAGTCTGGGACTCCTTCGGGGGCCCGTCCCAGAGAATCTGTTCCCTCTCGCCGTCTACTAACTTGACCGTCGAAGCTCCCTCGCCGGGATCCCCGGCCAGGATTTTTGACCTTGCCTTGCAAGTTCAATCGAGCCAGGAGACCCCAGGAGCGAGACGGTCTAGTCGGATCGGCGGCTCCGAAGCCACAGGCGCGGCGGCGGGATCGGCAACACAATGGATCGAAGATGGTAGGGGACAAAAAATGCTTCGCTAATGGGGATGATGGTAAAGCGATTTTTTTTTCCACCTTGACTTTTTAATTCACGTTGGCATCTAATGTGGCTATTAACTTTACATGTCGGATCAAACAACTTAATAATTTCCCAAGTATGCACCACCGGTGAGGTGGGGCCCAAATTAGGTTATTGGAAAAGGAGATTGCAACATTCTATAAAATGTAGGGCAGAGATTGTTGAAATTAAAGGTATAGGGGATTATGTGCAACTAGGTATACAATGCAAGGGTTATTTACTTTTTATCTAAAATTATATGATCATCTAAAATTATGTAATCATCTAAAATTTTGTTAACACTCTACTTTATACTTAAGATGATACTATAGATATCAACTTGAGTTTTGAAAGTAGATCACAAATGTATAAAAAAATTTACGTATCTACCAGTATAGCTAATTTAGATGATATGATCATGAGAAGACATAGAATATGGTAGTCACAATAAGATTATGCTCAAAGAGAATGTAGTTAAAGAATGATAATCTTTACAAACAAAAATATCATATGTTGACATTTAAAAAGAAGGAAAGTAAAAGCTGAAATGCTTACAGGCAAAAAAGCCATAAAAGAGAAGGCTGACACTTAAAAATAAGATGGCGATGATTTTCACAGGCAAAAATACTATAAAAAAAAGATCGGTGCTCAAAGAAAAAGTATCCAAGTTCGATAATAGAGAAAAATTTGCCAAGCGATCATTAAGAGAGAACGAATATTTGAAGCTAAGAAAAAAAGAGATGAATAGGAGTAATAAATAAGAAAGTTTTGAATATTAATGGACCAAAAATTAGAGAATCTGCAGATCCACTAAAAATAAAGGATTTGCATGAAAATCGAGATTAATAGATCGACAACGATGACCATAGTAAAAATAAAAAAAGATTACAGTGGTATATTTTAACTTGAATCAAATACAATTAATGTTAAAATATTTGCAAAAGAAAAAAAACGAGAGAAAAAAAATAGAAAAAGAAAAGTTTTATTATCTCTATTTTAATTTTATTGGATAATTTCAGAAATTATTTATGCTAAGATACATATTTTATATAAAAATAATAATAATAATAGCTAATGATATAGCATCATGCTAACCCAAAAAAAAATCATATTAGTCAAAAAATAATATAGAATTATATTTAAAAACATTATACGCCATCATATGATCCCCGTAACCAGGATCATCTAAAATTGTGCTAACATATTATATATTTAATAAAAAAAATCTTATCTACTATATTTAAAAGCTTAATAATATTTTTTAACAAATTTCAATTTTTAGCCAATAAAAATCAGAATTTCTCATATCTTATATAATTTTTTATCATAAAATATAAAAATTCTTATTTTTATGGTAAAATTATTATTTAAAAAAAAAACTTCGATAGTATGATCAAGATATTTCTGACAACACTTTCTGCCCTTTCCTTCCACCGTCTAACTATCTGGCATTCAGCCTGATACAAATATGGTTATTAGAGGGGGAAAAAAGAAAAAAAAAAGAAAAAAAGAAGAAGAGAGGGTCCATCGATCATAATTAACTTGCATGTCATTTTCAGTGGATCTGACTTGGTCGTTTAATATCCATTATGTTATGATATCCCGGTTTTATTTCAATTAATTATTGGATCGCTCTCTGAACCAATTTTAATTTTTTCTCTTTTGCCTTATTGGTCAAATCAACTAACAAAGGGTCTTCGGCTTCGTATTATCATCTCGATCCGAAGACCATGCCTAATATTTATGGCTTCGTATCTTTATCTATGATCCAGGAGATAAGTTGATTTACTGTCTTCGACTTCGTACATTCATCTTGATCCGAAGACTTAGCCTAACGTCTTTATCTATGGTTTTAAGCAAAAGTTTATTTACTCTATGTCTTCGGCTTCGTATAATTATCTTGATCCAAAGACTTGACCTCTCAGGCATATATCTTCAGCTTTATTCTTTCAATTACAATCTGAAGAGCGTATGATCCTACTTTTAGACTGTAAGTGTTTACTTTTGTTACTTCCAAAATGGATTTTTCTGAAGTATGTAGCTAACATTCTTTTTAGGAGCGCTACTAAAGAGAATGTTGAGCTCACTTCGGATTTATTCTTGAAGAAGGAGGATTCTTGGACATGTGGGTTTCTTGGACAAACAGTTGAAATTTGTTTTGGTTGTTGCAACCACCCACATGGTCCAAAACCTCAAGATTGGATAAACTCCGAGTGTAACTGTTTTTCCGACAGTCACTACTTATGGTTATGAGAAGGTTGCGTTCGCCAACTCCCATAACCGTAAGTAGTTACGTTGGAGCCTATAAATACTTGTAAGAGAGGACACTCAGGAGGAGGCTGGTTCATTTTTCTCTCTTGCATTTCGAATTTCTCTCTTTCCTCTCTGCTTTCAAAACTCTCCATTCTACTGCTGCTTGAGCTTCTTCTGACTTAAGCATCGGAGTGTCCCCCACAGAAAAATCTCCAATCAGGGATCTGTTTTGCAGGTTCCGGTCGACGATGATCTAGTAGAAGAACCACTCCATCCGGTTGACAGAGATTCAGCATCAACAGATTGGCATGCCAGGTAGGGGTTGCAAGTATGTTTCTTCTATTCTGAAGGAGAGTTTCTGCTATGATGGTGAAAGGGAAAGCCAAGAACGCATCTACGAGTCAGGAGCAGCAAGCTCCTCCATCAAACGGACCTCCGGTCAACACTCTCCCCCGGCGGTTCAAGGATCACAACCTCCTATGATAATGGTGGAGAAGCAGCAAGTTGAAAATCTGGTGAACAAGGTGGATACCTTGACAACACTGGTACAGCACCTACATGAAGCTGTGACTCAAAAACAATGCCCTCCCCCTATCCCATAATGTAGCTGTCAACCTGAGAGAGAGAAATATCAATGCCGAGAGATCACCCCTAGTTTCTCACAGATCCGGTCATCTCGTGACCGCTACATCTCTCCGCCAGATCAACAAGCAGGGGATCATGGTGGAAAGAAAAGGGTCCGGCGCTCTCCCTCTGTTTCTTTTAGAAGCTTTGTACCATAAGGGGATAGGCAAAGGGAGATCAATTATGAGGTTCAGGAGAAATTCAAGGCTATGCAAGCGCAGATAGCAAGAATTTCAGAACTGAGAAGGAATAATGTGGTTGTTACCTTCAACTCTCAGCCCCCTTTTTCTGATAAAATTATGCATGAAGTTATCCCTAGGCATTTCAAGATCCCATAATTAGAGGCCTACGATGGGACTTCAGACCCTCTCGATCATCTGGAGAGCTACAAAGCTCATATGATGGTGCAAGGAGCAACTGACGCTCTCTACTGCATTACTTTTCCTACCACTTTGAAGAAGTCTACTCGAATGTGGTATTAGAGCCTGCCTCCAAACTCAATTCACTCCTTTGTTGAGTTAGAGCGGTAATTTGTCTCGCACTTTAGGACATGCCAAAAGATGCCGCGCAACACTGACAGTTTATTTCTTCTTCAGCAACAAGAAGGAGAAAGTTTGAAAGGATTTGTCCACCATTTCAATTCGGTCACTCTGGAAATTCCGAACTTGAATGAGCATGTGGCCATGTCTGCCTTGAAGAAAGGCTTAAAGTCATCCAGGTTCACGTTTTTCTTGGACAAAAGATTCCCAACAAGCTATGCCGAACTGGTGGTAAGAGCTCAGAAGTATGCTGCCGCTGAGGAGCAAGCGGCAAGCCGAAGACTGGCAGAAGGGAGGTTCCCTCCTAAGAAGAAGAGTGCTAGAGAACCGAACGTGCCAACATCTTCTAACAACACTTCGGTCTCCAGGTGCAGTCCCAGGTCTAGTCAGCAGAATAATCGATTCGATGCCTATACACCCCTCAACTTGTCTAGGGAGAAGATTCTGCTGGAAATTGAAAAAGAAAAATATTTCCAAAGGCCACGCCCCCTGAAGACACCTACAAAAACAAGGGACAAAAGTAAATACTGCCGATTCCATCAGGATCATGGCCACAACAACGAAGAGTGTTTTCATCTTCGAGATGCTATTGAGGACCTGATAAAAAGAGGATATCTGAAAAAGTATGTCAACCACCCAGAATCTCAGGTCGAAGCAACTGCAATCCCAAGGATATCCGATGAAGCTGATCTACCTCACCAAAAGCCAACCGATGGAAATGTTGGTATGCTTCATCGGTCATCGGCATGGGACATTGAAGCTGAAGAAAATATCCCAAAGAGGTTCAAAGGAAAAAATTCTATCAATTTTTCCGATGAGGATGTCCAGGGTGTACAACTTCCACATGATGACCCTGTAGTGGTCTCGGCAGTTATTGCCAGATTTGATATAAAAAGAATATTGATTGATAATGGAAGTTCAGTTGATATGTTGCTGTATGATGCTTTCCTTCGGATGGGATTGTCTGAGCGTGAATTGCGAAAGTCTCCCATTCCTATAATAGGTTTTGGTGGAAATCAAGTTGGGGTTGAAGGTGAAACGGTCTTACCCGTAACTTTTGGGTCTGAACCATTCCAAAGAACTCTTCCAATCAATTTTATTGTGGCTAGAATGTTTTCAGCTTATAATGCAATCTTGGGGCGTCCAGCATTGAATAAGTTCAGAGCCATAGTCTCAATATACCACCTGTTGTTTCGGTTTCCTACTAGGACAGGCATTGGAGAAGTAAGAGGAGATCAAATGATCGCTCATCAATGTCTAATGATTCAAAACAAACAAGCATCCAAGCCTTTGGCACTTGACCAGTTGGATCCAAGAGATGAATCCGAAGACTCTGGAGAACCAGTGGAAAAAATACTTTTCATACCATTATCTGAAGATGACCCAACTAAGTAAGAGGAGATCAAATGATCGCTCATCAATGTCTAATGATTCAAAACAAACAAGCATCCAAGCCTTTGGCACTTGACCAGTTGGATCCAAGAGATGAATCCGAAGACTCTGGAGAACCAGTGGAAAAAACACTTTTCATACCATTATCTGAAGATGACCCAACTAAGTTTCTGCAAATTGGTAGCTTACTTGATGAGGAGTCAAAGGTAAAACTAATTTCCTTTCTTCAAGATAATGCCTAAAATTTATGCTTGGACAGCTTCAGATATGCCTGAAATGATTATGCATCACTTGGAAGTATCTCCCAACTATAAGCCAGTACGGCAGAAGAAAAAGAATTTTGCTCCAGAAAGGCAGAAGGCAATTGATGAAGAAGTTAATAAACTCCTTGAAGCAAACTTAATAAGAGAGATCCAATATCCGAATTGGCTAGCAAATGTGGTCATGGTAAAGAAATCAAACAGCAAGTGGATGATTTGTATAGACTATACGGATCTCAACAAAGAATGTCCAAAAGACAGTTTTCCTTTGCTGAAAATTGATCAATTGGTTGATGCTACGGCTGGTCATCAAATGCTGAGTTTCATGGATGCCTTCTCAGGCTATAATCAGATCCGAATGGATCCTGAGGATGAAGAGAAGATTGCTTTTGTTACAGAGAAAGGACTCTACTGTTACAAGGTGATGCCATTTGGGTTGAAGAATGCTGGGATAACTTTTCAAAGTCTCATCAACAAAGTCTTCAAGGATCAGATTGGGAGAAATATGGAAGTTTATGTTGACGATATGATTATGAAAAATCTTCATAAGTCTGATCACATCACAGATCTAAAGGAGTCTTTTGATGCTTTCAGACGTCATCAAATGAGATTAAATCCCACCAAATGTGTCTTCGATGTAACTTCTGGGAAGTTCCTGGGGTACTTGGTCACCAAGCGAGGTATCGAAGTCAACTCAAAAAAAATCCAGGCACTTCGGACAATGAGGCATCCCACTTACAAAAAGGAAGTTCAAAGGTTAACAGGGAGAGTTGCTTTCCTAAGTCGGTTTATCTCCCGTTCTGTAGAAAGGTGTTTACACTTCTTTAAAGTTCTTCGCCAAACTCAAAACTTTAAATGGACAGAAGATTACAGAATTGCCTTTGATAAGCTGAAAGAGTATTTAGAAAATCCCCCTCTGCTCTCAAAGCCCTATGAGGGAGAAACATTTTATTTATATCTGTCAGCTATAGATGAAGCAGTTAGTTTGATTCTGGTACGAAGAGATGCCAATCATTCATAGAAATCGATTTACTACACTAGCAAAGTATTGCATGAAGCTGAAGTCCGATATCCCAGAGTGCAAAAGATTATCTTTTTTTTAGTGGTTGCAGCGAAGCACTTTGGCTTTATTTCCAAGCCCACTCTATTATGGTTCTGACAAATCAACCCTTGAAAGCCATACTTTGTTGTCTTGATACCTCAGGAAGGATAGCTAAGTGGGCTGTTAAATTAGGAAAGTTTGATATTGAGTATCAACCCAGATCCGCAATGAAGGCACAAATTTTGGCTGATTTTATAGTTGAATGTACATGGGGATCTGAAGAGGACCAGCCAAGAGCCGAAGATGAAGGTACCAAAGACAATCCGGAGTTTATTTGAATATTACACGTCGATGGTGCTTCGAATGCCAACGGTCGCGGTGCAGGTTTAATTCTTACTGGTCCGAATGGGCAGGTTATTGAATACGCTCTTCAGTTTTCTTTTCAAGCTTCAAATAATCAGGCAGAGTATGAAGCACTCATTGATGGATTTAGAATCTCCCAAAAATTGAAGATCAAAAGGGTCAAAGATTTTTCCGATTCACAGCTGGTGGTGAATCAAGTGAAAGGTGATTTCGAAGCTCAAAATCCAAATATGATCCAATACTTAGAAAAAGTCCGAAGCCTGACGTCTGGGTTGGAGCATTTTGAGATTGTTCATGTGCCAAGGACAGAAAATTCTCAGGCAGATGCTCTTTCAAGACTTGCAACCACTGTACCGGATTCTCTTGGGAGGATATATGTGGAATATCTTGAAGACCCCAGCATATCGGAGTCCCCAACTGAAATCTGTCAAGTTGAACATGAACCTTCATGGATGGATCCACTTCTCAAGTTCTTAAGAGAAGGCGTCTTACCCGAAGACAAGCTAGAAGCTAAGCGGCTTCGGTGGATAGCCTCTCAATATGTCATCTTGGATGAAGCATTATATAAGAGGTCCTTCACACAACCTTTGCTGAAATGTTTAGACCCATCCGATGCAGATTACGCACTCAGGAAAGTGCATAAAGGAATACGTGGAGATCATCTGGGGGGTAGATCTTTGGCATACAAAATAATTCGTCAAGATTATTATTGGCCAACCATCCAGAAGAATTCTGCGAAATTTATCCGAAGATGTGATCATTATCAGATATATGCCAGTGTACAAAGATGGCCTGCTAATCAGTTAACTCTATTGACAGCTTCCTGGCCTTTTGCACAATGGGGGATGGACATTCTTGGTCAATTTTCTCCAGCTTCTGGGCAGCGAAAATTCCTTATAGTGGATATTGATTACTTTACAAAGTGGGTCGAAGCTGAAGCATTGGCACATATTACTGAAGCAAAAGTTGAAACTTTTGTGAGGAATTTCATCATCTTCCATTTCGGGATTCCCTATTCTATAATAACTGACAACGGAAGACAGTTTAACAATTCGAAATTCAGGAGCTTCTGCACTTAATATCACATTCTTCACAAGCTTACTCAGTAGCACATCCTCAGTATAATGGAGAAGCTAAAGTGACAAACAGGACTATTCTTCATGGCCTTAAAACCAGATTGAATGATGCTAAGGGTTCATGGGCTGATGAGTTAAACTCAGTTCTTTGGGCATATCAAACTACTCCCAGAACAACCATTGGTGAATCTCCATTTCATCTTTTTATGGTACTGAAGCAATCCTTCCTATAAAGGTCTCTTTGTAATCTCTTCGGATTGATCACTAAGAAGAGCCTGAAAATTCTAAATGCCGAAGAGTTGACTTGGATTTATTGTAAGGCACACAACTTCGGGCACAGTTGAGAATGGCTGCATATCAGCAGAAAATAGCGAGATACTACAATTCTTGCGTAAAAGAACAGACCTTTCATCCTGAAGATCTAGTTCTACGAAAGTTTGAGGTATCCAAACTAATTGAGCAAGGTAAACTTTCTTCTACATGAGAAGGGCCATACCGGATCAAAGATGTTGTTCGACTCGGAACTTATCGGTTGGAAACTTTGGAAGGTGTCCTATTACCTCGACCTTGGAATGTGCAAAACCTTCATAAATATTATCAATAAAAGTTTCATTTAAGGTCAACAATAAAGATTTAGTCTGTCTATCTTAATTTTATTTCTTAAAGGCATAACGGTGATCTCCGTGATCTACCATACGAAATATCGAGGTAAGCATAACTAGCCTATCTTATTTCTTTCTCTCAAAGGCATGAGGATGATTTCTGGATTTACCTCACAAAGTATCGAGTTGGGCTTAAACTAATCCATCTTAATAAAAAAGGCATGAGGATGATCTCCGGTTCTACCTCACGAAGTGTCAAGTTGGGCTTAAATCAATCCATCTTAATCAAAAAGGCATGAGGATGATCCCCGGATCTACCTCACGAAGTGCCGAGGTGGGCATGATCGCTTGTCTTAGACCCAATACGAAAGGCATGAGAACGATCTTCATGATCTACTCTCTGAAATGCCGAGGTTGGCCCGATCAGCCTATCTTAATTCTTGCAAATATGAATGGCCCACGGTCTATTTTATTCTAAGTCCGAAGACTTAGTATATTTTCAAGTCCGAAGACTTGATTCTTATCTAGTATTCTTTTATCTTAAGTCCGAAGACTTAATATATTTTCAAGTCCGAAGACTTGATTCTTATCTGGTATTCTTTTATCTTAAGTCCGAAGACTTAGTATATTTTTAAGTCCGAAGACTTGATTCTTATCTGGTATTCTTTTATCCTAAGTCCGAAGACTTAGTATATTTTCAAGTCCGAAGACTTGATTCTTATCTGGTATTCTTTTTCCTAAGTCCGAAGACTTAGTGTATTTTCAAGTCCAAAGACTTGATTCTTATCTGGTATTCTTTTATCCTAAGTTCGAAGACTTAGTGTATTTTTAAGTCCGAAGACTTGGTTCTTATCTGGTATTCTTTTATCCAAAGTCTGAAGACTTAGTGTATTTGCAAAGCTAAAGACTTGACTCTTGTCTGGAGATTTGGCTGTCTTCACAATTATATGAAATTATTTCCTAAGTCCAAAGACTTAGTATATTTTCCAAGTTCGAAGACTTGGTATTATATGCTTCGGAGTTCTTAATTATCCGAAGACTTTATACTTAGGAAAATTTCTATCCTTCCACATGCAATTAAAAATCCTAGAAAGGATTTTTCATTGATAAAGATTTTCTTACATCCTTCCAAAAAGAGGAGAAAAGGGACAATTACAAGTTATCCACTAGGGCATCATCAGTAAGATCAATAGGACCCACCACCTCTTCAGTCGTTGTTGGTGCTTCAGGGCCCTTTTGGGGTTCGGGCTCATTCGAACTTTCAAGGTCAAACAGTTGAATCCCTGAAATGTCCAAGTCTGGATAAAGCTTCTGCACCTCCTCCACTCCATCATTGAAGCCTCTTTTATAGCTGTGAGTCCCGACTTCAGTCATTTCAGCATCAAAGGCTGGAGATGCTTTGTAATCTTCTATCGCCCTCCCCAATTGATCCTTTAAGGATCGGATCTCTTCAGTAGCTTCTTCGGTTCTTTTAGAAGCCTCTTCGAAAATTTGATTGGCTTCTTTAAGTAAGGCTTGCAGGGACCGAACCTTGTTCTTCCTCCTCTTGAACTTTGATTCCTGTTCGGAATATTTTGATTGGATCTTCGTCATATCAATTTTCAGACTCCGAACCAGGGCTTCGCTTTGAGCAAGTTTCTCCTCTACAGCTTGCTTTTCTTCCTTGGCCTTTACCTTTTCGACCTTAGCTGCCTTTATTTTCTCCTTCATACTTTTATAGTTATCCCTAAAATCGAAGATGCTCTCCTCCATTAGGGTGACATCATGCATCATCTGCATTGGCAAATTGAGGTATTAGCAATAACAAATTTATAGTTTGAAAGTGTAAAATCTAAAGCTTACCTTTAGTGCCGATGAGAACATTGAATCGGAGACGTCCTCGATACATCGGGACTTGGTGTTTTCCCAATCCTTGGGAAGAAGCGTACGCTTCAGCAGCTCCCTGGCCAGTTCGGGGCACTCCAAGCCTTCTCTATCAGAAACAACTGAGAAGTCTACATTGCATCCTCCTTCTGATGATGCATTCCATCTAGGGTCCTCTTCGGATCTATATTTGGCCCTTTCTTTGCCCTTTCCCTTCGGAGGTGCGATCAACGTTTCTTTGTCAAAGGCTATGTCGCGCTGATCCGAAGGCGGCATCGAAGGAGGACTAGGCCTCCTTGGAGATGGACTCCTGGCAGGTTCAGAAACATCTGGTACGGTGGGGGCTGCTTCGGATGCTTCTTCGTCTAATCTGGGTCTTCTCGGAGTACTTGAGCCTTCTTCGGCTCTCCTTTTCTTCCGAACTTCGGAAGTGGCTGGGACGGACACTGCCCTCTTTTGTGAAGCCTGTCTGACTTTATCAAGCCGAGGCTTCATCGGTCCACCTGCAATCAAAGGAAAAAGTTATATCTATATGTATAAAGAAAAGATGAAGAGAAGGAAAAGTCCGAGGACTACTATTTCTATACCTAATTTCGGGACCTTGCTGATATGGGCCCGGTGAAGGTTTTCTTCCTTCAGCAATTTTTTTAGTAAAGGGATTTCTGGCTCTGCTAAGATACCAAAGTCCTTCGCATCGGATCTCAGGACTTTCTTCCCGGCGTTTGCATCCAAACACAGAGTTTTCCAGTTTGTGTTAAATCCCCAATGGGTGTAGTATGCAAAAAAGAAGCTTGGTTTCCACCTATGTATGGCACTAGGGGTTCCTTTTAACAGTCTTCGGCCAGGCCGAGAACCTATGACCTACCACCCTTTGCCATGGAAATCCCTTTTCAACATGAAAAGAGAGGTGAATAGGGAGGTCTTCGGCTCTACATTCCTAAGTTTGCAGAGAACTAAAAACCCACAAATATTTCTAAAACTATTCGGGGTTAATTGAGCCGGAACCACTTGGTAAAGATTAAAAATCTTGGTGAAGAAGGGATGAAGTGGAAGCCGAAGACCAGCCTTAAGGTGGTCTTTGTAAATGGCGATTGAATGCATAGGGGCCTTATCTACCCTTTCTTCGTGTTTTGGAAGAATGAGTTTGAAGGTTTGAGGGATGTGGAAACGCTGCCTAACCTCTTCCATCTTGGTAAGCGTAAAAGAGCTTGGAACGGAGTCAGGTGATCTTTCCGGACTCCTCTTTCTACCCGAACCTCTCCCTCTACTGGTTTCATCCCTCGGCGAACCCCTACCGGATCCTACTCCCGGTGGACTCCTCTCGGTTTCCCTTCTCGTTGTTTCCCTATCGATGTCACCCCTCAGTGAACCTATGCTAAGGGAAGGGTTCTTACCAGATTTTGACATTGTAAAGAAAAAGGAGAAAGGAAGAAGGAAAAAAGGGTTTTCTAACCTTTAAGAAAGTGGCAATGGCGGACTACGTTGCAGAGAAGGGAGAAGGAATGCGGAAGCGAGGAAAAAATTCTTTCTGAGAGGTTCTTCCCCCTTTTATAGGTGAAGGTAGTGGGTTTTCAAGGCGGTTCGGAGATCTGGCTGATCGTGCACCGTATCAGCGGTTTCGATCACGGGTACGGCTCTCCAGAAATTTCATTAACGAGATATGCCATTGCGATCCGCATGAAATGTCGCTATTGGCTGTGATAACGCCAGCAATGTGATCATGCTCCGGATGACTGCCACGTGTCCGATCTTGGTTGAATAAAGATCCCTTTTTCGAGAATTTCTCAAGATTTTTTCAGAATCGAGGCATTTCCTTTTGAGACAGCCAGTAGCAGGATGACACACATCTTCACCATGTTTATCGCACCATCGGGCAGTTATGGCGCAAGATGTGCCAGGATTCAATGCCATCATTACCTGACAGTTATCACTAGAAGACAAAGTTAAACTACTTCCATTCTTCGAAACTTAATCATTTCGAACTTGAGAGTGGGGGACAGCTGTTATGATATCTCGGTTTTATTTCAATTAATTATTGGACCACTCTCTGAACCAATTTCAATTTTTTTTCTTTTGCTTTATTGGTCAAATCAGCTGACAAAGGGTCTTCGGCTTTGTATTATCATCTCGATTCGAAGACCATGCCTAATATTTATGGCTTCGTATCTTTATCTATGATACAGGAGATAAGTTTATTTACTGTCTTCGACTTCGTACATTCATCTTGATCCGAAGACTTAGCATAACATCTTTATCTATGGTTTTAAGCAAAAGTTTATTTACTCTATGTCTTCAGCTTCGTACAATTACATTGATCCGAAGACTGACCTCCCAGGCGGATATCTTCGGCTTTATTCCTTCAATACAATCCGAAGAGCGTATGATCCCACTTTTAGACTGTAAGTGTTTACTTTTGTTACTTTCGAAATGGATTCTTCTGAAGCGTGTAGCTAACATTCCCTTCAGGAGCGCTACTAAAGAGAATGTTGAGCTCACTTCGGATTTATTCTTGAAGAAGGAGGATTCTTGGATATGTGGGTTTCTTGGACAAACAGTTGAAATCTGTTTTGGTTGTTGCAACCATCCACATGGTCCAAAATCTCAAGATTGGATAAACTCTGAGTATAACTATTTTTCCGACAGCCACTACTTACGGTTATGAGAAGGTTGCGTTCGCCAACTCCCATAATCGTAAGTAGTTACGTTGGAGCCTATAAATACTGGTAAGAGGGGACACTCAGGAGTGGTTCATTTTTCTCTCTTGCATTTCGAATTTCTCTCTTCCATCTTTGCTTTCAAAACTCTCCATTCTGCTGCTGCTTGAGCTTCTTCTGACTTAGGCATCGGAGTGTCCCCCGCCGGAAAATCTCCAGTCAAGGATCTGTTTTGCAGGTTTCGGTCGACGACGATCCAGCGGAAGAACCACTCCATCTGGTTGGCAGAGATTCAGCATCAACACATTGGAAGTCCAATGAAAAAGGAATTATATATTTTATAGAGTTCCACTTCCACTGCACTGCCGACCATGCATGCAAAGAGTCAAGAAACTTCCGGCCTCTCGTAACCGTCCAGTAGATTTGAATTTGAATGGTTTTCAGTGACATTTTTTCCAGCAACACTCCTCTTCTTTAGTCTTTAAACATGGAGGTGTAGTAGATGCAACGAAACAATACTCTCCAAGGATAAAGACTTTGTCGTCTTCGGACTTTATATATGCTAGTTTAATGTATACCCTTATCTGATGTCTTTGATAAGGGAGATTGGGAGCTAATTGTTTAAAGGTGAATTCCTGCTTTAATTCTTCCACAAGGCAACTCGGAGGACATGACACATCTCTGGCTTTTTTAAATGGATGTAGAGATGTATTGCGTACATGGCATGCATGTCCATGACAAGAACAAGACGGAGACTGAAGTAACTGAATTTTTTCTCAAAGATGAGAATTAGTTTATATACAAGTACCTTCCTTTGTTTAATTAATTTATTGTGGAACACAAGTCAGTCGTGTTTAACTTGAAGATCAAGAAAAAGGAGATTAATATTTTACCTTAAAAGCAACTTCGTATTTGGTAGAGGTTGTTCTCCTTGGTGGCGTAAAAAAAACATATTTTGAGATGCGGTTCATTCATAGGTTTTGAGTACGTATGAGTGTTATTTTAGATTTCAAGCCAAGTATAGCTATCACTCGTTGGTGTTCTAGAATTCTTTTATAAAAAAATGGGTCTTGTCCGAGAAATTTTTACTGCTAAGATGATAGCCCGGTTGGTAGAGACTTTATCTCACTTTCAGCCGGTCGTGGATTCAAGATGGGATCTTGTGGATGACTGGATTAAATCCAGGAATTATTTCCTGGAGCTCGTGATAGCGAGCTGATATTTTAGTGGTGTCAGGTTGGTATATTCACTTTTTGGTGGAGAAAAATTGAAGCGCAACATTACCTGACGAGATGGGAACTTGTGAGGATAGCTACATCGAGTTTAACCCCGCTATCCCTTTTCTTTATCAAAAATTCTTTTTTTTTCACTTGATTTCAAGGGACCGATGACAATGAGTACATGAGAAAGATGCATGGTCAACATGCGTGGCAATGAAGTTTTTCAAGAATGCAACTTTTAAAGGATTAAGGCTCGAGGCAAATTGACCAAGAACAAAGCATACAAAATGCAAACCCTTGATCTTGGTTTTGTCCTTCTCTTTTCTTGCGACCAAGTATTTATAAAAATGCTACATTAATGAACATTTCGAAAAAGAAAATCATGAAAAAGAAAGCTTTAGTGCATTTTTTGATCAAATTTAGAATCGGGGAACCTAGCTCAAGATCTTAGAGGGCTCCGAATATAGGCTTGCTAACTCTCTTCTAAAGGCTGCATGTTCACTAGTGTAACATTGCTTTTTATCAAAACAGTGATATTTCCGGGACTTGGAGTTGGGCAACAAGGATGAACATGGTTGGACAAGCCCTAACCATGCCTCATATTTCATGAATCAAATTGGCTTGGTGTGCCAAGAGATTTTATTGACCTATGAAAGAGATGCCCTCCTGTCACATGTACACGTTTAAGCATGATTTTCGGTACCATCCGGTATGGGACGTATCGTACCGTATCGATCAAGAACTGCTATGATTCGGTCTTAAAAAATGGTTCGAAATCCGAACTATAAAGATTGATCTGAATCGGATCGATTCGATATGGCACGGATCGGTACGGATCGATATAGTTCGGTTCAGTCTAGTTCGGGTTCGATTCGGATCCGATACAGTAATTCTTACATGAAAAGAAAGAGATAAATATTTTTAAATTTTTTTAAAAATCTATATATATATATATATATTGATATGGATCTTGATAATCGGTACCATCTCAAGGTGATATCAATCATGCTAACCGTGTGAAATTCGGATAACTCAGAGTTGACATAAAGCTGGCCCCAAAGAGCTTTTTTCATGGACTCTTCCTCCCAGCTTGTCCGCTAGCATGATGGGCAAGCTAGGCCTATATGTACGCGTCTTGTTGTATGATTACGATCTTTCTTATGTAACGAGACCGGGACAAATAAGAAAGTTTCGAATCAAACATGATCTAGTAAGCTGGGAGTCTATTATGAAAAGCTATATTGGAATAAAATTTTCTTATTTTTTTTTTATTAAAAAAAAAAAAAAGTTCCGAGGAGGGAAAAAATTTTGAAACCCAGAGGTCCCTGCCATCATCGTAGACAGTGAAGACTGAGATGGACGGATATATAGGGTTGCCAGATGGCAATACGTACAAGAAAAAGGAAAGGCTGAGATATTTTGGTATATATGTGGGTGGGGGTTACGGTTTAGGTCAGCGAGAACTTGTATATATATATATATATATATCAGCAACCAAATTTTTGTTATTCTAAATATTTAATTTTAAAAATATCTTTAAGATAATATTAACCGTAAAAACTTAACAATCAAAGATATCTATAATATATAAAAAATTAAATTTTATTGTGTAGAAAAAATTAATTTTAAAATTTTATCATGAACTATTATTTAGCGCGATCAAGTTACCAAATTTTTGAAGTTTTCAATTCAAATTCTGGTCATGACTTTGATCGTCTATCTTGGTAGAGTTACTGCATGGCTTGTTTACGTGGCGAAAATTTATTGTGGTATAATGGGATGTTGTGGCAGAAATGTAGTTTGTGTTCTCCAAATTGGCTCATCTTTAATTTAGGATTTAACCCATTCCGATCCAAATACTGCATTGATTGAGAATAACTTACTATATAATATTAATTGAACATAACTTAGTATATAACGAACTTAACCCATTATATTCAACTTATTGTTGCATAATATTCGTTACAAAAATTATTTATAATAGCCTAACACATCGACACCCACTTAAAAAAAGATCAACCAAAACATGATTACCATTATACGGTTGTTACAAGATCATTTTCAGGACTATTGCATGGCTACAAAAAAATGGCAATTGCTCAAAATATGACACCAATATTAGTAGAATCCATAAAAATATAATTGCAATAATATAAAGTTTCTCCCTTGTAGCATGCTTTGCAAGCTCTCTTCTTAACACAGCTTGTTTAGTCTTCAACTTGCTTCCTCCTTTTGATATCCATGGTCTCTCTTCTTAAAATCTTTACCTCTTCTAATAAACCATTTATCTCTTCTTTTAATTCCATTATATGTTCTTTCAAATTTAAACTTTCTCATCGATGCTTTCAAATTATTGCAGATAATGTTCTCATTTTTTATTTCAAGTCTCTGGTTTCACCTCTGTTTTTAAGCAGAGTTATTTTCACTCGATCCTTAATTTCAGGATTATTCCATGTAAAATAGTTGCAATACGAATCATTCTGCAATCAACAAATATACATAAATATTATCATAATTTTTTTTTATCTACAAAATGAGGTTGTAAGCGCAGTTGCCTTATTTTTGTTACATATTCAGCGATAATTATAATGGGTTATAGCAACTTAGATGCCATCTTGACAACTTAACAAACAAACACCATAGTCAAACAAAAACATACACTGGCATACATACATACATACATATATATATATATATATATATATATATATATATAGAGAGAGAGAGAGAGAGAGAGAGAGAGAGAGAGAGAGAGAGAGAGAGAGAGAGAAATAGTACATCTAAATATGTGAACCAGGACGATCACAAAAGATGAATTAATGAGACTTTCAACTAACTTGTATATAACAAAATGTATGAGATGAATGATTTAATAATTTAATCAATTCTTAATCGAATCTATGATGTCATAATTAAATAACAGGATAAATGAAATATCCATCCAAAAATTGACCATACTCATATGGTAGTTTGGACAATACATAAATCTTTGTCCAGAATTATTATCGGTCCATGATGTCAGAATTATTATCAGTCCATGAAGTCGGCACTCGAGGTACAAGATTGCACTGGCACCGATATGCACCTTCATAGCTTCTAGTCAATTCAATGCTAGAAAGTAAATATTCATTTAAAGATGTTCCAACTTTTTTACTTGCCATCTTGTTAAATTCTTCTCTTTCTTTGTCACTCATACTTACCGGCTTGTAGTCGTTGCCGGATGGGAAGGAGGATTGGAGCTGGAATGGAAACCTTAGATGAAAGATATGAGAAAACTGAGGAATGAAATATAGAATGGTTTTTCCATGTAGCAAGTAAGAGACCATCTAAGTAGGTCACATGACATCATGTCATAACTCTTTCATGTAGA